>CM069131.1:56590486-57226548 GCA_035221665.1 Okamejei kenojei
TTATACATCTATATTAAATCCCTTATCCTCCTGCGCTCCAAGGAATAACTATATATGTCTTATTGTGAGTAAAGGAACTGTGTAAAGAAACAGAAGGATGTGCTGCAAAGGGAAATGTTATTTTGCAGATGTACATGGCAGTACATGCTAGCTAATCCAAGAGAGAGAGTCAAGAGTGTGTTTAATTGTCACGTACCCACAATGGAGTTCTTACCTGCGGACCCAAAGTGCTGGAGTAACTCTGTGGGTCAGACAACATCCCTGGATAACATGGATAGGTGATGTTTCAGGTCGAGATACCTCCTTCTGACTGATTGTCGTGGGGTTGGAGATTGCCTGACCTGCTGAGTTAAGCCCCCGTCCCACTTAGGCGATTTTTTTTCGGCAACTACAGGTGACTAGGCTGTTGCCACATGATCGCGGGTTGACGCCTGTATGGTCGTGAGTAGTCTCCTCAAGTCGCGTAAAGTGTCGTAAAGTTTTTCTGGTCGCCGCTGGATTTTGAAATGCTCAAAACTTTTTGCCGACTGTGGGCTTGAAGGAGCTTGACGTGGCTTGTCTTCTCCTGTCGTAGGTGCTGTCATTGGTTGCCGCCAGGATGACGCAGGTTGTCGCCAGGGGACGTAGGTTGTCGCCGGTGCTGACTTCGGTGAACTCCATTGGCGACTACCTACGTCAACCTACGTCAACCGGCGACAGGTACCGGCGTCTGGATTGTCTTCAGTTGTCTTCAGTTGTCGCCGACAGGGTTGTTGCTTGTCGTAGCTTGTCGCGGGTGGACGTAGGTTGACTTCGGTTGTCGTAGTTTGTCGCCTGTCTAGGCTGCTAGTTTGTAGGCTGTCGTAGGTGTGTTTGTAGGTGGACGTCCTAATGGTCGCCAGTTGTCAGTAGCTTGCCCTAGCTTGACGTCGACTAGGTGCTAGGTTGTTGTAGCTTGTCGTAGACATTGTCGGAGGGGGGGTTTCCAGTCGCTGAAGAGGGACAGGCCCTTTACTCCAGCACTATGTTCCAGAATCTACAGTACTTTATTTATTTTTACAAATTGTTACTTGCAGGAGCCAGGGAAGAATTTCATCTGAATGACAAGGTGTTGATTTAGTTGTATCTCTAAACTAAACTAAAACTATAGATATGCAGGGAATACAGGGATATGGATTCTGCGAAGGTAGACAAGAGCCGATGTAGGAAGGAACTGCTGTCCTCAGATTTGGGGCCCAAAACTGCTCGCAGTCCTATACATCCACATCCAATTCAGTACATGCTATACATCTAGATGTTGATATATAGCAAGTTTAGGTTAGTTTAGTTTAGAGACCCAGCTTGGTAACAGGCCTGTGTAGGAAAGAACTGCAGATGCTGGTTTAAATCGACGATCGACAGAAAATGCTGGAGTAACTCAGTGGGACGGGCAGCATCTCTGGAGAGAAGGAATGGGTGATTTTTCGGGTTGAGACCCTTCTTCAGACTGAATTAGGGGAGAGGGAGATACAGAGATAAAGGAGATGATCTTGGCATCCTGTTTGGCACAAACACTGTGGGATGAAGGGCCTGCTCTTCCACTTTACTGTTCTATGTCCTATGTTCTAACCTACCAGCACGACTTTGGGATGTGGGAGGAAACAATAGCACCCGGGGGACCCCCGCACAAACTTCACACAGAAAGTGGTCAGAGGCAAGGTCAGATCCCCAGGGCTCAGACCATTACATCTCCTTCCTGCATGTTGCTACCTTAAGTGCTTTCAAGTGTGTGTTTTAGCGTTTAATTTTTTGTTCTCGATACTGTTAGTTCTTTTAACGCTGTTCACAGGCCCTGAGTGGTGGTGAGCATCAGTGAGTTTCTAAGTGTGCTCAGGCATCCAGAGTAGAGGACGGACACCGGGTGGATGAGTGCGGGGCTGGAAATGATGTTTGTCAAACCCCTATTGCAGAAGCTGCAGATTCCAGTTTACTGAAAAAAACACACAAAGTGCTGGAGTAACTCAGCGGGTCAGGCAGCAATTCCTGGGGAACGTGGTTAGATCACGTTTGGGGTCGGGACCCTTCTTCAGACCCTCCTGTCAGTTTTTCTGGGTGCAGCCTTGAGCTAACAATGAAATGCATCTGCAGTTCCATCCTACACATTTTGTCAGCTCCGCATCGAAATCTCAAGGTATGTCTACTTTGAAGAAGTTCTCCTCCTCTCTCCGACGGGAGTTCTGCAACTTCCTCTCTCGCTGCTCCCTCTCTGTGATTCCTCCTGTTCTCAGACTCTATCTTTCATTCATTGTTCTTTATCTCTCGACATCATCGCCTATATCTCTTGTGTTCCTTATCCTTAACCAGTCTGAAGAAGGGTCTCAACCCGAAATGTCACCTATTCCTTCTCTCTGGAGATGCTGCCTGTCCCACTGAGCGACTCCAGTTTTTTGTGTCTAGCTTTGCTGAAATGGGAGGGCAGGTTCGACAGTAGTTAGCAGCACTCAAGGGTGTGCTGGAAGGAGCAGCCTGATCTATGGCAGTGGGGACAGATGGTTTGAAGGGCTTTCTCACAAATAGTCGTATGTTTAAGGTTTTCACCTCTGTATGACGAATCCTGAACGGCCTTGACAGGCTGGACGTGGAGAGGATAGCTCCTCTAACGAGGGATCGCAGTTCAAAAATAATGGGCCATCTGTTTAAGTATTTACAGTGAGAGGGGACATATTTAATTTGAAGTCCTCTACCTTCTTTCCGATGGTAGTAACAAGAAGAGAGCACAGCCGAGTTCTCCGAGTCTGAGGAAAGGTCTCAACCGGAAGTGTCACCAATCCATGTTCTCCAGACATGCTGCCTGATCCGCTGAGTTACTCCAGCACTTTGCGTCATTTTTTTGTAAACCAGCATCTGCAGTTTCTTGTATCTTCTTTAGTTTAGTTTAGTTTAGAGGGACAGCACTGAAACAGGCCATTCGGCCCACCGAGTCTGTGCCAACCAGCGATCCTCGCTCACTAGCGCTATCCTACGCAATTTATTAATTTTACCGAAGCCAATCAACTTACAAACTTGCACATTTTTGGAGTGTGGGAGGAAACCGAAGCACCCGGAGAAAACCCACGTGGTCTCAGGGAGAATCGACAAACAATGTCTGGACAGGATCATCGTCAGGATCGAAGCTGGGTCCTGGCGCTGTGAGGCAGCAGCTCTGCCGCTGTGCCACGATGCCGACCAGCTCTTCGAAGATATTGACTCTTCTTGAGGGAGCATTTCCTGTAGATCCCTTTGATGGTGGGGAAGTCAGTACCTATGATGGTTTGAGCAAGACCCCACACTTCCGGCTCTGTGAATTCATGCCAGGCCTGATCCAGCAGGGTCTTTGAATCATGGTACGACAGTTCAAGAACCATTGCTCACCAGATAAGGAAATAATCAATTCTTTGAAATGTTAGGAAGGATACATTTTCTCTTAATGAGAGGCAAAGTCTTGGAAGCATGCACGTGTGTCAGCAGCACATACTGTATGCTAAGTTATTCCGCGACATCTGTTCCAGTTGTCTCTCAGTCACTTGTTTACTGTAAGTAAAAGGAATCAATTAAGAGAACACGATTCTGGTGAAAACGAGAGATTCTTCCCTGTCACAGTGGGGCGGCACAGTGACGCAGCAGTAGATTTGTGGCCTCACAGCACCAGAGACCCGGGTTTCATCCTGACGATGGTTGCTTTCTGTATGGAGTTTGTATGTTTTCCCTGTGACTGGGTTTTTTCTGGGTGCTCTGGTTTCCTCCCACACTCCAAAGATGTGCAGGTTGTTAGGTTAATTGGCTTTGGTAAATATTGTATATTGTCCCTCGTGCGTAGGATAATACCAGTGACCCGGTGGGCTGAAGGGCCTGTATCCGCACTATATCTCTAAAGTGAACTAAAACTAAAACTGAAAGACAACCATCGTAGATCAGATCAACTACTTGCCAAATGACAAAGCCCTTCTGATTGATTGAAAGACACAGCATGGCAACAGACCCTTCGGCCAGCCAAGTCTATGCTGACCATCGATCACCCGTTTGCTCTCGTTCTATGGTGGCCCACTTTTGCATCCACTCCCAACACATTGGGGGCAATTTACAGAGGACACTTCATTTACAAACCCCCACGTCTTTGGGATGGTGGAAACCGGAGCATCTGAAGGAAACCCATGCAGTCACAGGGAGAATGTGCAAACTCCACACAGAGAGCACCCGAGGTCAGGATTGAACCCGGGTCTCTGATGCTGTGAGGCCATGACTCTACCAGCTGTGTCATTGTGACCCCCAAGTTTACTTCAGATGTTTTTAAAAACCACTTCAAAGAGGCAAAATTAGACTTTCGCATGCATCGCTGTTTAAGAAGAAGGCATCAGTGACGATGTTAATTTATGAGATTATCCTGATATCTGGCAAATGCAAATCAGATTTGTATTGAGTCTGCTCACAAAATCAGTGTGCTAGTGCAACAAAACATCACCATGCATGACTGGCTGCAAGACTGGCTGCAGAATGCACTCACTGCTTTGTCAACCAGCTTTGGTGTCATCCTACATTTGTCGGCTGGTCTTGAAATGTCATGTATTTCTGGAGCCTCCCAATTCCGGTGAGAAAGCACACAGACAAACGTGTCTGCAGCAAAACAAAATCTGTGCATTTTCTTAAAATAGACACAAAGTGCTAGATTAACCCGGCAGGTCAGGCAGCATCTCTGGAGCAAAAGGATGGGTGAGGTTTTGGGTCGAGGCCCTTCCTCAGATTGAAAGGAAGGGGGGGGGGGGGGAGGGGGGGGGGGGGGGGGGGAGGGTGAAGATCTGGAGGGCGAGAAAAGACCATTCAAGGCCAGCCACGAATGATCTCAGGGCAGTAACTGGTAGGTCCATTGTTGGCTCGGAAACAAGATGGAGAATTGGTAGAACGACTAGGGTGGAGGAAAGCCGGTGGGAGGGGAAGAGAGTCGAAGTAGAAATTACTTAAAATTAGAGAATTCAATGTTCATAAGCTAGTCATGCTGGTGTTGTTCCTCCGATTTGTGTATGGCCCCACTCTTCCAATGCAGGAGGCATTGAACCAGTCTGACGAAGGGTCCTGACCCAAAACATCCCCTCTCCACGTTCTCCAGAGATGCTGCCTGTCCCGCTGAGTTATTCCAGCCGTTTGTGTATTTTTCATACAAATATACTCTGCCTTCCTAGATTTTGAACCTGAAGTGGTTTTTCACAGAAAATAGAACAACTCAGCACAGGAACAAGCCCTTCAGCACAAAATATCTGTGCCGAACATGACACCAGGTTAAACTAATCTTCTCTGTCTGCACATGATTGATATGCCTCCATTCCCTGTGTATCTGAAAGTCTCTTAAATATCATATCTTCCTCTAAGCACTACCCCTGGCAAGGCACTATAATGTATCTTGAATTTACACATGGCATTTATTGAGTGATTTTGTGGGAAGCACAATCGAGAACCAGACCTTTCGGCCCATCCTGTCCACACTGGCCACCCGACTACCCATCTGTACTCATCCCATTTACCAGAACTTGGTCTTTAGCCCTGATGTGCCTTGGTGACTCAAGTCCTTGTCCAGATACTTGTTAATTGTTATAGAGTTTCTGTCTCTTAGGCAGTGCTGTCCAAACTCCAACCATCCTTCAGGTGAAATAATTCTTCCATCTAAGAGGTACTTCTAAGAGGAACAGACGGAGTGAAGGCTTAGTGTGCTGGCAGATGGTCAGTGAGGACATGGTGGGCCAAAGGGTCTGCATCTTTAAACTGAACTAAACTAAACTACACTTCAGGCCAAAGACCCTTTGCTGATCAGAGCCTTTATTACTCCAAGGGGAACAACCCCAACTGCTTGAGTCTAACATTAGAGATGAATTCCCTCATTCCTGGATCCGTTCCAGTCAGTCTTTTGACTGTGATTAAATTGAATGAAAGATACAGCTTTGAAGCAGCCACTTTTTCCTATCGTGTCCATGCCGACAATCGACCAGTTCCTAAGTTATCCCACTTTAGTATCCACTCCCTGCACAACTATGGGCCATTTACATAGGCCTTTCGACCTACAGACCCACATGTCTTTGGGATGTGGGAGGGAACTGGAACACACGGAGGAAACCCACGTGGTCACAGGGAGAATGTGAAAACTCTACATGGACAGCACCCGAGGTCAGGATCGAACCCGGGTCTCTGGCGCTATGAGGCAGCGACTCTACCAACTGTGCCACTGTGCCACCCTTTTCTCAACCTTCTCCTGGCATTCTCTGTCCTTCTGATGGAATGGTGGCAGCAATTGTTTGCAGTTATGACCATCTAGTGGTTCTTCATGATTGAGTGTTCAGCAAATTGTAATTATGCAAGCTTCTTTTCTTTCAAGATTGAGTTTGTTTTTACATTATAGAAATGGCCAACTGTTTATCTTTCGTCTCCTTGAGCGTCAGTCAGACAACTTTATCTTAACTCTCAGGGGAGATTTGGATAGGGACATATGAGGGGGGACCCATCTTTCTATATTTGTCATATGAAATAACTTATTTAAAGTGATATCTGCCCAGCTTTGTTCCTAACACAAAAGAATCACGATAACAAACGCAGTATTTTGCACATGAACTACAAGGAACCAGTCTTATCTTTGAGAAAATGTCAGGTTCCCCTGTGAATTAGCGACAGGGACAATTGTGATAAGATTCAGAGGTGAACATGATGTGAATTACAGTATGAATCAAGGGGATAAGTGTTATCTGCTTCCTCGGTAATCTATACTAGGCTGTTTATTTTCCATTAGACTCTTTCACTCCAGTGTAGATTTCATTCCAAAGTCACCAGAAACTGCAGATGCTGAAATCTTGAGCAAAAAATCAGCCAGCATATCCAGGACCCACACCACCCTGGCCATGCTCCCTTTTCACTCCTGCCATCAAGAAGAACGAACAGGGGCCTGAGTTTTCAGACTGTAACCTCCAGACTCAGAACTGCGCTGTTGAAGCATGGTAGTTGCTGCCTTAGAGCTCCAGAGATCCTGATTAAGGGTGCTGCCTATACTGAATTTTTATGTTTTCTCTGTGACCACATGGGTTTACCCTGGGTGCTCCTGTTTCCTTCCACACTCTAAAGACGAAGAGGTTTGTAGGACATCAAAAACCATAGCCGTGAGCACTGGCTCGCCCCAAGGCTGTGTCCTAAGCCCCCTGCTGTTTAGTCTGCTTACACACGACTGTACTGCTAGACTCAACAACAACTTCATCAACAAGTTCGGTGACGACACAACAATGGTGGGTCTCATCAGTGACAATGATGAGTCAGCGTACAGGATGGAGGTGGAGCTGCTCACAGGATGGTGCAAATCCCACAACCTCATTCTCAACGTGGGAAAAACGAAGGAGATGGTGGTTGACTTCAGGAGGGCGGGAAAACAACGCCATACACCTCTGCACATCGATGGAGCTGATGTGGAAAGGGTCAGCAGTGTGAAGTTCCTAGGACTCCACCTGTCAGATGACCTGACGTCCACGACCAACAGCACAGCACTGGTCAAGAGAGCCCAGCAGCGACTACACCTTCTCCGTAGACTACGGAAAGCAGGTCTCCCCACTGCACACCTACAAACTTTTTATAGGGGGACAATCGAGAGCACATTAACCTACGGCATCACTTCCTGGTTCGGGAGCTGCAAGGCGTACGGACGGCACCAACTGGACGGGATTGTGAAGACCGCCAGCAGGATTATTGGTGCTCCACTCCCTTTCCTGCTGGACATATACAGAGATGTATCAGCAGAGCCATCTCCATCATCAAAGACCCCTACCACCCATCGCATCACATATTCTCCATCCTGCCATCTGGGAAACCAGCAGGATGCTCCTCAGCTTCTTCCCGCAGGCAATTAGACTGATAAACGGACTTTGCCCCCTGCCAAAGTATCGCGCACCAACCACCAACCTGGACACACTGAAGCAGAGCCATTGTCGTGCCGCTGCCGATTGGAACTCATGATATATGTATTTTTATTTTTATTTCTATTTATTTTTTACCACACACTGAATGGACACTGGTTGAGCAACGTTTTTTCGTTTCCTCTGGGTATGTAAGTACTCAGGAAAAATGATGATAAAGATATACAATACAATACAATACAATAATTGTTTATCTCCACACTATCTCCAAAGTCTAAACTAAAGAACTTGAAGCCCTCAACCATATCCACTTCAGCATCTTTGCTCTACTTTGGTCAGGACAAACGAGATGGGCCAAATGGCTCCATTCTATATAGTTATGATTCAATGAATCTTCGGATAAAAATGAAGAATTTTGGATTAAAAATTAACATTGTATGAATATTCAACCTCATCCTTTAGTTGTGCTATTGTACACCAGGGGTAGACAGAAGACCATTTGACTGTGGGAAACATTTTCCTGTACAGATTTGTTATTTTACCACTGGATGGTTTCAAATGTCTGTGAAGCCTTCGGAGCAATCAATTCTGATGCAAACGTTTTTTTCTGATTGGTTCAAATGTGTGCCTGGTTGATAGAGCTGTTTGTTGCTATGAAACCTCCGTGTGGTGATCAATTTGTGGTGAAGGCGTTTTACCTTGGTCAGACCTTTACAAATCAGTTAGTTTGACTGAAGCCGGCGAAGAGAAATAATCGGGGCAGATAACTTTCTCCGTCATCGGAGACGTTTAATGGAAGAAGTCTCTGACTCTGGTCATAGGCTGTTCATTCCATCTGAGATTAAGCTTGGACTGTGTCCATGCAACCCCAACCATCGCACAAACCAACCTCCCTTCCATTGACGCCATCCACACCTCACTCTGCCTCGGCAAGGCCACCAGCACAATCAAGGACCAGTCTCACCCTGGTTACTCCCACTTCTCCCCCCTCCCATCAGGTAAGAGGAATCGATTTGAAAAAAGCAAACCTCCAGATTCAGGGGCAGTTTCTTCCCAGCTGTTATCGGGCAACTGAACCGACCTCTCACCAACTAGAGAGCGGCCCTGATCTCCCATCTACCTCATTGCAGACCTTCAAACTATCTTTAATCAGACCTTATCTTGCACTAAACACGACGCCCTTTATCCTGTATCTGCACACTGTATGCTTTTTCCGCTGACTGGATAGCACGCAAAAAAGTTTTTCACAGTACCTCGGCACACATGACAGTAATAAATTAAACTAAATAAACTAAACTCTCCAAGGCTGAAATGTGCTTTTGCTCACTCTCGTATTGCTGGCATTGCTTATGAATGTTTAAAATATTCCATTTTATTAGATGTTAAAAATATATGAAAAGGGTAGTATATACTTAATTTAAAGGGAAAAAAAGCTATCTTCCCTGACTATCTCTCTTCATAGGCTTCAGTCAAACTCATTGTTTTGTAAAGATCCGAGAGGAAAAAAAGCCTTCATCACAAATTGGTCACCACACAGTTTGATAGCAAAAAGCAACTGTCAACCAAAATTAAGAAAATGTTCAGGATTCGTCAAGTTCTGTAAGGCAGCAACTCTATCGCTGCACCACCTTACTGCCTTTCTCCAGCTTATTGTGTCTATCTTCATTTTAAATCAGCATCTGCAGTTCTTTCCTATACATGTAATAGACAAACATGTTGATCTAATAGAGGCATACCAAATCACAAGAGGAATAGGTAGGGCAAATGTAGTCTTTACTCCCTACCCCAGTCAATACTCCAAATGGGATCTAACCAAAGTCCACAACAGAGTTGTGAGTCTGTGGAATTCTCTGCCTCAGATGCCAATTCACTGGATGTATTAAAAAGATAATTAGATAGAACTCTTAGGGCTAGCGGAATGAAGGGGATATGGGGAGAAGGCAGGAACGGGGTACTGATTGGGGATGATCAGCCATGATCACATTGAATGGCGGTGCTGGCTCAAAGGGCCGAATGGCCTACTCCTGCACCCATTGTCTTTGGCCAATGTCTATTGGCCTTTCAAGTTGCATCATGGATCCTTTGCCGAACCGGTCTGCGCCGCCCAAGTTGTCATTCTGGGCTGATTCTCTATTGATTTTTTGGGCAAGCTATAATTAAATAAATAAAATGGTTACATTCTGTTGGAGACACAGTAACTCGTAAAAGATTAAACTGATAGACTTCTAAGAAAAGATCACTGGCATTTAAAAACAATTTGTTGTGAAGTCACCATGTTGGTGTTTTTAAAGGTTTAGACAATAGACAATAGGTGCAGGAGTAGGCAATTCTGCCCTTTGAGCCAGCACCGTCATTCACTGTGAACATGGTTGATCATCCACAATAAGTACCCCGTTCCTGCCTTCTCCCCATATCCCTTGACTCCGTTATCTTTAAGAGCTCTATCTAACTCTCTCTTGAAAGCATCCATCGAATCGGCCTCCACTGCCTTCTGAGGCAGAGAATTCCGCAGATTCACGACTCACTGGGTGAAAAAGTTTGCCTCATCTCCGTTCTAAATGGCCTACCACTGATTCTTAAACTGTGGTCCCTGGTTCTGGACATTGGGAACAAGTTTCCTGCCTCCAGCATGTCCAATCCCTTAATCTTATATGTTTCAATAAGATCCCCTCTCATCCTTCTAAATTCCAGTGTATACAAGCCCAGTCGCTCCATTCTTTCAACATATGACAGCCCTGTCATCCCGGGAATTACCCTCGTGAACCTACGCTGCACTCCCTCAATAGCAAGAATGTACTTCCTCAAATTTGGAGACCAAAACTGCGTACAATACTCCAGGTGTGGTACCAGCAGGGTCCTGTACAACTGCAGAAGGACCTCTGTTCCTATACTCAACTCCTCTTGTTATGAAGGCCAACATGCCATGAGTTTTCTTCACTGCCTGCTTTACCTGCATGCAAACTTTCAGTGACTGATGTACAAGGACACCCAGATCTCATTGTTTTTCCCCTTTTCCTAACTTGACACCATTCAGATTACAATCTGCCTTCCTGTTCTTGCCACCAAAGTGGATAACCTCACATTTATCCACATTAAACTGCATCTGCCATGCATCGGCCCACTCACCCAACCTATCCAAGTCACACTGCATCCTCCACAGTTCACACTGCCACCCAGCTCTGTGTCATCTGCAAATTTGCTCATGTTACTTCTAATCCCTTCATCTAAATCATTAATGTCTATTGTAAATAGCAGCGGTCCCTGCACCGAGCCTTGCGGAACCCCAATGGTCACTGCCTGCCATTCTGAAAGGGACCCGTTAATTCCTACTCTTTGTTTCCTGTCTGCCAACCAATTTGTTTCCTGTCTGCCAACTTTTGTTTCATGTCTATCCCCAAAACCATGTCCACTAATTTCGCCCACTAATCTCCTATGTGGGACCTTATCAAAAGCTTTCTGCAAGTCCAGGTACACTATATTCACTGGCTCTCCTTTGCCCATTTTCCTAGTTACATCCTCAAAAATTTCCAGAACATTAGTCAAGCATGATTTCCCCTTCGTAAATCCATGCTGACTCGGACCGAAGGTACACAAAAATGCTGGAGAAACTCAGCGGGTGCAGCAGCATCTATGGAGCAAAGGACATAGGCAACCCTTCTTCAGACTCGGACCGATCCTGTTACTGCTATCCTAATGTGCCGCTAATTCATCTTTTATGATTGATTCTAATATCTTCCCCACCACCGATGTCAGGCTAACTGGTCTATAATTCCCTGTTTTTTCTCTCCCTTCTTTCTTACAAAGTGGGATATCATTAGCTACCCTCCAATCCACAGGAACTGATCATGAATCTTTAGAACATTGGAAAATGATCACCAATGTGTCCACAATTCCTATAGTCACTTCCTTAAGTACCCTGATATGCAGACCATCAGGCCCTGGGGATTTATCAGTCTTCAGTCCCATCAATCTACCAAACACCATTTCCTGCCTAATGTGAATATCCTTCTGTTCCTCTGTCACCCTAGGTCCTCTGGGATATTGTTTGTGTCTTCCTTAGTGAAGACAGATCCAAAGTACCTGTTCAACTTGTGCCATTTCCTTGTTCCCAATAATAAATTGACTTGTTTCTGTCTTCAAGGGACCCACATTTGTCTTAACTATTTTTTTCCTCTTCACATACCTGTAGAGGCTTTTACTATCCTCATTTATATTCTTTGCTAGCTTACCTTTTTACCTCATCTTTTCTCCCCATATTGCCTAATTAGTTATCTTCTGTTGCTCTTTAAAAGTTAATACCCCTGTCCCACTTAGGAAACCTGAACGGAAACCTCTGGAGACATTGCGCCCCACCCAAGGTTTCCGTGTGGTTCCCGGAGGTTTTTGTCTTCCGGCAACCACCTTCAACTAGCATCGCAACTGGCTTTGACTAAAAAATTACCGATTTTTAAAACGGAAACCACTTTCGACCACTAGGGAGACTGACAAAAACCTCCGGGAAACCACACGGAAACCTTGGGTGGGGCGCAAAGGGGCATTACCCAATCCTCTGTTTTCCCACTCATCTTTGCTATGTTATACTTCTCTTTTATTTG
This sequence comes from Okamejei kenojei, assembly GCA_035221665.1. Lineage (NCBI taxonomy): Eukaryota > Metazoa > Chordata > Chondrichthyes > Rajiformes > Rajidae > Okamejei > Okamejei kenojei. The sequence goes on from CM069131.1 coordinate 56,602,953, forward strand.
TATAATGTCCTTGACTTTCCTTGTCAGCCTCGGTCGCCTCTTATTCCCCACAGAATCTTTCTTCCTCTCTGGAATGAACTGATCCTGCACATTCTGTGTTATTCCCAGAATACCTGGCATTGTTGTTCCACTGTGATCACTGCCAGGGTCTCTTTCCACTTTGGCCAGCTCCTACCTCATACCTCCATTGTCCCCTTTGCTCAACTGTAATAGTTGATATATATGTGTGTGTGTGTTTGTATAAATATATAGTGAGAGAGTATACATATATAGAAACATAGAAAAAAAAAAAGGTGCAGGAGTAGGCCATTCGGCCCTTCGAGCCTGCACCACCATTCAATATTATCATGGCTGATCATCCAGCTCAGTATCCTGTACCTGCCTTCTCTCCATACCCCCTGATCCCTTTAGCCACAAGGGCGACATCTAACTCTCTCTTAAATATAGCCAATGAACTGGCCTCAACTACCTTCTGTGGCAGAGAATTCCACAGTCACCACTCTACAATTGCAATATATATAATATATATATGTATTTGTAGTATAATATGTATAATATGTATATACACACACACACACACACACACACATATATATATATATATATATATATATATATATATATATATATATATATATATATATATTATATTGCAATTCCAACTCCGAAGCAATTGAGAGGCGATTTCTTGGGGCCATATAATTTAACGTGTGCCTTTGCCTTTAAAAGTGAAGCTGTTTAATTGTTTACGCTGCGCCGTGTTTCGTGTTGGGGAGAGTGCTGCTGTTACAATGCTTTCGATTCTATTCTGCCCTCCCCTTCCACAGAAAAATGCCTAAATTTGTCTTTGCGCCCGCTCTCCTGGGAGCAATCCAAACCAGGGGAACAATGAACCCTCAGAGGCTTCGCGTTCCTTACTCCTATATATGGACCTCGCTCGCTCGCAACTGCATGAACGCTCGATCAACCAGACATCGGCCAACACGGAGGCCTGATTACTGATGGTCCTATCTACCTGCACTCAGACCGGAGCGTGGCAAGTGGGTTACTGACCCCAATCCCCTCCTTCACAACGCCAGACTCCCCAAACACTGTGAACTGAGCTCTTCCCCCATCCCGGGAAATACAGTATTTAAAAACATAAAGCACCAAGAAATGCACTTACCACGTTATTGGTTACTGGAGGATGCGCATTTTCCCTTTGTAGGTCATATCAATAGATGCGGCCGCACTGAAATAACTCAAAGCCACAGGATGGAGATGTATTCTTTAACATTGTTGCTTTATTAAAACATACCTTCATTCACGTTTGGCTCAAGAGTAACGGGAGAGGATCTTGGTAACTTGGGAGAGGAAGTTGGAACATCGCAGCAATGACATACCCGTGGGAACTCGGTTAAACACTTGATCATAAACGAAGTCTCGTACACAACCACGAGTCTTTCAATCGGGGTACCTCGTGGGTCACCTCGCACCGTGAGACAGGGCCGTTACAATTCCACAGTTCTAGCCATACTGACTCTACATCTCCTGATTCTATGTCTCCCCTCACAAGGGACTGAATTTCATTACTTACCAACAGAGCTACCCCACCTCCTCTTCCCACCTGTCTGTCTTTTCGATAGGACGTATACCCCTCTATATTCAGTTCCCAGCTCTGATCCTCTTGCAGCCATGTCTCTGTAATTCCCACAACATCATACTTACCAATTTCTAACTGAGCATCAAGCTCATCCACTTTATTTCTTATACTTTGCTTATACATTAGTTTGGACATACAGTGTTGAATAGGCCCTTCGGCCCAAAGAGTCCACGCTGACCAACGATCACCCACACACTAGTTCTATGATACACTCTAGGGACAATTCACAGAAGCCAATTAACCTACAAACCTGCACGTCCTTAGAATTATTTTTTCTGATAGGATGATATTTTGCATCAATTTGCATTTTACTGTTTTCAGACTCCCCTCTGGACACAATACACTCATTCACCTTCATTTACCTTGTACACCAGCAGAATAAATATAACAATGGGACATGATGATATGTGCCAATATTCAGACCCCGTCCCACATTGAGCTCAATAGGCTAGAACTTGCCATCTGTGCTTGTTGGTAAATATAAATATAGTCTGAAAAAGGGTCCCAATCTGAAAGATCACCCATCCTTTTTCTCCATAGATGCTGCCTGACCCGCTGAGTTACTCTCTCTCTTTGCTTTAAATTTTATGTACAGGACTTTGGAGATACAGTGCGGACACAGGCCCTTTGGCCTACAGAGTCTGCACTGACCAGTGGTCATCCTGTACACTAGCACTATCCTACTGGTGACAATTTACAATTTCAATAAGGCCAATTAATCTACAAACCTGTACGACTTTGGAATGTGGGAGGAAACCGGAGCACCCGGAGAAAACCATCGCAATCACAGGGAAAACGTACAAATTCCATACAGACAGCACCGAGTTAGGTTTGTACCTGGCACTGGAAGGCAGCTACTCTACCACTGTACCACCATGCCACCCACAGTGCTATTCTGTTCTTTTTTCAGATTATCCAACATTTGATTTGATTGTTTGCTAACTCTTTTATCTCAATTTTGCCAGAAACTATAGAGCCTTGTGAATGGCAGTTTCAATAGCGTACTGTCTTCTCCTGACAACCGCCAATGTACATTATGTTGGGGTTCGATCCTGACAATGAGTGCTTGTCTGTACGGAGTTTGTATATTCTCCTTATGACCTGCGTGGGTTATCTCTGGCAACTCCCACACTCCAAAGATGTACAGGTTTGTAGGTTAATTGGCTTAGTATAATTGTAAATTGTCCTTATTGTGTGTAGGATAGTGTTGGTGTATGGGGATCGCTGGTCAGCAGGGACTCGGTTTGCCGAAGGGTCTGTTTCAATGCTGTTTCTCTGAACTAAACAAAACCAAAAAAAATGCTGGAAATGCTTAGAGAGTGAGGGGAAGTGGCCTGCTTCCATGCTGTATGACTCTCTGACAGAAAGCTCACCGGCTAACTGCTTATTTACGTCTGTTGCTGTCCATACTTTAGGCAATCGTTGTCCAGTTACCTAAAGAATTAAGATCAGTTAGTCTAGTTAATGTCAATTTATGTTATGCTTAAGAGGCAGTAGATTTTAGAAAGGTTGGAGTAATTAAAGTGTGTAGATTTGATTTATTGCAATACACTACAAAGTGATTCCGCTTCAAAGAATTTTGGGTCGAAACATCACCTAATCATTTTCTCCAGAGATGCTGTCTGACCCGCAGAGTTACTCTGGCATTTTGTGTATGTCTTCAGTTTCAACCAGCATCTGCAGTTCCTTCCTACACATGATTCTACTTAAAATATCTGTGCAATACTTTGAGACAACAAGGACGTTACTTCAATGAGTCAATTATACTTTATTATCACATGTACCAAGACAAAATGAAAAGCTTTTTGTTGCGTGCTATCCAGTCAGCAGAAAGATTATACATGAATACTATTGCGCTGTCCACAGTGTACAGAGACAGGATAAAGGGAATAACATGTAGTGCAAGATAAAACCGAGTGAAGTCTGATTAAAAATAGTCCGAGGGATAGTCAGGAAAATAGTCATAGTCATCGAGTCTTACAGCATGGAAACAAACCTTTTGGCCCAACTTACCCACTAACATGGCTAACATGTCCCATTATACTAGTCCCATTTGCCTGCCTTTCGTCTATTTCCTTCTAAACCTGTCCTATCCTTGTACCTGTCCAAATTGTTCTGAAACCTTGTGATAGTATTTGCCTCAACAACCTCCACCGGCAGCTCATTACATACACTCACCACCCTGTGAATAGTCGAATAATAAGTATTATTATTTTAATATTAAATATGAATGTAAGCTCTATTTATACATTTAAGGCTGATAACCAGGTGCGTTACTGAGAGAGGACAGCACTGTGTTAAGTGCTGAAGGAGCAAAAGGGAAAGGCCTCGTGGAGTTGGAATTCAATGTAACATGTGATTTATTTAAAATGATCAGCCAAAGCTGACCTGCCAAGTGTGACTTTGGTACGGTTTTTATTTTCTCAGATGGCAAGATTACTCAGAAACTTGACAATAAAACGAGGTCTTAATTTTGGAAACTTGACCAACAATAAAATGAGGTCTTGCACAGAAACTTGACAAATAGCAAAACTAGGTCTTGCACAGAATGGAACTCAGAAATATTTAATTTGGTAACAAACAGAATGAGACAATTATCCACAAGTCTAACTTTGTTAACAGTAGATCCAATTTTTTGTTAAATCATAATCATTGAAGTTCCTGAAACTTGGGAGTCGTCACTACTGTATTCCATGTCTCCACTTTTAGGCTTTGTCTGCGGTTCCCTGTCACCACATTAGCACAATCCACATCCATAATTACTAGTTGTTAGCCCTAACTATTCTTTGCCCTACAACAGTGCCACAATTGGAATTATATACTGTATACATTCAAGGCACTGTCTGCCTTTTCAATGTGACAGCACTCCCATTTTGCTGACCAATATCCTTCCTTCAACCATCCTTCCCGAGAGCATCTTATGAGCCATCTCATTTTCTGTGCATGGTCAAGCTGTGCACAAATTGTTTTGCCTGCATTAGAGGGGTAAAAATCCATTGCAAAAGTAATTGGACATCCTGAGGTTTGTAAATGTCCATTGTTCTACCTTCAACGAGGGATGTGAATGTCTGTTGAGTCTATTCACTCGGAAGGAAATGGAATAAATGTTATAAAAAATCATCATGGGACATAGTAGTAAAAATGAATAGTGCAAACAAAATTTGGTCTTACAGACGTGTATAAAATCATAGAAGGGTCTCGATCCGAAACGTCATCCATTCTTTCTCTCCAGAAGCCTGCCTGTCCCGCTGAGTTACTCCAGCATTTTGTGTCTACTTAGTATAAAATCATAAGAGGAGTAGATCAGGTAGATGCACAGAGTCTCTTGCCCAGAGAAGGGGAATCGAGAACCAGCGGACAAATGTTTATGGTGAAGGGAGAAAGATTATATTGGAATCTGAGGGGTATTTTTTTTTCACACAAAGGGTGATGGGTATATGGAACTCGCTGCCAGAAGAGGTAATTGAGCTAGGGACTTTCACAACATTTAAGAAGCAATTGGACAGTTACATGGATGGGGCAGTTTCGAGGGATATGGACCAAACGCAGGCAAATGGGACGAGTGTAAATAGGACATGTTGATCGGTGTGTGCAAGTTGGGCTGATGGGCCAGTTTGCACTCTGTATCTAAAAAGACTGTGTCTCTAAAATGGGAGATGTGGAATAATTACACTCTGTTGGAATGGACATTAAATATTTTTAATACAAATAACATTATCAAAATAGAGATCGATACATTTCCAGACTTTAAGGGAATTAAGAAATATGCGGACAGTGTGTGAAATTGTGTAGAAGATTAGTATGATCTTGCTGAATGACAGTAGTTTTATGCTCTGTGAGACATAATGCTCCTGCTTATTATGATTTTATGTTATAATCTTCATATTTGTTTTGCCCTCAATATCTATTACGCACAGTTATACATGGATTGATAACAGTTTTATTTTTGTTAATTTCAGCCACTTTAACGTAGATTGAACAAAGTAAGAATGCTGCAGAAATAAAACATTGCTATTGGCGTTAAAACATATTTTGTGTCCATTCTAACAATTGGGATTATAATTGCCAATCTTCCAGCATTATTTACACTGTTCCATTTTTCAATGATGCCACAGTGCAGTTTCATTCTCACAATTCCCTTCTGACTGTGCAAGTGTTAAGCATTGTCATCTCATGCTTTCATCAGTCACCTTGAAAATTCCTGCATCTCACTTTCTTTTGTGTTCACTATTTCAGTCCAAATTGCAAAATGTTGGGTGCAACTTAAGACTCAATGAAAATGAGTTGAAGTCTCCTCTTGATGGGTGGTGGGCATATGGAATGAGCTGGCAGAGGAGGTATTTGAGGCAGGTACTATAAGAACACGTAAAAGACACTTGAACAGGTACATGCAGAGGCAGGAAAGATTGAGAGGGATATGGGCTAGGTGGGCAAATCGGACGAGCTCAGGTGGGGCATCTTTGTCGGCATGAGCAGGTTGGGCCGAATGGGGTGGAAATCCAGGGGGGGCCAGGACACACACCCCCCGGGAGCGGTGCCCCCAGGCCCACAGCCAGCGAGGAGAGGCAGCGCTCCCGACTGGTGTCCCATCAGTCCAGGCAGGGCTGTACGTTAACCCGGCGTGACAGACAGAGTTGAGCTGCGTTTAGCGCTGCTTCTCCACGTTGGTTGTGGGCCTTACGCGTTTTTTTCTACGGCTGCCGGCACCCGTCACTAATTACCGTCCATAGGGCCCACGGCTGAAGCCTCCAAAGCCTTGTGTGAGTGTGTGTGAGAGAGTGAGTGTGTGAGTGAGTGTGTGAGTGAGTGTGAGTGTGTGTGTGTGTGAGAGAGTGTGAGTGTGAGTGAGTGTGTGTGTGTGTGAGTGTGTGTGTGAGTGAGTGTGTGTGTGTGTGTGTGTGTGTGTGTGTGAGAGAGTGAGTGTGTGAGTGAGTGTGTGAGTGCGCTTGCGCGCGCGGCCACCAAGATATTGTGTCCCTCCTGTCCCCCGGTCCCCTCCATGGTTTGATAGCGATTTCCGTGCCTGCCATGCTGTATGCCACTATGACATTAAGTCTCTCTTTGATAGCACAAGTTTGAATGGTTTGGTTTAGGTTTATTATTGTCATGTGTACTGAGGTGCAGTGAAAAGCTTTGTTAACCAAACAGTTCAGATATATCATACATGACTATAATCAAGTTAAATTCGAGTACAATAGTGAGAGCAAAGGGGATGATGCAGAGTGCAGAATATAGTACAGCATTGTAAGGTATCAGTTCCATAGTTTATTTGCAAAAGATTAGCAAAATAGTGCTGAAGAGTGCTGGATATAATAGGCCTATTTTGGTGTGCCTGCGAATATTGGGCTGATCTGCCTCAGCCCACTGTCCACTACAACCCATCGTCTGCCTTAACCCCATTGTGTCCCTGTGCAGGCATGGTTGAACTATTTTCCTGGCAAAGACTAGAGGGCATAACAGTTTAAAGATGATGTGTATGGCAGGTTTTTTTAACACAGAGGGAGGAGGGTGCCTGGAATGTGCTGACAGGAGTGGTGGTGGAGGCAGACATGATAGTGGCATTTAAGAGTTTTTTTATCGGCACATGGATTTGCCGGGAATAGAAGGATATGGATCACATTCAGATAGAGGAGATTAGTTTAACTTGGCATCTACTTTTCACGATGCGTTGGCAAGGCCGCCGGCATAATCAAGGACTAGTTTCACCAAGGTCACTCGCTCTTCTCCCCTCTCTTATCAAGCAATAGGTACAGAAGTTTGAAAGTGCATTTCTTCAGATTCACAGACTGTTTCTTCCCAGCTGCTATCACGCAACTGAAATGTCCTCTCGCAGCTAGAGTGTGGTCCAGGCCTCCCAACTACCTCATTGGAGACCTTTGAACTATCTTTCATTGGACTTAATCTTGCACTAAATATTCATCCCTTTATCCTGTATCTGTATGCTGTGGACAGCTTAATTGTAATCATGAATAGTCTTTTCATTGACAGGATAGTACACAACATTTTTTTTAAACTGTATCTTGATAGACGTGACAATAATAAACAAAACTAAACTAAAGCATCATTTTCGGCACAGACATTGTCGACCGAAGAGACTGCTCCTTTGTTGCACTGTTCTATGTTCTATGATTTAAGTTTGTTCTCAGTCCAGTTGTAGATCTACTAATGTTATCGTCTCTTAGGTAGAATATTGGCAACCTCAAGAAATTATGTTCCAAGCAAGAGCCAAAAATTAATGCAATTAGTGCTGGATCTAACAGGTCACTCTCTTGATAAATAGTGCTTTGTTGTGTTGCCAAAATATTGTTACATAATCTTGGCCGTTTCAGTGTAGCTTTAGACTGGTTGGAATTTCACATCATACACAAATCTCTACCTTTTATCTATGTTCTTCAGAGAACCCGCCTGACCTGCTGAGTTACTCCAGAACTTTATGTCCCACCATCTTCTCCCACTCCTCCCTTCTCACCCTGTCTCACTTCCCTCCACAGATGCTGCCTGACCCACTGAGTTCCTCCAAGTGTGTTATTTTTCTCAGGATCCCAGCATCTGCAGTTTCCCATGTCTCCCATCATCCCTCTGTCACCATCCATCTTGCACTTGCTGCAAATTTATCTCATGCATAACGTGTTCCAAAACTGTTTGCTGCCAATTGAGGCCCGCTGTAATCTCTTTGGACATGTAGAACAAACCGACTGGAATTTGTTAAGGATTACAGATGGATAGTGGGCAACATGAGAGACTACAGATGCTGGAATCTTGAACAAAATTTCAACAAGCTGCTGAAGGAACCCAGTGGATATGGACAGATACACATACAAACATAGAAAATAGGTGTAGGAGTAGGCCATTTGGCCCTTTGAGCCAGCACCACATTCAATATTTTCATGGCTGATCATCCAAAATCAGTACCCAGTTCTGGCATTTTCCCCTTATCCCTTGATTCCTTAAGCCCTAAGAGCTAAATCTAACTCTCTCTTGAACACATCCAGTGAATTGACATCCACTGCTTTCTGTGTCAGAGAATTCCACAGATTCACAACTCTCTGGGTGAAAAGGTTTTCCTCATCTCAGTCCTAAATGGCCTACCCTTTATTTTTGAACTGTGACCCCTAGTTCTGGATTCCCCCAACATCAGGAACATTTTTCCTGCACTGCCCTGTCCAATCCTCTAAGAAATGTATGTTTCTCTAAGATCCCCTATCATCCTTCTAAATTTGAGTGAATATATGCCCAGTTGACCCATTCTTTCATCATACGTCAGTCCGCCATCCTGGGAATTAACCTGGTGAACCTACGCTGCACTCCCTCAAGAGCAATAATGTCCTTCCTCAAATTAGGAGAGCAAAATTACACACAATACTCCAGATGCAGTCTCAACAGGGCCCTGTGCAAACTCAAATCCTCTCGCAATTATAGCTTTGGACCTCAGAGATACAGCATGGAAACTGGCCGTTCGGCCCACCGAGTCCACACCGACCAGTGATTTCCCTGTACAATACACACTAGGGACAATTTCCAATTTTACCAAAGCCAATTGGCCTCCAAAAACCTGCATGTCTTTGGAGCGTGGGAGGAAATCGGAGCACTTGGAGAAATCCCACATGGTCAAAGGGAAAATGTACAAACTCCATGCAGACAGCACCCTTTGCCGGGATCGAATCCAGGCCTCTGGCGCTGTAAGACAGCAACTCTACCGCTTCACCACAGTGCCATCCTTCTAGTCAGGCGAGAATGGATTGATGAGGGAGGAGAAAGGTGAAGACACCAACCAAGGCTGGTGGCGGAGAAGACAAAAAGGGACAAATTATGAAATTCATGAAGCATATTTGACAAAATGTTTACTGAATAAATGAGGGACTGATGATGCCTTATAGGTCTCAGCAGATGTGCGTGCGTTAGAGCCTGAGCAACCAATAAAAATGTTAGCCTGGAAGCTTCCCCTGGAAGATGCCCTGTACCTGGCATCTAGTTATCGCCGCCAAAAGATTCCAACTGAACAATATTACAATATCATAAAAAATGTGGTCAATGCAGTATTGCTGTTCTGCTGGTGATATGACCGATAATCGAGATCTATGAAGTAATAAAGTGTTTACGCTCTCGTTAGTTTAATGGGAAAATAAAATGAGATTATCCAGCTGCTGTAAGGTCTGTTTCATGGATTCATTAAAATCGCTTGATCCTGTGGCTGGAGAACGTTATAACTGCTTCCCGCAGTGGAGTGGTTTTTTTGCATTTTGCAATTTTAATGTTGCTCTGCTGGTCTATTGGCTTCAATTATTGTTGTTCTCAGTGAATGATTAATTTTAAGTGGGGCACCTATCGAGTGTGGGACCACTTAAAAGTGTATTGTGCAAAGTGCATGGGGTGTCAGTTTAATCCCAAACAACACGCGTTGGCACAGCGGTCGAGTTGCTGCCTTACAGCACCAGAGACCCGGGTTTGAACATGACTGCGGGTGCTTTCTGTATGGAGTTTGTACGTTCTCCCCGTGACTGCATGCATTTCCTGCAGCTTTCTCCCACATTCCAAAGACGTAGTTTAATTGGCTTTGATAAAATTGTAAATTGTTCCTAGTGTGTGGAATGGTGCTCGTGTATGGGGAATCACTGGTCGGCGCACACTTGGTGGGCCCAAGGGCCCGTTTCTGCACTGTAACTCTAAACTAAATGAAAATTAAGATAAGGGCCTGTCCCACTTACGCGACCTTTACAGGCGACTGCCGGCACCTGTGATAGGTCGCCGAAATTTTCAACATGTTGAAAATTCAGCGGCGACCAGAAAGATGGTACGACTCTTTGGAGACCTCTCACGTCCATACGAGACCATACAGGCTGGTTTTCAACATGTTGAACATTTTGGCGACCTTTCACGGGTGCCGGCAGTCGCCTGTAAAGGTTGCATAAGTGGGACAGGCCCTTTAAGACACAGCAGTTAAACCTCCTTAAAATGCGACTCTTGAATTTGAATTTTTCTCAAGAGATTAAATCAGATAAAGGTGAATTGTTAACATTACCTAATGATATTAATAAAAGATTTGCTCAATTTTATCAAAATTTATATACTAGCGAAACAATTTACTGGTTGCTCAGGACTGAAAAATCAGTTTGCAAATGTCTTTGATGGCCACACAAACCAGAAGAAAAAGGAAACGTTTTGGCTGCTGGAATAATTTGTGAGAATATATCATACGTCCATTCCTGGAATGCAAAATGGAGATACAGGAAACTGCAGACGCTGGACTCTTGAGTTTAAAAAAAAACCAAAGTGCTGGAGGAACTCAGCAGGTCAAGCAGCATCTGTGGAGGGAAATGAACAGACAAGGGTTTGTGTCGGGACCCTCCATCAGACCGGTCTGAAGAAACATCGCCTGTCCATTCCTCCACAGATGCTCTCTGAGCTGCTGAGTTCCTCCAGCATTTTATTTTCAGACTAGAACACTTTTCATAATTTGAAGAACGATCCTGCACCAAAACATCATCTATCCATGTTATCCAGGGAGGCTGCCTGACCCGCTAGGTTACTCCAGCCACTTTGTGTCTTCTTTTGCCATCCAAGATGTTTGTTGAAACAAGCATCTGCAGCTGCTTGTTTCTTCGTATTCTCATACTTCGAAGATGGTTAATCAATGACTCCATGCAGTCAGTTAATTTTAATTGTAATCAGTGGCCTTATTTTACCCAGTTTCTACATACAGTATGAGCAAAACTAAGCCACTCACTCCCTCCAATGCAGTCTTCCATTTAATAAGATTTTGGCTTATCTGCTTGTAACTTCAACTCCACATTCCCATCTCACCTACTCCTCTCATCCCTGTCAAGAATCCATCTGCATCTGCCGTAATATAATAGGCCAGGGCTCTGCTTCTATTGCCCTTTCCTTTCGTGAAAGATACAGGCCCTTTGGCCCACCGAGTCCACACCAACCATCGATCACCCATTCACATGAGGTATCTCTGTTATCCCACTTTTCTATCCACTCCCTACACACCAGGAACATTTTTTACCGAGGTCAATTAACCTGCACACCCACATGTGTCTGGGATGTGAGAGGACACCAGAGGAAACCCAGACGGTCACAGGGTCACATGCAAACTCCACACAGATAACACCCGAGGTCTGGATCGAACCCGTGTCTCTGGCGCTGTGGGACGACGAGCTCTGTCAACTGCACCACTCTGCTGCCCAACTCAACTGCTCGTGTTTGATTGTCCTTAGAAGAACATAACTCCAAATACTCATAAACGTCTGCACGAGGTAATAAAGTTACCTGTCTCCATCTTAAAGTATTACTCCCTTAAATTTTACAACTAATTCCTAGTTAGAATAAAGAACATAGAAGAGTACAGCGCAGGAATGGGCCCTTTGGCCCACAGTGTTTGTGCTTCACATGACGCCAAGTTAAACTGATCTAAAATGCAGTAACTCAGGCAGCATCTCTGGAGAAAATGGACAGGTGACATTTCAGGTCAGGACACTCGTGCAGACGAACTGATCCCTGTTGATCTTCAGATTGAAACTGATCTTATCTGCCTGTATATGATCCATATCCCTCTATTCCCTGCACTTCCATGTGCCGATCTAAAAGTCTCTTAAACCCCATGATTGATTTTGCTTCCAGCACCACCCCACTAATTACATTCCAGGCCACCACCAGGCCGTAATGAAACTTGCCCCGCATTGCTCCATTAAACTTTGCCCTCTCACTTTACAGCTATGCCCTCTACTGCTGGACATTTCCACCCTGGGGAAAAAGGTTCTGATCGTCTACCCTATCTGTGCCTCTCATAATTTTGCATACTTCTATCATGTCTCCCCTCAACCACCGACGTTTATTTTTGTAGAGATACAGCGTTGGAATAGACCCTTCGGCCCACCGAGTTTGCGCCGACCAGCGATCGCCCTTCACACTAGCACTGTCCTACACACTAGTGACAATTTACAGAGGCCAATTAACCTACAAACCTGTACGTCTTTGGAGTGTGGGAGGAAACCGGAGCACCCGGAGAAAACCCACGCGGTCACAGGGAGAACGTACAAACTATAGACAGCACCCGTAGTCAGGATCGCACCGGGGTCTCTGGTGCTGTAAAGCAGCAACTCTACCGCTGCACCATTCTGTGCCGCCGTTCTCGAGGAAACCCCTCCAGACTTTTGGTCTTCATATTTGATTCTGTAAACTCAACACCAGTCAGTAGGTGGCAGTCCAACACTGTTGACCACTTGCAATCACGGCAAGTCATTCGAGTTGTTGAGGCCTGCCTACAGCAGCCCATCCTGGGCCTCTGCTGTGTGCTTCGGGCACGTACAATAAGATGAGTACACTGAGAACAGCTTTGCCTTTACCCTGGGCATCACTCCAGTAGCACTGATCTATGGGCACATGCACTTACTTTGTGTGAGTTTCAGCAAACAAAAGCTGGTGCAGCTTTCACAAGAGTTCAGCGCTAACTTACTCGCAGGAAGAGGTATGGGGGAAACAGCAAAACATATTCACTTTTGGTGGTCTGAGCAATTTATTGCCTGTCCCTAACTGGACATTTGTTTTTGAGTTTGATTGGATATGGTATGATTTGACTGGATAACATGCAAATAAAGATTTGTCAGTAGGAACTGCAGAGTCCGGTTTGTACAGAAGATACACACAAAGTGCAGGAGTAAGTCAGCAGATCAGGCAACATCTCTGGAGAAGAGAAATGGGTGATGTTTCAGATAAGAATCCTTCCTCAGACTCCAGCACTTTTTGTCTATCTTTAGTAAGCAAATAAAGGTTTTCTTTGCATCTCGGTACATGTGGCAATAATTGACTGATTGAAAGATAGAACTAATCGATAACAGGACAAACACCTCACCAAGATCATGCCAATGTTCCATCACCCATTCACTCTAGTTCGATGTGATCCCACTTTCTTATCCACTCCCTACACTAGGGGCAATTGCAGCAGTGTGGAGCAGCAGTGAAGGATATCAACACGTCACACGGTCAGCGCGACCCCTGCACTCCGACCCAGTGTCGCCACCAGGTCAATGGGCCTTTATGGCCAACTTAAGGCTCTAACATTTTTATAACAATTCAGACTTGAGGAGTACAAGATGGCGCCTAAAATGTGGGGACTCTTGTGTACTGACTAGGTGCGGCCTACTATCTTGCTTTCTTATATTTAGTATAATTGTGCTCATTGTATAGTAGGATTGTCACTGAACTGTATGCAAAAAAACTGTACTTAGCTACACGTGACAATGAAGTACCATTGAACCACTGAAACTAGAATTACTGTATCTGAGGAGAGTAAATATGTGGAGGCAGATACAGGTGGGGGATTTGCCACAGTGTACTGACCAGTCCAGTCAAAACCCAGAATGAAGCTGATGCAGCCCAAATTGACTTGTTTAAGGTCGAGCATTTAAAAATGATATTGGTTTGGTTTGTTGGTGTTACTTGTATCAAGATCAAATTGAAACTTTGGTTTGTGAGCTATTCACGTTAATCTTACTAAACGGTGGGATTACATTAATCAACTGGCATGGTGGCACAGCGGTTGGGTTGCCATCTCACAGCGCCAGGGTCCCCGGTTAGATCCTGACTATGGGTGCTGTTTGTATGGAGTTTGTACGTTCTTCCCATGACAGCCTGGACTTTCCTCAGGTTCTCTGATTTCCTCCCACAATCCGTATGGGTTTGAAGGTTTGCTGGCTTCCCTGAAGATTGCAAATTGTCCCTAGTGGAGAGGACAGTGTGATTGTTGGTCGGCGCAGCCTCAGACGGGCCAAAAGGCCTTTATCCACACAGTATCATTAAATTAAATTAAACTAAACTAAGCATTGGGTTTAATTCAATAAAAGAGTGCTTTAATTGAACTCGACAACAATGTACACCATAACAGACACTGGCTTATAAAATAATGTGTGACTTCAGACTACACAGAAAAGCTGAATAAAGTTGCTCCATTTTATGCATTTGGCAATTAACTCCAAAGGGTTGCACTTCAAGTGGAACAGATGGCCAAGTCTCACTCAGAGACTGAGGATGATTTGGGCTCGATTGAGATGAAGGCAGACATGTACATAGTGTTCCAGATTTAGCTTGGCATGGCTTCTTTGTATATATAACCCCGAATCACACTTAATTTTCCAACTCTCTGTATGTCTTTTGTGGCATGTTGGCCTGCATAAGTATAAACTCAAAGACTGAGTTCCCAGTCATCTTTGACACCTTCATTAAAGGTTTTCAATGAAGTATCCGGAAGACAAAGTCCTGTCCATGAAGCTGACTGCTAACATTGAAGGTCCTCAAAAACATAAATACATTTTCATCTCTCATTGAAGGAGTACACACAAGGAACTGTAGTTGCTCGTTTACACAAAAGAACACAAAGTGCTGGAGTAATGTAGCAGTTCAGGCAACATCTCGAGAAAACATGAATAGGTGATATTTCGGGTTGGGAAACATCATGTGTCATAAGTTTATAAATTCTTGTCGAATTAGGCCATTTTGTCCATCGAGTCTACAATGTCATTCAATCATGGCTGATCTATCTTTCCCTGTCAACTCCATTATCCTGCCTTCTCCCTTTGACCTTTGACACCTTTACTCATCAAGACCCTGTCTATCTCTGCTTTACAAATAACCTATGTCTTGGCTTCCATAGCCGTCTGTGGCAATGAATTTCACCGATTCACCACCCTCTAGCTGAAGAAATTGCTCCTCATCTCATTGCTAAAGGCATGTCCTTTTATCCATGTTCTCCAGAAATGCTGCTGGGCCTGCTGAGTTACTCCAGCATTTTGGAAAACCCACTTGACCTTGTTCACTTCCCTCTGCCCTATCATCTCAACATCCTGACCAATATCAGATGTGCACATCCACACTGAGA
Organism: Okamejei kenojei; assembly: GCA_035221665.1. NCBI lineage: Eukaryota > Metazoa > Chordata > Chondrichthyes > Rajiformes > Rajidae > Okamejei > Okamejei kenojei. Next base: position 56,618,471 of record CM069131.1, read on the forward strand.
CACTTTCTCCCAATGGTGACCAGCCCATCACGTAAACCCACCTCCCTTCCATTGACACGGCAAGGCCACCAGCTGCCTCGGCAAGGTCACCAGCATAATCAAGGACGAGTCTCACCCCGGACACTCCCTCTTCTCCAACAGGCAAGAGCTACAGAAGTTTGAAAACACACACCTCCAGATTCAACAGAACCATCCTATCGCCAAATAGAGAGCGGTCCTGACCATTCTACCTCATTGGAGACCTTCAAACCATCTTTAATGGGACTATACTGGACTTTACCTTGCACTAAACATTATTCCCTTTATCCTGTATCTGTACACCGTGGGCAGCTTGATTGTGAATATGTATAGTCTTTCCATTAACGGACAGTATGCAAACACAAAAGCTTTTCACTCTACCTCGGTACACGAGTGACGATATTAAACTAAACTAAACCACAATCTGAGAAAGTTCATGGTTCCAATGTTCTGCAAGAATGAATCTGTTGTTTTGTGTATTTTGTTCTTGTTGTTTGATCTGTACAGTTTCCAAGGATGGACCAGCTTGGTAGCAAAGATTTAGGCCAGAAAGAACTGTGTGAGCAATCCCATTATTTTCAGCACTACTTGCTGGAAAGTGAAGTCGCCCAACCGATCTCCAACAGTGAGAAACATGGACCATGACTTCCGGTGGCACTATGGAGTGAGTGGAACTCGCGCCATTCAGCTCCGCTAAAAATTGCATAAAAAATGGGGGTAAAAGGGGTTAACTGACACTACTTACCAGAGGAGAATGGGTGTGAACGGTTCCGGTAGCGTTAAAAAGGTGCGTGACGTCATCAGGCGCGTGACTTTACTAAGAAAATGTCGATGCATCGCTCCCACCCCCCACCAAGGAAAAAAGCCTGTGAAAGGGGAAGTAGGCCTCACTGGAGCAGCGGGCTCGAGTTTGAGTGCCTCCCAGGAAGATATTTTAAAGATGGATGACCTCAAAAAAATTATTATGGGTGAGCTAAAACAAATGCTTAAGGATATGAAAAAAGAATATAAAGAGGAAATAAAGACTTTAAGAGCTGATATTTTGGTGTATCATGAAAATTTGAAAGAAGAGTTCAAAAAAGAAGTTATAGCCACTGTAAAGACTATGATGGACGAATGGAAAGATAAAGCGGGTACTGATTTGCAACAACAGTTGGATGACGTAAACCGTAAAACTGGTGAGATGGAGTTGCTGCTGGATACCAAGTTAGAACCTATTAGAATCTCACTTAACCAACAAAATGACGCAATAGAAGAATTGACTGAATCAGCCGAGAAGCGTCTTGCCGAGAACAAGCGTTTATCAGAATTATTACACAAAATAACTGAGAAATGCATTGACTTGGAGGGACGTCAAAGGCGTCAGAATTTGCGTATTGTTGGATTGAGTGAAGGCCGAGAGGGAAATCAAGACCCTCGAAAATTTGCTGCATAGCTCCTAAAAGATATTCTGAACTTGGACCAAGAACCTCTGCTGGGCCGAGCACACAGGGCATTGAGACGTACCCCTAGGAGGGATGCTCCCCCAAGACAGATGATTGTGAAGGTGGCTTACGATCATGTTTTTGAAGATATGATGAAGATAATAATACGTAAGAAAAATCTCAAATATGAGGGAGACAACATCAGTATCTTCAGAGATTACCCTGCGGAAGTGGCCAAGAGAAGATCTTTATTTACAGAAACAAGAGGTATCCTGAGGAACATAAAGAATCTGAGATATGGCCTGATATACCCGGCAACATTAAGAGTAACATGATAACAAGGAGCACCACTTCACCAAACATACAGAAGCTCTTGAATTTGCTCGAAACATTCAGAAGAAACTGGAAGAGGAAGAAGTAGAGGAAGAAGTAGATGAAGATGAAGAATACTGAATATTATTGATCACTTACCTGATGATACTGCCCATCCACAGAAAAGGAGGAGGATTCACACTGAAGGAGGATCCGCAGGGAAGGAGGAGGAACAATGGACATGGACTCTATCTTGGGGTCAAGGAGGGATGGATGGATTATTAATAAATATAGTTTTGTATTAACTACCCCTTAAAAATGTATGTTAGCTCTCCTAATATAGTGCTATGACACTAACTATATTTGATATTAGTAGTATTATTAATTATTAAGTATATAAATTTAATACCCCACCCCGACATATATAGCCCTTAAGGCAAAAACGGAGCTGGAACTATTAACATCTTTTTTTTTTCACGGAAGTCGTAGATTAATAGCCACGCTAGTGTGGCTTACACTAATACTAACTGCACTAATTATAGTTGTAGTCCCTTTTTTCCCCTTACACTTTACTAACATCACTTACTTTACTCACATTTTTTATTATTACTTTTATATTATGTATTTTATTTCATATTATATATTATATAGATTTAAGTATGATTGGTATTATATAGTTAGTTTAAAGAGACGTGTGCATAAGACAATGGCACAGATATTAAATTTCATCGATCTGAGGTTTGGGTATAGGATTGGGTTAGATGAGCTGAGACATCTACTCCATTATAAACCACCTTAATAATAACATGTATGACATAAATACTAGGATTGGGGGTGATGGAATCACCTTCTGTAGTTGGAATGTTAAGAGAATTAACAAACCAATTAAAAGAGGTAAGGTTTTAGCTCAATTAAATAGATTGAAATCTGATAATATTTTTCTCCAAGAGACACACCTTAAAAAAGACGCACATTATAGATTAACAGCAAAATGGATTTCCAAAGTATATCACTCTTCATTTACACATAAGTCTAGAGGGGTAGCAATAATTATTCGTAAAGGTATACCTTTTAAACAAAGCTCAATATTAGAAGATGTGAGGGTAGATATATAATAATTACAGGTGAATTACATTCTAAAAAAGTAATCCTGATGAATATATATGGTCCTAATTTTGATAACCCATTATTCTTCAAGAAAATATTTAACAATATCCTTATATCCACTCAACATAATCTAATAATTGGAGGTGATTTTAATTGTACCTTAGATAATTATTTAGATAGATCATCAATGAAAAGGAAAACCACTTCTAAGTCAAGTACACTTATAAATTCTTTTATTAACACAGCAAATGTTGAGGATATCTGGAGAACGGATAACCCATCTGGTCGAGAATATTCATTTTTTTCCCCTGTATTCGGAACCTATTCAAGGATAGACTATTTTTTAATAGATTCAAAACTAATCCCATTTACGTATGACTCAAAATATCATAATATTATTATCTCGAATCATGCTCCATTAACATTTAAGATAAAATTAAAAGACATAACTATTAAAACCTCTAACTAGAGACTCAACCCCCAAATATTAAATGATAAGGCTTGTTATGATTACTTGGTAAAACAGATTAAATTATTTTTTGAAACTAATGACAAACCTGGAATTTCACCATCACTGCTTTGGGATACATTTAAAGCATTTATGCGTGGTGCGATAATATCAGCACACGCATACTTTTATAAGGAAAATCGAAAGACTCAACAAAAGTTGGAAAATGAAATAAAACAATTAGATATTGAAAATGCAATATCCCCTTCAAAGGGGCTAAGTAATAAAATTGCATCATTAAAATATAAGCTAAATAAAATATATTCAAATCAGATAATTAAACTTTTTCAACAGACTAAACAAGTACACTTTGAATTTGGGGATAAACCACAAAAATTACTGGCACACCAGCTTAGAAAATTAGATGAGGTGAAAATGATACATAAAATTAGATCTGAGCAAGGAGAAATATTGACTTTACCAAAAGATATCAATGATACATTTTTACAATATTATCAAAATCTTTACTCATCTAAACTAGCAGGACAATCAGATGGAATGGAAACATTTCTACAAGAATGTCATATTAATAGTTTGGATCAGGAAGGTAGAGACTTGTTAAATGCTGATATATCAGTAAAAGATATTGAAGAATCAATTAGATCATTAAATAACGGAAAAGCCGCAGGCCCTGATGGCTTAAGTGTTGAATTTTATAAGAAGTTTTATGATCTGATCTCCCCACGTTTACACATAATATATAAATATGCTTATGAACAAGGAAAGTTACCAGAATCATTAAATTAATCAACAATTACACTTATCCCTAAAGCTGATAAAGATTTGGAAGACCCTGGGTCACAGAGCAATAGCTCTTTTAAACACTGATCAAAAAATACTAACTAAAATATTATCTCGGAGGCTAATTTTAGTGATTAATAACTTAATACATCATGACCAAACAGGTTTTATCCCAAAACGCTATTCATCTTATAATCTGAGACGTCTATTCAATATCATATACTCAAAAAGAGTGAATGATATTGAACTAGCTGTCATATCCTCAGATGCTGAAGAAGCATTTGACCAGGTTGAATGGCATATTTATTTAAAATAATGCAGAAATTTCAACTGGGGGATAGATTTTCCAAATGGGTAAAAATCATATACTCGAATCCAACTGCAAGAATATTAACAAATCAAATGTTATCAGCAAAATTTAATCTCTTTAGGGTTTGTAGACAAGGATGCCCGTTATCCCCGTTATCACTGCATCCGCTGCTCCAGATGCCAGATGATCTATACGGAGGCTTGGTGATCGTTTCGCCGAACACCTCCGCTCGGTCCACAAAAACCAACCCGACCTCCCGGTGGCTCAGCATCCTCCCATTCCATATCCGACCTCTCGGTCCTGGGCCTCCTCCACGGCCAGAGTGAGCAACACCGCAAGTTGGAGGAACAGCACCTCATATTCCGCTTGGGGAGTCTGCATCCTTTGGGCTTGAACATTGAATTTTCTCAATTCTGTTAACCCTTGCTGTCTCCTCCCCTTCCCACCTCTCCCTCAGCCCTCGGGCCCTGGCATTCCCTCTATCTCTATCTCTCTCCCCCACCCTAGTCGCACTAGCTTCTCATTTTCACACCACAAACAGCTTACAATGGCTTGTTCCCTTTATCATTGATACTTTTTTGCATATCTTTCATTCATTGTTCTTTATCTCTCCACATCACCATCTATATCTCTCGTTTCCCTGATCCCTGACCAGTCTGAAGAAGGGTCTCGACCCGAAACGTCGCCTATCTCCTTCACTCCTTAGATGCTGCTGCACCCGCTGAGTTTCTCCAGCTTTTTGTGTAACCCCCCTGCCCGTTATCACCATTACTATTTGCTCTGGTAATAGAACCATTAGCCGAAATGATTAGATCAGAATCAGAAATATATGGATATAATACCAAAACTACAACGAATAAAATATCTCTATACGCAGATGACATCTTAATTTATATCACAAAACCGGAGATTAGTATTCCCAATCTACTTAATGTTATAACTAAGTTTGGCACATTTTCTGGGTATAGAATTAACTGGAATAAAAGTGAAATTATGCCTATAACTGGAATAAAATTATATATATTAGAACAATTCCCACTTAAAATAGTCACGGACAAATTTAAATATCTAGGAATTAATGTATCTAAATCCTATAACTGTCTATTTAAATATAATTACCCTCAATTGTTAAATAAACTAAAAAAATATATTTTATATTGGAAAATGCTACCTATTTCAATGATCAGTAGAATAAATGCTATAAAAATGATTTTTTTTGCCACAATTGTTATATTTATTTCAAGCCATCCCTTTATATCTCCCTAAAATGTTTTTAAAAAAAATAGATACTTTGGTTAATAGTTTTATTTGGGACTATAAAAATCATCGAATAAGTAAAAAACATCTATGTAAATCTAAAATAAATGGTGGACTAGCACTACCAAATTTCATATATTATTTCTGGGCAGTTGTGATTAAGAATATGAATTTTTGGTTGGTAAATTTAGATTATAAGCCAAGCTGGCTAAAGATGGAAAAGGAAGACTCTTTGCCTTTTGATGTAGGTTTGATTCTTTTTGCACCAAGGGAAGTACAAAAAAAACGTATGGTGATAACCCTATAATTCATAGCAATAGACGTATTTGGAAACAAATAGTTAAGACCCTTTATATGGATAATTTGTCACTTTGTTTGCCAATTATGAATAATCCTTTGTTTAAGCCCTCTGTATTGGACAAGGGGTTTAGAACTGGAATGATTTAGGAATTAAAAAGATAGAACACCTTTACAAGAAAGGAAAATTTCTTTCATTTCAAGAGTTACAGGATATCTATGGATTGCAGTCAAATAACATATTTAGGTATTTTCAAATTAGAAACTATATTAAGTCAAATATGCAAGACTATAAAAATAGAAAACCAGGATTATTAGATGAATTGTTTAATAAACACACAAATACAGAAAAAATTAATAGCGTATATATACAATACTATCTTGGATAGGGAAATCCCAACTTCGGAAATATATCGGCAAACATGGGAAAATGAAATAGGTTCATCTATAACGAAGGAAACTTGGGAAGAAAGCCTACAACGTATACATCGTTGCTCATTAAATGCTAGACATACAGTGGCTTGCAAAAGTATTCATACCCCTTGAACTTTTCCACATTTTGTCACGTTACAACCACAAACGTAAATGTATTTTATTGGGATTTTATGTGATAGACCAACACAAAGTGGTGCATAATTGTGAAGTGGAAGGAAAATGATACATGGTTTCCAAATTTTATTACAAATAAAAAACTGAAAAATGTGGTGTGCAAAAGTATTCAGCCCCGCTGAGTCAATACTTTGTAGATCCACCTTTCGCTGCAATTACAGCTGCAGTCTTTTGGGATGTGTCTCTACCAGCTTTGCACATCTAGAGACTGAAATTTTTGCCCATTCTTCTTTGCAAAATAGCTCAAGCTCAGTCAGATTGGATGGAGAGCGTCTGTGAACAGCAATTTTCAAGTCTTGCCAGAGATTCTCAATTGGATTTAGGTCTGGACTTTGACTGGGCCATTCTAACACATCAATATGCTTTGATCTAAACCAATCCATTGTAGCTCTGGCTGTATGTTTAGGGTCGTTGTCCTGCTGGAAGGTGAACCTCCGCCCCAGCCTCAAGTCTTTTGCAGACTCTAACAGGTTTTCTTCCAAGATTGCCCTGTATTTGGCTCCATCCATCTTCCCATCAACTCTGACCAGCTTCCCTGTCCCTGCTGAAGAAAAGCATCCCCACAGCATGATGCTGCCACCACCATGTTTCACAATGGGGACGGTGTGTTAGTTTTCCGCCACACATAGCGTTTTGCATTTAGGCCAAAAACTTCAATTTTGGTCTCATCAGACCAGAGCACTGTCCTCCACATGTTTGCTGTGCCCCCCACATGGCTTGTGGCAAACTGCAAACGGGACTTCTTATGGCTTTGTTTCAACAATGGCTTTCTTCTTGCCACTCTTCCATAAAGGCCCGTTTTGTGGAGTGCACGACTAATAGTTGTCCTGTGGACAGATTCTCCCATCTGAGCTGTGGATCTCTGCAGCTCCTCCAGAGTTACCATGGGCCTCTTGGCTGCTTCTCTGATCAATGCTCTCCTTGCCCGACCTGTCAGTTTAGGTGGACGGCCATGTCTTGGTAGGTTTGCAGTTGTGCCATACTCTTTCCATTTTCGAATGATGGATTGAACAGTGCTCAGTGGGATGTTCAAAGCTTGGGATATTTTTTTATAACCTAACCCTGCTTTAAACCTCTCCACAACTTTATCCCTGACCTGTCTGGTGTGTTCCTTGGGCTTCATGATGCCCAAGGAACATTGTTTGTTCACTAATGTTCTCTAACAAACCTCTGAGGCCTTCACAGCTGTATTTATACTGAGATTAGATTACACACATGTGGACTCTATTTACTAATTAGGTGACTTCTGAAGGCAATTGGTTGCACTGGATTTTATTTAGGGGTATCAGAGTAAAGGGGGCTGAATACTTTTGCACGCCACACTTTTCAGTTTTTTTTTGTAAAAAAATTTGAAAACCATGTATAATTTTCTTTCCACTTCACAATTATGCACCACTTTGTGTTGGTCTATCACATAAAATCCCAATTAAATACATTTACGTTTGTGGTTGTAACGTGACAAAATGTAGAAAAGTTGAAGGGGTATGAATACTTTTGCAAGCCACTGAAAAATAGATACAATTTAAGGTATTACACAGATTACATTATTCAAAAACGAAATTAAATAGAATTTATCCTAACATTTCTCCTATTTGTGATAAATGTCAGAACTTCGAATCTAATTTAACGCATAGTTTTGTAACATGTATAAAACTCAATTATTATTGGACAGAAATCTTTAGCGTTATCTCTGAAGTTCATAAAATTAAACTGGACCCAGATCCAAAATTAATAATATTAGGAGTTCCGGATTCAAATTAAATATTAACAGTAAACCAAAGAAATTTCTTGGATTACTGTTTGATAATAGGAAAAAAATTAATATTGAAATTTTGGAAGGGAACATTATCCCCCACAATTTAAATGTGGACAGTGGAAATGTTGGAGACGTTGCATTTGGAAAGAATCAGATTTGTCCTAATGGACAAATACGAACTCTTTGAACAGATATGGTCTCCATATACAAAATATTTGAAGTGGTAGCTGTCCTTGGCATCACAACTCAATGGGTACCCGGCAAGATTAGATGAAAATAATTCCTTTTTATTTATTTGTATACATGTCTCTATTGATATCGTTATTTGAAATTGTGGTATTCACTATTAAGATGTATACCATAATCTTTTATTTTATATATATATATATATATATATATATATATATATATATATATATATATATATATATATATATATAATACTTTGTTTTAATTAAATATATATAACAATTTTTATTTCTCTTTCTTTTCTCTTTCTCTCTCTATATAATCAAAATTATTATTATTTAATCACTATTCTTATTGATTCAAATCTATTCTTTTCTTTTTTCCATTTTCTAAAAAATAGAACGTTATAACAATTATTCGTAATATCCGTATACTTATTTAAATAAATTTGGTTGTGTATTTGAAAAGTTGTTATACCGTTGTTATGATGGATTACTTCTAATAAAAATATTATTTAAAAAAAAAGAAACATGGACCATGTCCAATGTTGGCAAATACAATTTGCAAATTAAAAATGTTCATTCACTGCTGTGTTGGTCTTTGCAGATGTTTTCCAGATAGAATTGGCATTCCATGGGGAAACCTTCTGCACAAATCATCTTAGTGATTCAGTTTTGGCTTTGCTGGTTAAGTCATTAAAGTTCCAGCGAAGAAGGGTCTCGACCCGAAATGTCACCCATTCCTTCGGTCCAGAGATACAACCTGTCCCGCTGAGTTACTCCAGCTTTTTGTGTATATTTTCAGCAATGAATGTTTCTCTGCTCAGCGATAACTTTTGAGAGTCAAGAAATTCTGGGCAGCACAGTGGCGCATCGGTAGAGGTGCTGCCTTACAGCACCAGAGACCCAGGATCTGTCAGGCAGCACCTCTACAGCTGCACCACCGTAGAACTAGGGAACTTCAGATGCTGCTCTACTCAAAAGGACCAAAGCGCTGGAGTTACTCAGCGGGCCATGCAGCACCTCTGGGGAATATGGATCGGTGACGTTTCGGGGCAGGATCCTTCTTCAGACTGATTGTAGAGGGGTGCAAGCTGAGAGAGAGGAGAGGCGAGAAAAGAGCATGGCAGGTAATACATGAACACCGGCGAGGAGGGGTTTCATAGCAGATGGTTGGACAAAGGCCAGAGATTAAAACCAGATGTGTGAGGCAGAAGGATTGAAGAGTTACAAATTGCGGAGTCAGTGGAAGGAATGTAGGAGGTGGTGGAGGGGAGAAATGGGTGTGAGTCCAGGTGGGGCATGGGCGACCGAGGAGGGCAAGAAAGGGGGGTGGGGATTGAGGGGGAGAATGGGGGGAGGGAAGGGGATCTGTTAGAGTTACAGTACCTAAAATGAGAGAATTCAATGTTCATACTGTTGGGTAGTAAGCAGAATATGAAGTACGGTTCCTCCAGTTTGCATACGGTCTCACTCTGGCAATGGAGAAGGCCCAGGACAGAAATGGCAGTGGAGAAAGGGGAAGGGGTGAAAATGGTGAGCAACTGGGAGATCCAGTAAACCTTGGTGGACTGAGTGATAATGTTCGGCAAATAGATCGCCGAGCCTGCACTTGGTATCGCCGATGTCCTCTTTTCTCTGAAAAAGGTCTGAAGAAGCATTCCGACCCAAAACAGCACCCGTCCCTTTGCTCCAGAGATGCTGCCCCACCCATTGTTACTCCAGCACTCTGTGTCTATCATCGGTATAAACCAGCATCTGCAATTCTTTCCTACACTTCCTATTTGCTCTTGTTCGCTACTTTCCAAAGCTGTTAAGAAATGTGATTGTATGTATTTTTTACATTGTGCATCACGTATAATGTTTATGTTATATTCTTTGACACAATCCTTCCTCATTTCTCTTTCGTAGGTCTCTATGTATAAAGGAAGGTGCACATGGGGAGGTCAGACCCACTCACAACAACCACTGGCATGGTGGACCACCATCTGACTGCTCCCTTCTGAGGGAGGAAGAGACGGCAGGTGGTCTGGACCCCTTGTCTTTGCGACTGTTGATGCAGGACTGCACGGCAGTGAAGACCATGCTTCTCAAGCTGAAGAGGATTCTGCAGGAGGTAATCAATGAATTCTTTCCGCAGGTTTGAGAGGCAGGTTGGTCAGACATAGACCAAATCAGAAAGATATTCCCTGATGATTATGGAGCAATTCTTCTCACATTTTCACATTTCCTTACGATATTAAATGGGTCAAGAGGTAAGAGTGTTGAATTGTCATCTGCACTGGATACAATAAAGGTTTTCTTGCTGCAGCTTTCCAGCAATAAATATATCAATTATTTATCAATTATTCTCGAGTAAACTAGATCAGATTAGTGCAAAACCAAAGTACATAAAACAACCTTGGAAGTGTAGTGGTTCATCGCTGAGGTGGGTTTGTGGTCAGCGTTGTGCAAGGTGCTTCAAGAACTTGTGTAGGAAGGACCTGCAAATATTGGTTTATGCCGAAGATGGACACAAAATGCTGGAGTAACTCAGTGGGTGATGCAGCATCGCTAGAGAAAAGGAATAGGAGATGCATCGGATCGGAACCTGATGAAGGCTTCTGACCTGAAGCATAACCTATTCCGTTTCTCAAGAGATGCTGCCTGACCCACTGAGCTACTCCAGCATTTTGTGTCGATCCTTTAATTCATGAACCTGATAGTTGATGGGAAGAAGCTGTTCTTGAACCTGGAGGTCAGGCTTCCCGGGCACCTGGACCTTCTTCCCAATCGCAGCAACGAGATGAAGGCATGGCCAGGGTCGTGTGGTTGTGATATTAGCTGCCTTCTAGAGGCAGCGCTTCCTGTACATTCCCAATCTAGAGGTCAATACCCATGATGAACTGGGCAATGTTTAATTTAGTTTTTTGTCACGTGTACCGAAGTACAGTGAAAAACTTTTCTTGTGGGCTAACCACAGCGAAAAGGTTATACATCATAACAATTGAACCATCCACAGTGTAGAGATACATTATAAAGGGAATAACGTTTAGTGCAAGATAAAGTCCAATTAAAGATAGTCCGAGAGTCTCCAATTATGTAGATGGTAACACAGGACCGATCTCTCGTTGTTGATAGGAAGGTTCAGTTGCCTGATAACAGCTGGGAAGAATCTGCCCCTGAATCTGGAAGGGTCCATTTTCAGACTTCTGTACCTCTTCCCTGATGGGAGTGGGGCAAAGTGTTTGTTTGGCATGGACAGGTTGGGCAGAGGGCCTGTTTCTGTGCTGTTTTACTATTATCGTTCTGTTAGTAAAAGCAGAGTAAGAGAGTGAGTTCGCTGATTCAATTCCTTACATCCTGGGGTGGCCAGTAAAAGCATTATTTCACTGTCGATTACCATTGCAATTTGCTTGTCCCATTACTGAAGTCATTGTTCAAGATGACAAGGCCACTGTTCATTTTTTGGTGTTTAAAGAGGTTTTTCGTTTTTTAAGAGAAATATATTTTTATGATCCAGATTTAGTTCTACTTCACATATTAGTTTCCACAGTTGTTGAGTATTTCAAACTCTTCATAGAGTCATAGACTGATACAACCTGGAAACAGGCCCATCGGTCCAACTTGTCCACACCGGCCAACATGTCCCAGCTACACTCCTTCCACCTGCCGGTTTGGTCCATATCCCTCCAAACCTGTCCTATCCATGTACCAGTCTAACGGTTTCTTAAATGTTGGGATAGTCCCAGCCTCAACTACCTCCTCTGCCAGCTTGATCCTTACACCCACCACCCTTTGTGTGAAAAAGATGCTGCCCAGATTCCTGATATTTTCCCCTTCACCCTAGACCTCTGTCCTTTGGTCCTCGATTTTATACATGTCTATAAGATCACCCCCACATCCTCCTGCGCTCGAAGGAGTAGAATCCCAGCTTACTAAACGTCTCCCCATAGTTCAGACCCTCTAGTCCTGGCAACATCCTCCTTTGTTTAGTTTAGATGTACAAAGCAGAAACAGGCCCTTTTTGCCCACTGAGACCACGCCGACCATCGATCACCCAAACGCTAGATCTATGTTATTTCATTTTCACATTCTACACATTAGGGGCAATTTACAGATGCCAATTAATCTAAAAACCTATACGTCTTTGGGATGTCAGAGGAAACCGGAACACCCGGAGAAAACCAACGCGGGCACAGGGAGAACGTGCAACTCCTCACAGACAGTACGTGTAGACAGCACCTGTAGTTAGGACCTGTACCCCGGTCTCTGGTGCCATGAGGCAGCAGCTGTACATCTTCTGCAGTGATCTTGCTCAGAGAGCAGAGCAAGCTCCCTTCTGTGACACTGATATTCGTCTACCATGAGGTTTGTTTTGATGAGCCAGTTGTTCCCCTGGAACCACATGCTGCAAAAGACTGAAGGAGACAATCAGTTCTTCACTGTCATTGAATCCAAAATAAATATTTATAGGCGGGCAATGGTTTCATGGTGATTTTCTGACTTTACAAAGTTCCTGCTTGCCAACGTGGCAGCTTCCAGATGGAACTTGTTGAGTTCTCTCAGTCTGTCTGCAGCCTCCCTGAAAGAGACAAATGCTCCCTTGCATTCTTTGGCTCATGTGGCTGGCAGCCATCAACTATCATTCTTCTTAGGTCCCCTTCGGTCATGGCTGACCACGGGTGTCTCCAGGGTGCTATTCCCTATATGGAAGACGCCCGTGCGTGACTTCGTTTAACGTAGGGAGACTGGCGCACAGACAGCCATCCCACGGTCCTCGACAGATCTGGGTCAGGATCCAGTGGCACGGAGTCCAAGACGACCGGAGACCCTTTTCTGCTGCAGCCTTCTTCCACCTTCCCAGCCGTTGTGACGCTCCACTAAGGTCAGCCATCATCCTCCACCTGTTCTACCGTAGAGGTCTTGGTTGGATTGCTCTTTGTCGGAGACCTCCCCCTCGACCTTACCACCATGGGTGGCCCTACCAGGACATAGCTCCAGGTGGCATCGCTCTCAGGATCTCAGGTCCACACAAGCTTCTCCACCACGACAAGGTAACAATCCACGGAGAAGTTAGCGAGCTACAAAAAATAGTCCGACAGGTACTTCTTCATTGTTTAAGGGTGAAAAACCAATCAGAGTGTGTCCACTACAGATATTATCTGAGCTGCTAATTTTTTTTTTTCTCCAGAGGGAACTGTTCTCCTAAAGTTGTTTAATCATTAAAATTTCTTAATTTGTGTTTGATTCTAATAATCTAAAATTTTGGGGGTAGAGTTGTACAGCTTAGGCAGAGAAGAAGGGGGAACAATTACCTCTGTTCTCCTGGCTTTTTGTGGAGTAGAAGAGGATTGCACTGCAGACCGACACAAAATGCTGGAGTAACTCAGCGGGTCAGGCAACATCTCTGAAGAAAAGGAATAGATGACCATAGTTTCTGGTCGAGACCCTTCTTCAGACTGAGAGTCAGGGGAGAAGCAAACGAGACATATAAAGAGGCACCAAGAACACATGCATGAAAAGTATGCAAGTTGACAAATCAAAAACGTGGTTGTCGGGCCAGAGAGCAAGAGGAATCACAGAAGGGGTGCAGTGAGAGAAGGTGTTGTTTCTTTGACCCAGAAAGAGCCTTGGTCATGGCTTGAGTGGGAAGTATTGATGACATTTTGCTGGCCCAGTGTTGTGCTCCAATTATCCTGATGGGCTGATCTTTCATTGTAGTGATCAATGAAAATAGATTCCGTGGGGGGGGATCTGGGAACCTGGAATGTTGATGGCTAAGATTACAGGGGCAGCACAGTGGTAGAGCTGCTGCCTTAGAGCGCTAGACACCCGGCTCGATCCGGACTACAGATGGTGTCTGTACAGTTGTACTTTCTCCCTGTGACCAGGTGGGTTTGCTGCAGGTGCTCAAGTTTCCTCCTGCATTCCAAAGATACACAGGTTTGTAGGTTAATTGGCTTTGGTCAAATTCTGAGTTTTCCCTTGTTAGCAGGATAGTGCTAGTGTACAGAGTGGCCGCAGGTTGGCGTGGACTCAGTGGGCTGAAGAGATTGTTTCCGCACTGTATCTCTAAAATCTAAACTGCAGGTCATGCATTGTTTATATCAATGTATTTACTATTCACATAATTTGATGAATGTTACATGGATTCCAAGAATTAAATTGCTCAGCGAGAGATTTTGTGATCTACAGGTCCAGTTTCTGTAATTTATAAGTTTATGTCATGCTTTGATGGAAATGTTTATGATTCTAAGTGTTGGTGATGACTTTGCTGGAATGCTGTCACCTAACATTGCTTAGTTCTTCGCTTTGTTGTATATTGAATTACTGGCGGCACTGCAGTGCAGCTGGTACAGCCACTGCCTCACAGCTCCCGAAACCCAGGTTCGATCATGACCTCGGGTGCTGACTGTGTGGAGTTTGCACATTCTATCTGACACTGCCGGGTTTCCTGCGGGTGCTCCAGTTTCCTCCCACATCCCAAAGACGTATAGGTTTTAGTAGGTTAATCAACCCCTGTAAAATTGTTCCTCGTGTGTTGGGAGTGGATGAGAAAATGGAATAACATAGGGACAGTGTGAATGGGTGAACAATGGTTGGCTGGGACTCTTTGGGCTGAAGGGCCTGTTTTTATGCTGTATTTCTAAACTAAACTACATCAATGGCACAATTTGAAGTATGTTACATGGAATCTTAGGATTCATTTGTTCAGAGAGGGATTGTGTGATCAACAGTTCAGGTCTCTGAAATTTAGAAGTTTAAGTAGTAATTAGATTGTGGTTGCGATGATACTAAGGGTTGATGATGACTTTACTGGAAGGGTGTTCCCCTAACAATGTCCTTCTAAACTCCTTGTATTCACTGGAGTTTAGAAGGATGAGGGGGGGATCTTATAGAGACATCTAAAATTATAAAAGGACTGGACAAGCTAGATGCACGAAAAATGTTCCCAATGTTGGGTGAGTCCAGAACCAGGGGCCACAGCCTTAGAATAAAGGGGAGGTCATTTAAGACTGAGGTGAGAAAAAACTTTTTTACCCAGAGAGTTGTGAATTTATGGAATTCCCTGCCATAGAGGGCAGTGGAGGCCAAATCACTGGATGGGTTTAGGAGAGGTTAGTGGAGTCAAGGGATATGGGGAGAAGGCAGGCACCGGTTATTGTTAGTGGACGATCAGCCATGATCATATTGAATGGCGGTGCTGGCTCAAAGGGCCGAATGGCCTCCTCCTGCACCTATTTTCTATGTTCTTGAAGTATGGCCTATGGAGTGTGGAAATATGGCTTGAGGTTGTGTATTGAAGCTCCCTCACTTTGGTTGTACATTTCATTCATCTTCTCTCCTTGTCTGGCTCTCCTTTGTCTCATGGAGTGATATCCGAGTCATTCAGCACAGAAATACATCCTTCAGCATAATTTACCCATGCTGACCGATATGCCCCATCTACACGTCCCATCTGCCTGTGTTTTGCCCATATCCTTCCAAACCGTTCCTATCTTTGTGCCTGTGCAAATGCATTTTAAATGTTGTTATAGTACCTGCCTCAACTATTTCCTCTGGCAGCTCATTCCATACACCCACCACCCTTTTCATCTCTAGTCTTTATTACTTACTCCACCTATTTGCCCATCAAACCCCCTTCCACCCCCCCCCCCGCCCCCCTTACTATATCTACCTATCATTTCCCAGGCTTTGTCCAGCTTCCAGCTTTCTCACAGTTTTCTTGCCCGTACTACAATCAGACTGAGAAAGGGTCCCGACCCGAAACGTTGCCCATCCATTCCGTCCACAGATGCTGCCTAACCCGTTGAGTTCCTCCAACATATTTTGTGTGTTGAAGTAATTGTTCTGCTAAAGAGGAAATAATGAGATCCGAAAATTCTCCTCTCATTTAAGATGTTAAAATAAATATTTAAAGGAGCGCACGCGATGAATGATAAAGCTATAATGAAAACAATTATCTTGGCTCTGTAATAAATAGTCCAGTAATGTCTTAAAGGTTTATCTTTCTGTTTTGATTATTTAGGCTGCTATGTATAACGGTTGTTTGAACTGTGACTAATGAAATTAATGATCCCAAATCAGCAACACCCAATTTCATGTAACAATGTATATTACAGGTTGAATTTGTGCAAATGTACAATTTACAATGGTGTAATGAAATCTCTGGTGGATTTTTATTGAATTCCAGCTCCATTACGGTTTTGCTTAGCTGTTGTAGTAGCAGTAGCGAATGTCAAATGCATAATTCCAGCGTGATTGATGCACATTGAAACAAGGTGCACAAGGAACTGCAGATGCTTTGATGGCGAAGATTCACAGGAAAAGCTGGAGTCACTCAGCGGGTCAGGCAGCATCACCGGTGAAAAGGAATGGGTGACGTTTTGGGTCGGGGTCCTTCTTCAGATTTCCACATCCGCCACAACATAGAGCTTGTCTTCCGTCGCCTCCGTGCCTTTCTCTATGGGAAGGAGTCACTACTCAGTGATGACCCCTTCTCCCGTCCACCAGTCCCCCTCCTCTTGGACTCCCCGGGACGGCCTTCTACCCTCTTTACACCTTTTCATTTCTAACTGCCAGTGTGAAACAGACTGAAGAAGGGTCTTGACACAAAACGTCACCCATTCCTTTTATCCAGAGATGCTGCCTGACACGCTGAGTTAATCGAGCTTTTTTTGTTTATCTTCGGTGTAAACCAGCATCTCCAGTTTCTTCTGGTGTATTTTGGATGCTTTGATGTCTCTGGGCCTGTACTCGCAGGAGTTAGAAGGATGAGGGGGCACCTCATTGAAACTTACCGAATAGTGAAAGGCCTGGATAAAGCAAATGTGGAGAGCTTGCTTCCACTCGTGTTGGAGTCCAGGACCAGGGGACATACCCTCAGAATAAAAGCACATAACTTTAGAAAGGAGATGAGAAGGAATTTCTTCAGTCAGAGGGTGGTGAATCTGTGGAATTCATTGCCACAGACGGCTGTCGGAGATTTTTGGATATTTTTAAGACAGAGATTGACAGATCTTTGATTAGTAAGGGTGTCAGGAGTTATCAGGAGAAGGCAGGAGAATGGCGTTTAAGGAAAAGATAGATCCGCCATGATTGAATGGCGGAGTAGACTCAATGGGCAAAATGGCCTAATCCTGCTCCTATGACATGAACTTATGAGATGCTGGAATCTTGAGCAAAACAAGTCAAAGTCAAAGTCAAAAGAGTTTATTGTCATGTGTCCCTGACAGGACAATGAAATTCTTTCTTTGCATAGCACAACAGAACATAGTAGGCATTGACTACAGTTATATACTTAAATTAATAAAGTGCAAATAACAGATGGGGGGGTATTAATGTTCAGAGTTTTGTCCGAGCCAGGTTTAATAGCCTGATGGCTGTGGGGAAGTAGCTATTCCTGAACCTGGTCGTTGCAGTTCTCAGGCTCCTGTACCTTCTACCGGAAGGTAGCAGGGAGATGAGTGTGTGGCCAGGGTGGTGTGGGTCCTTGAGGATGCTGCCAGCCTTTTTGAGGCAGCGACTGTGGTAGATCCCCTCGATGGAAGGAAGGTCAGAGCCGATGATGGACTGGGCAGTGTTTACTACTTTTTGTAGTCTTTTCCTCTCCAGGGCACTCAAGTTGCCGAACCAAGCCACGATGCAACCAGTCAGCAAGCTCTCTACTGTGCACCTGTAGAAGTTAGAGAGAGTCCTCCTTGACAGACCGACTATCCGTAATCTTCTCAGGAAGTGGAGCTTTCTTAATAATTGCATCCGTGTTCTCGGACCAGGAAAGATCTTCACAGATGTGCACGCCCAGGAATTTGAAGCTCTTGACCCTTTCAACCATCGACCCGTTGATATAAACAGGACTGTGGGTCTCCGGGTTCAACACAAAGTGCTGAAAGAACATAAAGGGTCAGGCAGCATCTGTGGAGGGTAATGGATAGGTGTTTTGGGCCAGGTCCTTTCTTCAGACTGGAGTCTGGAGTCATCCTGAGAAAGTGATCTGAATGCCGCCTATCTGATGTACATTTAAATACCATAAGGCACAATAGTGTACTGGGTTATGTTTCACAGGTAATGAAGGGGTATAAAAACCTTTTGTTTTCACACAGGGGCTGGTGGGTATATGGAACAAGCTGCTCGAGAAGAGAGAAACAAAGAACTGCAGATGCTGGTTAATAGGCAAAAGGACACAAAGTGCTGGAGTAACTCAGTGGGTCACGCGACAACCCTGGAGAACATGGATGAAGAAGGCTCTGGTCCAATACGTCACCTATCCAAATTCTCCAGAGATGCTGCCTGACCTGCTGAGTTACTCCCGCACTTTGTGTCCTTTTGAGCTGCCATAGGAGGTAGTCGAGGCAGGTAACTCCTCTGGCCATGTACCCACCCTCTGAGTGGAAAATGTTGTCCTTCAGGATCCAATTAAACATTTCTCCTCTCACTTATCACCTCTGACAATTCACTCAACCTCTCTCCTTATCTGGCTCCCTTTTGTCTCATA
Source organism: Okamejei kenojei (assembly GCA_035221665.1). Lineage (NCBI taxonomy): Eukaryota > Metazoa > Chordata > Chondrichthyes > Rajiformes > Rajidae > Okamejei > Okamejei kenojei. Next base: position 56,637,475 of record CM069131.1, read on the forward strand.
GATTCATAGTCATACAGCACAGTGACACGCCCTTCAGCCTTATTTGCCTATGCTGAACAAGATTCCCAATCGATACTAGTTCCATCTATCCATGTTTGGCCCATATCCTTCCAAACGTTTCCTGTCCATGCACCTGTGCAAATGATTTATAAATGTTGTTATAGTATCTGCCTCACCTGCATTTCATCTTTCGCCTTTGTCACTGACTTAAACCGTTGTTCTCTATTTCTTGATGCACCTACTCTGGGTGAAACTCAGAGAATCTCCTTTGAAATTTAGGAGCAAGTCCTTCATGTGTATAACTAACCACGGCTTGAGTTATAGGTGAGGAATATGCTGATATTCTAGAGCTATTGTGCACTATCTCTGCTTTCCAAGATAACCTACAATTCTGCGAGTGGTATCCTCAGATTGTAATCTTTTACACAGGTTTTACATTCAATTTGCCTGAATAAGTCCCCTGCCCAAAAACCTAATTTGAAATAGTGCCATTCTGCCAGTTCCATTGGATGATGAAAGCTTTCAAATTACATTCATTTTTGCAGTGGCATGACCATGGGAAGATATGTTTTAAAACTGGTTTCATGTGCAGTAATTTTTTTTGTGAAGAATCAGATTAGTGCACACCAATGAAAAGGAATGAATGCTGAGTTGCAATCTGCATTCTGCTTAGGACTGTAATTTGAATCTTAAAAAAATCTGTTTGAGTAATTCCAGTTCATCTTAACCGCAATGTAGTCACTACATCATTCTGCTGATTCGCCTCAGTATGACTTTCTTCTTCCTTCTGTTCAAGCGTGGAACATAGAAAAGTACACCATACAAAATGCTGGAGTAACTCACTGGGTCTGAAGGAGGATCTCCACCCCAAACACCACTTCTTCCTTTTCTCCTGACATGCTGCCTGACCCATTGAGTTACTCCAGCACTTTCTGTCTATCTTCAGTGTATCTTCCTCTCTATACATAGAAAAGTACAGCATAGGATCAGGTTCTTTGGCCCGCAATGACTGCCAAAAATGATGCTATAATAAACGTATCTCCTCTGCCTGCATATGATCCATATCCCTCCTTTCCCAGCATATCCATGTAATATGGATTCATTTTAATCTTGCTTGGACTAATGCAGCTTTACCAAGTCTTTAGAGGTTCCATTCTGTCAATGACAAAGCACCTAACTTGTTTGTCCTCTCATACAGCAAGCAGTAATTCTCTCTGCCAGCAAACTCTTCATTGTAAATCTCTCTCTCCCACTCCCACTCCCTCTCTCTCCCTATTCCTCTCACTCTCTCTCCCTATCCCTCTCTCCCTATCCCTCTCCTCACACTTACACTCTCTCTCTCTCTCTCCCTCTCTCTCTCTCCCTATCACTCTCTTCGATTCTCTCTCTCTCTCTCTCTCTCTCTTCTCGCCCCCCCCCCCCCCCCCCCCCCCCCCCCCGTCTCTCACACACACCAAATATATGCCTTTGCAGTGCATCTATATACATTGAGACATGGGCAAGCTGGACTGAGGGGCCAGTTAGAACGCTGTATGACCCTATGACTGTGATTCCATTGGCTATATGTGACATTGCTCCAGACACTGTAGTGGTGGTGCCAGTTGACTTGCATGCCTGCCTGCATTAAAGGGCAATTGGTTCTTCAAATTTAATTTTCCAATTGTGTTTTCTACTCCTCTCACATCAAGCCAAATGCTGAACACATTCTCGCTAGTATCAGAAGCACCAACTTCAAAGCAAACCAAATTATTTTTTCGTCGTACAAAGCACTCATCCATCTGTTTACTCTCCTTCACAGCCAACTGCCAGTGGCTGATCTCCCATGCCCCGTGCAAACCTCTGCTACATTACTGCACCAGAAGTGGTATTTCAAGGGTCACATTAAATACCTGACCTTTTCGAGTGGGAAGCTGTTCTATCCTGAATTATGTTGATTTTAATTTCATGCACTGGGTAACTCCTGAAAAACAAAACTGAATTATATAAATACATTTGCATAATAATCTGCTGGGCAGGTGCAGAGTGTAAGTGGGAAATTTATCAGGGATCGGGAATCTCTTTGTATGTTCGAGCAGGGACAAATGCATGTTTTTTGCTTTTTTAAACTTTTTGCCGAATTACTCCGATCCTTGTGGAGCCTTTTAATCAGAAAGACAGTTTTGTTATCAGCAAAATGAAGCTAAATTCCATTCATCGCAGCCATATAGTCATGGTGTCATACAGCGTGGAAACAGCCACTTTAGCCCAACGTGCCCACACTGACCAACATGTCCCATCTACACTAGTCACACATGCCTGCATTTGGCCCATATCCCTCCAAACCTGTCCTTTCATGTATCGGTCCAAATGTTTCTTAAACGTTTTAATAGTACCTGCCTCAGATACTTCCTTCGACAGCTTGATCCAAACACCCACCAGCCATTGTGTAAAAAAGTACCATAATCCCTCAGGGTTACTCCTCTGGTTCTTGATTCCCCCATTCTGAGCAAGAGATTCTGTGCGCTTACCTGATTTGTTCCTCTCATGATTTTGTACACCTCGATAAGACCACGCCTCATCCTCCTGCACTCCAAGGAACAGAGTCCCAGCCTGCTCAACCTCTCCCTATAGCTCAGGCCCTCGACTTCTGGCAACATTTCTCATAAATCTTCTCTGCACTCTTTCCAGCTTGACAATAAGTCAAGCCAGTGAAGAAAGAAATCAGCAACAACTTGATTCTTAATTGGCACAGTGGCGCAGCTGGTAGAGCTGCTGCCTCACAGCGCTGGAGTCCCAGGTTCGACCCTGACCTTGGGTGTTGTCTTTGTGTCATTTGCACGTTCTCCCTATGACTGTGTGGGTTTCCTCCAGGTGCTCTGGCTTCCTCATACACGCCAAAGACATGCGGGTTTGTAGATTAATTGGCCTCTGTAAATTGCCCAGGTGTGTACGGGGTGGTTGGAAAGTGGGATAACGTAGAACTAGTGTGAACGGGGAAGAAAGTCGACACATGGAACTGTAGATGCTGTTTTACAAAAACAGGCACAAAGTGCTAGAGTAACTCAGTGGGTCGGGTAGTATCCCTGCATTGATGATGTTTTGGGTCTGGATCTTTCATCATACTGATAGTTGGGTGTGGAGGGTGAAGAAAGCTGGAAGAGAGGAGAGGCAGGGACAAAGCTTGGTAAGCGATAGTGGGTACAGGTGAAGATGAGACAGAGGTTCACAATTACCTCCTCTAACCTCATCTACTGCATCCTGTTATCTTGATGTACCCTTCGGTACAACGGAGAGACCAAGTGTAGACTTGGCGACCATTTTGCCCATCGCTTGTAGACTGGATCTCCTCGTTACTTACCATTTTAATCCCTTTTCCCATATTGACCATTCTGTCCTGGGCCTCCTCTGCTGCCAGAGCGAGGCCACATGCAAACTGAAGGAACAGCACCTCATATTCCGCTTGGATAGCTTACATCTGAACAGTATTAACATTGAATTCTCCTATTTTACGTAACTATATCCAAACACCTCCCCCCTCCCCTACTTTTCTCCTCCCTTTCTTTCCTTCCCCTCTCTTCCTTGTGCCCCACCTGGACTCACACCTATTTCTGCCCTCCCTTCTTCTTCCACCCACATTCTTTCCTCCAGCTTCACAGTTTACAACTCTTCAATCCGTTTGTCTCTCACCTTTTGCGTTTTCTTCTCTGACCTTTGCCCAACTATCGGTCTATGAAAACTCCCCTTCATCTGTATCCACCTATTACTTGCCAGGTTTTGATCTGCCCCTCCTCTCTTCCAGCTTTCTCCCTTCCCCCACTGCCACAATCAGTCTGAAGATGGGTAGCGACCCAAAATGTCACCTCTCCATGTTCACCATAAATGTTACTTGATCCACTGAGTTACTCCAGTACTTTGTTTATTTTTAAGTGTGAAGGGAGGGAGGGGGGGGTGGGGAGGGGGGTGTTTGAGTTAATGATTGCCGTGGACATGGTGGGTCAGAGGGCTTGTAACATCACTGATCAATGTTCTCCAGTGATGCTACCTGACCCGCTGAGTTACTCCAGAACTTTGTGTCTTTTTAAGTGTGAAGGATGGTTGGCATGGACTCGACGGGTCAAAGGCCCTGTTTTCATACTGTAATGCTAACCTAAACTGAACTAATTGAATTGTTATGTTCCTTTTCCCTCCCTTACATCTCTCCCATATAAAGACATACCACAAACCCTCCTGCATACCTACCTACTGAGAGTTAGAAACAAGCTTTCAGTTTCTGTTGAACTGGCAGAGAGGATAACTTCATAAGTAGAAAGTTGTTCATTTTATTCAGAATAAAATTATCAAAAACAATGTAATTATATAACGTCTTCCATGCAGAACAGCAACCTTGGATGGAGCAGGATGCAAAGAAATGTTGCATGCTAAGCAATTTTGTTTATTTATTTACAAGCATTGACTCCAACTGGCAAGGTGATCGTATGAAATGTCTCTAATTGCCCTCAATTTGAAAGGGTAACTAGCTTATGTGGTCGGGTTATAATGTGGCAATGGGTCTGGGTCTGGACTCACTTATGTGTGTAATCAGTGTGGGCAGCATAGAGAAGTGATAGAGCAATATGGCATATAAACAGGCTCTTCGGCACAACTCGTCCATATTGACCAAGTTGTGTAACTTAGCTAGTTCCACTTGGCCCATGTCCCGCACATTTTCTCTCCACATACCTGTCCAAGTAGCTTTCAAAAGTCATACCTTGAGGATTCTTCAAAGTAGGCTACACTTGTCGCTTTACCTCCCCCCTCGACTCCATTCAAGGACCCAAGCAGTCGTTCCAGGTGCCACAGAGGGTCACCTGCATCTCCTCCAACCTCATCTATTGCATCCGCTGCTCTAGATGTCAGCTGATCTGCATCGGTGAGACCAAGCGTAGGCTTAGCGATCGTTTCGCCGAACACCTCCGCTCGGTCCGCATTAACCAACCTGATCTCCCGGTGGCTCAGCACTTCAACTCCCCCTCCCATTCCGAATCCGACCTCTCTGGCCTGGGCCTCCTCCATGGCCAGAGTGAGCACCACCGGAAATTGGAGCAGCAGCACCTCATATTCCGCTTGGGCATTCTGCACCCTAGCGGCATAAACATTGAATTCACCAATTTCCAGTTGCCCTTGCTGTCTCCTCCCCTTCTCAGCTCTCCCTCAGCCCTTGGGCTCCTCCTCTTCCTTTTTCCTTTCTTCTCCCGTCCCCCCCCCCCACCCTACTTCAGTCAGAAGAAGGGTTTTGGTCCGAAACGTTGCCTATTTCCTTCGCTCCATAGATGCTGCTGCACCCACTGAGTTTCTCCAGCACTTTTGTCTACCTTTAAAAGTCATAATTGGACACACCTCCACCGGCATTTCATTCCATGTACACACCACCCTCTGTAAGAAAACATTGCTCACCTGGTCCCTTTTCCTCCTTAAACTTATGCCCTCTGGCGTTTGACTTCCCGCCACTGGAGAAAGGATTTTGGCTGTTCACTTTATTTATATTCCTCTTGGTTGTTATAAACCTCTATAAGGTCAGCCCTCAGCCTCCTACACTCCTGGGGCTGCTCGGTGGTGCAGCAGCAGAGTTGCTGCCTTACGACGCCAGAGACCCGGGTACGATCCTGACTATGGGTGCTGTCTGTACGGAGTTTTTATGTTCTTCCTGTGACCGTGTGGATTTTCTTTGGGTGCTCCGGTTTCCACCCACACTCCTAAGACGTGCAGGTTTGCTGGTTAATTGGCTTCGGTAAGTTGTAAAATTGTCCCTAGTGTATGTAGGTTAGTGTATGGGTAATCGCTTGTCAACGTGGACTCGGTTGGTAGAAGGGCTTGATTCCACGCTGTATCTCTAAAGTCTAGAGAAAAAGACCCAGCCTCTCCTTATGACTCCAATTCTCCAGACCCAATAACATCCTCCTAAATATTTTGATGCTCTTTCCAGTTTAATGACATCCTTACAATGGCAGGGTGACCAGAACTATGCACAGTATTCAAAATGGGGCCATACCAATGTCTTATACAGCTGTAACATGATGTACAATATCTGGATAAAAGCAAGCATTCCAAATGCCTTCCTCACCACCGTGTTCACTTGTGTCACCTTCTTCATGGAGCTATGTAACTGTATCCCTAGGTCTGTTTAATAGCACCCCTCAAAACCTACCATTTACTCTGTAAGTCCTGCCCTGGTTGTTCCTACCAAAATGCAACACGTCACATTTATCTGAATTAAACTCCATCTGCCATTTCTTGGTCCATTTGATTAAGATCCTGTTGTACTCATAGATAACCTTCTAGAAGGGAATTTTGTGTTATACCTGTACCTTGAATCTGGCTTCACTTGGGGCCCAGCTCAGATAGTAACAGACACAGGAATATAAATTATATTGTAGATCAGTGGTGAGTTTCTAAAACAAGTCAGTTTAATGAAGGTCATAACAGTGGGAAACACTTTGAGAAAACCCAAAGTGTTTGAAAAATTCACAGCACCTACAGCATTTTTATATTCTCACAACACAATGGTTCTGCATTTTTTGAGTATATCATCATTGATCAGTGTCTCTGTAACTTTTCATCATTGTCTTTCTCCAGAGTTATCTTTAACCTTATGTACCCTGTTATTTTTAAAACATCTCATCCTTTATATCTAACAAATGAGCAAAAGACACATTTTGTGATCAGTTTTACTACCTTCAGCTTAGATTACAAGCCTCAATGTTTATTCTAACTAAACTTGCTGTGCTGTGAAACCTAAACACAATGATAGATGTCTACTGCCTCAGTAACATCCTTAAGTCCCTATGTTGACTAGTTTTCCCATCACACTTCCGCAGTATGTACATTCTGCGGTTAAACTGACTATAAACTACTCATCTTCCTTATAATTTTCAAAATTTCCAACAGCATCACTGATTTTAGTGTCATCTACAAACTTGGACTTACGTCCATATTGTGAATAGAAATAACAAACAAAAATTGAATCTGGCACATGGCCTCCTGTCTGAAAAACAACGCTTTACCACACTCTCTATTTCCTACCCTAAAGCCAATTTTGTATCCAAGTGACTCCGTCAGGCATGGATCCCATGTCATCTAACCCTCCAGACCAGCGAGCACGCATTACCTTGTCAAAGGCCTTGCCTAAGTCCATGGAGGCAACATCTACTGAACTGCTTTCATCAATTAAGGTGATCAATCCTTTTGGTCACTTATTCACAAAATACAATCAAATTGGTGAGGCACAGTTTTGTAAAGACCCACAATCTTTTCTCCCATGTACTTCCTTCTTTCATTGAAATTGTGAGCAGTCGGTCCAGTGTTCTGAACTGCATCGCTCATGCAATATTTAGGATACAGCAAAATTCTACACCAGTCCTGCTCTATGAGATTGCTTTTTTTTCCCTTTTACTCTTGGCTTATCAGACTCGTACAGCAAATATTACTTTTTTAAAACCAATCGTACAAGTTGGGCTGTCAGTACATCTTCTTGAAGCTTGACTGAAATTCTGAACTCCAAAACTTTCACTCTCTCTCGTCTGAGCTGTTTTTGTTCCCTCTGTGGCCTCTCTGCTATATGATTCCTGTAAGATATCCAAATTCAATTTCCGCAAAAAGACACACTGCTGGAAACAACTCTATTCATCTCGACTGTTGCTCCACATTGTAAAATTGCTGTGTAATTGAGTTCTGAAGTACATTTTGCATCAATGTCATTTTAGCCATTTGAAAAAGAAACTTGGAATCGTCCTTTCATGCAGCGTAAAATCGTTCTGAAGCAGTTGTCTTTTTTGGCCAACCTTAATTACTTTGATCATAAGCTTGTCACTGTATGATGGTGCTGTGTTCCGAAGCTGCAAGATTTTACTACCACCGACATTTTCCTGTTATGTGGTTATGAATGTCTGCCTTGTCATCATGAACAAAATGCTCATAATTCTGCTGGCACATCATAAGACTGATCTTAAAGATAGCGGAGTCAGGGGATATGGGGAGAAGGCAGGAACGGGGTACTGATTGGGGATGATCAGCCATGATCACATTGAATGGCGGTGCTGGCGCGAAGGGCCGAATGGCCTACTCCTGCACCTATTGTCTATTGTCTATTAGGTTGAAACAGAGAGAGCAACATTCTTGTTAAATAAGGAACTGCAGATGCTGGAGAATCGAGGGTACACAAACGGCTGGAGAAACTCAGCGGGTACAGCAGCATCTAAGGAGCGAAGGAGATAGGCGACGTTTCGGGTCGGGACCCTTCTTCAGAGCAACATTCTTGTCCTTTTCTTCAAAGTTAACATTTCTGGTCAAACCCACTCTTCAGATTAAGAGTCAGAGGGAGGGAATCTAGAGGTATGAAAGGTTCAAAACAAATAAATGCCGGCACCGATGACCAAGGAAATTTGGAGCCCACAATAGTCTATTGTTGGCTGTGGAAGAGGTGATAACAAAGCGATATATGGATGAGAACAATGGAAGCAACATTACGACTAGGATGGGGGAGGGGGGAGAGATAGGGAAGGCAATCAATATTCATACCGCTGGATAGATACAAAAAGCTGGAGTAACTCAGCAGGACAGGCAGCATCTCTGGAGAGAAGGAATGTGTGAAGTTTCAGGTTGAGGCCCGCTGGATTGTAAACTTCCCAAGCTAAGAAAGGTCTGAAGAAGGGTCTCGACCTGAAACATCACCTATTCCTTTTCTCCGGAGATGCTGCCTGAGCCGCTGAGTTACTCCAGCAGTTTGTGTCCATCTTTTTCTTCACTTCTCCCAGTTGCCTGAACTCGAGAGCCTGATCTACAGCAAGAGGTTGAGCAGGCTCAGACTTTATTCCTTGGGGCTCAGGAGGATGAGGGGTGAACTTATACATGAGAACTTATACATGAGAACTTATAGAGACAGAGAGGAATAGAAGTGTGCAAACGCATACCACCAGATTCAGGGACAGTTTTTTCCCAGCTATTCTCAGGCAAATTAACCACTCTACCAAAACTAGAGAGCAGTCCAGACCTATCATCTACCGCAATGGGGACCCTTGGACTATCCTTAATCGGACTTTACTGGACTTTATCTTGCACTGAACGTTATTTGCGTTATTCCCTTTATCATGCATCTGAACACTGTGGGCGGCTCGATTGTAATCATGTATTAACCATATAACCATATAACAATTACAGCACGGAAACAGGCCCTCTCGGCCCTTCCAGTCTGTGCCGACCATTTGTTTTCCCCTAGTCCCATCTACCTGCACTCAGACCATACCCCTCCATTCCCTTCACGTCCATATACCTATCCACTTTACTTTTAAATGTTAAAATCGATCCTGCCTCCACCACTTCTGCTGGAAGCTCATTCCACACAGCCACCACCCTCTGAGTAAAGAAGTTCCCCCTCATGTTACCCCTAAACTTCTGTCCCTTAATTCTCATGTCATGCCTCTTGTTTGAATCTTCCCTACGCTTAATGGGAAAAACGTATCCACGTCAACTCTGTCTATCCCTTTCATCCTTTTAAAGACCTCAATCAAGTCTCCCCTTAACCTTCTGCGCTCCAAAGAATAAAGACCTAACTTGTTCAACCTTTCTCTGTAACATAGTTGCTGGAACCCTGGCAACATTCTAGTAAATCTCCTCTGTACTCTCTCTATTTTGTTGACATCCTTCCTATAATTAGGCGACCAAAATTGTACACCATTCTCCAGAATTGGTCTTACCAATGCCTTGTACAATTTTAACATTACTTCCCTGCTCCTATGTTCAATGCTCTGATTTATAAAGACCAACACACCAAAGGCTTTCTTTACCACCCTATCTAGATGCGATTCCACCTTCAGGGAACTATGCACAGTTATTCCTAGATCCCTCTGTTCCACAGCATTCCTCAATTCCCTACCATTTACCATGTACGTCCTATTTTGATTTGTCCTGCCAAGATGTAGCACTTCACACTTATCAGCATTAAACTCCATCTGCCATCTTTCAGCCCACTTTTCCAAATGGCCCAAATCTCTCTGTAGACTTTGAAAATCTACTTCATTATCCACAACACCACCTATCTTAGTATCGTCTGCATACTTACTTATCCAATTTTCCACCCCATCATCCCGATCATTGACGTACATGACAAACAACAGTGGACCCAACACAGATCCCTGAGGCACCCCACTGGTCACCGGCTTCCAACCTGACAAACAGCCATTCACCATTACTCTCTGACATCTCCCATTCAGCCACTGTTGAATCCATCTTGCTACTCCGCCATTAACACCCAAAGATTGAACCTTCTTAACCAACCTTCCATGGGGAACCTTGTCAAAGGCCTTACTGAAATTGTCTTTCCGCTGACTGGTTAGCACGCAACAAAACCTTTTCACTACACATGACATGTGACAATAAACTAAACTTAAAGTAGAACAGAGGATTACACAAAAAGCTGGAGAAACTCAGCGGGTGCAGCAGCATCTAAGGAGCGAAGGAGATAGGCGACGTTTCGGGTCGGGACCCTTCTTCAGAGCAACATTCTTGTCCTTTTCTTCAAAGTTAACATTTCTGGTCAAACCCACTCTTCAGATTAAGAGTCAGAGGGAGGGAATCTAGAGGTATGAAAGGTTCAAAACAAATAAATGCCGGCACCGATGACCAAGGAAATTTGGAGCCCACAATAGTCTATTGTTGGCTGTGGAAGAGGTTATAACAAAGCGATATATGGATGAGAACAATGGAAGCAACATTACGACTAGGATGGGGGAGGGGGGAGAGATAGGGAAGGCAATCAATATTCATACCGCTGGATAGATACAAAAAGCTGGAGCAACTCAGCAGGACAGGCAGCATCTTTGGAGAGAAGGAATGTGTGAAGTTTCAGGTTGAGGGCCGCTGGATTGTAAACTTCCCAAGCTAAGAAAGGTCTGAAGAAGGGTCTCGACCTGAAACATCACCTATTCCTTTTCTCCGGAGATGCTGCCTGAGCCGCTGAGTTACTCCAGCAGTTTGTGTCCATCTTTTTCTTCACTTCTCCCAGTTGCCTGAACTCGAGAGCCTGATCTACAGCAAGAGGTTGAGCAGGCTCAGACTTTATTCCTTGGGGCTCAGGAGGATGAGGGGTGAACTTATACATGAGAACTTATACATGAGAACTTATAGAGACAGAGAGGAATAGAAGTGTGCAAACGCATACCACCAGATTCAGGGACAGTTTTTTCCCAGCTATTCTCAGGCAAATTAACCACTCTACCAAAACTAGAGAGCAGTCCAGACCTATCATCTACCGCAATGGGGACCCTTGGACTATCCTTAATCGGACTTTACTGGACTTTATCTTGCACTGAACGTTATTTGCGTTATTCCCTTTATCATGCATCTGAACACTGTGGACGGCTCGATTGTAATCATGTATTAACCATATAACCATATAACAATTACAGCACGGAAACAGGCCCTCTCGGCCCTTCCAGTCTGTGCCGACCATTTGTTTTCCCCTAGTCCCATCTACCTGCACTCAGACCATACCCCTCCATTCCCTTCACGTCCATATACCTATCCACTTTACTTTTAAATGTTAAAATCGATCCTGCCTCCACCACTTCTGCTGGAAGCTCATTCCACACAGCCACCACCCTCTGAGTAAAGAAGTTCCCCCTCATGTTACCCCTAAACTTCTGTCCCTTAATTCTCATGTCATGCCTCTTGTTTGAATCTTCCCTACGCTTAATGGGAAAAACGTATCCACGTCAACTCTGTCTATCCCTTTCATCCTTTTAAAGACCTCAATCAAGTCTCCCCTTAACCTTCTGCGCTCCAAAGAATAAAGACCTAACTTGTTCAACCTTTCTCTGTAACATAGTTGCTGGAACCCTGGCAACATTCTAGTAAATCTCCTCTGTACTCTCTCTATTTTGTTGACATCCTTCCTATAATTAGGCGACCAAAATTGTACACCATTCTCCAGAATTGGTCTTACCAATGCCTTGTACAATTTTAACATTACTTCCCTGCTCCTATGTTCAATGCTCTGATTTATAAAGACCAACACACCAAAGGCTTTCTTTACCACCCTATCTAGATGCGATTCCACCTTCAGGGAACTATGCACAGTTATTCCTAGATCCCTCTGTTCCACAGCATTCCTCAATTCCCTACCATTTACCATGTACGTCCTATTTTGATTTGTCCTGCCAAGATGTAGCACTTCACACTTATCAGCATTAAACTCCATCTGCCATCTTTCAGCCCACTTTTCCAAATGGCCCAAATCTCTCTGTAGACTTTGAAAATCTACTTCATTATCCACAACACCACCTATCTTAGTATCGTCTGCATACTTACTTATCCAATTTTCCACCCCATCATCCCGATCATTGACGTACATGACAAACAACAGTGGACCCAACACAGATCCCTGAGGCACCCCACTGGTCACCGGCTTCCAACCTGACAAACAGCCATTCACCATTACTCTCTGACATCTCCCATTCAGCCACTGTTGAATCCATCTTGCTACTCCGCCATTAACACCCAAAGATTGAACCTTCTTAACCAACCTTTCATGGGGAACCTTGTCAAAGGCCTTACTGAAATTGTCTTTCCGCTGACTGGTTAGCACGCAACAAAACCTTTTCACTACACATGACATGAGACAATAAACTAAACTTAAACTAGAGTAGAACCAGAGGATTACACAAAAAGCTGGAGAAACTCAGCGGGTGCAGCAGCATCTAAGGAGCGAAGGAGATGGGCGACGTTTCGGGTCGAGACCCTTCTTCAGACTGGTCAGGGATCAGGGAAACGAGAGATATAGACGGTGATGTGGAGAGATAAAGAACAATGAATGAAAGATATGCAAAAAAGTATCGATGATAAAGGGAACAAGCCATTGTAAGCTGTTTGTGGTGTGAAAATGAGAAGCTAGTGCGACAAGTGTGGGGGAGGGAGATAGAGAGAGAGGGAATGCCAGGGCCCGAGGGCTGAGGGAGAGGTGGGAAGGGGAGGAGACAGCAAGGGTAACAGAATTGAGAAAATTCAATGTTCAAGCCCAAAGGATGCAGACTCCCCAAGCGGAATATGAGGTGCTGTTCCTCCAACTTGCGGTGTTGCTCACTCTGGCCGTGGAGGAGGCCCAGGACCGAGAGGTCGGATACGGAATGGGAGGGGGAGTTGAAGTGCTGAGCCACCGGGAGGTCGGGTTGGTTTTTGCGGACCGAGCGGAGGTGTTCGGCGAAACCAGAGGACATAGGTTGAAGGAGAGGGGGGAAAGATTTACTAGGAACCTGAGGGGTGACTTTTCACACAGTGATTGGTGGGTGTATGGAACGAGCTGCCAGAGGAGGCAGTTTAGGCAGACACTGCAGTAACATTTAAAAGACAATTGGACGGGTACATGGATAGGAAGGATGTCGAGGGATATGGGCCAAACACAGGCTAGTGGGACTAGTGCAGATGGGGCATGTTGGTCAGCATGGGCAAGCTGATCGAAAGGCCTGTTTCTATGCTGTACAACTTATGACTCTCTGACTCCTGGTGCATGCAATTCATTCATTATTGTTCTCTCGTTAAACAGCCCAACCATATCAGTTGCAGCTCAGTGTTAGCACCTATACCCATGGCTTAGGTAGATGTGTGGTTGATTCTCACTCCAGAAGTTTTATAATAGAATCCAAGCTGAGAGCTCAGTGTAAGACTTGGACGAGGTGGAGAAAATGCTTCACTATTGGAAATAGCAACAAAGAACTGCAGTTGCTGGTTAATACTCAGCAGGTCAGTAACTCAACAGGTCAGGCAGCATCGGTGGAGAACTTGGATAAGTGATGGTTCAGGTCAGGACCTGACCCAAAACCTGACTTGACCAATCAAGGGTCTTGACCCAAAATAGCACCTGCCGTGTTCTCCAGAGATGCTGCCTGGCCCACTGAGTTACTCCAACACTTTGTGACACTATTGTAAGTGTGTTCTTTCTGGTGGGACCCTAAATCAAGGTTGATGTCTAATATGGCATAAAAATTAAAGCTTGAACAAATGATAACATTTTGTTTAGTTTAGAGATACAGCAGGGAAACAGGCCCTTCTGCCGACCATGTTCATGCTAACCAGCGATCAGCCCATACACCAAAACTAATTTACAATTCTTACTGAAGCCAATGAATCTACAAACCTGAGATAGACACAAAATGCTGGAGTTACTCGGCGGGACAGGCAGCTCCTCTGGAGAGAAGAAATGGGTGACGTTTCAGGTCAAGATCCTTCTTCAGACTGTGAGTCAGGGAACCTCGGGATCAACATCAAGGCAGACAATGGCTGTGGTGGTTTGGTTAAAATGTGATCGTAGAGCCGAGAGCAGGAGGAATTACAGAGGGGGAGCAGCGATTAAGGGTGTTGCAGAACCCTTGTCGGAGAGCGGAGGAGAACTTCTTCAAAGTAGGCGTACCTTGAGGAGATTTTGCAGTGGAGTAAACAAAATATATAGGAAGGAACTGTAGATGCTGGTTTCATCATTTTGTGTCTGTCTTCAGTGTAAACCAGAATCTGCAGAAGGGTTTTGAACCAAAATGTCACCTCTTCCTTTTCTCCAGAGACACTGACTGACCCGCTGAGTTACTCCAGTATTTGTGCCTAACTATAACGTCAACATTGATTCATACAACTGCAGTAGCAAGATTCAGGGCTGTTCTGATAGACTTCTGGCAGTCTCTTCCAGTTTTTATTTCAGTAAACTTTAACCATTAATAATTGTGCTGGCCTGCTCACACCAACCCTAAATTTCAAACTGTATTCAGTGGAATATTGCCTTTGATGGTGACAGGAGTCTCGTATCTCTGCCAGTATTACATTGCAATCTGAATCCAAGCCACAATGGCTTCAGCAGCCAAGAATCTCTGGCTCAACACAGACTGAGGATTGGTGAACCTAATTATTGGTGACACTTGATGGTCACTATCATATGGTAATTGGCAGGGGTAGATTCAACCCAGTTGTTAGGAATTGTGTAGAGTTAATAACTCTCAGAATGCCAGGTTGAAGGGCATGCCATTGATATCTACAACCTGCTTCCAAAGGAGGTGATGGGATTGGATATAATTACAATGTTGAAGAAGCATTTAGATGAATATTTACTTAGGTAAGGCATACGGTCCTAACACAGGCAAATGGGACTAGTGTAGATGAGGACAAAGAGTCAGAATAAAAGTAGTGGGCCAAATAGCTTGTTTCTATACTATATCACTCTGCAACTATTGCAACTGTGTGAAATAAGTTCATGAATCAATAGATTATAGGAGCAGGATTAGGTACTTCAGCCCATCAAGTCTACACTACCATTCAATCATGACTGATCTGTCTTTCCCTCTCAACCCTATTCTCCTGCCTTTTCTTAGAATCTTCCACCAGTGGAAACATCCTCTCCACATTTTCTATGAGGTCCCCCCTCATTCATCTTAGCTCCAGCGCATACTGGCCCAGAGCCGTCCTACGTTAACCCAATCATCCCCAGGATCATTCTCGTTAATAGCTTGGCTGAAGGTTCCTCTGATAATATTTGGTTGTTCTTTAATAATACAGCTAAGCTGTATTCGGCATTCAGTCAGGTCAAACTCAAGTACAATAGGTGGAGCAAAGAGGAGATACAGAGTGCAGAATATATTTATCAGCATTATAGCACATGGTCACGCATCAGTTCCTCGGACAAAGTCCAATGTCCTTCATGGGTTAGAGGTGAATCGAACAGTATCCTGGCTTATGGAAGGATCATTCAGAAGCCTGACAATGGAGGGGGAAAAGCTGTTCCTGAGTCTGGGTGGTGTGTGCTTTCAAGATGATGTATCTTCTGCCAGGTGAGAGCAGGGAGAAGAAGGAATGAGTGGGGTGGGACAAGTATTTGATTCTGTTGGCTGCTTTACCAATGGTGTAGATGGAGTCAATGGTGGGAAGTCCGTTCTGTGTGATGACGTGGACTACATCTACAACTCTCTGCAATTTCAATTCTTAATGTAACTAATTGATGTAATGACTTAGAATTTTAACTATACCTGTGAAAAATGCCGTGCAAGACTTAGTATTTGAAGCACCAGTGGGGCAAGTGGCTACAGCGTACTCTGACAGTGACAACATTTCAAATTTCTGCATGGACTTTCAATTCACTGTAAGACATTGTGAAATTACTGAAGTTGCTGTATTAATGCAAATTCTTTTGGTTGGCACATTATGTGATAACGTTGGAATTATTATTAATAGCCAGCGGGTTTACCATGTTTCACAGGGTGAGCACTGAGCAACAATGCAGGGGACTTCTTTGATTTAAATAAGCATGAATAATTGATACTTGATGTTCACTCTGGAACTGTCTTATTTTGTCAAAGCACGATTTTAGTTTTTTTTGAAGCTTCATTAGTGCTCATTTAACCTGTGGACTATTATCTGTATAAGTACAGCAACCATTCTTGGCAACGGGTTGTTAAAGGAACAAGGAGCTCCAAAAATACTGTTACATTTTAGTTTGGAGAAACAGCATGGAAGAAGGCCCTTCAACCCATCGAGTCCACGTGATCATTAATTACTTGTTAATTCTAGTTCCCCTATACTAGTTTGCATCCACTCCCTACATGCTTCTGTAGTTGTATAGGGCTCTGGTGAGATCACATCTGGAGTATTGTGTACAGTTTTGGTCTCCTAATTTGAGGAAGGACATCCTAGTGATTGAGGCAGTGCAGCGTAGGTTCACAAGATTGCCAGATCCCTGGGATGTCGGGACTGTCATATGAGGAAAGATTGAAAAGACTAGGCTTGTATTCACTGGAGTTTAGAAGAATGAGGGGGGATCTTATAGAAACATATAAAATTGTAAAAGGACTGGACAAGTTAGATGCAGGAAAAATGTTCCCAATGTTGGGTGAGTCCAGAACCAGGGGCCACAGTCTTCGAATAAAGGGGAGGTCACTTAAGACTGAGCTGAGAAAAAACTTTTTTACCCAGAGAGTTGTGAATTTATGGAATTCTCTGACACAGAGGGCAGTGGAGGCCAAATCACTGGATGGATTTAAGAGAGAGTTGGATAGAGTTCTAGGGGCTAGTGGAGTCAAGGGATATGGGAAGAAGGCAGGCACGGGTTATTGATAGCGGATGATCAGCCATGATCACAATGAATGGCGGTGCTGGCTCGAAGGGCCGAATGGCCTCCTCCTGCACCTATTTTCTATGTTACTATGCTAGGGGTAATTCACAGCGACAAGTTTAACCTACAAACCTGCACGTGTTTGGGATGTGGGAGGAAACCGTAGCACCTGGTGAAAACCCACGCGGTCACAGGGGCCCAACATGTCCGATCTACACTGGTCCCACTTGCGTGTGTTTGCCCTTATCCCGCTAAACCTATCCTATCCATGTACTTGTTTAATTGCTTCTAAAACATTGCGATAGTCCCTGCCTGAACTATCTCCTCCAGCAGCTCGTTCCGTGCACTCACCACCCTTTGCGTGAAAAAGCTACCTCTCAGATTCCTATAAAATCTTTCCCCCTTCACTTTAAACCGATGCCCTCCAGTTCTCAATTCCCCTATTCTGGGCAAGAGACTCCGTACGTCCTGATCTATTCCTCTCGTGATTTTATGCACCTCTATAAGATCACCCTTCATCATCCTGGGCTCCAGGGGATAGAATCCCAGCCTTCTCAACCGCTCCCTATACTCAGACCCTTAAGTCCTGGCACCCTCTGCACCCTCTCCAGCTAGACAACATCTTTCCTATAACATGGTGCCCTGAACTGAACATCAGACACACTTTGGATTGACTAATCAGAGCAATTTCTAAATGGCGCCACTTGTGAAGGCGCAGAGAGCTTTTATGGATGATATCTCGGCTTAAAAATGTCTAATTTATATTGTATAAAATTTAGATGAAAATAGTTACGGGATATTTCCTCATGGGAGATTATGAGGCAAAAAGGATTTTAAATAATTTATGTTCATAAGTTATAGGAACAGAATTAGACCATTCAGCCCATCAAATCTATTCTGTCATTCAATCATGGCTGATCTATCTTTCCCTCTCAGCTCCATTCTGCCTTCTCCACGTAACCCCTGACACCCGTACTGATCAAGAATCTATCAATCTCCACTTTAAAAATACCCAGTGACTTGGCCTCCACAGCTTTCTATGGCAGTGAATACCACAAATTCACCGCCCTCTGAATAAAGAAATTCTTCCTCATCTCCATTCCAAAAGTACGTCCTTTGATTCTGAGGCTATGATTCAAGGATTGGTTACGGTGGAGAGAGATCGAAGATAGTGGAACTCTGGAGCGATCTTAAGTAAGTTATTGGACAACTTTTGAATCTTAGGGTGTTCAATTTAAAGAATATAAAATGGGATAAAATAATTGGAACAGAAAACGCCTGAAATACTCACCATTGCAGACAGCATCTGCAAAGAAAGAAAAACGATTATTCTTAGCGTTAAGCTGAGACAATATTATTGAAGGTTAAGTAGATCAGGGATATTAAACAAATGAAGATGATATGTAAGTCGGCCACAAAACAGGGGAGCTGGTAGTGCTGCTGCCTCACAGTGTCAGAGATCAGGTACTGTCTGTGTGGAGCTTGCCATTCTCCTTGTGACAACCTGGATTTCTTCCCACATCCCAGAAATGTGCAGGTTTGTAGATTAATTGGTCTCTGTTAATTACCCAAAATGTGTAGGGAGTGGATGAGAAAATGGGATAACATAGAACTAGTGTATGAACGAGTGATCAATTGTCAGCGTGGACTCAGTGGGCCGAAGGGCCTGTTTCTACATTGTGTCTCTAAACTGATCTCACTGAACAGTACCAAAGGGTTGCAGAAACAAACCATTTCTGTTTTATTTCCATTTGGTTATGACTTTGTTTGCTGATAAAGTCGGACTCCTTATTTAATTACAATGCTTTTCTCTACACAAATGCTTCTTCATTTTAATGCATAATAGTTTCTAATTTTCATCCTTATTTCTAATATAAATTCCACACCATAATAGGCTGCACTCTGTGATATTAAGTCAAAAGAATTAATCCACACCACCAACATGTTTGAGGCTGGCAACATGATTATAATCAAGTGGAATTAATATTTTTGCATCACAACATTAATATTTTGAGACACGTTAAAAATGAAGTTAATTTTAACTCTGCATTCATAATTAAATTAAAATTTAGAAGTTAATTCATGCTCTTGTAAATAAAACCTGCCTGACTTGGAACTGAAGAGTACTTCAGTTAATTTGCCTTCCTACTGTTAGCTGTTTTTTTTTGTGTGTGTAATTCCCAAATAGAGACTCTTAGCTAATTTAGTGCTTTTGAAATAGTTCAAAAGAACCATGTCTTTCATTCTGGTTTGGGTGAGATCGGCATCATGAACCAGGTCCTAAATTAGGAAGGGGGTGGGTGGGGGGAGAAGATGGGGGAAGCTTTCAGAGTTTACTCCAAACTTAGTTTGGATCTGGACCAATAGAGGGCCTAAGATTATAAGACGTAGGAGTAGAAATAGGTCATTCGGCCCATCATGTCTGCTCCACTGTCCAATCCTGGCTGATCCATTTTTCCCACTAAATCCCATTCTCCTGCCTTCTCCCCGTAAACTTTGAACCTATCAATCTCTGCTTTAAAAATAACCAATGTTTTGCCCTCCACGACCGTCTGTGGCAATGAATTCTAAAGGTTCACCACCCTGGCTAAAATAATTTCTCCTCGTCTCTATTCTATAGGGCCTGTCCCGCTGCGGGTACCTAATTTGCAAGTTTAGAAGAGTTTGCGCTCGACTCAAGCTCGCAGCACGGTCGACACGTGGTCTTAGGAGGTCTACGTAACTCTCCTTCATGCTCGAGAGAAGTTCCCGCATACTCGCGCCCTCAGTTTGGTCGAGGAGTATTGTTTAGCATGCTGAAAATTGTCCGCGGGTAAAAATTGGTCGGCGTGGAAAAAATAAATCTTTTTTTTCTCGTGGGTTTAGTCGAAGTGGGTCGTAGTGGGTCGACATGTTATTCGTAGGTAATTGAAGGCAATCAAAGGTAATCAAAGGTAGTCGTATATTTCTGCGAGTACAGACCCAGCTCCGTCAAATGTTCCCCATATCAATCATCCCCGGGATCATTCACGTAAACCTCCTCTCCAAAGCCGGTACATCCTTCCTCAGATAGGGGGGCCGAAACTG
Source organism: Okamejei kenojei (assembly GCA_035221665.1). NCBI lineage: Eukaryota > Metazoa > Chordata > Chondrichthyes > Rajiformes > Rajidae > Okamejei > Okamejei kenojei. The sequence continues at coordinate 56,657,633 of CM069131.1, forward strand.
CTGCACCCATAATACAGCTGAGAAAGCCGCAAGGCACTAACCTTAGGTTGTGCCTGTTGCCAAAGGTCTCCCGCTGTCTCTGATATTCAGAGACATTCCAAATTATGAATTATTCCGGATCGCAAATTACTTCTGCAAAATGTAGTGACGGCAGAATGGCTCAGAGTTGATGCCTTTCATTGCCAGAGACCTGGGTTCGATCCTGACTACGGGTGCTAACTGTACAGAGTTTGCAGATTCTCCCTGCGACCGCGTGGGCTTTCTCCGGGTACTCTGGTTTCCTCACACATTCCAAAGAGTTTAAGGTTTGTAGGTTAATTTGCTTTGGCAAATTGTCCCTAGTGTGTAGGAAAAAATACTAGTGTATGGGGGATCGCTGATCGGCACGGACTCGGTGGGCCGAAGGACCTGTTTCAATGCTGTACCTCTAAATTAACAATAGACTTCATAAACAAGGCATTACTTTCACTAAATATACTTATCCTAATGCCTCATAGCCTTCCTCCCCATTGAATAGCTGACGTTCACTGGGGACCTTCCCCAATAAAACTATCCGATATCTGCAGCTATATGCTCTCCCTGTCTGGATTCCCAAATGATTCCAACATTAGATCTATTCCTCTCATTATTTTATACACCTCTATAAGATCACCCCACATACTGCTGTGCTCCAAGGAATAAAGTCCTAGCCTGCTCAACCTCTCCCTATATATAGTTCAGGGCCTTGAGTCCTGATAACATCCTCGTAAATCTTCTCTGCACCCTTTCCAGCTTAACAATATCTTTCCTATAACATGGTGACCAAAACTGAACAGAATACTCCAGAGATAAACACAAAATGCTGGAGTAACTCAGTGGGTCAGGCAGCATTTCTAGAGAAAAGGAATAGGAATATTGTAAGTGTAACCTCACTAAAAGGGGTGATTAAACAGAGGACAGGTAGATGAGAACCAGTGCCCCTGTGGGTAATATGAACCAATATGGTTGAAAATACTTTCCTTGTTGCAATTTCTCTGTAGTTCTGCGTTTTGCATGCTCCTTTACAGTATTTAACAGCATCAATTGTTAAGAAGTGGCAAAGAGGCCAAGTGCTTTAAGTTAGTTCAGGCCTTTTGAGGCATGGCCATAGTGAACAGTTGAACCTGTAACCTTCTCCTGACCCTTGTAGAAAGTTGATGCATTACAGAAACCGACTACATGATGTTCATGCGTGGATAGGTGCCGTAAAACAATGTTTGTAATTTTAGAGTGGGCGTTTGTGAATTAGATCCATGGATCACAGCTCAATCCAGTCTACAGTGCACAAAATATAATTGGGGAGAAACTTGATTAGTGAGATAATGCAATTACATTTTTAATTTAGTGGTGTATAGAAGTAGAATGGAATATAAATCGGAATACAAAACCGAGCCTCAAAATGCAAAGACAGATCTATGGATTAGGAGGACATTTTGCATATTCTGTTTGTGTTAATTGCAATGCCCCTCTGCCCATTCTCAGCAAGGGCTACCAAAATTAATAAGGAAGATTTGGGTTCATAATCCTATTTCTTTCCAATTAACTAGGTCCTTGAGGCATAACAAGGGGGTCAGGTGGATTACAGTCATGTAACTTGCTGAACGTAATCGAGTCTGAAATAATTAATGTGAACTGAATTCCAGTTTCTGTGACATTTTTTCTCATATCGGTACAAGATTGCATAGGAGCTTGGAATTTATCTGTGTGCCTGATGGAAACAGATGATTTTTTACAAAGGAATTGTGGAGATTCCTTTTAGTTTAGTTTGGAGATACAGCACGGAAACACTCCCAACACTCTAGGGACAATTTCTAATTTTACCAACGCCCATTAGCCTACAAATCTGTGTAGGAAGGACTGTATAAACCAAAAATAGACACAAAATGCTGGAGTAACTCAGTGGGACAGGCAGCACCTCTGGAGAGGAGGAATGGGTGACATTTCGGTTCGAGCCTGAAGAAGTGGTTCAACACGAAACGTCACCCATTCCTTCTCTCCAGAGATGCTGCCTGTCCCGCTGAGTTACTCCAGCATTTTGTGTCTGTATTTAGCCTACAAACCTGAATATCTTTGGAGTGTGGGAAGAACCGAGAGAAAACATGTCAGTGCCTACCTCCACGCTGCACCTAGAGAAAACCCATACAGGTCATGGGGAAAACGTACAAACTCCTTACAGACAGCACCCATTGTCAGGATCGAAACTGGCCCTCTGGTGCTGTAAGGCAGCAACTCTGCTGCTACTCCACAAGAAAGTGAGCTCCCAGAGTTCCAAGGAAATGGGATTGACTGCATTGCTCCACAGAGAACCAACTTGTTTTTGATGAGCTGACTGGTGGCCTTCTGTTGTATTGACTCCGTAAGACAATGTGGATCCTTAGTGGTTGAAAGTCCATTGAATGATTCTGACTAACTTCTAGAGAAGCACTGCAGACAGCATCCCATTGGGATCCAGCACAGCTGGGCTTGGCAACTGCTCTGCTCAAGAAATTGCATAGTTGCGGACACAGTCCAGTCCATTACACAAGCCAGCCTCCCTCCCCTCTTTGACTCAATCTACACTTCACACAGCCTCTAGAAAGCAGCCAACACAATTAAGGACCACTTACACCCACTTCTTTCCTATACAATTAGGCAGAAGGCACTGAAGCTTGAAAGGACGTACCACTAGATTCAAGAACAAATGTGCTGCGCAGTGGCGCAGTGGTAATATTGCTGCCTTGCACCCAGAGACCTGGGTTTGATCCTGACTATGGGTACAGCCTGTACGGAGTTTGTACATTCTCCCCACGACCATGTGGGTTTGCTCCAGGTACTCCGGTTTCCTCCAACAATCCAAAGAAGCATAGGTTTATTGGTTAATTGGTTTCGGTAAAATTGTAAACTGTCCCAAGTGTGTAGGATAATTCGAGTGTGAGGGGTGATCACTGGTTGGTGTGGATTCAGTGGACCGAAGGGCTTGTTTCCATGCATTTTCTCTCACTGCAGATCCCCCAATGTATCTTGAAACAGCCCTTGAGCTCTTTTTTTAAAATCTGTGGTGCTAGTGCAGAAATAAGGAACTGCAGATGCCATTTGGACAAAGACACAAAGTGTTGGAGGAACTCAACAGGTCAGGCAGCATCTCTGGAGAACATGGATGGATTCTAATCCCATCTGAAAAAGGGTCCTGACCTGAAACATCGCCAATCCATATTCTCCAGAGATGCGACCTGACTCTGTGTCTTTATCTGTGGTACTAATGTATGGTTCGATCAGCTTGGGTAGCATGTAAATCAAAGTTATTCACTATATTATGATACATATGATAACAATAATAAATCACCCACCTGACGGCCATTTCAGCTCTCACTATGTTATGTGTGGCCGTGGTTGTACACAAAATCCAGTTACTTTGAAGTTGCTCAAGTCAAAACTCTTTAAACATATAATAAGCACTTTAGACTTTACTTTAGAGTTTAGAAATACAGCTCGGAAGCATGCTCTTCGGCCCACTGAGTCTGCGCCGACTAGTGATCGCACTGCCGCTATCCTACACACTAGGGACAATTTACAATTTTCACCAAAGCCAATTAATCTACAAGCCTGTACATCTTTGTAGTGTGGGAGGAAATCGGAGCACCCACAGTAAACTCAAGTGGTCACAGGGTGAAGGTACAAACTCCGTACAGACAGCACCTGTAGATAGGGTCAAACCCGGGTCACTGGCGCTGTAAGGCAGCAGCTCTACCCCTGTGCCACTGTGCCGCCCAAACTTGGTTTGACATTGATCCAAATCATCCAAATCAAGTTTGGATGCAGGTTACATTTGTACTCACTGTGGAGCATAAAGGGAGGCCTGTTCTTGCGCTTACTGTTGTTACGTTCTATGTTCTATTCCAGATGTCATCTAACCACGGCTCTTGTACAATTTGAGCAAAAGTCTATCCTCTTGGATTCCAATCCTCTTGCAGTGCATGCCAATGTACCCAAATCCTTTCCTAATCCTTGCGGAAGCTTGTATGTTCAATTTCAATGATCTGTGCACAGGGATAGCCTGGTGAACATCTGGTGCTGGGAAATAAATTGCAGTCACTGTGCCCAATAGCTCACATCAGTGGGATCCACATTAGATATCTTGTATGTTGTGCTCTTAGGGGTAATTACTGTTGAATTACACAGCAAACACCTGCCTGAATCTCCTGCATACTACTGTGTGTTCCCAAGAGTGTTGGACTCTCCAGGTCTACTGCCATTCTGATACTGACGCTTCCTGCCTTTGAGCCTAAGAGCACAGCAGTCAACCAGAAAAGGTGCGCAAGTATGCACATTTGTTGAATAATTCATTTCCTTCGAACAATTTAATTATAGTTATAAGTGGCACAAAAAACGGACAGGAAAAATCAGATTTGGTTAGAAAAAGTCTAATCTTGTTCATCGTACGGTTAAAATAGGTCATGTAAAAACAAAAAGGAGATCATCATTTAAAAGAGGTTCGGACAGGTACATGGATATGAATGGGTTGGAGGGATGTGGGCAAAATGTGAGATGAGGTATCTTGGTCGGCATGTACAAGTCGGGCTGAAGGGCCTGTTTCCATGCTGTATGCCTCTATAGCTATAAAACCAGTGGTAATAAAGACTGTGCAAGAATCGGGATCCTTGGCACAGTTTCTTATTGCAAGGTAGCGTACAGGCAATTGTGAATCAGAAAGGATCTAGGTATAGTTTAAAATAAGGGGACCACATCCAAATTTATGAGATTCCAAGGGTAAATCAATGAAGAAGATATTTTCATTTTAAGTGAGTTTATGAGCAAAATACAAAGTGCTGGAGGAACTCAGTGAGTCGGGCAGCTTATGGGGAGGGAAAGGGCAGGTGCCTAGTTTGATTTAGTTTATTATCATCATGTATACCAAGGTACTAAGAAAAGCATATGTTTGCGTGCCATTCAGTCAAAGAAAAGCTGTCCACAGTGCACAGATGAAGGATAAAGGGTACAGCATTCAGTGCAAGATAAAGTCCATTAAAGGTAGTTCAAACATTGCCGATGAGGTACATGGGAGATGGACACCAAAATGCTGGAGCAACTCAGCGGGTCATTCAGCAGCTCTGGAGACAAGGAATAGGTGACGTTTCGGGTCGAAACACTTCTTCAGACATGGGAGGTCAGGACTGCCCTCCATCTGATGAGAAGACCATTTAGTTGCCTGATAACAGCTGGGAAGCAACTGTCCCCGAATCTAGGGAGTTTGGGTCAGGACCCATCCTCAGACTGATAGAGATAGCTAGCAGGAAGAGGTGAGGGGAAGGACCACTATTTCCCCTCTACTCCAGTAGTCTGAGGAAGAGACCCCACCCAAAATATCGTCTGTCCACAGTCCTCCACAGGTACTGTCTGTACGGCGTTTGTACGTTCTCCCTATGACCGCGTGGGCTTTCTACAGGTGCTCCGGTTTTCTCCCACATTCCAAAGACGTGCAGATTTGTAGGTTAATTGGCTTTGGTAAAATTGTAAATTGTACCCAGTGTGTAGGATAGTGATAGTGTACTGGGTGATCGCTCAACAGCAAACAAAGGATAATATCTGGCTGCTGGTGAGCTGATTAATTGCTTGACAAAAAATGAAATGCCTTTGTCACAGTCAGTCATTTAGAAAATGATCTCAGTCTATTAAACCATAGGAATTTCATCCTCGCCTGCGTTCCGAGGCCATTGCTTGCGCTAATAATGCGAAACCAACTGCTGTGACTGTATTTCTTTTAATCATCATTTACAAATGTGAGAGTCTCACTGACAAAGCTAACTTTAACTAGACTCGTTGCATTCCTTCTACTGATAGTGCCTCCAGGGCCTCCTTTAGGGCGGCACAGTGGCCCAACGATAGCTGCTGCCTTACAGGGGCAGAGACCCAGGTTCAATCCTGATCTTAGGTGTTACCTGAGCGGAGTTTGTACATTCTTCCTGTGACCACATGGGCTTTCTCCGGGTGCTCCAGTTTCTTCCCACATTCCAAAGACGTGCAGGTTTGTAGGTTAATCGGCTTCTGTAAAATTGTAAATTGTACCCAGTGTGTAGGAGAGTGGTAGTGTACGGGATGATCGCTGGTTGATGCAAATATGGTGGGCAGCAGATCCTGTTTGAGTGCTGTAATTCTAATGCATGGCAACACCCATCCACATGCCTTGCCTTCAACCTTGTGTCTCTGTCCCAGTTCCCATGCCTGTGTTCTCCATCTATTTCTTTGATGCCTTGTTACAGTGGAGTTTAGCACAGCGGTACAACTGGTAGAGCACGTCTCTAGATGTGAGAGTCTCACTGGCAAGGCTAACCTTAACTGGACTCTCTCCTTGACTCATTGCATCCCTGCTACTGATCGTGCCTCCTGGCCTTTGGTGGCACAGCGATAGAGTTGCTGCCTCACAGCGCCAGGGACGCAGGATCGATCCTGACCACGGGTGCTGTTTGTGTGGAGCTTGCATCTTCTCCCTGTGACCACGTAGGTTTCGTTCGGATGCTCCAGCATCCTCCCACACCCCAAAGATATGCAGGTTTGTAGGTTAAATGGGCCTCTGTAAAATTGCTCTCAGTGTCGAGGGAGTGGAGAAGAAAATGGGATAACTTAGTGTGGGAAGGAACTGCAGATGATGGTTTAGGTGAAGATAGATGCAAAGTGTTGGAGCAACTCAACGATTCAGGCAGCATCTCTGGAGAAAAGGAACAGGTAATGATTTGGGTTGGTCTGAAGAAGTGTTCCGACCCGAAACGTGACCTGTTCCTTTTCTCCAGGGATGTTGCCTGAACATCTGAGTTGCTCCATCTTAACATTAGTTGCTCTGTCTTAACATACAACTATTATGAACGGGTGATCGGTAGTCAGCGTGGACCCAGTGGGTCGAAGGCCTGTTTCCATGTTGTATCTCTAAGCCAAGTTAAGTGCGAGTTGTTTGGTTTTATGTGTGGAGAGGGCATTTCTCATTTCACCATCATTTCGGAGATAAAAGCAAGGAAGTTGCAATTGTTCCCACATAGATCCCCTGGTTTACTTTGACATTTTGAGGGGAAAACTACTTCCTTGTTTATGTACTTGTCAATCCACAATCCAAAGGACTCTTTCCCAAGTGCCTTTTTGTCCTAAATAGTTTATTTAAAAATAGTCTTGAAACAAAGAAATAGAGCCTGCTTAAAATAGACTGAACAAGGTGACAAGGGCTGATTGCTTGGAGTCACTTATATGTACTGATTACAGTTGCCATAGAACACAAGGGTAGTCCCACAGCTAAGAATGAATGGAACCATTTTAAAATGAGCTTGGCCCTAATTACCATTTCACAAAATGCTTCGTGCTCCTTTGAGTGGTATATTTGTGATTCAATGATTTAATTATACATGTATCTGGGTACAGTGAAATACTTTGTTTCTGCATATAACCCAGAAACATCATACAGCATACCTCACTTATGTAGGCAGTACATAAGAGTTGCCACGTTTCTGGTGCCGACGGAGTTACACAAAGTAAGTTAATCCAACAGTCATGGGGAATAGGAGTACAATTAGGCCATTCGGTTCATCAAGTCTGCTGATGACAGCATTCGTGGCAGCAGGCGCTCTCCCCCCTGGGTCCCCCTTCGTTCTTGACCCCCCCCCCCATATCTCCCTTTACCCTCAAGTTTCCATGTCGAAATGGAACACATTAATAGAAACGAGGGCTGATTTTATCTCTGTTACTGATCATCAATCCTCCTTTTTTACGTGGATTGCGATGGCATAATGTCACCCCTAGGGTGGAGTCCGATCTGGTCTCCCTCGTTCAATACAAACTATAGAATATCTTTGCTTTTACCGAACCGAAGGATATACGAGAAAGACTACCTGCAGGGCCCCACCACATTCTAACTCACCCAGATGGGCAATTAACTTGTCAGTGCCTGCCTCCACGATGCCAAGAATTGATATGAAGTTATGCATTTTAATGGGTAATGTTGTGCGATATTATTTCTGCAGATGCCTGAATTAAACACTGGCCCCACAGTTAGGTGCTCCAAATGTTCAAGCAGACGGATAGCGTTAGACTGAGCCCCGTATCAAATATCTCCGCTGGCCATGTTTAAATGAGGGAGATGTATTTGTAATGAGTCCGTGAAGTAGATATGGGATGGTCTGAGGGATTCTCTTTAAACTTAATAAAATGATTCATTGGGCTTCTGTCTTGAAGCCATTGTCTAAGTGCGATGTAATACATAGCCACAAATATCAGAGCTAGCAAACAGCTAACAATGGTTTCAAGGTTTCAAGGTCAAGGTCAGCTTATTGTCACATGTACCAATTTACAGGTTTGATTGACCAGGCAGCCAAACTAAAATTTAAAAAAATAAAATAAAAATGACCTGTTTCCTTTATCTTTGTTACTTTTTTTGCATATTTTTCATTCATTCGTCCTGATATCTCTCGTTTCCCTTTCTGCTGACTAAAGTCTGAAGAAGGGTCTCTACCCGAAACAACACCCATTCCTTCTCTCCAGAGATGCTGCCTGTCTCGCTGAGTTACTCCAGCATTTTGTGTCCTTCTTCACAAATTTCATGATATGTGTTATGGTTATACAATTGAGCGTAGAATATAAAGTATAGAATATAAATTATTGCTGAGAATGGAAGTTGTGAGGTCATGTTGCAGTTATATAAAATGTTGGTGAGGTCACATTTAGAATATTGTGTCAGTTGTGAGGTTAAGCAGGCTTGGACATTATTTCTTTGAGCACAGAAAGATGTGGGGTGATCTTATAGATGTGTACAAAATCATGCGACTAATAGATCGGGTAGATGCACAGTCTCTTGGCCGATATAGGGAAATTGAGAAGCAGAGGACATAGGTTTAACGTGTGTGTGTGGGGAGGGGGGGAGAGATTTAAGAGGAATCTGAGTGGTAACTTTGTTACACAAAGGGCGGTGGGTGTATGAAACGAGCTGTCAGAGGAAGTAGTTGAAGCAGGGACTATCGCAACATTTATGAAACTTTTAGATAGGTAAATGGATTGGATAAGTTTAGATAGATATGCAAGCAGATGGGACTAGAGGAGATGGGACATGTTGGTTGGCATGGGCAAGTTGGGCCAAAGGGCACGTTTCCAAACTGTATGATTGCATAGCTCTAAAAGCTCCACAATGATAATGGCGCAAGTTCATCTGCTACCTGATCGCACCCCCCTCGAGCCATTTGGGGAGGGGGCGGGGGTGGGAGTTACTCAATGGATCAAATAACATCACCAGAGAACATGGACAGATCATGTTCTTAAGTCATCGGAACAGAATGAGGCCATTAGTCTACTCTGCCATTCAATCATGGCTGATCTATCTTTCCCTCTAAACCTCATTCTCCTGCCTTCTCCACAAAACCCTTAACACCTTACTACTTCAGCATCTGTCAATCTCCATCTTAAAAATACCCAGGGACAGCCTCCACAGCCATCTGCGGTAATGAATTCCACAGATTTAACATCCCCTGTCTGAATAAATTCTATTCATCTCCTTTCTCGTACTCTTAAAATAAATGCTAACTTTGTATTTGCCTTCCTTACTCTGGATTCAACTTGCAAATTAACCTTTTGGGAATCCTGCACCAGCACAACTGTAGGTGACGCTTTGGGCTAGGACCCTTCTTCAAACTGCAATCAGCCTCAGCACATCCTACACTGTTGAACATACAACAATACAGCACCGGGACATCCCCTGGGATAAGAGTTGGCCTTACATCCCACAATGGATGCTAAGGCCAACTCTTATCTGCCTGCACATAATCTATATCCCTCCATTCCCTGCCAATCCAAAAGACTATTAAGCACCACTATCATAATTGCCTCCACCACCACCCCTAGCAGCGTGTTCCAGGCACTCACCACACTGTGCATAAAACCTTGTGTGCACCCCTCCTTTAATCTTTGCCTCTCTCTCTCTCTCTCTCACACATTTGGACACTATGCCCTCTAGTATTTGGTATTTCGATCTTGGGAAAAAAGGTTCTGACTGTCAACCCTCTCATAATTTTATAGGTCTCCCCTCAACCTGAGAAAACAATCCAAGTCTGTCCAATATCTCTCCCTGATGCTATTATCCACTAATTCAGGCATAATTCTGGTAAACCTCCTCTACACCATTTTCAAAGCCTTCATACTTCCTGTATTGGGATGGCAAAAGCATCACTCAATACTCCAAATGCAGCCAAGCCAAGGTCATGGAGTCATAGAGTGATACAGCATGGAAACAGGCCCTTTGGCCCAACTTAGCCACACCGGCCAACATGTCCCAGCTACACTATTCCGACCTGCCTGCGCTTGGTCCAAATCCCTCCAAACCTGTCCTATCCATGTACCTGTCTAATTGTTTCTTAAACTTTGGGATAGTCCCAGCCTCAACTACCTCACTTGGCAGCTTGTTCCATACATCCACCACCTTTTGTGTGAAAAGATTCCTATTAAATCTTTTCCCTTTCACTTTGAACCTATGTCATCTGGCCCTCAATTCCCCTATTCTGGGCAAGAGACTGTGCATCTATCAGATCTATTCCCCTCCTGATTTTATACACCTCTATCAGATCTCCCCTCATCATCCTGTGCTCGAAGGAATAGAAACCCAGCCTGCTCAACCACTCCCTATAGCTCAGACCCTCTTGTCCTGGCAACATCCTTGTAAATTGTCTCTGAACCCTTTCAAGCTTGACAATATCTTTCCTATGGAGGGTGCGGAGTCTGTTCAGGGTTAGCCATTGCTTGTGACGGAAGTCAAAACCCGTTGGTTTCACTGTGGGGTCTGTGATGACCTCTCCATTGTTAGTGTTGGCATCTTTCCAGGCTCTGCAGCACTCGGTCTTGGAGTCGAAGTCTTCCAGGGATTTAACGGTAGACCAGAAGGGTTTGCGGGACTTCTGGCGCATGTTGGGCAGATTGCTCGTCAGCACGGATGGGAAGGTCAGGGTCAAAGCCGTCCACCCAGTAACTGATGCTGTCCTGGCCTGGATGTCTACCCTTGATCTACAACTTTAGGCTGCGCGCGCCATACGCAAGAAGAAGATCTTTCCTTTAACATGGTGCCCAGAACTGAACACAATATTCTTAATGCGATCTCACCATCGTCTTATACAACTGCAACATAACCTCCCAACTTCTATACTCAATACTCTGACTGATGAAGGCCAATGTGACAACATTGGTTCTATGAAGATGCCTCATGACCATGACTCTTATACTCAATGCTCTGACCAAAGAAGGCAACAATAACATAACCATAACAGACCCTAACCAGTCTGAAGAAGGGTCTAGACCTGAAACGTCACCCTTTCCTTCTCTCCAGAGATGCTGCCTGTCCCGCTGAGTTACTGCAGCTTTTTTTTTGTCTATCTTCAGTTTAAATCTGCATCTGCAGTACTTTCTTACACATAACATATACCTCCTTTACCACAAAATCTACTTGGGTTGTAGCTTTCAGAGAGAAATGGACTTGGATCCCGAAGTCCCTCCGTATAGCAATGCTGCCTAGGATTAAAGCTCCCGACCTGAACCTTCGCCGATCCATGTTCTCCAGGAATGCTGTCAGATCCGCTGAGTTACTCCAGCACTTTATGTGATTTTTTTTTGTTAGCCAGCATTTCCAATTTCTTGTATCTCCATCTTCGAGCCAACCAATAACTTTGACTTGAAGATAGGCACAAAGTGCCGGAATAACTCAGTGGGTCAGACAGCATCTCTGGAGAAAAAGGATGGGTGACGTTTCGGGTCGGGACCCTTCTTCAGCCTTTGGTCTGTTGAGCCATTTTAATGTAATTTAGAGCTCATGCAACTAACCACACAATTCCCGTGATATATTACAGCTTGGTTTGTAATTGCTTAAAATCAAATTAATTCCATTAATGTCATGGTCATGACATGTAGCATGGTACTGAATCCTTGGCAACAACTTTGTGATTCCTGTGTTACACTGCCTTGTGCAGGGTTCTCGAGTAGCTGTTGGTTTCTGTGACTAACGACAATAGTTTTCTGCAGACACGAGGAAGCTGGGATCTTGCGTTGAACACAAAGTGCTGGAGTAACTCAACGGGTCGGGCAGCATCTCTGGCGAAGTGTGTAGAAGAGAACTGTGGATGCTGGTTTAGAAACATAGACATAGAAACATAGAAAATAGGTGCAGGAGGAGGCCATTCGGCCCTTCGAGCCAGCACCGCCATTCATTGCGATCATGGCTGATCGTCTGCTATCAATAACCCGTGCCTGCCTTCTCCCCATATCCCTTGACTCCACTAGCCCCTAGAGCTCTATCCAACTCTCTCTTAAATCCATCCAGTGATTTGGCCTCCACTGCCCTCTGTGGCAGGGAATTCCATAAATTCACAACTCTCTGGGTAAAAAAGTTTTTTCTCACCTCAGTCTTAAATGACCTCCCCTTTATTCTAAGATTGTGGCCCCTGGTTCTGGACTCACCCAACATTGGGAACATTTTTCCTGCATCTAGCTTGTCCAGTCCTTTTATAATTTTATATGTTTCTATAAGATCCCCCCTCAATCTTCTAAACTCCAGTGAATACAAGCCTAGTCTTTTCAATCTTTCCTCATATGACAGTCCCGACATCCCAGGGATCAATCTCGTGAACCTACGCTGCACTGCCTCAATCACTAGGATGTCCTTCCTCAAATTAGGAGACCAAAACTGTACACAATACTCCAGATGTGGTCTCACCAGAGCCCTATACAACTGCAGAAGAACCTATTTCCTCCTGCACTGAAATCCTCTTGTTTTGAAGGCCAACATTCCATTAGCTTTCTTCACCGCCGGTGTACAAGGACACCCAGGTCTCGCTGTACCTCCCCCTTACCTAACCTAACCCCATTGTGATAATAATCTGCCCCCTTGTTTAGATGGACAGAAAGTGCTGGAGTAACTCAACGGGTCAGGCAGCATCTCTGGATAAGTGTGTAGAAGAGAACTGTGGATGCTGGTTTAGATGGGCACAAAGTGCTGGAATAACTCAGCAGATCAAGTACATATCTGGAGAAAACCAATATGTGACATTTTGTGCCGGGACCCTTCAGCTTCTCTGGAGGACATAGAGAGAAGTCATTTTGGGTCAGGGCTTTTTTTCAGACAATAGTTTGCCAATCATTAGCTTTGCAGAATCAGCAAGCATTAAATTTATGTTCCTTGGATTCATGCATGAGTAAAAATCTTTGGTTGGAAAATCACAGCTTAATGTTACTTAATGTAAGGGAGGTCTTGGCCACATAATTTTCAGCCTTCATATCCACCTAACTGAGATGGTTTGTAATTCATGCTTACCTTGACAAAAATGTGCACTGAGTGAAGTCCAATTTGTTGCGCTGTCAAAGTAAGATGAGAACACATCTGTGTAATCTAGTGTTCTCTCTGTGGCCAGAAAGAAGTGGCTTTTCAATGCATGCCTGTTATTAATTTAATACTGGCCTGTCTCTTCAATTTGCTTGATTTCTGCACACTAAATGTACGGTCTCTGAGATTGAAGCAGGGACGGTGGCACAGGCTCTGCGGTAGAGTTGCTGCCTTACAGCGCCAGAGACCCGGATTCGATCCTGACTGCGGGTGCTGTCTGTATGGAGTTTGCACGTTCTCCCCGTGACCTGCAGTGATTTCTCTGGGAGCTCCGGTTTCCTTGCACACTTCAAAGAAGGACAAGTTTGTAGGCTAATTGGCTTGGTAAAATTGTAACGTCCCTAATGTGTGTAGGATAGTGTTAGTGTATGGAGTGATCGCTGGGCGACGCGGAACAGTGGGCTGCAAGGCCTGTTCCTGCCCTGTATCTCTAAAAACTAAAATAAGGCTGGAACCTCTGAACATCCATGCCTGACAAGTGAACAGAATACAAAGTGGTGGAAGGTAGACAAAAGTGCTGGAGAAACTCAGCGGGTGAGGCAGCATCTATGGGGCGAAGGAAATAGGCAACGTTTAGCGCCAAAACCCTTCTTCAGACTGATGTGAGGGGGGGGGGGGGGGGGGGAGGGAGGAAGAAAGGAAGAGGTGGAGCCAGTGGGGTGAGGGACTGAGAAGGGGAGGAGAAAGTAAGGGCTACCTGATATTAGAGAAGTCAATGTTCATACCGCTGGGGGGCAAACTGCCCAAACAAAATATGAGGTGCTGCTCCTCCAATTTACAGTGGTCCTCACTCTGGCCTCCCTCAACCTCCCTCAGCCCACTAGCTCCACCTCTTCCTTTCTTCTTTTCACGCCTCCCCCCCCACCCCACCCAGATACAGCGTGGAAACGGGCATTTTGGCCCACCAAGTCAGCGCCGACCAACAATCACCCATGCACTAGCTCTATCCTACACACTGGGGACAAACCCGTGCGGCTTTGGAGAGTGGGAGGAAACCGAAGCACCTGGAGAAAGCACCGGGTCACAGGGAGAACGAACAACCTCTGTACAGGCAGCATCTGTAGTCAGGATCGAACCTGGGTCTCTGGTGCTGTAAGGCAGCAACTCTACCGCTGTGTCACTGTGCCACCCTGTGATGCTACTAAGATAGAGATTCATTTTTGCCATGTAGGATAGTGCTAGTGCACGGGTGATCGCTTGTCGGCCTGTTTCCGCACGGTATTTCTAAAGTCTAAATTGAGATCAAATTGAACATGTTAGTGATCAGTTGGACTATGACAAAGCTCATTGGGACTCTCTTTATAATCATCTCCTGCTCTGTACTGACCCATTAGTGTTGTTTCCTTATTCCCCACGCAATTCTGCACTGTTTTCATTACCCCAGGCTGTACACTCTGACATTAAGCTTCTCTGACTTTTCTTACCTAAGACCGTATCGAAGCCCACCTTATTAACCAAGCTTCTGATCCGCAAAGCTACTGATTGTTTCATGAGCTCAGTATCTTTCTTTATGATTCTCGCAAAACCCTACAGGGGATTTAAAAAAAATCTGTGTTGGCACCACAGTATTAGAATTTAGTCTTGATGCAGTATCTGTCCAGATAATCATCCTCTACTTCTCCTGGAGTGACCTTCTGTCGTTATTGGTAATGAACCAGATACTATTATGCAGCAACTCATGTTGCCTCCCAATCTGCAACGCATATCACATACACACAATAATAATCCTCCATAGCGTGCATAGTCCTTATTTATTTGTCACCACTGTGCGCTCTCAGTTTCTATTTATTTTATGATTAGTTAGATTTTAGACTTTAGGCTTTAGAGATACAGCGCAGAAGCCCTTTGGCCAACTGAGTCCGCACTGACCAGCAATCACCCCGTACACTAGCACTATCCTACACTCTAGGAACAATTTACAATTTTACCAAAGCCAATTAACCTACAAATGTACAAACTTACCAACGTCTTTGGAGTGTGGGAGGAAACTGGAGCACCCGGAGAAAATCCACGCTGTCACAGGGAGAATATAGAAATTCCTCACAGACAGCGCCTGTAGTCAGGATCGATCCCAGGTCTCTGATACCGTAAGGCAGCTATTTCATCGCTGTGCCGCACTAATCGTCTCCTTGTTTATAACATGGCAGAATATCTTAATGCACAAAGCATGTTCTACCATTCTCTGCACTCTGGCTACATCCTTTAACAGTCAGCTTTGCTGGTATTTGCTTACAAGAGCTGCTGGCTGTGAAATGTGTGCATAAGTGTGCTAATACCTGGTGTGCTCCCTTTGTGATAGTGGAATATCAGATACGCATTCACTGCAGGTCCTTCGCTAATAATTGGCAATTCAAATTATCAAACGGGACCATTGCCAGATCATTTACAACAGATCGACTGTTAGTGTTGCTTCAAATGAACTGAAGCAGTCATTTAATAAATCACCAATATACGTTAACAGTCCATGGAATCCAGATTTCACTGCTGGCAAGCTACAATTATTTCAAAGCCAGATTACATTAAGCTTATTGTTAAGGCGGGTGTTTGTTGCCGTTATTGACCATACCCAATTGCGGCTCGAGAAGCCAGCAGTGATCCTTTTTATGAACCTCTGCAGTGATGTGGCAATTGGTTTTGTAGAGCCTTACGGCATGGAAGGCCCTATGTCCCACCTGCCCGTGTTTGGCCCATATCCCTCTAAACCTTTCGCATCCACGTATCTGTCCAAATGTCTTTTGCGTGTTGTTTTAGTACCTGTCTCAACACTCCCTCCTCTGGCAGCTCATTTCATATACCCATCATCCCCTGTAGAAAAAGGTTGCTCCTCAGATTCTATTAAGTCTTTTCCCTTTTACCGATAACCAATGTCCTCTGGTTCTTGATACCCCTACCCTGGGTAAAATACTATCTAGCCTATCTATTCCTCTCATGATCCCTATAATATCAGCCCTCATCCTCCTGCGCTCCAAGGGATAAAGTCCTAACCTGCCCAACCTTTCCTTATAATTCAGGCCCTCAAATCCTGGCATCATCCTCGTGAATCTTCTCTGCATCCTTTACAGCTTAACAACATCCTTCCTATAGTAGGGTGACCAAAATTGAACACAGTACGCCAAATGTGGCCTCACCAACGTCTTGTACAACTGTAATATAACATTCCAACTTCTATAGATAGACACAAACTGCTGGAGTAACTCAGTGAGTTAGGTAGCATATCTGGAGAAAATAAATAGATGACGATTCTTCAGACTGAGAAGGGTTTCAACCAGAAATGTCACCATTTTTTTTTTCCAGAGATGTTGCCAGACCCATTGAGTTGCTCCATCATTTTGTGTTTACCTTTGGTGCCAACCAGCATCTGCAATTCCTTCCTACACATTACAACGTCCATATTCAATACCCTGATTAGTGCAGGCCAATATGCTGAAAGCCTTCTTGACCACCCTATCTACCTGTCACGCCACTTTCAATAAACTGTGTATCTGCACTTCTAGATCCCTCTGCTCCTCTACACTCCCAAAGCTCTGCCATTCATTGTGAATCTTGATCCAGATCAGCTCACACAGCATTTAAATCACACGTTTTCGTACCTTAACTGTGCAGATGGCACCGTTGGGTCTGCAGATAGACCTGCTGCCTTACAGCTCCATCAATCCAGATTCAATCCCAAGAGTCAAGAATGTTTAATTGTCTTCTGTGCCGACAACAGAACAATTAATGTATTACTTTAGAATTCAGAGATACAGCGCAGAAACAGGCCCTTCGGCCCACCAAGTCTGCGGTGACCAGCGATCACCCAATACACCATCTGACACACTGGAGACAATTTACAATTTTACCAACGCCAGTTAACCTATAAACCTGTACGTCTTTGGAGTGTGGGAGGAAACTGGAGCATCCAGGGAAAACCCAGGGAGAACGTACAAATTTTGTACAGACAGCACCCGTAGTCAGAATCGAACACGGGTCTCTGGCGCTGTAAGGCAGCAACTCTAGCGCTGCACCACTGTGGCACTCTAGTCAGCAGCTTGACAGGCCAATAAACACAATGGACGCAGATGATTTATAACAATAGAGAAGATAATAAATGAGGCTGAAGAAAGGTTTCGCCCCAAAACGTTACCTATTTCCTTCGCGCCATAGATGCTGCCTCACCCGCTGAGTTTCTCCAGCATTTTTGTCTACCTAAGATAATAAGTGATTAGGTTTAACACAAGTGCAAAATCGATGTTCGTAATGCAACCAAAGGCAGCCCATAGAACGGGCTGTGCTTATTCCTGTGCTGTATTATTCTAGACATCATGGTTGCTGAGGTTAGTGTGTAACATTCACTGCCCCCGTCACATTGTTCAGTTCCTCTCCTCTGTCCATTCATCATCCATCCCTGAATTTCCCTTTTTTCTTTTATCCCCCCCCCCCCTCTTTACCCCACTTCTGTTGCCCTTCCATCCACTAGTCCTTCTTCCAGCTTCACATTTCACTCTTCCTCTTTCGTTTAGTTTAGAGATACAGCATTGAAACAGGCTCTTTGGTCCACCGAGTCTACACTGACCATCGACCACACGTTCACACAAGTTGCATGTTGTCCCACTTTTGCATCCACTCCCTACACACTTGGGGAGGCCAATTAACCTACAAACCCGCATGTCTTTGGTATGTGGGAGGAATGTGTCAGGGTCAAACCCGGGTCTCTGGCTCTGTAACGTAGCAGCTCCATCAGCAGCGCCACTGTGTCGCCCACTTTTTCCTTAGCTGTCACCCTTTTGTATCCATTTCATCTCAATTCTTTGTTACTCTCTCCATCCGTCTGCCGATCACCCTGCCCCCCCCCCCTCACCTGTATCCAACTGTATCTCTTGCCTTGCCTGTTTCTGCCCCACCCTTTCCCCTCTCCTCTTTACCAATCCCCACCCCCTGTACTCCATCATTCTGAAGAAGGGTGCTGACCCAAAAGTACGGGTGTCAGAGGTTATGGGGAGAAGGTGGAGTAGACTTGATGGGCCAAATGGCCTAATTCTGCTCCTATCACGTATGATCTTATGATCTTATGAAAATGTCCATTTTCTTCACAGATGCTGCCTGGCCTCTTGAGTTCCTCCATCACTTTTTTAACAGAAAATGTGACAGTGCAGCGCAGGATCAGGCCTTTCAGCTTAAATGTCCATGCCAAACCTGATACCTAATCTCCTCTGCCTGCATATGATCCATATCTTTCCATTCTCTGTACAATCATGTGCCTCAGCAAATGTAGAGTCACTATTCCTGGCAATACGTTCCAGGCACCCACCATTCTGTGTACTCCTGAAATCTTATTTAAACTTTGCCCCTCTTACCTTAAGCCATGCCAACTAGTCTTTGACAGTCTTTGACTTTGTCTTAGTCTTTGACCCAGGCAAAAGGTTCTGACTGTTTACTCTATCCATACCTCTCATAATTTTATATCCTTGAATCAGGTCTCCCCTCAGTCTCTCATGCTCCAGTCTGTCAATCTCTCCTGATAACTAATACCTTCTAGTCCAGGCAGCATTCTGGTAAACCTCCTGCACCTTCGCCAAAGCCTCCACATCCTTTCCATAATTAAGTGACCCATTTTTGATCAAGATTCTTGCATCTGCTGTCACTCGTCTCCACTGCCACATAGGCTCCAAAGGCTCCAAATCGAAGGTAAACACAAAATGCTGGAGTAACTCAGCGGGACTGGCAGCATCTCTGGACAGAAGGAATGGGTGACATTTCGGGCCTAGACCCTTCTTCAGACTGAACTTTCTTCCTATCAACTGCATGGGTTTTTTTCCGGGTGTTTTGGTTTCCTCCCACACTCCAAAGATGTACAGGTTTGTAGGTTAATTGGCTTGGTAAAATTGTAACTTGTCCCGAGTGCGTGTAGGATTGTGTACGGGGATCGCTGGTGTGCATGGACTCATTGGGCCAAAGAGCCTGTTACTGCATTGTATCTTTACACTAAACATAAACAACTAAAATATATCAAAATCACAATCACAATCAGTTTTACTCGTCACTTGCACATAAACTGCAAGTGAAATGAATTTGCCAGTAGCGGTACAATGAAAAAGAACACACAAAAACACAATAAAAATTTAACATAAACATCCACCACAGCATTCATCACTGTGGTGGAAGGCACAAAATTTGACCAGTCCTCCTCCATTTTCCCCCGTGGTCGGGACCTCAACCCTCCGCAGTCGCCGCTGCGGGCGTCCAGATGTGTAGAGAAGGTAAAGTCCAGGTAAGTCCTGAATCAGTGCCTCCCCACCGGAGACCGCGGCTTCGTGCCGGCGGTCAAAGGTCCCCGCAGCGGGTGAGGGACCCCGCTCCTGATGGTAAGTCCACGCCGCGCCCGTGGTTCGAACTTGGCCGCGGGCCGGCGGTCGGAGCTCTTCTCCTCCCGGGTCCCTAACGAGGGATCCCAGACTTCAGACGCCGTCAGCTGGAGCTCCGCAGACTCCGGCTTCAGGCTGCCGCGGGCCAGCGAACGGAGAGTTCCCCTCCGGCGAGCCCCGGCGAGGGCTCGCCCGTTCCGCGACGAGAGTCCACGCTGCGCCCGCAGCTGAAGCCCCGGGCGCGTCTCCGGGAAAGGCCGTACCGATCCTCGATGTTAGGCCACGGGGGAGGTGACATGGAAAAGTCGCCTCTCCGTGGAGGCGGTGACCAAAGCGGTTTCCCCTTTACCCCCCACACCATCCCCCACACAAGACACACAGAGAAACATTAAAAACATACTTTAAAGCTCACAAAAAAAACCAAAAAGTGTGGAAAAAACTACCACGCTGCTGGCAGGGCTGTCGGCTTGCAGCGCCCTCACTGACCCACACTATATATATATAAATATGGAGCAACTTTCAAATGTAAAAACACAACACAAAAAAAATCAATGAGAGTGAAAGGAACAGATTTTGTTTAGCAATCACATGCCTGCTGGAGTCATGTTAAGTTCTTTTTGATGGTATTTAAAATAACATGACCCTTGGCAACAGAAGGCCAGCACAAATGATGTCTGGAATATTGTCTTGGAATATTATCTCAATCATCTGAGAGCTTCAAACACAAAATACTTGGCTCTGTAAGCAAATTCAAGGTTGAACAGGCAGATTAGCATCTACATCATGCATAATGCAAGATTATAGGTATTGTTTTGTTTAGTTTAGTTTACAGATACAGCGTAGAAACAACCCTTTGGCTTACCGAGTCTTGCACCGACTAGGGACAATTTACAATTCTTACTGAAGCCAATTAACCTACAAACCTGTACATCTTTGGAGTATGGGAGGAAACCTGAGCACCCGGAGAAAACCCACGCGGTCACGGGGAGAACTCACAAACTACGTCGAGACAGCACCTGTAGTCATGATCAAACCTGGGTCTCTGGTGCTGTGAGGCAGCAACTCTCCTACTGCACCACCCTGATGCCTTTATTGGTTAAGTGAGAATCTACAAATGTTTGGAACAAGTTATTTGTGTAAATGAATACATGCGACAAATTACTGCATTGTTTTGTTTTCATTCCAATTTGTTCCTGATCGGAATTGAGCCAGGGGAATAAATGGGAAGTGCCGGGGAAAGTGTATACATCTTTAATGCGTAAGGCTATGCAAGACACTTCACATTCAGAGCAGATAATGGTTGGAAAATTTTGATCAGCCTTTCCAGAGCCAATGGTTTTATTAGCAACTTATCTGTTTCTATCCATTGCTATTTTCAGAAGGTAATAACCAAATATACATGGATCAAACAAGCAGAGTGCATATCATATGCATAATAATCTCCGTTTAAATATAACGTCACATCTCATTTGCAAGAGGGTAATTTTTTTTTTGCAAATCTCCAAGAATGCTGAGAACTCCAGTTACTTGCTGAAGTGGATTTGACAGCTTGTACATTAGTAGATGAATTTATGTCAATTTATTGGTTATTGTTGATGCAAATATGCAGCTTGTGAATTTATGGAGCAAAATACAGTGTTCCTCTATTGGGATGTAAAGTGTTTGAGTGTGAAGTGGTTTTGACTCTTGCATTAATCACTCAACCAATCGTCTCACTAATCCTACACTGCTGCAGTTTTAGAGGCAATAAGTAAAGTCAAAAACATTTACTTCAGAGCGCGGGTGCATTTGCGTGAGGATGGTCACAGTATGTTTAATGATAGCGTTGATCTTCCTCGGGAGAAAACTACCAGCAGTGTTCCACACAGATGCATGCAACACTTTCTACAGTAACGGAGGTGAGGAGAGGAAAGATTCAATAGAAACCTGAGGGACAACTTTTTAATATAAATGTTGGTAGGTGTATGGAACAAGCTGCCAGTGGAGGTCGTTGAGGCAGGTACTATCACAGCATTTAAGAAACATGTGGACAGGTACATGATTAGGATAGGTTGAGAGGCATTCTGTGCGTTTACCCGATCTATTCCTCTCACAATAGTCTACACTTCTATTAGATTGCCCCTCTTCCTCCTGCACTCCAAGGAATAGAGTCCTAGCCAGCTCAACCTCTCCTTGGCAAAATCCTCGTAAATATTCTCTGGGCCCTTTCCAGCTTAACAACATCTTTCCTGTAACATGGTGCCCAAAATTGAACACAGTATTCTAAGTGTGGTCTCACCAAAGTCTTATGCAACATGACCCCCCCAATTTCTATACTCAGTACTCTGACTGATGAAGGCCAAAATGCCTCAACCATAGATTTGTTTCCCTTTTTTCTCTAGGGTTGTTTTCAGAGAAGAACAAACATTCAAAAACCATTTGAACAATATGTGGTAATGGAGTCCCAAGAATCACAATGACTGGCTTTCAAAATCAACAGGGTGTTGGCTGACACATGAGTGTGAGTGTTCTGCATGTAAATCCAGGGACGCATTTAAACAGACTGTTGCCATAACAACAGGACCACTTTGCCATGTTGGGAAGCAGGGAAGTGCACATCCTTTGTCGTAAATGGTTAGTAGAGTGCAAAATTAAAATAAACTCCAGACCTTTTCCATTTTTGTAATAAATCTTGCAAAGGACACCATCACCTTCCTCATTTTCCCCCAATATTATACTTTATTCATAAACTTGAAAACATATAATTCAGTGTATTAATATGTCACCAATTCGCAGCATCATTCCACTTGCTTATGATATATTTCCCAAGATGGAATCATCAAATATTAGAGGGGTTAACTGTAAGGTAGAGGGGAAAAAGGAGATGTGCGGGACTAGTTGTTTCCACAGAGCATGGTGGATGACTGGAAGGTGCTGCCGGGGACTACAGTGGATCTCCTTTGAAGAACGCAAAAAAATGCAGAGAATTGTAGATGCAGCCCAGGCCCTCACACAAACCGAACTCCCTTCCATTGACTCAATTTCCACCTCAGGCTGCCTCAGCAAGGCCAGCAGCATAATCAAGGACCAGTCTCACCCCAGCCACTCCCTCTTCTCCCCCCTCCCATTGGGCAAAAGTTACAGAAGTGTGAAAACGCACACCTCCAGATTCAGGGACAGTTTCTTCCCAGCTGTTATCAGGCAACTAGCCTATCCTACCAACAACTAGAGAGCAGTCCTGAACTACTATTTACCTCATTGCAAACTGTCAGACTATCTTTGATCGGACTTTACTGGCTTTATTTTGCATGAAATGTTATTCACTTTGTCCCTTTATTATGTATCCGATAATACATTGGATTATCTATGAATAGCTTGATTGGTTGACGGGTTTGTACTCAACACATTTTTTTCACTCTACCTCAGGACATGTGGCAATAAACTAAACTAAACTAAACTAATGGCTGCGGCAGATACAAAGTGGGATTTAAGAGACTTTTGAACAGGCACATGGATATGCAAGGAAGGGATATGGATCACATGCAGTCAAAAGAGATTAGTTTAATATCATCATGCTCTGCATGGACTTTGTGGGCCGAAGGAGCTATTCCTTTGTTGCACTGTTCAATGTTCTATGATCTGGGCATGACTTAATTCAAATGTCCAGATAGATCATCAATTCACCTTTACTATTCTATCTAATTCAGTTTAGTTTAGAGATACAGCATGGAGACAAACTGGGTTATGAATGGGTTACGTCCTGGTAGGTAAGAGATGGTCTTGGCATCATGTTCGGCACAGGCATTGTGGGCTAAAGGGCCTGTTCTTGTGCTGCCTTGTTTTATGCTCTGATTTTCACATTATATAGGAGTAACAAACTTTCCTTTCACAAATCACGAGTGACGTCTAAGGACTTTTTACACAAGGCACACCTCTTTGATGGAACTTGAACTGTGACCTTTGGCCTTAAAGCCTTTGTCGTGCTTCCATCAAGCTTCAGTGTGTCCCTCTGTCCTGGTCCTTCAAAGGTACTAGTCTGAGGTATCCTGTCATTGACATGTCCTGGCACTGGAAGATGAACAAATTCTGGGCAGACAAAAGTGATTGTATCATGCAAGGGTGGCACAGAGGTACAGCTGGTAGAGCTGCTGCCTCACAGCGCCAGAGATCCAGATACAATCCTGACCTCGGGTGCTGTCTGTGCAGAGTTTGCATGTTCTCCCAGCAACCGAGTGGGTTTCCTTCACGTGCTCCGGTTTCCACCAATATCCCAAAGACATGCAAGTTGTAGGATATTTGGCCTTTGTAAATTGCCTGTCATGTGTAGGATACTTATACCGAACTGTATACAAAAATTAATTTTATAGTACATGTGAGAAATAAAATACCATTGGATGTGAAAGTGGGATAACAGAACCAGAGTGAATGAGTGATCGATGGTTGACGTGGACTCAGTGGGCAGTTTCCATGATGTACTAAACTGGTGCACTCTCTGTGTCAATTTTATTTGTCACATGCACCCGAAGGTGC
This sequence comes from Okamejei kenojei, assembly GCA_035221665.1. Classification (NCBI taxonomy): domain Eukaryota; kingdom Metazoa; phylum Chordata; class Chondrichthyes; order Rajiformes; family Rajidae; genus Okamejei; species Okamejei kenojei. The sequence goes on from CM069131.1 coordinate 56,681,864, forward strand.
AGTGAAATGAATTTGCCGGCAGCGAACACTTAGAAAGAACACACAATACACAATAAAATTTAACACAAACATCCAACACAGCATTCTTCACTGTGGTGGAAGGCAACAAAGTTCAGTCAGTCCTCCTCCTTTGTTCACCTGTGGTCGGGGCCATAGACCCTCCGTAGTTGCCGCTACGGACGGCCGGATGTGAATGCCCTCTCGTCGGAATGATGGAACACACTCCGCGGCTTGGAGGTCCCGAATCGGCACTTTCCTACTGAAGTCCGCAGCTTCAGGATGTTATAGGCCGCACGCTGACGGTCGGAGCTCTTCTCCGGCGATCCACCGTGAGGGATCCCAGGCTCCGGAAGGTAAGTCCACTTCACGCCCGCGGCTAGAAGCTCCGCAGACCACAGTCCCATGATGTCATCAACTCCAGGCCAGCGATCGGAGCACTCCTCTCTGGCGACCCCCGGCAAGGGTTCGCCCGCTCCGCGATGGAAAGTCCACGCTGCGCCTCTGCCGATGCTCCAGGCCCGACTCCAGGAAAGGCCGCTCCAATCCATGGTGTTAGGCTGCGAGGGAGGCGACAGAAAAATTCGCCTCTCCGTCGAGGAGGCGACCAAAAACGGTTTACCCCTTTCCCCTCCCCACCACCTCGCACATAAGACACACCGAGAGACACCCAAACTAACACTAGACAGCTAAAAAAAAAAAAAAAAGTAGAAATATCGAACACGCTGCTGGCAGGGCAGCCGTCTCGCAGCGCCCCCACTGACCTGTAGAATTGCTGCCTTACAGCACCAGAGACCAGGGTTTGATCCTGTCTATGGATGCTTGTCTGTACGGAGTTTGTACGTTCTCCCTGTGATTTGCCTGGGGCTTCTTCGGTATCTCCGGTTCCATCCCACACTCCAAAGACGTACAGGTTCGTAGGTTAATTGGCATGGTAAAATTACAAATTGTCCATGCTATGTGTAGGATAGTGTTAGTGTGCAGGGATCACTGGTCGGCACGTACTCGGAGGGCCAAAGGGCCTGTTTCCGTGCTGTTTCTCTAAATTAAAATTAAACTAACATTTGTAGTAAGGATGGACATTAATGCATCATCATTCATTATATCCAGTATATAATTGCATGAAATTTACATTACATCAACCAACTTTGCATCATTTTTTCTTCTTCTTGCAAGAACGAAAGGTTTGAGAAGATTTTTACTGCTAAACTGCTTGTTTTGTCAGGGTGAAGAAGGGTCTCGACCCGAAACGTCGCCTATCTCCTTCGCTCCTTAGATGCACCCGCTGAGTTTCTCCAGCCTTTTGTGTACCCTCGATTCTCCAGCATCTGCAGTTCCTTCTTTAACACAATGTTTTGTCAGGGAGCAGCTAAGAGACTGCACGCTGCTATGATTCTGAAATCAACAAGGGTCTAACTGGTTGAGTATGGCAGAGACACGGGAATGGCAGCATGAATCATGCAACCATTCTCTTCCAGGTTTTATATTTTGGATTTATTTATACAATGGAATTTAATTTTTCCAATGAGCTCTTGTGAGACCTGAACTCTTACTCACAGCTTGTTAGTCCATATTTGCTTGATTGATTGAAAGATACAGCATAGGAACAGGCGCTTGAATCCCCCGGGTCCATGCCAACCACATTGCATTAGTTCTATGTTATCCAACTTTCACATCCACTCCGTACATAGAAACATAGAACATAGAAAAATAGGTGCAGGAGTAGGCCATTTGGCCCTTCGAGCCTGCACCGCCATTCAATATGATCATGGCTGATCATCCAATTCAGTATCCCGTACCTGCCTTCCCTCCATACCCCCTGATCCCCTTAGCCACAAGAGCCACATCCAACTCCTTCTTGAATATAGCCAATGAACTGGCCTCAACGACCTTCTGTGGCAGAGAATTCCAGAGACTCACCACTCTCTGTGTAAAGAATGTTTTCCTCATCTCGGTCCTAAAGGAATTCCCCCCTTATCCTTAGACTGTGACCCCTTGTTCTTGACTCCCCCAACATCGGGAACAATCTTCCTGCATCTAGCTTGTCCAACCCCTTAAAAATTTTGTAAGTTTCTATAAGATCCCCCCTCAATCTTCTAAATTCCAGTGAGTACAAGCCAAGTCTATCCAGTCTTTCTTCATATGAAAGTCCCAACATCCCAGGAGTCAGTCTGGTGAACCTTCTCTGAACTCCCTCTATGGCAAGAATGTCTTTCCTCAGATTTGGAGACCAAAACTGTACGCAATACTCCAGGTGTGGTCTCACCAAAACCCTGTCCAACTGCAGTAGAACCTCCCTGCTCTTATACTCAAATCCTTTCGCTGTGAATGCTAACATACCATTTGCTTTCTTCACTGCCTGCTGCACCTGCATGCCTGCTTTCAATGACTGGTGTGCCATGACACCCAGGTCTCGTTGCATCTCCCCTTTTCCTAATCTGCCACCATTCAGATAATAGTCTACCCTCATGTTTTTGCCACCAAAGTGGATAACCTCACATTTATCCACATTATACTGCATCTGCCATGCATCTGCCCATTCACTCGGCCAATCCAAATCACCCTGCAGCCTCCTAGCATCCTCCTCACACCTAACTATACCCCCCAGCTTGGTGTCATCTGCAAATTTGGAGATGTTGCATTCAATTCCCTCGTCCAAATCATTAATGTATATTGTAAATAGCTGGGGTCCCAGCACTGAGCCTTGCGGTACCCCACTACTCACTGCCTGCCATTCTGAAAAGGACCCGTTTACTCCTACCCTTTGCTTCCTGTCTGCCAGCCAGTTCTCTATCCACATCATTATTGAACCACCAATACCGTGTGCTTTAAGTTTATATACTAATCTCTTATGTGGGACCTTGTCGAAAGCCTTCAGAAACTCCAGATATAACACATCCACTGGTTCTCCCTTATCCACTCTACTAGTTACATCCTCGAAAAATTCTATAAGGTTCGTCAGACATGATTTACCTTTTGTAAATCCATGCTGGCTTTGTCCAATGATTTCACCACTTTCCAAATGCGCTGCTATCCCATCTTTAATAACTGACTCTAGCAGTTTCCCCACTACCGATGTTAGACTAACTGGTCTGTAATTCCCCGCTTTCTCTCTCCCTCCTTTTTTAACAATTTAGGTGCAATTTATAGGGCCTAATTTACTTGCAAACCTGCACATCTTTGGAATGTGGAGGAAACCAGAGCACCCGGTGGAAATCCACACGGTGGCAGTTAGTATGTGCAAACTCCACACACAGAGCACCTGAGGTCAGGATCGAACCTGGGTCTCAGGCGCTGTAAGGCAGCAGATCTACCAGTTGTGCCACTGTGTCACAGTTAAAGTAATTTTAAAAATTTCCAAATGCCCTGGTGGGATCTGAACTCATGATGTAAATCTAGATTTGTGAAATACAAGCAAAAATAAACTACACAAGAAACACAGTGGATCAAAGAGGGATGGGATAATGGAAGAAATTAACGTGCACTTGGGTTGGAGCGCAGGAAAGAGAGGCGGGAGGGCGAGATTGCTACCTAAACTTGGAAAATTCAATGATAAAGAAGAGGATCAGGGGATGTATTTGCTCAATCGACACAACTTTCAAGCTGGAAAGGGTGCAAAGAAGATTTACGAGAATGTTGCCTGGGCTCGAGGGCTCGAGCTATAGGGAGAGGTTGAGCAGGCTAGGACTATTCCTTGGAGCACAGGAGGATGAGGGGTGATCTTCAGGAGGTGTATAAAATCACGAGAGGAATAGATATGGTGGACACACAGACTCTCTTGCCCAGAGTAGGGGAATCAAGAACCAGAGGATATTGGTTTAAGGTGAGGGGGAAGATTTAATAGGAACCTGAGTGGTAACTTTTTCACACAAAGGATAGTGGGTGTGTGAAACAAACTGCTGGAGGAGATAGTTAAGGCAGGTACTATTACAATGTTAAAGACACATTTAGACAGGTACATGGATAGGACAGGTTTAGAGCGAGGTGGGACTAGTACAGATGGGGCATATTAATCAGTGTAGGCAAGTTGGGCCTATTTCCATCCTGTTTCCATGCTGTGACTCTCTATAACTTCAGCACACAGCCAGGCAGGGGATAGAATCCCTGTCTGTATCCAATGTATGGGATTCCCTGAAAATAACAATGGTTTTCCCAAGGCGTTTGCAAAGTAAAACCTCTGAATATAAACCAAGTGATTCTCTGCATGGTCTAGTCATTACCACCCAGAGAGTAAACTGATACCCTCAGCTGGAAAAGCCCATGTGGCACGGAAAATCCCCTCCCATCCTGTGCAGCTCCATCTGCACCAGATATTACACATGAATGCACTGATCCCTGCCTCAGTTTACTGCAATTACTATTAATGGTTTTTGAACAGCATCGCTGCATTTTTTGTAATAATGGCCCTTGGATGTGTGCGTTGATTGGCCGACACCCTACACTGAATGCTGTATGGCAACGTCCTGAAATTGGGTGAAAATCCATTGGAATCACACCGATCTAGCTTTTCAACTATTTCTGAGCTTAAGCAGTCCTAACACTGTTTCAGTGTGGAGAAAAGGCATAGGTGACGATTTGGGCCGAGACCCTTCATTGGAGTGGCTGGCGAAGAGACATGAGTCTGATGAAGGATCTCAACCCGAAGCGTCACCCATTCCTTTTCTCCAGAGATGCTGCCTGACATGCTGAGTTACTCCAGCATTTTGTGTCTATCAAACACTGGTTCTAAATGGGTGGTAATCTCAATTACCTGGGCCCTATGCTACCTTTGGGTGTTGGTGGTGTAGAGTTTTCAAGTTTTCCCTGTGACTGTGAGTATTCCCCAAGTGCAACAGTTTCCTCCCCTCTCCCAAAGATATGCTGGTTGTTGGTTAATCCCCAAAACAATATTGTTTTGTATTGTTTGTGTAAAATATCCCTAATCCAAGGGGGTGATATGAGAATTGTGGGAAAGGGAGTTTATGGGCATGAACGAGAGAAAATAAATTTCTAGGGCATTAGTGGATTATATTGATGCAATGTCGAGAATTGGCATAGACTCAATGGACTGATTGGCTTACTTCTACGTTGTATAAAAACAATCTTATATTAATGCACCAAAAATGTATGCCAAGCACTTTCTATACATTTGTGTTGTTGTACCTTAGAAATTACCTTGCTTGAGAAACAAAGTGTGCTGCAGATAGACAAAAATGCTGGAGAAACTCAGCGGGTGAGGCAGCATCTATGGAGCAAAGGAAATAGGTGACGTTTCGGGTCGAGACCCCTCCAAACTCAGCAAGTCAGGCAGCATCTCTCGGGGTATATTAGTTGTGGTTTCAGGTCAGGACCCTTCTGCAGTTTCAAGTTACTGTACATTGCTTGCCTTTTTTAAAAGCATTTGGTTATCTATCATGGTGTCTCAAGTTATTCTATGTGTGGTTGTGTTTGAAGTTGCATGTGGGAGATATTGTACTACACTGCAAAACCCTGTCTCCTTAGCCGCATAGAAAGAGGCCCTTGATGCCAATCTATCGAACCCCATCTGCCGGCACATGGTCTGTGTCAGCCTGTTCCAGTCTGTTGATGTGTCACTAAATGCCACTTAAATGTTACGATTGTATCTGCTAAATTCCCCCCCCCCCCCCCCCCCCCCGGCAACAGGTTCCAGGCACGTACCACTGCATAACAAAAACTTGTCTCACATATCCCATTTGAACTTTCTCCCTCACCATAAACCTATTAGACTTTCCTAGATACAAGGAACTGCCGATGCTGGTTTACTGCATCATCATCAGACAGATTGTTCTGAATAAGGGTCTCGACCCAAAACGTCACGTGTCCATGTTCTCCAGGGATGCTACCTGATCTGCTGAGTTACTTCAGCACTTTTTGACTTTCATGTTTGACTTTATCTATACTAAAGCAATGACAGTGGATAGGCAATGATTAGCACAAAAAGACACAATTTGCAAGAAATAAATTATACTTTAACGGCCCTGTCCCACCTAGGCTTTTTCTAGGCGACTACAGGCGACTAGGCTGTCGCCACATGGTCGCCAGGGTGTCGCCTGTATGGTCGTGGATCGTCTCCTCAGTCGCCCAAAGAGTCATAGCGTCTTTCTGGTCACCGCTGGATTTTCAACATGTTCAGAAATTTCCGGCGACAGTGGGTTGACGCCAGTGAGCGTAGCTTGACTTCTCCTGACGTAGGTGCTGTTGTAGTTTGTTGTCAGGTGACGCAGGTTGTCGATCGGTGCTGACTGCAGTGAATTCCATTGGTGACTACCTATGTCAACCCACGTCAACCAGCAACAGGTACCGGCGACCGAATTTTCTTCAGTTGTCGCCGATAGGGTTGTAGCTTGTCGTAGCTTGTCGCGGGTGGACGTAGGTTGACTTCGGTTGTCGTACATTGTCGCCTGAGTGGTCGTAGGTGGACACCCTCGTGGGTCGCCGGTTGTCGGTAGCTTGCCCGTAGCTTGACGTCGACCAGGTGCTAGGTTGTTGTAGCTTGTCGTAGACATTGTCGTAGGAGGGGATCCAGTCGCCGGTTTTTCGCCGATCTACTATGACAGTCACCTGCAGCCGCCTAAAAAATCGCCTAAGTGGGACAGGCCCTTAAGGCACCAAAAAAAATAAAGGAGCAGTTCCCAAACTTTGGATCTCAGGAGACATTAAAGAAAATATTAAATGTAAAGAAGAGGTCAAAAAGAACAAGATGGATGATTGGGAGTGTTTTAGAATTCTGCAAGAGAATATGAGACTAAGATTGGTGCAGCGGTGCAGTTGCTGCCTTTCAGCTGCAGAGAACTGGGTTCGATCTTGACCACGGGTACTATCTGCATGGAATTTATACATTCTCCCTGTGACCATGTGGGTTTTCTCCGGGTGCTCCGGTTTCTTCCCACACTCCAAAGATTTACAGGTTTATAGGTTAATTGGTTTCTGTAAATTGTAAATTGCCCCTAGAGTGTAGGATAGAGCTAGTGTACAGGGTGAGTGCTGGTCGGTGTGGACCTGGTGTGCCAAAGGGCCTGTTATCCATGCTGTATCTCTAAAATCTAAAATAAAATGGTCTTGGCATCACATCAGTAGGCCAAAGGGCCTGTTCTTGTGCTGTACTGTTTTAGGTTCTATGTAAAACATTAACCACATTTTGGACAGTGGTTTAAATTATTTTTATTCTTGAGGGAATCAGCCTCAGGAATGTAGTGCTGAGATAAAATATAAGCCATGATTTATTGAATGACAGAGCAGGCATTGTTTGGAGGGAGCATCATTGACAGAACCTTTACAGGTTTAATAATGCATATGTCAAGATTGGACAGTTTGATGTAACCGTCTGCTGCATTGCACAGGAAGACTAAAATATAGACTGTTGGTGTACTTTAAGTGCTTGTCAATTGCAGCCAGCTGTTTTTGCGTTAAGTTGATTTGTGTAAGGAGTAACATGTTGCCACCTTATTACCAGAAAGAGTTTAGTTGTATAAAAGTGTTGGCACTGTATGCGACAGCAAATTGTGCAAATAGGAATCTAATTTATTACTGCAATTTAAACAATATTAAGTTGCTTTCTCCCTGAAGATGCGAAAACAGTAAGACAATCAATTTTAATCTATTAGACAATGAGCATTAGACTATAATTAAGCAATATGATTGTGTTGTGACTTGCGTCTTGAAGATCATTGCTGTGTGGGCCTCCAGCACATCACCTTGAAGCTGCAGCGGTGTACTCCTTAGAGTTCATTCTTTACATTACCCTTCTTTCTTCATTAACTAAATGGTTTAGCAGAATCACAATTAGGTAACTGTCAAGTGTAATGCAAAATAAAATTGTTTACTGACTGCCACCTTTAGGACCTGGTCTAAGTATCTAACTGCGAAAGAAGAAATCTGCTTTAATATCTCTCTTTTCATCAGCATCTCAGAATGACGCAAGATTTTTTGTTTAGTTTAGAGATGCAGCGCAGAAACAGGTCCTTCGGCCCACTGAGTCCCCGCACACTAGCACTATTCTACACATACTGAGGACAATTTACAATTTTACCAAGCCAATTTGCGTACAAACCTGTACGTCTTTGGAGTGTGGGAGGAAACCGGGAGAATGTCTTCTCAGTGTGACCACCTGTAGTTTAGGGACAAGCAACACCCGATGTGGTCACAGCAAACCCTCACCAAGAGCATTTACAAAGTAAAAAAAGACAGTCTGATGAAGGGTTCTGAGCCAACATCACCTATTCCTTTTCTGCCTGACCCGCTGCATTACTCCAGCACTTTGTGTCTGTCTTTGGTGTAAACCAGCATCTGCAGTTCCTTCCTACATAAAAAAAAGACACAAAGTGCTTTAGACTTTAGAGACACTGTGCGGAAACAGGCCCTTCGTGCCGTCCAGTGAGCACCCCTCTCATTCGCACCATTCTACACTCGAGGGACAATTTACAATTTTACTAAAGCCAGGATTAAACTCGAATCCCTGGTGCTGTTAGGCAGCTGCTTGACATCTGTGCCATTGTGTTCCCTAACTGCAGATGCTGGTTTACACAAAAGACACAGTCCTGGGTCAGGCAACATCCCTGGAGAATGTAGTTTAGTGTCATTTTGAGTGGGGACCCGTCTTCAATTAGAGAATCTGAAGAAGGATCCCGACTCAAAACATCAATTATCCATGATTTCCAGGGATGCTGCCTGACCTGCTGAGTTACTCCAGGCCTTTGTGTCTTTTTTTGTATACCAGCATTTTCAGTTCCTTCTTTCAACAAAGGAAATAACAAGTTTGATTCCATTTCCTGCTCCTGTATTTCCCACATTGCAAAGGGACTTCATTTTAGAAGCAGTTTGTCAGCTGGACACCATTTTGTGATGTCCTGATATCTTAAATCAATGCTAAATTATTATTCAATTGTTAGGAGACAGAATGCAGAAATAATTACTGAATTGGAAATGTGCCTTGGTTTACAGCAATATGTTTAACAGTTATTCTGCAATTAAGATCAAAGTATTATTGTCAGAATAGGATAAAGAAAAGTACATTTTGAAAGTATTGTCACAATCATATATCACTGAAACAGGCCCTTCAGCCCAACATATCCATGCCAACTGAAATGCCCCATCTACACTATCCCATTTGCCCTTATTTGTCCATTATCCATCAAAATCATTTCTATCCATTTACAGTACCCGTCTTAAATGTAATAAACTCCCAAGTAACAAAATAAATCAATTTGAGGAATTTCAGTAAGTAACAATATATTTATATTCAAGCTTATATATTTATATTCAAATTTTCTGTGCTGCACTATGTAATGATTTAATAATATTTAAGTATTTTTATGTATCTAAGAAGTTTAACTGAAACAGCTCCAGATATGGTACCTTCAAGCCTGGCATTTATTTTGCATTGTAGCTCTAAAATTACTGAACGTAATAAGAATTCAAGACTGCAAATTCTCACAACTCAAAAGGTTAATGTAAATTTACTGGTCATCAATATGAAATGCTCACTCAGAAAATAGTTTGACCATTTACATCTGAAGTCTAAATAAACTAAAAATTCAATGCCAAGAAGATTTAGTAATGATTGTGCATTTGATACCTTGTCATTTCAGCAATTCTCTGTATTATTATCTCTGCAAAATAATTCCATAAAAAATGCTCGTTGCCTATCTCAAGATTATGTTGTTGAATTTAATATTCTGTATGGTTTATTCTACTTAATGTTTATTTGATTTGGAAGCACATATCAAGCACCTTGCGGGTTCCTAGTTATTTAGAATGAAGAAGTAGAAGTAGCAATTAGTTATTTGATATCTCAATCTTGCTCTGCCATTTAGTAAGATTATGGCTATTTTGATTGTTGACTTCACTAACCTCCATAAGGCTTAACTCCTAGTTGCCCAAAACTCTATCCACCTCTGCGTCGATAATAACACAAATTGCTGGAGGAACACAGTGAGTCAGGCAGCATCTGTGGAGGGAATGGACAGGCGATGTTTTGGGTCAGGACACTTCCACAATCTGAACGTCGTCTGTCCAGTCCCTCCACAGATGCTGCCTCACCCACTGAGATGCTCCAGCACTTTCTTCAAGATTCCAGCATCTGCAGTTCCTTTGATTTGCCTTGAGTATCATGTCTCTGTATCTGTAGCTTTCTAGGATAGAGAAATCCAAATATTCACAACTATCTGAGAAAAGACAATCTCGCCGAACTTTTGCATTAAATGGACTCTCCTTCATCCAGAGTCCATACCCCATGGTACATAGGACATGGAACAGTATCGCACAACAACCAGCCCTTCGGCCCACAACGTTTGTACTGAATACGATGCCAAGTGAAACTCATCTCATCTGCCTGTAAATGATCCATACTCCTTAATTCCCTGCACGTCCACATGCCGAAATAAAAGCTTTATAAACGCCACGATATTATCCGCTTCCACCACCCCCACCCCTGGTAATGTGTTCCACGCCCCCACCACACAACATCCCATCCTTTGTCTCCAGAGATGCTGCCTGACCCGATGAGTTATACCAGCACTTTGTGTCTATCTTCGGTATAAACCAGCATCTGCAGTTCCTTCCTGCACTCCAAAGAAGAACTTTTGAATGAATATATATTCATACGAACCATTATCCCTTTTGTTTGAACCCCAAGGACAACACAACTTTTCTCTTCTGAATCAATGTTTAGTTTAGTTTAGAGATACAGCGCGGAAACAGGCCCTTGGGCCCACTGAGTCCGCACCGACCAGCGATTCCCGCATATTAATACTATCCTACACACACTCAGGACAATTTACAACTATACCAAGCCAATTTAACTCCATTCTGCACCTGTACGTTGTTGGAGTGTGGGAGGGAAACAATGATCTCGGAGCAAACCTAAGCAGCCACGGGGAGAGCGTACAACATCCGTACAGACAGCACCCATAGTCGGATTCGAACCTGGGTCGGCGGTGCTGCAAGCACTGTAAGGCAGCAAACTCTACCGCTGCGCCACCGTGCTACCCTAACTGTTCTTAACTACAAACATGGCATCAAGTCAACAAATGACTTCCCTCCAAACTCTTCTGAAGTTGCAATTGGATGCATTATTACCAACACTTTGCGTAGCTTGGTTCATAAATGATTAGTCACTGTCGAACATTGATTCCAGTCTTCAATGTATAAATGTAGTTAAATTTGCATGTTAACACAATCCATTTGAACTCCCATTGATTGCAGGGTACTTTGTTTTATTCTTGGACCTCTCCCTGTGCTCTCGTCACTGGCTTTATATTTAGTGTTCAAATCCTAACATGACTGGTCTCTGAAAAATTCCGCCAGTCTAAGGTTTATCATATATGCATTACAAGATGGCAGGAGACCAATCAGCCCATCAAGGGGCAGCACAGTGGCGGAACTGGCAGAGTGGCAATGTCACTGCGCCATGTTTGATCTCACCAATGCATAAGAGTCCAGACCTTGAACAAGGGATACAGTAGAGTAGAGTTCAAGATGTGCACTCTTAAACATCGGTGAGACCTAACGTAGACCGGGCAATTGTTTCGCTGAACACCTTCGCTCAGTCTACCTGGACCTACCTGATCTCGCAGTTGCTAAACACTTTAATTGCCCTTCCCATTCCCACACTGACCTTTCTGTCCTAGGCCTCCTCCATTGTCAGAGTGAGGCCAAATGCAAATTGGAGGAACAGCACCTTATATTTTGCTTGGACAGCTTACAGCCCAGCAGTATGAATATTTATTTCTCTAACTTCAAGTAACCCTAGCATCATCCCTCTCTCCATTCCTCCCCCACCCAAGTCGTACCAGCTTCAAAGTTGAGTTATTCCTGTACACAAAAAAGCTGAGTTGCAGCAGCATCTCGAAGGAGTTATTCAGCCTGTTGAGTCTAACTCATTTTCACCTAGCTGTCAGCAAACAATGGCCTGATCCTTTATCATCGTTACTTTTTTGCATATCTTTCATTCATTTGTTCTATATCTCTCTATATCAACGTCCAAATCTCTTGTTTCCCTTTCCCCTGACTCTCAGTCTAAAGAAAGGTCTCGACCTAAGACATCACCTATTCCTTTTCTCCAAAGATGCTGCCTGACCCGCTGAGTTACTCCAGATTTTTGTCTATCTTGGAAAAACTAGACCCTTTGCAATTTGTATTTTGATAAATAAAGATAGAGAAGGTCAGAACAAACAGGGCCAGAAACAGATGACCTCAGGAAGGGTGGAGTCTCATCTTACCCGTACTACAAGTTCCACCGTTTGTATCTTTGTATTACTGTCCTTAGCACATCTTCCCCAGCCAACAATGGGCCACTATGGACTCAACCCCTCCTGAGGTCATCTGTTGCTGGCCCTGTTTTGCTCTGGTCAAATCTATCTTTCAGTCAGGAGAAGGGTTCCGAATCAAAATATCACCGATTCCTTTTCTTCAGAGATGTTGCCTGACCGGTTGAGTTACTCCAGCATTTTGTGTCTGTCTTTGTTGTAAACCATCTCCAGTTCCTTCTTACTCATCTGTCACTGGCTTCTGGACTTCCTGACCAGCCGTCCTCTGACAGGACTTGCTTTGCTTGAAATTCTATATTTGCTACAATATCTGATACATTTCTACTTTTGATCGGAGTCCCTGCCAGACTCGTTATAAACCCTCCCAAGCAGCACGAGCAAACCTCTCTGCAAGGATTTTTTGGAAGCTGATAGGAAAACAAATATTCCTTGTGCCCAAATGACAATTATGAATGATTACTCAAATTAGCCTTGCACAGATAAGCAACAAATGGGCTGGAATGAGCGGCCTCTTGTTTTGCAGCCTCTTATGTAAACCTAATTCAAAAATGTCTACATTCACATGGTGCGAGGATGTCACTGGCAAAGCCAGCATTTACTGTCCATTGCTGATTACCCTTGAGACCTGCTACTGATCTAGCTTGGTGTACCGCAGCAGAAGGCTTTCCTACAGTGCTGGTTGGCATGAGGTTCTAGTTTAGTTTAGACAGAAAGTGTTGGAGTAACTCAGCATCTCTGGAGAAAAATGAATGGGTGATGTTTCGGGTTGGGTCCCTTTATCAGACTGAGACACAGCATGGAAAGCAGCCCTCTGTCCACCAGGCCCACACCAACCATGTTATCCCATTTTTGCATCCTCTTCCTGCACACCGGGGGCAATTTATGGAGGGAAATGAACCTACAAATCCACACGTCTGTGGGAGGGAACAGGAGAAAAGCCATACAGTTACAGGGAGAATGTGCAAAGTACATACATAGTAGTTTGGTTTGGTTTACTGAAGCTTAGAGATGCAGCTTGGAAACAGGCCCTTCAGCCACAGATTCCATGCCAATTATTGATCACACTAGTTCTATGTAATCCCATTTTCCCATCCGCTCCCTGCACAATTGGGGCAATTCACCGAGACCAATTAACCATCAAACCTGCACGCCTAGGGGATTTGGGGAGGAAACTGCAGCATCCGGAGAAAACCCATGTTGTCACAGGGAGAATGTGCAAACACTACGTGGACAGCAGCTGAGGTCAGGATTGAACCCGGGTCTCTGGCGCTGTGAGACAGTGGCTCTACCAGCTGCGCCATTGTGCCGCCCTTAGTCTGAGAGACGAGGAAGAAATTTATTTCAAAGTGTCAATTTGTTGTGGAGGGAAAATTGTAGGTAGCGACTTCCATTCTGCCTACTGCTCTTGTGGTTCTCAAGCGAAGAGGTCACAGGTTTAGGAGAAGGCGTAAAAGATACTTTGGCAAATAACCACAGTGCTTGATGCAGATAGTATTCACCGCAGTGTGATGGTTGTGCACACTTAGAGTGTTGGATTGGTTGATATTTGAGTTTGGATTTTAAGGAACTTCTTAACTAGTTAAGGACACAAAGTGCTGGAGTAACTCAGCGGGTCAGCCAGCATCTCTGGGGAAAAGGAGGGGGTGAGAGGGAGGAGAGAGAGGAGAGAGAGGGGAGGGAGATGGGGGGGAGTGAGAAGAGAGAGGGGGGGGAGTGGTGGGGAGATGGGGGCAAGTGAGGGGGAGGGAGGTGGGTGGGGGTGGGGAGAGAGGGGTAGAAGGGGAGAGAGAGAAGGGAGGGGGGAGAGGAGGGGGGGGAGGGGGGGAGAGAGTAGAGGGGACAGAGGAGAGAGGAGGGGAAGGAAGGGGTAGGAGAGGGGGGGGAGGTGGAGGGTGAGTGAGTGGGCTGAGAGAGAGAGAGAGAGAGAGAGAACAGGCCCAACTCTCTGGAAACCCGGAGCGGTCGGCAGCTGGAGGGAGCGGGCAGGGGAGGGGCGTGGCTTCACAAGCTGCGCCGGCCGCGAGGAGAATGTTCTTCAGTGCGTGAGCACCGGTGAGCTCCCGTGACCTCTAGTGACCTCCGATAACCTTGGGATCTGCAGAACTTGTTCGTTCTATTGCTCTATTGCAGGGGATACACTCCTGACCGACATCCACAACAAACCCACTGACTCCCACAGCTACCTGGACTACTCTTCCTCCCACGCTGCTTCCTGTAAGGACTCCATCCCCTATTCCCAATTCCTCCGTCTACGCCGCATCTGCTCCCAGGATGAGGTGTTCCACACCAGGTCATCACAAATGGCCTCATTCTTCAGAGAACGGGGATTCCCCTCCCCCACTATAGATGAGGCTCGCACCAGGGTCTCCTCCATACCCCGCAACACTGCTCTCTCTCCCCATTCCCCCACTCGCAACAAGGGCAGAGTCCCCCTGGTCCTCACCTTTCACCCCACCAGCCGGCAAATACAACACATAGTCCTCCGCCAGTTTCGCCACCTCCAACGTGACCCCTCCACTCGCCACATCTTCCCATCTCCCTCCCTGTCTGCCTTCCACAAAGACCGCTCCCTCTGCAACTCCCTTGTCAATTCTTCTCTTCCCTCCCGCTCTACCCCTTTCCCAGGCACCTTCCCTTGCTACACTTGTCCCTTCACCTCCCCCCTCCACTCCTTTCAGGGACACAAGCAGTCGTTCCAGGTTCGACAGAGGTTCACCTGCACCTCCTCCAACCTCATCTACTGCATCCGCTGCTCCAGATGCCAGATGATCTATGTTAGTGAGACCAAGCGGAGGCTTGGTGATCGTTTCGCCGAACACCTCCGCTCGGTCCGCAATAACCAACCCGACCTCCCGGTGGCTCAGCACTTCAACTCCCTCTCCCATTCCGTATCCGACCTCTCGGTCCTGGGCCTCCTCCACGGCCAGAGTGAGCAACACCGCAAGTTGGAGGAACAGCACCTCATATTCCGCTTGGGGAGTCTGCATCCTCTGGGCTTGAACATTGAATTTTATCAATTCTGTTAACCCTTGCTGTCTCCTCCCCTTCCCACCTCTCCCTCAGCCCTCGGGCCCTGAAATTCCCTCTCTCTCTATCTCTCTCCCCCACCCTAGTCGCACTAGCTCCTCATTTTCACACTACAAACAGCTTACAATGGCTTGTTCCCTTTATCATTGGTAATTCTTTGCATATCTTTCATTCATTGTTCTTTATCTCTCCACATCACCGTCTATATTGTGTTAAAGAAGGAACTGCAGATGCTGGAGAATGGGGGGGGGAGGGCGGCGACGTAACTCAACAAAAAGCGTTGATAGGATGCGGTGTCACAAACTCAGCGGGTGCAGCAGCATCTAAGGAGCGAAGGGGGGAGATAGGCAGACGTTTGGGTCGAGACCCTTCTTCAGACTGGTGAGAGGGATCAGGGAAGGGGACGAGAGATATAGATGGTGATGTGGAGAGATAAGGAACAATGAATGAAAGATATGCAAAAAAGTATCGATGATAAAGGGAACAAGTCCCCATTGTAAGCTGTTTGTGGTGTGAAAATGAGGAGCTAGTGCTGGAAACTAGGGGTGGGGGGGGAGGGCTTCAAAGCTGTTGAGCACCGCTGCGCGATCTGAACAAAGATCCTATAGCTGAGCGGAGCTGTAGGATTGTTGCTGCAGAACTTTCTCATTCTTTCCGCGCCTTTTGAAGAACGGGGGGGGGGGGGGGGGGTGCGCGGGCTGATGTACCTCGTGGAAAACTGTGCATGTGCATTGACAGCAGCTGCATTAATCCAGAGCGGTGGGGGAAGGGGAGAGTCCATGAGGATAGGCATTGTGAGGTCAGCAGCTGGGCAGCCTTTATATTTTTTTTTAAATGTCAGTTTGGTGATAAATTTTAGAAAATATATCGGGAAATAATTGACCAAATTTATAGAGAAGTGGAATTTTGAAATCATAAGGAAAGTTTCTACCAGAAGGTGTAAACATTTCACTGTTATTGTAAAGTCAGCAGCTGGGCAGCGGTCAGATTTTAAAAAAAGGTCAGATTGGTCAACGAATTTATATTAAAAAGTCGGGAATATAATGTACCAAATGTACAGAAGATTTCTAAAATCACACGGAAAATCTCTACTGAAATATGTAAAAATTTCCCCGTTTCGGCATCTGGTTTTCGAGGAGGTACGTTTCAAAGGCAAAATAACACACAAACACCCACACACCCACACACCCACACACACACACACACACACACACACACACACACACACACACACACACACACACCCACACACACACACACACACACACACACACACACACACAGACTATTAAAAATACACTAGACCAAGTGTAGACTCGTTGGGTTTGTTCCGCATTGCGCGTCATGGGGGGGGGGGCAGCCTTAGGTGTCACATACACGCTAACCATCCCTACACACACTAACCCCCCTCGATATTATGTTAATATTCATTCGCTCCTTTTACCCCATCCCTCGCCCTATTCAATCACGCATAACGCCCAACTTTGCAGGAGTGGCCAGAGCAGGGGGGGGGGGGGGGGGGGTGGAGAGGGAGTGCCCCCTCCTCCATTCTCCTCCTCCCTCTCCCCTCCGCCCTCAGGGAGGGTGTAGAGGGGTGGGGGTAGAAGCAGCACCTACCCAGGTCATGGAGCCGGCCTTCCCACCAGGCGCCGGGCCCGAGCTGTGCTGCGGCAGGCATTGACCAGAGCGAGGCCTGAAGCGATCTGAGGATGGTGAAAAGCAGCCGGAGGCCAGCCGATCGTGGCTTCCGCAAGGGGAAGCACACCCACCAGCGTGACAGAGTCGCTCCAGGGTGGGGGGGGGGGGGGGGGGGACAGAGTGGGACGCAGAGAGGGACACTGAGAGTGACACAGAGAGGAGCACAGATCTAGGCAGAGGGAGGGAGACAGAGGCAGAGAGAACGAAATGCCAGCGTGCGTTCACAATGTCTGGAAATGAAGCGTGCGCGTCCTGGATGGAATGAGGAGCGTGCGCGTCAATGCATGAAAGCTGTTGGCAGCTCTATGGAATTCGAGGGGAGGAGCCTGGGGCATCACACAACCTAACCACCCGCCCCTACAAACAGCGAGTCCCTTCTAATGTGAGCTGTCAAAAAGATATAAACAATGCTTTAATCCACATCGGGGGAGGGGGGCATGGCCTGGAGGCAGGTGGGCCTAGAGCAAGGGTGCTTCAACCGCTCGCTATACGATCTTTGCCTGAAGCGCTCAGAAAGTTCTCGAAATGCTGTGCCCTACTCTAATGCACGAAGCTCCCCGCAGTTTGGGTGGAGGAGCCTGCATCGTCTCACACACATACACACACACACACACACTAACCACTCACCCGCTCCACACACAGCGGGGAAGGGCATGATTTCACAAAAGAAAGCAGGTGTCCTCGGGATCTGAAGAACCTGCTCGTTCTCTCTAAGCCTTTTAAAGAATGGGGGGGGGGGGGTCGACTTAACTCATGCAAAACAGCAGATATTTAATCCAGACGGGGGGGGGGGGGGGGGGGGACACAGAGTCACAGAGAAACAATAAAATTCAATGCTATGAAAAAAAGAAATAAACAAAGCTTCAATCCACGGGGGGGGGGGGGGGGGGGGGGGGGGGGGGGGGGGTGGCAGGGGCAGGTGGGCCTTAATTGGTGTGCATGTGAGCATTGTGATGTCAGCAGCTGGCAAGCTGCGATTATTTCAAAACAAGTGAGTTTTGTGAACAATTCGATTCAAAATCTGGGGAAATAATTGACCAAATTTAGAGAGGAATGGATTTCTGAAATCATAAGGTTAATCCCTACCAAAATATGTCAAAATCTCCCCGTTTTTGCGTCTGGTTTTCAAGGAGATACGTTCAAATGCAAAATCACACACACACACACACACACACACACACACACACACACACACACACACACACACACACACACACACACACACACACACACACACACACACACACACACACACACACACACACACACACACACACACACACACACACACACACACACTTTTAAATGTATATAGATAGATAGATATGATAGATACCGTCTAATCCAGACAGCCTTCTTGTAAACGACTTATATAAATCTCTCGATGCTTTGTCTCCGGTCCCACTATGTGAAATGCCTGTCTCTCTGAAACATGAAACATCTTTGATTACATTTGACAGCTGGCAAAGCTCCAATTCTAGCTTTGCCAGACACAAAAGCTGAGGTTCGGTTTTAATAGATTATAAATGCCTCTGACAAACAGTCTATTAAAATTGAGGTATATAATTAAAAAGTAACAGGCTATTAAAAATGTTCAAAACATTTTAAGAAGTTAGTGGGGAAAAAAACCCTGATACCACTCATCAAAATAAAGTGAAATAATTTGAAATCGGTAACACACCCTTTGCCTCCCAATCTGCCGCCATCTGCCTTACAGCTCTGTATGGAGCTTGCACATTCCCCTTGTGACCTTGTCGGGTTTTTCTGGATGCTCCAGTTTCCATCTGCACTCCAAAGACAGGTACTGTCGCAACGTTTAAGATACATTTAGATAGGTACATGGATAGACTACGTTCAGAGGGATATGGGCCAGAAGCAGGCAGGTGGAAGTAGTATAGATGGGACATGTTGTTTGGTGTGGGCAAGTAGGGCCGAAGGGCTTGTTTCTATGCTGTATGACTTGATGACTCCATGTTTGGCACAGACATTGTTGGCTGAAGGGCCTGTCCTTGTGCTGTATGGTTCTATGCTCTGTGAATTAAGGAGTCTCAGGTCCAACTGCTGTGGGATCTCCGAGCTCTACTACATGTTTCCGCAATGCTGGGCCTTGGGACCACGCACAAAACAAACTGATAGATTCAGATCACCACATCTATCTTGAGCTTCCTGTTTGGATAGTACTTGCGAGTAATTCTCAGACACAATAAACTGCAGTTGCAGGAATCTAGAGCACAACACATGGTACTGGAGGAACTCAGCGGGTCAGGCAACACCGTAGAGTCATAGAGTCATAGAGCGTGTGGATAGGGTATTCGGCTCAACTTGCCCACGTTGAACATTTTGCCCCATCTACACCAGTCCCACCTGCCTGCATTTTGCCCATTTCCCTCCAAACCTTTCCTATCCAGATGTTTCTTAAACATTGTGATAATACCTGCCCCTACTACCTCTTCTAGCAATCCGTTCCATGTACCTACCAACCTTTGTGTGCTATTAAAGATTTCATGCTATTAAATCATTCCCCCTTACCTTAAACCTGTGTCCTCTTTCTTGATTTCCCTACTCTGGGTAATAGGTCTCCGTGCATTTATCCTATCTAAACCTTTCACAATTTTGTGCATCTCTATAAGATCGTCCCTCATGCTCTTGCGCTTAAAGTACTAAAATCCTAGCGTGCTCAACCTCTTCCAAGAGCTCAGGTTCTCAAGTCCCGAAAACATCCTCTTTTCTCTGTGAGGGCAATTTTGAAATTCTGATGAAATTTTGGATCATAATTATTGGTATTGGTGTATTATTGTCACAGTGCAACAACTTGACTTACAATGCAATATTGAACATTGAATTCTTCAAGATAAAATAATACCCCCCTACCCCCTGCCTTATCTTCACTTTACATTTTAGAGATACAGCACGGAAACAGGCCTTATGACCCTCAGTCCATGCTGACTAGTTATCCCCGTACTCTCCCATCTCTGTCCCCCTTTTCCCTTTTATTCCTCCCCCCCTCTTTCCCCTCTGCTCCAACCCCTTCCATCCATGTCACTCGCTCTAGCTTTCCTTTACACCCCTCTACATCTTGTCTACATTGTGACTTCAGACTCACATCCATGTGGTTGACTCTTAATTGTTCGCTGATACAACCTGGCAAACTTTGACTTATCAACACACACATATTTCTCCCACCATCTCCCACCACCGCAGCTACCCTGCTCCATACCAATCCTCCATAGGCTTGTCTCCCATCCCCAAATCCCACATTAGCCATTTATTCCCCCCATTCCTCTCCTCCCTGTCACTTTCCTCCCTCAAGTTTTCCAACTCACTCCTCTTCTCTTCTTATCTCAAACCCTTTTGCCTCATTTATGAACCTTTGCCACTGTCTCCACCCATCTACTAATCAACCCCTGTATCCACTGTATCCACCTATCCTTTACCAGACTTTTCCTCCCCACACTTCTCTTTTCTAGCTTTCACCTCCACCTCCTGCAACTCGATCAGTCTGAAGAAGAATCGCGACCCAAAACATCATCAGCCCATTCCCTCCACAGAGGGAGTTGCCTGAGGATCAAGATTTCAGCATCTGCAGCCTCTCATGTTTCCAATGGGAAAACATTGTTCGTTTGCTGGTGTAAGTCAGCAAGATCCAGCTCCCGTGAATTCATTCCTCCTGATCTCTTCATTGTTTCAAGCAGTTTACAGAATGATTGTTGACATTGATATATCAACTAATATGTTGCACTGACAGCCAGTAAGTTGGAGGCAAGGAAGTTCATTTGGCAGGACTCACAACAGTCTGTTTTTCCAGAAAAGTCGATACACAAAGCCAGTGGCAGAGCAAACAAAATCTATTTACAATGTTCTACCCAAAAGGCATCTCCATGCAATGTAGCAAATTAAACTTGGTAAGGTCTTCTAATAGAAGCATTGTGGTGTCTCCAGTGATTTGTAGTAAGTGTGTGATATCTGTTTGAATCACTACGGCGACACGGTGGTGTAGTGGTAGCTGTTTTGCTAAGATTGAGACTGAGGCCAAATGCAATTTGGAGGAACAGCACCTCATATTTTGCTTGGGCATCTTACTTCTTCTTCTTTCGTGTGGCGTGCACAGTCTAAAGTTGTTGGACAACTTGTTCTATTTGACCTTCTGTTTGTGCACGTCGTGTTGATTGCATTAGTCGAAACAGGGCGGACCACGTGAAGGTTGCAATCTTCCACCCCAGGCATCTTACAACCCAGTGGAATGAATATTGATTTCTCTAACTTTGAGTAACCCTTGCTGTCACTCTCTCTCCGTCCCTCCCCATCCTAGTTCTCCTGCTAGTTTCACAGTCCTCCTGATTAATTTTACTGTTTGTATGCCTCGTTGTCAACTTCCCCTCATCCGACAATTAACCATTCCACATTTCCTTCATCTGTTCTTTTAACACCTCACATGTTCTTTGTTCTTTTCATTTCCCTCTCACCTTACTCTCAGTCTGAAGAAGGCTCTCAAACCAAAAGGTCCTCTATTCCTTCTCTCCAGAGATGGTGCTTGTCCCGCTGAGTTACTCAAGCATTTGTATCTATCTTGAGAGTAATATGGTGGTGGTTTCATGGGTGAATTTAAATCTTAGAATTGGCTACTCGGTCATGGTAGTATGGTAGAGAGCAGAGTCATGGTAGAGAGCAGAGCAGAGAACTGACCACACAACCTTTTGGTGCTCCTGGTTATCGAGGAAGAAGTGGAGGAAGGACATTCTTGCTATCGAGGGCAACATAGGTTCACAACGTTCATTCCAGGGATGGCGGAACTGTCATAAGATGATGAAAGAATGAAGTGACTGGGCTTGTATACATTGGAATTTAGAAGGATGAGAGACGATCTTATAGAAACATAGAAAATTCTTAAGGGATTGGACCCACTAGATGCAGGAAACATGTTCCCAATGTTGGGGGTGTCCAGAACCAGGGGAGACAGTTTAAGAATAAGGGGTAGGCCATTTAGAACTGAGATGAGGAAAAACGTTTTCACGCAGAGAGTTGTGAATTTGTGGAATTCTCTGCCTCAGATGGCAGTGGAGGTCGATTCACTGGATGCATTCAAAAGAGAGTTAGATATTGCCCTTTGGGCTAGTGGGATCAAGTGATATGGGGAGAAGGCAGTAATGGGGTACTGATCGTGAATGATCAGCCATGATCACATTGAATGGCTCGAAGGTGTTGGCTCGAAGGGTCAAATGGCCTACTCCTGCACCTTTTGTCTATGTATCTACGTGTTGTTTCGAGCTCACAATGAATGTGATCTGCTGATGAGGAATTAGGGTGGCACAGTGGCGCAGCAGTAGAGTTGCCTCCTTACAGCAGCACCAGAGACACGGGATCGATCCTGACCACAGGTGCTTCCGGTTATCTCTGGTTTCCTCCCACATCCCAAAGACATGCAGGTTTGTTGGTTAATTGGCTTTGGTAGAATTGTAATTTGTCTCTGATGTGTAGGATAGTGCTAATGTACAGTGTGATCGCAGGTTGGCACGGACTCGGTGGGCCGAAGAGCCTGTTTCCACGCTGCATTTGTAAACTAAACTAAAAAAAGAAACTTCACAGCTCTCTGGGCTGCTGTCTTGATTGACAGAGTAATTGCCCAATCATCAGCTTTGTGGGCTGGATTAAGCGTGGCACCATTGGTGACCAGGTAGGAGAAATGTTGATGCTTTCTACGACTCAGGTTGGCACCTCAGATAACAATAGCCCAAAATGAAACCCCCGCGATGATTTGTGAGAGCCCTTGCAAACCACGAAGAAACAGATTTGATTCAAAATGGACATGTTGAAGCAGGACATCGATTTGGAAATCAATGATAGTTTGAATACAGTTGATTCTCTCCCAGAAAGCTGGAGGCAATTCCTTCATAAATTATTTCTCAGCATAGTTAATGAATGTGTCAAGATTGCAAGATACATTTTCCCAGTTGGTTATGTGCAAGCTGTGCTCTCTTTTATTTGTTCCGTTTTATGTTACCAACCATAATAATTGACTTTATTTTGATTTTTCTTACCCCTCAAGCTGTTATGAGGAACACACTGTTCTCAGACTTACAATGCACTGAGCCAAGCTGAAGATATCTGTAGAGGGAATTATCAGGATTCAGAGACTGAGGGAGTTTGTGTTCACTGTGCAAAACAGATTACACCTCAGCACCAATTTGGCAAAAGCATCCTGATAAACTCAATAGAATCAAGGGTCGAGAGTGTTTAATTGTCATATGTACCGAGAACAGAACAATAAAATTCTTACTTGCAGCAGATTAACGGGTCTGTCAATGCATTACACATATAATCGCCAGTGTCATAGAATCATACAGCATGGAAACAGGCTCTTCGGCCCACGTCGACCAACACGCTCCATCTACACTAATCCCACCAGGATACATTTGGCCCAATTCCCTCCAAACCTATCCTATCCATACACTTGTCTAAATGTTTCTTAAACATTGTGATTGGACCTGCTTCAACTACCACCTCCGGCAGCTCATTCCATACACCCACCATCCTTTGTGTAAAAAATATAATAAACAAGAATTTACTGAACTGATAGCCACTGTACGGGTGCAAAATACACGTCTTTAGTGCAACCAAAGACAAGCCGTGGAAATTCAGTTGAAGTTAGTGTTGTATAGTATTCAAGATACTGATGGTCGTTGGGAAGAAGCTCTCCTTGCACCTGGTGGTCATGGTTTTCAGACTCTTATACCTTCTTTCCAATTGTAGATGTGAAATGAGGATGATATGGCTCTTTAATGATAATGGCATGCCTCCTACTGATCCCTTCGATGGTGGGGAAGACAGTACCTGTGATGGACCCGGCAGTCTCTACCACTCTCTGTAATCTCCTTCATTCCTGGGCATTTGAGTTGCTGAACCAGGCTGTGATGCAGTCAGTAGATGTTCAACAGGATATCCGTCAACATACGGTGTCGGGTCTTGCTAAAGGGGGCAGAAAAACAGTTGAGTTGGTAGATTCCTTTTGCGAGATGTTTATAATAAAGTAACTGGCTTTTCTTTTTTCTTTCTCTATTTTTTTTTTCTCTCCAGGGTCTATCTCTTAATTCCCGTTTCTAACTCTTCAAGGGTTTCCTTTCCCTCTGTCACGCTTTTGCACTTTCACATCTCTTTTTCACTTTTCTACTTTCTATGCTGGTGTTTTTCTCTCTTTTCTCTCTTTTCTAAAGCCTTTAAAAACATGAAGGGGTACAATGACTGTAATAAAATACAAGGGATGTACACTGATGTAACTTACAGTA
This sequence comes from Okamejei kenojei, assembly GCA_035221665.1. Classification (NCBI taxonomy): domain Eukaryota; kingdom Metazoa; phylum Chordata; class Chondrichthyes; order Rajiformes; family Rajidae; genus Okamejei; species Okamejei kenojei. The sequence goes on from CM069131.1 coordinate 56,706,132, forward strand.
CCTCTAAGAAATAAAGATATTAAAAAAAACATATGGAATCTGCCATCACCTCAGGGAGTAGAGGTGTTGATGGACTTTCCCTGTGATTTCATCCATTTGCTGGGCCCAGGAAAATCTTCAGTGATATGCATACACAGGAATTTGAAGTTGTTGACTCTCTCCATCACCAACCCGTCATTCCTGAGCTTTTGAGTTTCCGAACCAGGCCTCGATGCAACTGGTGAACGGGTTTACAGTGTAACCTCATCTATTCAAATTCCTTGAAAAGATCAGATGCTTGTATCTTGTAATAGAAAAGCTTATTGAGCCTACTTGGGTATCTAGCTTATCATTTTGATGTTTGGAGGAAAGGAAGTCTGACATTGTAAATTATCTTCATCGTGGAAAAGCTTCACAGTCCATGGAGTTACTTTGAAGAGCAGTGCACCCGATATAATGTTTCATTCTAAAAGAATGGAAGGAAACACTTTTGCTTCACCATACTTCCTCAGAAAGTTGATATTTTCCCTTTATTTATTTACTGCAGGACATTTTTGTAAAATATCCTTGAATCTTAATTGGTGTTGATGTGAGATTTTGAACTCAGTTTGGGCATCTTATTTTAATTTGTGGTTGATTACTTTAAGATGTTTTCATTCATTTTATCCCCCACATGAGAATGAGGCAGCACAGTTGTGCAGCAGTAGAGTTGCTGCCTTACAGCGCCAGAGATCTGGGTTCAATCCCGACTGTGGGTGCTGTCTATATAGAGTTTGTAGGTTCACCATGTGACCCATGGGTTTTCTCCGGGTGCTCTGGTTTCCTCACACATTTCAAAGACGGTCAGATTTGTAGGTTACTTGGCTTCTGTAATTGTCCCCAGTGTCTAAGATAGGACAAGTGAGTGGGTGATCATGGTCGGCACAGGCCTGATGGGCTGTTTCCACACTGTATCTCAAAATATGAGATATGGATTTGCTCAGCAATGTTTCCTATGTCTTATCGTACCCTGAGCCTGCTGGGTCACATCAAAGGGCAATCACATAGCAACCACATTGTCGTGGAGTCAGACTAGGTATGGACAACATATATAATCCACGACCCAAGCCTGTAGTTGCAATAACCTGTTAGATTTCTGGTTACTGTTACTTTTACAATTCACTTTTACTTTAGTTTTGAGATGAAGCAAGAAACAGGCCCCTTGGCCCACACTAGCCATTCATCTCCCTTTCAAACTACTTTGATGTTATCCAACTCTTGCATTCACTCTGAGAGAGAAACAAAATGTTGGAGTAACTCAGCAGGTCAGGAGAAAAAGGATGGGTGACGTTTTCTTGGGTTCATTCCACACACATGGAGGACAATTTATAGAGGACAATTTATCTACAAACCCTCAGGTCTTTGGAATGTGGGAGGAAACCAGAGCACCCAGAGAAAGCACACGGAGTCACTGTTAAATATATAGTCCGAGGGTCTCCAATGAGGTAGATATGAGGTCAGGACCACTCTCTAGTTGCTGATAGGATGGTTCAGTTACCTGATTACAGCTGGTAAGAAACTGTCCCTGAATCTGGAGGTGGGCATTTTCAAACCTTTCTACCTCTTGCCTGATGGGAGAGGGGAGAAGAGGGAGTGACCGGGGCGAGACTGGTCCTTGATTATGCTGGAGGCCTTGCCGAGGCAGAGTGAAGTGCAGATGGTGTCAATGGAAGGGAGATTAGTTTGCGTGATGGTCTGGGCTACATCCACAACTCTCTGCAATATCTTGTGGTCTTGGGTGGAGCTGCTCCCAAACCACACTGATGCATCTCGATAAAATGCTTTCCACGGCGCATCTGAAGAGGTTGGTGAGGGTTGTTGGGGACCTGCCAAACTTCCTAACCCTGCTAAGGAAGGCTAAACTGCTTATTCAAATGGCATTAACTTGCTTTATTGAAAGGTTATGTATACTTTTGCAGTTCTGCGCTGTACAAAGTACAATTTATAATCTGGAAACATGCCATTCAACCCACTGTGTTGAATGTTTATTTTGCTCATGCCACAGTTTATTTTGCTCACGCTTTGTCTCTCACTATTTCACTCTGTTGACAAATACTTCAATTACTTGTATGTTTACTGAGCTTCACTTGAATGCACCATTGCTATCTGTCCTAACTGAGTTAAGGTTAGGTTTGGGTTTCGAATTGTCAAGTGTACCGAGGAACGGTGAAAATCTTTATTTTGCAAACTTTATGCAGATCAGATAATACTATACATAAATACAATTAGGCCAAACTCAAGTACAATAAGTGGAACAAAGGGAAAGATACCTAGTGCAGATTATTGTTCTCAGCATTGTAGCACATCAGTTCCAGAGACAAAGTCCAATGTCTGCAATGGGGTAGAGAATTGGACTCTACCAAGCTCATCAGAAGCCTGATAGCAGAGGAGAATAAATTGTTTCTGTATCTGGTGGTGCATGCCATCAATCTTCCGTACCTTCCACCCAATAGGAGCGGGGAGAAGGAATGACCTGGGTGGGACAAGTCTTTGATGATGTTGCCTACTTTCTCAAGGCAGAGTCAAGTGTCGATGGAGTCAATAGTGGAGAGTCTGGTTTGTGTGATGGACTGGGCTACATCCACAACTTAACGATTTCTTACTGTCCTTGCTCCTTGTACTCCTTATATTGAGTACTATATTCGAAAAGAGTCATTGGTATTTATATTGATGCTGGTTTATTATAGTCAGGTATATTGGGATTCAGTCAAAAACTATATTTTGTACACTTACCTGGCAGATCATACCAACATGAGTACCACGGGCAGGGCAAAAGAGAAAATAAACAGCATGTGGAATATATTGTTATAGCTATACAGAAAATGCAGAGGAAAAAAAGTGAGTGTTACAGTGAGGTACATTGGAAGATACACTACCATCTACTATTTACACTAGTCCCACATGCCTGCATTTGGCTATATCCCTCTAAACCTATCCTATCACTTTCCCTTAAATGTTGCAATAGTCCATGCTTCAACTACACCCTCTGGCAGCTCATTCCATACACCCTTTGTGTGAAAGAGTTACCCCTCAGATTCCCATTAAATCTTTCTCCATTCACCTTAAACTGTATGTCCTCTGGTTTTTGATTTCCCTACTCTGGCCAAGAGACTGTGCGCATCGACCAGATCTATTCCTCTCATGATTTTATAAACCTCTATAAGATCACCCCTCATCCTCCTGTGCGCCAAGGAAGTAGAGCCCAGGCCTGCTACACATGTGATTGGATGAATGAATGAATGGATGAATGAATGATGATACTTTATTATTGCATGTGACATGTCACAGTGAAATTCTTTGTTTTGCATACCATACACAAAGTATTGTAAAGAGTTGCCACAAATAGGGAGCCGACAATGTGACAAAGTGTTCACTGTAGTCCCAATTGTCTTCATGTCTATATTAACATTCATTTTCCAACTACACACTCTTTCTATCTTCATCTCATGTTGCATTTTTCACAATTTCTCCAATCTATTAACTGTATCCCACAATTTGTTGACCATATAATAAATGTTGTGATTTAATTGCAGAGCCCAGATTGTTTAAGATTACCATTCAACGAAAGTTAAAATTGCAATAAAATCTATTCAATAGAACAGTATAAAAAAACATAATATATCAGTTGTAAACAGCTGGGTATTGTAGTACATGATAGTCTAAGCACAAGCATGAATCTGTTTTTCACATGCTTCATTTTTAAATGACAAATATAATCTGCCACTTTGTTTGAAGCAGTGATTTGCTTCGAAGGAGTGATCATTTATCTTCTGTTGTCAGAGTGCAGCAGTTAGTGCTGCTCTGCACAGCTCCAGTCACCTGGTTCCTGATCTCAGGTGCTGGCTCAGAGGAGCTGTGTGTGCCTGCATGGTTTCCTTTAAGTGCCGCCACAGTGTTTCTTCTGTTGTTTCAACTAAACAGCTCACAAATAGGTAAGACAACAAGGAGTGCAGATAGAAGAAATGAATTACACAGAAAGACATCAATAGATCAAGTGAACAGGCAAAGTCGTGGCAAATGTAAAGACATCCACTTTTGAACCTGTAAATGGGAAGCAATAAAATGGGGAATACAAGGAACTGCAGATGCTGGAATCTTGAGCAAAGAAGGTTGCTGAAGAAAGGTTCCAACCAGAAGCATCACCATTCCCTTGTCCATTCCCTCCACAGATGCTTCCTGACCCGTTGTGTAGGGGTGATTGTTGGATGGCATAGACTCAGTGGGCCGAAGGGCCTGTTTCCACGCTGTCTCTCTGAGCTAAACTAAACTTTAAACATCTGAAGAAGAGTGCTGACTCAAAATGTCACCTGTCCATTCCCTCCTCAGGTGCATCCTGACCTGCTGAGCTCATAAGTTATAGGAGCAGAATTAAGCATTAGGCCCATCAAGTCTACTCCTCCATTCAATCAATGCTGATCGCAGTTCCTCCTGCACTTTGTGTTTTGTTCAAGATTCTAGCATTTGCAGTTCCTTGTTTATTCAACTTTTGGTTATTTATTTTCAAAACTATTAATTGAAATGGCATTATTTGTTTTTGGCAGAAGATTGTGTTGTGGAAGCTTGCCCTGAAACGGTTTTCCCATTTTTGTTGCAGAGTGCAGAGATGAGTCCGGCCAGCAGCACTCATTCTCTTCCTGTCAGTCCTAACATCGAGATGCCCTTTGCTTGCAAGGTAGGATGCACAGCGACCTTGTCTGTCAGCGAACTCAGAAACAGTTCCCTCAGTGAACACCTTGTGCCCCTTTTGTTAAGTCTGTAGCTGCAACAGAGGATTCCCCTAAAACCAGAAGACTGATGAAAGTCCCAAGTATGTTCTTGAGACTGTGGGTCGTGTAGTACTACATTGTACATTTATGTTAATGGAATTATTGAAACAAGTTCAGTGTTTAAAGTTGCTTCCTATTAGGTGAAAAAAGACACAAAGTGCTGAAGTAACTCAGCAGCAGGCAGCATCTCTGGAAAACATGGAAAGGCGATGTTGAGACAATAAACTGCAGATGTTGGTTTACCAAGGAAAGACACAAATGCTGGAGTGACTCAGCGGGTCAGGGAGAATCACTGGATAACATGGAAAGGTGACGTTTCGGGTAAAGGACCCTTCTCTAGTCTGAAGGAAGGTCCCGACCTGGAACGTCACCTATCCATGTTCTCCAGGGATGCTGCCTGACCCACTAAGCTACTCCAGGTTTCCATGGATCAATGATGTTTCAGGTCAAGACCTTTCTTCAGACTGAGAGTAAGGGGAGAGGGAAACTAAAGGTATGAGAAACTAAAGGTCTGAGGGGTCTCGACCCAAAACTTCACCTATTCCTTTTTTGCAGAGATGCTACCTGACCCGCTGAGTTACTCCAGCAATTTGTGTCTAGCATCTCAGTAAGACATGGAAAGGAAACATTTTGGGTTGGGACCAGTCAGAAGAAGGATCCCGACCTGAAACGTCACCTATCCATGTCTTCCAGAGATACTGCCTGACCCGCTGGAGTTACTCCAGCATTCTGTATCTTTTTTCAGTTCATAAGTTAAATCTTTAATGGAGAAATAAATCTCTTGCCCTTCTGGAAGGATGTCATTTGTCCAATTACAGACTTCTAAAGCAGAGGAATATTTTTACATCATCAAGCTTGTAGAAGGCAAACCTGTCACTTGAATATTTCAACTTTACAATTTGTATCTATGCGGAGACATGACGCTGAAAGTTTGATATATAATGTAAAGTGGCATGTACTTTCTTGAAACAAAGCACTTAAAGCAAATAAATGAATGCTCAGCCCATACTAGAATCAATTAATAACATAAATTTAGCTTCCAATTTTTTTGAAGATACAAATAGTCTTGGAAAGATGCTAACAGTCATTGATGAATGGGAGACATACCAATAGTTTAGTTTAGTTTAGATTTACAGCCCGGAAACCGGCCCTTTGGCCAACCGAGTCCACACCGACCAGCCATCCCCGCCACACTAGCACACACTACACACTAAGGACTATTTACCATTTTTCCCAAAGCCAATTAACCTACAATCCTCTGCATCTTTGGAATGTGGAGGAAACCGGAGCACCCGGGTAAAACCCTTGCGTCACAGGGAGAACGTACAAACTCTGTTCAGACAGCACCAGAAGTCAGGATCGAAGTTGGATCTCTGGCGCTGGAAGGCAGTAACGCTACCTCCGCGCCATTGTGCCGCCCACAGTTGGCATACCATCCCACAAACTGGAAATTAGCAAAAAGGAAGATATTTATTTGCAGGGTTGTTGAATGTTGATTGTGGAGTCTTACTTCCATCTGCTTTTTTTTCTCTCTGAGTGAGTTGCGTTTCACACTTTCTATTTCTTGGCTGGTGAGCAAGGCACGCGTTTAATTCACTTCCCAAGGAAAAGAGCATGCAGCCACCTACAGAGAGAAGTGATGTGCTATCTGAGAACAAGAGTTGTACAATGAAACAATCGCAATGTAAAGGCACTGCATTATTTTCATAATGGTCTGAACCGAAGAGAAAAAGAGATAAATAAAAAAGAAACACCTGTATTTTCCACTTTAGGTCACAAAAACTGGCCCTTCAGCCCAACTCATCGACATGAACCAAAATGCCCTATGTAGGCTTGTCCCATTTGCCTGTGTCTGACCCTTACCCCTCTCAAGCTTTCCTATCCATATACCTATCAAACTTATTAGAAACGAGGACTTGCAGATTCTAATTTGCAAAAAAAAGACACAAGTGCTGGGGTAACTCAGCTGGTCAGGCAGCATCCCTGGAGAAGATAGATAGATGCCATTTTAGGTTGGGACACAATATGTTTTCTGACCCGTCTTTTGTGTCTTTTTTCATGTGTTTTCTTAAATATGTCATAGCACCTGTTTCAACTACATCCACTGGCAGCTTTTTCCATGCATCCACCAACCTCTGAAAATGAAAAAGCTTTCTTTCAGGTTCCTACCAAATCCTTCTCCTCTCACCTCTGGCTCTCCATTTCCCTACCCTGGATAAAATACATTGATTCAAGTCCAAGTCTATAGTTCCCTGAAAGTGGTAACACAAGTAGATAAACTGGTAGAGCAAGCATATGGTATGCTAGCCTTCATTGTTTTGGACATTGAATATCAGAAAGGAGAAGTCATATTGCAGCTTTATCAGACCGGTTAGATTGCATTTGGAATATTGTGTGTAGGTTTGGTCGACCTTTTACAGGAAGGATGTAGCGGCTTCGTAGAAGGTTCAGCCATGATCACAATGAATGGCGGTGCTGGCACGAAGGGCCGAATGGCCTCCTCCTGCACCTATTTTCTTTGTTTCTAAGGTGCAGAATGCTGCTTGGATTAGAAGGTATCAGCTACAAGAAAAGTTTGGACTGTTATCTCTGGAGCGTTGTAGGCCAAGTGGAGACATGATAGAAGTACGTAACGTATGTATGGAGGCATAGATAGGGTAGACAGTCAGAACCTTTCTCCAAGGGCGCATATGTCAACAAATAGAGGCTTTAGGATGAGAGGGGCAAAGTTTAAAAGAGATGCGCAGAGCATGTTTTTTTTACACAGAGAGTGGTGGGTGCCTGGAAGATGCAGTCTGCGGTGGCGGTGGGGGCAGATAAGATAATGTTGTTTAAGGGACCTTCAGGTAGGCACATGGATATGCAGTGAATGGAGGATCTGGATCACATGCAGGTAGAGGAGATTAGTTTAACTTGGCATCAGGTTAGACATTGAAGGTCGAAGGCCGGGCTCCTGTGCTGTCCTGTTCTTTACTTGTTATTTTTCTCCTTGATCTCTTAATAACTTTGACTATAAAAAATCTATTTAATATTGACAATTGCTATTGGCGTCAGTTGCTATTTCCAGAGTTTGAGGCATCTACCTCCCTCATCTGGTAGTGTTGGCCTAATAAAGCACAACGTGCCAAAGTAACTCTGCGGGCCAGGCAGCATGCATGGAGGACATGGACAGATGACGTTTTGGGTCGGGTCCTATCTTCTGACTGGATGTGGTAGGGAGGAGACTGGAAAGGATATGTGGGCAGGACAAAGCCTGGCCTGCAATCAGTGGATACATTTGAGTGGGTGTTAGTTTGGCCGGTGGGTGGACAATGGCTACAGATGAGAAGGAAACAAAAGGGTGTGAAATAAGGAGAGGATGAAATTTAAAGCCAGAGGGAGGTATATAGGCGAAAAGGGAGAGAGGAGAAGGGGAAAGGAGGATGGGATAGTGGGAAAAATTAGTGTACCCCAGGGTATGGCATGGTAGAGTTTCAGGTCGGAACCCCTCTTCAGACTGAGTCTGAAAAAAAGTTCTTGCCCGAAACATCACCTATTCCTTTTCTCCAGGGATGCTGCCCGACGTGCTGAGTTACTCCAGCATTTGTGCCAATCTTAAGTATAAACCAGCATCTGTAGTTCCTTCCTACATATCCAATTTTTAGACTCTACCTTTCATCCAAGTGTTCCCCTGCACTCAGTACCATTAACTCTACCCTAGGTGGACATGGGGCAATACTTGTTATTCTTGGCCCACTGGCTTGTTCATGATGGTAACGGTGGAACCTTGCCCTTTTCCTCAGCACCACATCAGTGCCAGGAGGCTGGTTCATGCTTGTTCATAAGGTGTAAGAGCAGAACTCCGCCACTCCATCATGGCTGATCTATCTTTCCCACTCAACCCCATTCTCCTGCGTTCTCCACATAACCCCTGACATCCTTACGAATCAAGAATCTTTCAATCTCCACCTTAAAAATATCCATTGACGTGTCCTCCACAGCTGTCTGTGGCAATGCATTCTACAGATTCACTACCCTCAGACGAAATAAATTCCTCCTCATCTCTTTTCTGAAGCTACGTCCTTTTATTCTGTGGTTATGGCCTTTGGCCCTCGACTCTCCCACTAATGGAAACATCCTTTCCACATTCACTCTTGCCAGGCCTTTCATATTCACGTTGAGAATGAGTGTGAACGTCATTCTGTTGCTGTGCTTACTAATGGATGACTATACTTGGCTCAGTTTAGTTTGGTTTAGCTTATTTTCACGGGTACCGAGGTACTGTGTAAAGCTTTTATTGCATGCTAACCAGTCAGCGGAAAGGCAGTACATGATTACAATCAAGCCATCCACAGTGTACAGATACTTGATGAAGGGAATAATGTTTAGTGCAAGATAAAGTCCAGTAAAGTCTGATTAAAGATAGTCCAAGGGCCTCCAATGAGGTAGATAGTATCGCAAGCCCATTCTCTGATGGAAGAATGGTTCAGTTGCCTGATAATGGCTGGGAAGAAACTGTCCCTTAATCTGGAGGTGTGCATTTTCTGCATGTGACTGCATAGGTTTTCTCGTGCTCCGGTTTCCTCCCATACTTCAAAGACATACAGGTTAATTGGCTTCTGTAAATTGTAAATCGACCCTAGTGTGTAGGATGGTAGACAAAAGTGCTGGAGAAACTCAGCGGGTGAGACAGCATCTATGGAGAGAAGGAATAGGCGACGTCTTGGGTCAAGACCCTTCTTCAGACTGATGTCTGACCCTTCTTCAGACTGATGTGTGTAGGATAGTTCTAGTGTACAGGGTGATCGCTGGTCGGTGTGGACTTGGTGAACCAAAGTGTCTGATTCTGCACTGTATGTGTATCTCTAAGGTCTAAAAATACCTGATGTGATGTTCACAATGTCAGTTCAAGACCAGCAAGCACGGTTCTGTATATGGAGGCCATCATTCCACAAGATCTGATCGGACAACTAGATATCCGTCAAGACAAACAATAAAGTCTGAAGAAGCATCCCTACCTGAAACATCACCTATCCTTTTTCTCCAGAGATGTGGCCTGAACCGCTGAGTTATTCCAACATTTTGTGTCTACCTGTAAAGAAACTTGGATGTGTACATGGATAGGCAAAATTCTGCGGGATAGGGGCTATTCTGCGGGCAAATGGGACTAGCTTAGGTTTAGTTTAGTTTAGTTGAGAGATTCAGCGTGGAAACAGAACTCTTCGGCACACCGAGTCCAGCGATCACCTGTGCACTAGTTCTATCCTACACGATAGGGACAATTTTCAGAAGCTATTAACCTACAAACCTGCACGTCTTTAGAGTGTGGGAGGAAACTGGAACACCTGGAGAAACGTCATGTGCTCACAGTGTGAATGTGAAACTCCGTACAGACAGCGGTCCATAGTCAGGATAAAAACCCATGTCTTTGGCGCTGTAAGGCAGCAACTCTACTGCTGCGCCAACTTGGTCGGCTCGGACATGATGGGCTGAACAGCCATATGATTCTACAACTCTTTGAGCAACAGGGAAGAACTAAAAGTATCAACTTTGTACAGTAATATATCACTGAGGTGGTATTTGATCAGAGATAAGTTTGAAAGTTTCTGGGGATGAGCGTAGCCCTGAGTGTCCTAGTTTGAGAGAAGTTGTTATCCTTGACGGTACGTTCCTACGTCTATAATTCGCGCAGTTCGATGTGAATTCCTAAAGTAGAACAAACCCGCAGCATGGGTAATGGAAGCGAGTGTCCCGTATTACATGGCAGAAGGTGCATTCAGGGAGTGCTCTAATAGTTCTCTCATTTATCCTCCCAGATTTGACAACTCCTCATGTTCATTGGCGCTATTTATACACTGCCAGTAACCTGAATACTGGCCACATTTAATACCCTAAGGAGTTTCAAATGACATCAGCACAAGGTCCTGGAGCATCAGATTAAATAGAACTGCAGCAGGCATATTCTGTTGGACAATAACAGACATTACATTTAGTTTTGCATTTAAGTGACGATATTATTTTGGAGTGCCCTAGATAATGCCCCATTTCACTTGGTTATGCAATAACATTTAAGGGTGACAGTACACCAAACTTGATGCTGCAAAGTACTTAGATAAACAGCCAGTATTGTTTCTTTGTGTGTCATTAGGGTTGCATTATGGCAAAGGTATTTAATCACAACCGAAGAAAATCAGATAAAATTAACTCGCCCGACATCAAACTCTCCTTAACTTTCATTTTTTCAGTCCCAACTTTGTTGCCATATTGAGGTTAAAGAAACTTTTCTTAACATTTATGGATAGAATTCTACAAGAACCGGAGGACTTGGGTTTAATCAAAAAACAGATGTCAGAGGTTTAATCAAGAGCCAGAGGAAATAGGTTTAATCAAGAACCAGAGGTCAGAGGTTTCAGGGGTATCGCGTAAGAGTAAAATGATATACCTTTTGAAAGGAGAAGAGGATGGTGAATCTGTGGAATTTGTTGCCACAGACGGCATTGGAGGCTATCATTGGGTGTTTTTAAAGTGGAGATTGATAGGCTCTTGATCAGCAAGGGCATCAAAGGTTATGGGGAGAAGGAAGGAGCATCAGTTTGCGAGGGCAAAATAGGTCAGAGCAGACTCGATGGCCGAGTTCTGCTCTGATACCTGATGGGCTAAGATACAGATTTGTTAACCTTGCTCAGCCAACTCCACCGGTAAATCACGTTGACAAGTTTATATGTCACTAGATCAAGTGCAGACACGTTGGGCCTGCTCCCCCAATGCAAGATTCCACCACTCACCCGTTCTCCCAATGCAAGCCGTTTCCTCAACGCAATATTACACCACTCACGCACAGCCCCAATTGCGCAGGCGCAGCTCATTTCTCCTCATCCTCCAGCACCTTCCACCTCTTACTCGTCATCCTCCCTCTTCAATCCTTAGAGAGGGAGGGGTGGTAGAGAGGGAGGACGGGGGTAGAGATGGAGGGGGGCAGAGAGGGAGGGAGGTAGAGATGGAGGGGGAGGGGGATGGGGCAGAGAGGGAGAGGGAGGGGGGTAGAGACTGAGGGGGTGGGGTAAAGAGGGAGAGGGAGGGGAGGAGAGAAGAGAGGGAGGGTAAAGGGAGGGGGAGGGGGTTAGAGAGGGAGGGCAGAGAGGGAGGTGGTAGAGAGAGAGGGAGAGGATAGAGGGAGAGGGAAGGGGGTATTGGGGGAAGAGAGGGTAGAAAGGGAGAGGACGAGGAAGGGAGAGGGAGGCGGGTAGAGAGGGAGGGGTGTAGAGGGAGAGGGGGCATCTTCCTCTCCACCCCTCCCTCCTCCACCCCTCCCCACTCCCTCCTCCACCCCTCCCCATCTCCCTCTACCACCCCACTCCCATCTCCCTCCTCCTCATTTCCCTCATCCTCCTCCCCTCACTCCCATTCCATGCCCCAGCACCTACCCAGGTCCTAGACCAGCGCCAGGGCCTGGATCTCGGCCTGGTTCTCATACTCAGCCTGGCCCTGGCGGTAAACTCCAGCCGTCAGCTCACCCGCCACCTGGGCTATAGTGCAGGCCCCGACTTCATCTCCGGGCTCGTTCCTGACCCAGGCTCGTCCTTGGTTCCAGAGGCGGCTTCTTTTTCGGCAACGGTCACGGCCCCATCCCAAGCCTGGGCTCGGCCCTCACTCCAGCTCCAGCACCACCCTCCCCACCGGGCGCTGGGCGCCGGCAGCGGCCGCCACGACAGCGCTGGAGCGCCCCTCCCTCCCTCCCTCCCTCCCTCCCGGAGTGTCCCGTCCTGCCTTCTGAGTGCATCGTGATGTCACTCTGGTTTTTTTTTTCTTAAATGGGAGCGTTTTCGAGCAGTTTTTAAAACTTTAAGCGATTAAAAAGTTTGGAAACATAGGTGTGAATGCAACGGGAAGATGTCGATCGCCTCAACGCGAACAAAATGTGAGTAGAATGTGTGAACATGGGAAGGCTGTGGCCTAGCATTTGGAAGAACATAGGAATGACCCAGATTGTGCCCAGATGACACACACGCACACATAAACATACATACACATAATCAAGAGAAGTATTTTAGTAATATAGATAGGGGAGAATTAAGCCATTCAGCCCATCGAGTTTCCGCTGCCATTCAATCATGACTGATCTATCATCTATCTTTCCCTCTCAATCCCATTCTCCTGCCCTAGAGTCATACAATGTGGAAACAGGCCCTTCAGCCCAACTTGCCCACGCCGACCAACATGCCCCCTCTACGCTACTCCCACTTGCCAACTTTTGGCCCATATCTCTCGAAAACCAACCCGATCCATGTATTCCATGCCTTCTTCTGTCATATGAGGAAAGATTGGAAAGACTGGGCTTGTATTCACTGGAATTTAGAAGGATGAGAGGAAGTCTTACAGAAATATAAAATTATAAAAGGACTGGACAAGCTAGATGCAGGAAAAATGTTCCCAATGTTGTAAGAGTCCAGATCCAGGGGCCACAGTCTAAGAATAAAGTGGAGGCCATTTAAAACTGAGATGAGTAAAAATCTTTTCACCCAGACATTTGTGAATTTGTGGAATTTTCTGTCACAGAAGGCAGTAAAGTCCAATTCACTGGATGAATTTAGAAGAGATTTAGATTTTGCTGTAGGGGCTAGCAGAATCAAGGGATATGGGGAGAAGGCAAGCACGGGTTACTGATTGTGGATGATCAGCCATGATCACAATGAATGGCGGTGCTGACTCGAAGGGCTACAGTGGCTTGCAAAAGTATTCATACCCCTTGAACTTTTCCACATTTTGTCACGTTACAACCACAAATGTAAATGTATTTTATTAGGATTTTATGTGATTGACCAACACAAAGTGGCGCATAATTGTGAAGCGAAAGAAAAATGATACATGGTTTTCAAATTTTTTTACAAATAAAAAACTGAAAAGTGTGGCGTGCAAAAGTATTCAGCCTCCTTTACTCTGATATCCCTAAATAAAATCCAGTGCAACCAATTGCCTTCAGAAGTCACCTAATTAGTAAATAGAGTCCTCTTGTGTGTAATCTAATCCTATTACAGCTGTTCTGTGAAGGCCTCAGAGGTTTGTTAGAGAACATTAGTGAACAAACAGCATCATGAAGCCCAAGGAACACACCAGATAGTCAGGGATAAAGTTGTGGAGAAGTTTAAAGCAGGGTTAGGTTATAAAAAAATATCCCAAGCTTTGAACATCTCATGGAGCACTGTTCAATCCATCATCCGAAAATGGAAAGAGCATGGCACAACTGCAAACCTACCAAGACGTGGCCATCCACCTGTACTGACAGGCTGGGCAAGGAGAGCATTGATCTGAGAAGCAGCCAAGAGGCCCACGGTAACTCTGGAGGAGCTGCAGAGATCCACAGCTCAGGTGGGAGAATCTGTCCACAGGACAACTATTAGTCGTGCACTCCACAAATCGGGCCTTTATGGAAGAGTGGCAAGAAGAAAGCCATTGTTGAAACAAAGCCATAAGAAGTACCGTTTGCAGTTTGCCACAAGCCATGTGGGGAACACAGCAAACATGTGGAGGAAGGTGCTCTGGTCTGATGAGACCAAAATTGAAGTTTTTGGCCTAAATGCAAAACGTTATGTGTGGCGGAAAACTAACACTACACATCACCCTGAACACACCATCCCCACTGTGAAACATGGTGGTGGCAGCATCATGCTGTGGGGATGCTTTTCTTCAGCAGGGACAGGGAAGCTGGTCAGAGTTGATGGGAAGATGGATGGAGCCAAATACAGGGCAATCTTGGAAGAAAACCTGTTAGAGTCTGCAAAAGACTTGAGACTGGGAAAGAAATGAGAAAGAAAGTAGTGAAGAGTGAAGAATAGACTAGTGAGTGTAGAGTGAAGAAAGAAATGTGAGAAAGTAAAGCAGAAAGGAGATTCTCCCACGCAACCCATCGATGTTATTTTTTTAATATTCTTAATCAATTCAGTCAAACCCAGAATTTTTAATTTTATGATGATATTACACCGCATGATTCCACAAGGTCAATAAATGGAGACCAACTCGTTAAGAATTGGTCTTTTTTTTTCGATTAGGAGGAGTCTCATTTCTTCCAAATGTACCGTTTCCAACATATTACCAATCCAATGTTTTTTTAAAAAAAAGGAAGTTGTACAAATAATGTTTTAATAATTCTGGGGACCCGTAAAAAGGTACCATTAAAATGTAATGTACTTCTAATAAATATTAAAAAAAATAAAAAAATAAAATAAAAAAAAAGACTTGAGACTGGGGCGGAGGTTCACCTTCCAGCAGGACAACAACCCTAAACATACAGCCAGAGATACAATGGAATGGTTTAGATCAAAGCATATTCTTGTGTTAGAATGGCCCAGTCAAAGTCCAGACCTAAATCCAATTGAGAATCTCTGGCAAGACTTGAAAATTGCTGTTCACAGACGCTCTCCATCCAATCTGACTGAGCTTGAGCTATTTTGCAAAGAAGAATGGGCAAAAATTTCAGTCTCTAGATGTGCAAAGCTGGTAGAGACATACCCCAAAACTTTTGTAGCTGCAATTGCAGCGAAAGGTGGTTCTACAAAGTATTGACTCAGGGGGGCTGAATACTTTTGCACGCCCCACTTTTCAGTTTTTTATTTGTAATAAAATTTGGAAACCATGTATCATTTTCCTTCCACTTCACAATTATGCACCACTTTGTGTTGGTCTATCACATAAAATCCCAATAAAATACATTTACGTTTGTGGTTGTAACGTGACAAAATGTGGAAAAGTTCAAGGGGTATGAATACTTTTGCAAGCCACTCCTCCTGCACCTATTTTCTATGTTTCTTTGTTTCCCCGTAAACTCTGACACCCATACTAATCAAGAATCTGTCAATCTCAGCTTTAAAAATACCCAATTACTTGGCCACCACCACCATCTTTGGCAATGAATTCCATAGATTCACCACCCCTCTGACTAAAGAAATTCCTCCTCATCTCCTCTCTAAAGGCACGTCCTTTTATTCTGATGTTGTGCCATCTAGTTCTAGACTCTCTCGCCATTGGAAACATGCTCCACATGCACGGTATCCACTCTATCTAATCAACAGAAAGTAAAACACTTGCTGAGTTGCTGCTGGAATTGAGCTGTCTCCAGCTTCAAGCGTCATCTTTGAGGGGAATGATCCATTCAGCGCACACACACACATGCATTACACATCTCTTTTGACTCTTGTCTGTTTCTCTTCACACTGCTGTCCCCAGCTAAATGGAGAAGGAGCAAATCTCAAAGGTTCTGAGCAATGAGTAGGAAGGGATAAAGCGGGCAGTTATATTTCGTGGTCTTTGTCACCACTGTTAACTATTAATTTTGTCCTTGCTTTTAAGAGCCCTCACCTCACTCACAAACTGAAAACAAAGGTTAATAAAGATATAATTTGTTTTCAGCCCTTTCCGTGTGACAGCTGACATATTAATATGAGGGGACTGACTGAAGTTATTTATTTAGCAAGGAAAAGGCATTGACGTTCAATGTTCACTGCATTCGGGTGACATACAGCAGCCTGCTGGCTCAAACAAAGTGAACCGCATCACCTCAATGAATTTGTTTCACGGTGGAAGGCACATTTTGCAACAAAGTGGATGTTGATTTTCCCTGCAGTTGAATTGTGGTGAGCTTTGAAAGATCAAATGTACCTTGCAAACAGAAAACAAATTGGGCGGCACAATGGCACGGATGGTAGAACTGCTGCATCACTGCGCCAGAGACCCGGGTTTGATCCTGGCCTCGGGTGCTGTCGGAGTGGAGTTTGCACATTCTCCCTGTGACTATGTGTGTTTTCTCTGAGTCCTCTGGTTTCCTCTCACATCCTAAAGACGTGCACATTTGTTGGTTATTTGGGTTTCTGTAAATTGCCCCTAATGAGCAGAGAGTGGAAGCGATACTGGGAGAACTGGTGTGAACGGTGGTCGGTGTGGACTGGGTCGGCCGAAGTGCCTGTTTTCATGCTGCTTCTTTCAATCAGTCAATCAATCAATCAGTGTGCTCTGCCCAGCCTGTGATCATTTTCTGCAATCAGGAGAGTCTTAATAAGGATGGTTGGCAAGAATAATGAGAAACTGAGAGACCTACAAAAGGAAACCCTTTGGTAAGCTTGCCAATTTGTGTTTTTTTTTTGTTAACAGTGAATTAATTCTTAGCCAAGAAGGTTCACAAATGTTGGCTTGCCTGCTCAGCATCATTCACTTTAACAGCTGGTTATTTCTGCGCATGCTATCAGTTGGAGTGGATTGTGAGTTTGTGGCTGAATCCATTGGCAGAATAAAAGGTCCCAATATCAGGCTGACATTCTCAGCTTTGAGGATCTGATTGCATTCATTTGTTTCCAAAAGTCTCTTGAAGCGGGCATTTTATTCCCAGGCACATGGTTGGAGAGGAATCAATTCAAAGACATGCTCAACATCTCCTTGAAAAAAGTGCAATGTGGAGAAGGAGCATTTGGGGTGGTAAGACGAATGTTGAGGCGATGTATGGAGAGCAGACTGAAGCCCTGTGTCAATGAAGAAATGAGCGTTCCGCTTCACAACTATCCCAATAGGTATCTCCTGATCTGAACAGAATACAGAACACAGAGCAATAAAAGTGTCTCGACCCAAAATGTCATCCATTCCTTCTCTCCAGAGATGCTGCCTGTCCTGCTGAGTTACTCCAGCAGTTTCTGTCTCTCTTCAGCGTAACGACAGGTCCTTCAGCCCACAATGTCTGCCCATATGATGTCAAGATATCCTCAGCTTGCACATAATCCATACTCTTCCATTCCCGGCATATCCAATCTAAATACCTCTTAAATGCCATTATCATACCTGCCTCTGCTGGCAGTATGTTCCAGGCACCCACCAACCTTTGTGCAAAAAAACCTGGCCTGCACATGTCCAGTGAAAGCTATGCCTTCGAGTCATGGACATTTCCACCCTTGGATAAAGGTTCCAACTGTCTACACTTTGTCTCTCATAATTGTATGTAGTCCTGTCAGGTCTCCCCTCACTCACTGGCATTCCAGAGAAAACAACCCAAGTCTGTCCAACTTCTCCTTATAGCTAATACTCTCGAATCCAGGCAGCATTGTGGTACGCATTCCTCCACCTTCTCCAAAGCCTCCATCTCCTTCCTGAAAGTTCATGTTCTTATGTCGTAGGAGCAGAATTAGGCCATTCGGCCCATCGAGTCTATTCCGTTATTCATCATGGCTGATCTATCTTTCCCTCTCAACCCCATTCACCTGCCTTCTCCTTGTAAGGTTTGACACCATTACTAATGAAGTATCTATCAATTTCTTTAAATATACCCAGAGACGACCCCTACGGCTGTCTGTGGCAAAGAATTCAACAGATTCACCACCCCCTGGTGAAATTCCTCCTCATTTCCGTTCTAAATATATTATTCTGAGACAACCAGAACTGTATGCAATGCTCCAAATGCCAGGATAAACTGATCTCCTCGTATCTTAATCCTCTGGGTCACCTACCAAGGGGGACTTTATCAAATTATTTACAAAAATCCATGTGGGAACCTTTCACTCATCTATGGAAGAGGTCCCCACATTGACTTCATCTTTCAACTCAATCAAGGAATCAAGGGATATGGGGAGAAGACAGGCACAGGTTACTGATTGTGGACGATCAGCCATGATCACAATGAATGGCAGTGCTGGCTCGAAGGGCCGAAAGGCCTCCTCCTGCACCAATTTTCTATGTTTCTATGTTTCTAAATCCAGTAAAGCAAAAATGTGAGGATGTCATCTTCAACCCTGAAGGACCGCCTCAATGTTTTGTGAGTTTGTGAAGTTGCATAAAATATCTAGTTATGTTTCTTTGCCTTGATCACCAGAAAAAGCTTTCAAATACTATTGGTTAAACTGGGGTATCTACTTAGAAGTTCATGATAAAATAGGCCAAAGTCAGCATGGTTTTGTGAAGGAGCCTGTTGCCTGAAATAAATTGTTGCAATTCTTTGATAAAGTAAATAGCAGGTCAGACAAAGGAGAGTGAGTGGATGTTGTTCACCTAGATTTTCAGAATGCCTTTGATAAGGTGCTGCATGTGAGGTTGCTAAGGAAGGTGAGAGCCCATGGTATCAAAGGGCAGATACTAGCATGGATGCTATCTGGTAAGGCAAAGAGTGGCAATTTTCTGGTCTGCAATGTGCGGTGCTGGGGCCGCTGCTCTTCACGTTGTATATCAATGATTTAGATGAGGGCATTGAAGGCTTTGTGGCCTAGTTTGCAGAAGATATGAAGATAGGTGGAGGGGCAGGTAGTGTAGAGAAAGCAGGGACTCTGCAGAACGACTTGGATAGGTTGGGTGACTGGGCAAAGAAGTAGCAGATGGAATACAGCGTAGCAAAGTGTGAATTCATGCATTTTGGTAGTACGAATAAAAAAATATTTTTCTAAATGGGGAGGGAATTCAGAAATCAGAGGTGCAAAGGGACTTGGGAGTGCTGGTGCAGTATTTCCAACACGTTAAGTTGGTAGTAAGGAAGCCAAAGGGAATGCTAGGATTTATTTCGAGAGGACTATAATATCAAAACAGGGATGTAATGCTGAGGCTTTATAAGGCATTGGTCAGACCACATTTAGAATATTGTGAGCAGTTTCGAGACCCATATCTGAGGAAGGATGTGCTGGGTCCAGAGGAGATTAATGAGAATGATCCCAGGGATGATTGGATTAACGTGTGATGAGCATTTGACAGCGCTGGGTCTGTACTCGCTGAAGTTTAGAAAGATAAGAGATGTCTGAGACCTTACATAGAGATGTCAGAGACCTTACATTTGGAAAGAACTAGACTTGTCTTAATTGACAAACAAGAATTATTTGCTAGAATATGTTCTCCATTTATTGACTTTCTGAAAGGGTAAATTGGTCCGGCACAGAAGTCTGACTGAAGCTTGAACCCAGGATTGGATGAATAGTTAGGTTCGTAGTTTATAAAACATATCTCCAAAGTTGTATTATTGGTAAATTATTCTATTCTTTTTTATCGTGTTATTTTTCTTCTCTCTTCCTATCTATAATAAAAATAAAAATAAACAAATAGAAGCAGAGATAATATACAATTGAAAATGAGGAGCCCTATTACTCTGATAGTTGGAATCCCATCTATTAACAATATGTAATTGATATACAAAATGTGTTTTGATTATGATATGTACATGCTTCTAATAAAAATATTATTTAAAAAAAAAGAAAGATAAGGGGACACCTCATTGAAACTTACCGATTTATTGTGAGGCGTGGATGTGGGGAGGATGTTTCCACAAGTAGAAAAGTCAATGATCAGAGGCCATAGCCTCAGATAAAAGGACGGGCCTTCAGTAAGGAGATGAGGAGGAGTTTCTTTAGTCAGAGAGTAGTGAATCTGCAGAATTCATTGCCACAGAAGGCTGTGGAGACAGTTATTGGATATTTTTAAGGTGGAGATTGATGTGTTCTTGATTAATATGGGTGTCGGGTTATCAGGAGAAGGCAGGAGAATGGAGTTGAGAGGGAACGATAGATCAGCCATGATTGAATGTGGAGTTGACGATGGGCCGAATAGCCTAATTCCGCTCCTTTTACTTATTAAGAATATCGAGGTCTTCTCCACTTTGTGTGCTCCTTGGATTTGCAACAATCGATGCAGTTCTTGCATTTTTAGAATGAGGTTTTGAGCACATCCTTGAGTCCCAGCAAGAGTAACCTTTAAAGGGAATTTGTGATAAATCCAGCCCCACTTGAAGTGGAATCCAGCTCTTCAAATTATTTTCCACATATCAAAAATGTACTGCAGAGACAGGTGACTAATAAAATGTATTACTTTTTCAATGACATTGATGTTGAAATGTTCGCAATTATTTCAGAGTCCCGGAGTCAGACAGCGTGGAAACAGACCCTTCATGTCAACTTGCCCACGCTGACCAACATGCCCTATCTATACCAATCTAACCTATGCTATCCATTAATCCATTATCTTGATGGACTCCTGGGGCTGAGATAACTGGTGGCCCAAAAGCCAACTGTGTGTGAGATAAATTGATGACTGTGATTTTTGGGTGATATAGACAAAGAAAATGGGTGCAGGAGTAGGCCATTCGGCCCTTCGAGCCAGCACCGCTATTCAATATGATCATGGCTGATCATCCAAAATCAGTACCCCGTTCCAGCCTTTTCCCCATATCCCTTGATTCTCTTAGCCCGAAGAGCTAAATCTAACTCTCTCTTGAAAACATCCAGTGAATTGGCCTCCACTGCCTTTTGTGGCAGAGAATTCCACAGATTCACATATGTCTGGGTAAAAAGTTTTTTGTCATCTCACTCCTAAATGGCCTACCACTTATTCTTGGAAACATAGAAACATAGAAAATAGGTGCAGGAATAGGCCATTCGGCCCTTCGAGCCTGCACTGCCATACCATATGATCATGGCTGATCATCCAACTCAGTATCCTGTACCTGCCTTCTCTCCATACCCCCTGATCCCTTTAGCCACAAGGGCCGCATCTAACTACTTTCCTGTTTTTGCCACCAAAGTGGATAACCTCACATTTATCCACAATATACTGCAGCTGCCATGCATTTGCCCACTCACTCAGTCTATCCAAGTCACCTTGCAACCTCCTAGCATCCTCCTCACAGCTAAACACTGCCCCCCCAGCTTCGTGTCATCCGCAAACTTGGAGATGTTGCATTCAATTCCCTCATCCAAATCATTAATATATATTGTAAATAGCTGGGGTCCCAGCACTGAGCCTTGCGGTACCCCACTACTCACTGCCTGCCATTCTGAAAAGGACCCATTTACTCTTACTCTTTGCTTCCTGTCTGCCAGCCAGTTCTCTATCCACAACAATACTGAGCCGCCAATACCATGTGCTTTAAGTTTGTATACTAATCTCTTTTGTGGTACCTTGTTGAAAGCCTTCTGAAAGTCCAGATATAACACATTCACTGGTTCTCCCTTATCCACTCTAGTAGTTACATCCTCGAAAAATTCTATAAGATTCGTCAGACATGATTTACTTTTCGTAAATCCGTGCTGACTTTGTCCAATGATTTTACCATTTTCCAAATGTGCTGCTATCCCATCTTTAATAACTGACTCTCGGAGTTTCCCCACTACCGATGTTGGACTAACTGGTCTGTAATTCCCCGTTTTCTCTCTCCCCCCCTTTTTAAAAAGTGGCGTTACATTAGCTACCCTCCAATTCTCAGGAACTAATCCAGAATCTAAAGAGTTTTGAAAAATTATCACTAATGCATCCACTATTTCTGGGGCTACTTCCTTAAGTACTCTGGGATGCAGCCTATCTGGCCCTGGGGATTTATCGTCCTTTAATCCATTCAATTTACCTAACACCACTTCCCGGCTAACCTGGATTTCACTCAGTTCCTCCATCTCATTTGACCCCCGGTCCCCTGCTATTTCCGGCAGATTATTTATGTCTTCCTTAGTGGCGACAGAACCAAAGTAGTTATTCAATTGGTCTGCCATGTCCTTGTTCCCCACGATCAATTCACCCGTTTCTGACTGCAAGGGACCTACATTTGTTTTAACTAATCTTTTTCTCTTCACATATCTATAAAAACGTCTTAAGCTGTGCCCCTACTTCCGGACTCCCACAACATCATGAACATTTTTCCTGCATCCAGGTTAGCAGGTCCCTCTCGGTCATGACTGACCATGGGTGATGCATCCTGGTCGGATTCAAGCCTGGGTGGTGTCATATGGAGGACAGGTTGTTGCCCATGTAGCATGTCCCCCCTCTCCACGTCGTTGATCGATCCAAAGGAACAGCAGGGCCGTTACAGTTTGGCACCAGCGTCATCGCAGGAGCTGCCAGAGCGAGGTTGTAGACAACGATGAACTGCCTTAGGGGCTTGACTCCGGAATTTCTTGAGGTTTATTTCTGGAGCCTTTTCCACGACTGGATATGGCCACAAGGCAGTGGAGGGTTTAAATCAGAGTTTTCCCTCTCCTAGATGGACTGCCTTCCCAGGCTGACGAGCCCCATCTGACCGAGACTTGGGGGCAACAGCGTCTACCCCTGCAGGTCTACAGCACCTGCTCACTGCCCAGCTTAACAACATCATTATGCTCTACAAAGGCTTACAAAGTGAGAAAGGAGGTACATTCAGGATGGAAGTAAGCACCTTGAATCCATTATCTGGGGAGGTACAGGTGGACTTAATGTTGGGTCATTGTAAATAAGGAACATCATTGATGATGCAATTGAAGAAGGCAGGTCTGGGGACATTATCTTGATGGACTCCTGGGGCTGAGATAACTGGTGGCCCAAAAGCCAATTGTGTGTGAGATAAATTGGTGACTGTGCTTTTTTCTGGGATACTTTTCTCTGCAATTGATGCAGATGTTTAGAGAAACAGCGTGGAACTCAGCCAACCGAGTCCATGCCAACCAACAATCACCCTAGATCAATCCTACACTTTAGCGATTATTTACAGAGGACCATTAACCTACAAATCTGCACGTTTTGGGGGTGTGGGAGGAAAATCCCACACAGTCCGGGAGAATGTGCTAACTCCATACAGACAGCACCTGTTGTCAGGATGGAATTTGGGTCTCTCGTGCTGTACATCATCAACTCTACTACTGTTCCACTGTGTTGCCCACATTATGCAGAAGGATCTTGGGGTTCTGGTCATTAGCTCCATGAAAATTGGATAGAGCAATGAATAAAGCCATATGATATGCTTGCCTTCATCGGTCGAGGCATTGAGAATAAGGTCTGGAAGAGATGGTGCTGGCCTCTTAAGGCCAAATTTGTAGTGCTGTGTGCAGTTATGGTTCCCCTATTGCAGGAATGATGTTGGGACTTTGGAGAGAGTGCCTGAGAGGACCAGAGAGGTTTCGCAATATGCTACCTTGATTGGTGGGTTGGACAAACCTGGAATATTTTCTTTAGAATGCCTGAAGTTGAGAGAAGACCTGATGGAAGTATATAAAATGAAGAGAGGCATAGAATAGACAGTCAGAACCCGTTTTCCAAGGTGGAAATGTCAAAGATGAGGGGGTATAGCTTTGTCAGAGTGGCAAAGTTTAAAGGAGGTATGCGGGGCAGGAGTTTTACAAAGAGAGTGTGCCATGTGCCAGGAGTGGCATTTAAGAGGCTGTTAGATAGGCAGGGAATGGAGGGGGTACTGATCATGTACGGCAGATGAGATTAGTTCACCTTGGCATCATGTTCGACACAGACATTGTGGGCCGAAGGGCCTGTTCTTGTGCTGTTCTGGTCTTTGTTAAGTGCATTTATTATTGTTATGTGTACCGAGCTGTGGTGAAAAATGTTTTGTTTGCTGCGTGCTATCCAATCAACGAAAAGACAATACATGATTACAATCAAGCCTTTCACTGTGTACAGATACAAGATAAAGGCTATATGATTGAGTACAAGATAAAGTCCGATGAAAGATAGTTCAAAGGTCTCCCATGAGCTAGATGGCAGGTCAGGACCATGCGGCAGCTGGTGAGAGAACGGTTCATTTGCCTGGTAACAGCAAGGAAGAAAATGTCCCTGAATGTGGAGGTATGCATTTTTAAACTTCTTTACTGCGTTCTTCTCTGTTCTCTGATGCAAAACAAAACACAAAACATCTTAATCTGTGAAATATTGTTTAATGGTGTGTGAAGGCAGGTGATGCCTCTAAACCTGACGAAGTTTTGGGATGAGTAGCCAAATTCACTGCTGTTGCTGCACAGTGATTACTTGCAGATCTGTCATGGATTTAATACTTGAAATGAAGGTTACTTCACCTTTGTGAGTTACAGATGAAGATGGAGTGGTGTAATTGCAGAGTCTATTGTTCTTGCGAGAGCTGAAGTCATTGAAAGAGATGAGCAGAGAGAAGGTCAGCCTTGGAATGTTTCAAAGGACACCGAGGTCAGGTCAATGACGAAGATTTGCAGCTGTAAGAAGTTAATTTGGGCCGTAATGCTCTCTGGCTAGTTTAACGCGAGTCTTGTGCAGAGCACAAAGTATTGGGGTAGCGCAGCGCATCAGGCAGCACCTCGGGAGGTTTGTTTCCAGTCGGGACCCTTCTTCAGACTGGTGTGAATCCTATTGAATTCAGAGTGGCATTATGTGCAAGCACAAAACCAAAACGGCACAGTGGCGCAGCGGTAGAGTTGCTGCCTCACAGCACCAGAGTCCCGGGTTGGATCCTGACCTTGGATGCTGAATGCATGGAGTTTGTACGTTCTTCCTGTGACCATGTGGGATTTTCCTGGCTTCCTCCCACATTCCAAAGATGTACAGGTTTGTAGGTTAATTGGCTTTGGTAAAGATTATAAATTGTCCCTAGTGTGCAGGATAGAGTATGGGGACCGTTGGTCGGTGCAGACATGGTGGGCTGAAGTGGCCTGCTTCTGCGCTGTGCCTCTAAATTAAACTAATTTTTTTTTTAAACTATAAATGCGAATGAAAGATGAACAAAGAAGTGAATTTTTTTAGAAATGTATCATGATTCAGAAAGGAGATTTAACACCAGTTAATCTTGGGAGACACAAGGTGCTTGTTTGCAAAAAAAAAAAGACATAAAGTGCTGGAGTAACTCAGTGGGTCAGGCATCATCTCGGGAGAACATGGATATAGGTGATGTTTTGGGTCAGGACTCTCTGAAGAAAGGTCTTGACCCAAAACGTTAAACAGAAATGCTGCCTGAGCA
Source organism: Okamejei kenojei (assembly GCA_035221665.1). NCBI lineage: Eukaryota > Metazoa > Chordata > Chondrichthyes > Rajiformes > Rajidae > Okamejei > Okamejei kenojei. The sequence continues at coordinate 56,731,572 of CM069131.1, forward strand.
ACAAAATACTCTGTGCATTTGCCTGATCTATTCCTCTCATACTTTTATACACCTCTATAAGATCACCCCTCATCCTCCGGCACTCCAAGGAATAAAGTCCCAGCCTGCCCAACCCCTCCCTACAGCTCAAGCTCGCAAGTCCTGGCAACATCCTCGTAAATCTTCTCTGCACTCTTCTCTGCATCCTTCCTACAGCAGGGAGACCAAAACCGAACGCAATAATCTAAAATTTACAAACATCTTGTACAACGTTAAGTGATCTGCGCCTATTGCTATGGGGCAAGGTTCGAGCTGCTCTGCATACCTCTAGCACTGAATCCTATTTTGTCAGGATTTTCAGCTCAAAGTCGACACCTGCTTACTTTCTCTGAGATCAGCTTCTGGTTTTGCTAGTGTGATTCGATGAGACGGATGTGTAAAAATATGATATCTCTTTGAACTTTTGCAAGTTTTTTTTGACAGAAATAATCTTTTCCATGCTGGATGTGATGAGAGATGTCAGTGCTGGGGGAATGTAATATTTTCTTGGGCACCAGGGTGACATTTACTATTTCTTCTGATCAGATAAGCTTTTGGCACTTCTGAGAGTGATTGGCAATTTAGTTATGAATTACATGTCATTGTGTGCCGTAGACCTTCACCCATGCAGAGCTCTGGTGCATCATCTTAAACTTGATTTTCACAACATCCTTATAGTCAAGAGGAAGGGAATGTCTGCAACTATTTCTGCTCCATTGGCTTGAAATCAGTATCTCACAACTGAATGGATGATTTTATCATCCACTGCATCATCCGCTGACTGATCCGCTGATGACGCAGAAGGTTTTGACCTGCCCCAACCCGGGGTCAGATCGCCCGGCGCGGGGGAGCTGAGATTCCCCCCCAATGCAGGAGCTTGATCGCCCAGATGCGGAGGGCCCAAACGCTGCCGGCTATGGCAGCCAAGATCGTCCCGTCAACGGAATGCTCGAGGCCCCCGACCGTGGGAGAACAAAGAAGGGAAGAGATTGAACTTTTTTTTTCGCCTTCCATCACAGTGAGGAATGTGGAGGAGTCCCTGTGGTGGATGTCTATGTTAAAATGTATTATGTGTTTTCTGTTGCTTTTTATCGGTATGAGTACGGCAAATCAAATTCCTCGTATGTTGCAAAACATACTCTGTTAATAAAGTATGATTATGATTGTGATGATTATGATTATCCGATGACTTTGCCAGGCAATTGAGTGCTGTTTTGGTTGCCGCATTTTTTGCAAGGATGTGGAAATTCTAGAGAGGGTGCAGAAGAAGTCTACCTGAATGATTCATAAGTTCTAGAAGCAGAATTAGGCCATTTGTCCCATCAAATCTGCTCCGTGATTCAATCATGGCTGATCTATCTTTCCCTCTCAACTCCATTCTGTTGCCTTTGCTCCCATAACTCCTGTCATCCATACTAATCAGATGAATGATGTCTGGATGAGAGGATGTTAAGGGCCAGTTTTTAGGCTAATGCCGGCGACTGTCATGGTCGTAGCAGGTCGCGGAAAAACCGGCAACTGGTCCTCCCTTCGACATAAAATTTGAAATAGAATCATTACTTTAGCAACAAAAAAAACCCGAAGTCAGCACCGGCGACAACCTAGGTCACCTAGCGACAACCAACGTTAACCTGCAACAAACTACGTCAACCTGGCGATAACTACGACAATACCTACATCAGGACAAGTCAAGCTACGCTCATTGGCGTCAAACCCACTGTCGCCGACTGTCTCCGAACATTTTTCAACATGATGAAAATCCAGCGGCGAACAGAAAGACGCTACGACTCTTTGGGCGACCGAGCAGACTACTCACGACCATACAGGCGACACCCTGGTGACCATGGGTGGAAATCCCAGGGGAGGGGGTCCGGGGGAGGGCAGCGGGAGAGTGGGCACCGTGCTGGGAAAGGCAGGGGCGTGGCTGCATGGCCGGGACCTTGTCGGTGTCAATAGCGTTTTTAAAGCAAGTAGAGGGAGTGTGTGTGTGTGAGCCCTGGTGAGCAGACGGGGGGGAGGAGGGGGGGCACCATTGTAATCATGCATTATCAGAGGTGACCAAAAACATTGTCTTGTTGGAACTGACAGTGCTGTGGGAGGACCGTCTGGAGGAGGCCCATGAGAGGAAGAAGACCAAGTACAAAGAGCTGGTCATAGAGTAGCATAAGCAGGGCTGGAAGGCAGGTTGTATGTCCATCGAGGTTGGCTGCAGAGGTTTTGCAGGGCAATTGCTCTACAAAGCCTTGAGTGCACTGGGCATCAATGGAATGGAGAGGAGAAGAGCGATCAAGAAGACCATAGAGGCAGTGGAGAAAGCCTCAAGATGGCTCTGGATCAGGAGAGGAGGTCTATGGGGAGGAGCGAATGCCACCTGAACCCAAGTCGTGGTCTGATCAACCACGGCTGGGTCGCCTGGGTGAGGGTGTCTGATGTTGAGAGACCCGAAACACCCAATGACCACAGGTTACATCACTGATGATGTGTTCAGGAGCATCAATAGATGTATTTTTATCACTCTGCTGACTGGATTGCACGTAACAAGAGCTTTACAATGTACCTCGGTACACGTGACAATAAACTGAACTAACTAAAACTACACTTTCTGCTGCCCTGGCAAGGCCAACAGCTTTGTATAGACCAGTCAAGGACCAATCTAATCCTGACCACTCCCTCTTCTCCCGTCCTTCATCAGGCTAGAGGTATAGAAGTTTGAAATTGCATACTTCTAGATTAAGGGACAGTTTCTTCCCACCTGTTGGCATTTTCTGCTATGTCTCATCTTATGAATAAATAAAATGGAAAAAACCCATAATTAATTAGCTGTGTCTTAACTGTTTCTGGGCTTTCAAGAGGTTGGCCAATAATTATATTCTCCAAATGGGGTCGGGCAAAGCAGAACAGGTTCACTGGTGTCAATTACTTTTCTATTGATCCTATTCTAATAGTTAAGTTTATTATTGTCACGTATACCGAGGCTTCATGAAAAGCTTTGTCTTTTGCTTGCTATCTATTCAAATCAGGTAATACACTACATAAATACAATCAAGCCAAGCTCAAGTACAGAGGTAGTTGAGCCAGAACCTATAGCAACATTTTAAATACATTTGGAAAGGTACGTGAATAGGAAGGATGTTCTCATCCTTCCTATCCACACACCTTTCCAAAGGTGAAAGAGGAAAACCCCTTATTAATAGTGCCTACTCAGTGATGATAAAGGACTACACCCCTTTGTCGATTTGGACCTTCTTGTCACCGTTGTTTGATATTGGAAATAAAGTCTACTGTGCAAGTTCACCTTACTGCACGTGCCAGGTATGGCCATTGGTGATCTGGCTTCATGGCTGCCGCCACAGACTCTAGAATAGATAGAGCAAAGGAAATGATACTGAGTGCAGAATATAATTCCAAGCACTGCAATGTGACTGTTCCAGAGACAAAGTCCAATGTCTGCAATAAAGTAGAGGAAAATCGGATTGTATCCTCGCTTCTGGAAGAACTATTCCGAAGCCTGATTACAGAGGAGAAGAAACAGTTCCTGAGTTTTGGTGGTGTGGGCTTTCAAGCTTCTGTGTCTTTTGTCTGATGGGAGCGGGGAGAAGAAGGAAAGATCTTTGGCAGCTTTCGCGAGACATGAAGTGTCAATGGAGTAAATGGTGCAGAGTCTGGTCTGTGTGTTGGACTGGGCTTCGTCCACAACTCACTGCAACCTATATGTTTATGAAGCGACAACACATGACTGTTTGTTGGTGGGAATAGGTGTTGTATCCGTTCTAAATTTAATCAAGCACATTTTGACAGGAAGGGTACAGAAATGTGAGTGGGTGGCAGGGAGATGTCAGCGCAACAAATTGCTGCTGGAGTTATCCAGGGAATGAGATGGCCTCAACTCAACCTCCACCAAAGATGCTAATTAAATATCCAAATGGCTTTCGGCACATTGGCCTTCATCAGTCAGACTATTGAGTATCGAAATTGGGAGGTAATGTGGAGTTATACAAGACATTGGTGGGAATTGTGTTTTGTTTTCGGCACCATGTTATCGGAAAGATATTGCCAATCCGGAAAGAGTGCAGAGAAGATTTAAGAGGCTGTTGCCAGGACTCGAGGGCCTGAGCTATAGGGAGATGTTGAACGAGCTAGGACTCTATTCCTTGGAGCGCAGGATGATGAGGGGTGATCTTATAGAGGTGTGCAAAATTGTGAGAGGAATAGATCGAGTAAACGCGCAGAGTCTTTTACCCATAGTAGGGGAATCGAGAACCAATATATAGGACAATAGGTCTATATATTGACATATATTTAAGAGGACATAGGTTTAAGGTGATGGTGGGAAAGATTTAATAGGAACCTGAGGGGTAACCTTTTTACACAAAGGGTGGTGGGTGCATGGAATCAGCTGCTAGAGGAGGTAGTTGAGGCAGGTACTATTGCAATATTTATGAAACATTTAGACAGGTACATGGATAGGGCAGGTTTAGAGGGATATGGGCCAAATGCAGGCAGGTGGGACTCGTGTCGATGGGACATGTTGGTCGATGTGGGCAAGTTGTGCCGAAAGTACCTGTTTTCACACTGTATGAATATAAATATCTGATACTCTCATGAACTATAAATTTGATAAAATGTCCATATGTAATAATGATAGAAACACAAAGAACAAATTAAAATTCACGTTATTGCAGTATTTTTCTTTGAAGCATTGCAATGCAGAAAGATATAATAGCTAAATATATTGAAATTGTCTTTTTATTTCCCAAATGCTGTTGTTTGGATCTCCTGTGAACACATTTGTTTTAAAACTGAAATTTAAATGTGTTCTTGTTGATAGACCAAATGTGTTAATTAATCCTTCATCTGTCAGAAAATGTTGCTTCTTGAGCAGATCCGACCCTTTTTTAGTTGGAATTTTACAGAATTAACTTGCTTTGATTCGACCTCTGCACGATGGGGAATAGCAGGGTGACGGGTGAGTACATTGGAAAGAAAACACCGGTCCTCTCCAATGTAGTATCTACAGCTGACATCGTTAATGAATGCAGATGATTGTGGCTCCTCCAAACCATTTCCCTTCTCAATGACCCCGTGAGACTTACCTCAAAGGATTGTCATAATTCTGTGATGGAAAAGAATGTTCTGTTGCCATAGTGACAGTTGCAAAGTTGGAGTTAGACGTGGAGAGGAATAAAATGCACATTCTTTTGTAATTTTTTTCCCCAGTCGGCTTAGGAGGGAACAGCAGATGCTAGTGTCCACCGAAGATAGATACAAAATGCTGGAGTAACTCAATGGGTTTGGCAGCGTCTCTGGAGAAAAGGAATAGGTGACGTTTCGGGTGGAGACTCTTCTTCAGTCTGAGGAAGGGCCTCGCCCTCTCTCGACCTGCTGCGAACCGGAGTAATGCGTACTGAGTCCTAACAAGATGAATATCTCCTAATGTGTGGTCCCATGACTGCCCAGAGTGCTCCATTACTGATCGGGACCTAGTGCAAACAGAGTGTTGGAGACTACCTGTTCAAACTCTGGGGCAAGAGGACAATATGGGGAGCATAGAGATTGGTCAATGGACTTGTGTCCTCAATTATGAAATACATAGAACACAGAACAGTTCAGCCCCTAATGTTTGCACCCAACATGATGCCAAGTTCAGCTGATCTCTTCTGCCTGCACATGATCCATATCCCTCAATTCCCACCACGTCCACTCGCCTACCTAAAATGCCACGATCATATATGCCTCCACCATCAGCTCTGGCAATGCATTCCAAGCCCCTACCACTCTTTGTGTAAAAGTAATTGCCCAGCACATTTCCATTAAACCTTCCCCCTCTCACCTTATAGCTTCATCCTCTAGTGTTGGGCATTTCCAGTGTGGGGGGGGGGGGGGGGGGGGGGGGAAAGGCTATTTCCAATAGATCCTATCCATGCTTCCCAAATTTATATATACATCAATTAGGTATATATTCCAAAGAAAATGATACAAGTTTGTCCAATCTCTCCTTTTGGCTGAAACTCTAATCCAGGCAGCATTCTGGTAAACCTCCTCTGCACCCTCTCCAAAACCTTCACATCACATTCCTGCAATGGGGTGACCAGAACTGCATGCAATACTCTAAATGTGACCCAACCAAAGTTTTATAGAGGTGCATCATAAATTCCCTTAAGTGTTATGAAATGGTAATGTATATGCTGCCCTTCCTAAATTTGGCTTCCATTGACTACACTGGTTGGCCTGTCTCTTATTCATAATCCTTTGTTCACAGGAAGTAGATTCAGAGGCAAGATGTTTAATTTAGACATTTAACACCAACACCCATACATCTAAGCTAAACCATTTTCAACTGATGAATTACCATGGTCATCACCTGTAACATTTGCCAGACAAGGCAATTTAATTTTTTCACACCACTTTTTTTCCAAGGGGTTTTTGGCTGTTCTCATAAACAAGCCTTGTCTCCCAAGTTCCATGTACATTTATCAAAATGCCTGCTCTGTGCTGAGTTGCTTGACCCAAGGTCGAACAATGACCTCAATTGTAGAAATTGTCTGATTAAATATCGGATTCGTGGAGAGTCAGAAAAGAACAGAGGTTTCTCTGTGAAAGTAACAGCAACAGGCAGTAGCTCATACAGAGTGGAAACAGGCCCCTCGGCTCAACTTGCCCATGCCGGCCAACATGCCCCATCTGCACTAGTCCCACCTGACCACACTTGGCCCATAACCCTCTAAGCCTATCCTATCCATGTATCTTGTCTCTTAAATGTTATGATAGTACTTGCCTCAATTACCTGTTCCGGCAGCTCGTTTAACATACCTACCACCATTTGTGTAACAAAGGTTACCCGTCAGGTTCCTATTAAATATTTCCCGCCTCACCTTAAACCTATGTCCTGTTGTTCTCGATTCCCCTGTTCTTGGCAAAAGACTCCCTGCATTTAACCAATCTATTTCGCTCATGATCTTGTACACCTCTATGAGATCACCCCTTATCACAAATGTAAGAAACAGGTTATTCTATCCCTTGAACCTCGGTAGCTCTTTTATTGTCACGTGCACCAAAGGTACAGTGAAACACATTTTTTTTTGCATATAGATCAGGAAGATTATTGCCATACAGAAAGACAATCCATGATTAAGTTCCATGACACAGCCCACTGAGTCCATATACAATGGTTGCCAGATTTTGATGCTGTTTCACAGTCCAAGCTGCAGCTGGCCTTAAGGGCCCATTGCAGCCGTCACTTAATTTGGATCACCAGCGAACCATCCCTCCCCTCTCCAGGCCTTCAGTCTTCATGCCCTGGGGAGCGCCTCCCACAGGTGACCTTGAATGCACAGAAGGTTAGACCCCCTGGTTCTCCTACTGGCCCTTTCTTTTTCAGTTTAGTTTATTGTCAGACGTGTACTGAGGTACAGTGAAAAACCTTTGTTGCATGTTATCCAGTCAGTGGAAATACCAATTCATGATGACAATTGAGCCATTTACAGTGTATAGATACATGATAAGGGAATAAAGTTTTGCGCCAGGTGAAGCAAATAACGTCCGATCAAAGATCGTCCGGTCACCAATGAGGAAGATAGTAGTCAGGACTGCTCTCTAGTTGTGGTTGGATGGTTCAGTTGTCTGATAACAGCTGAGAAGAAACTGTCCCTGAACCTGGAGGTGTGCATTTTCACACTTCTATACCTTTTGCCCGATGGGAGAGGGAACAAAAGGGAGTGGCCAGGATGTGACTTGTCCTTGAAAAATACAAAATTATAAACCAATTTATAATTGATGGCTCCCTTCCCCCACCCCCCCACCACCCCCACTCCTCCATTAGACACACTTATTTCTCCCCCCCTTCCCTTCCACCCACGTTTCTCCCTCCAGCTTCACAATTTGCAACTCTCTAAACCTTTTGTTTCACACCTTCTGTCTTTTCACCTTCTGTCCTGCACCAAATCAACCTATTACCTCTAATAGGTTGCCACTCTAATTACCTGCCAGACTTTGGCCTACCCCTTCTCTCTTCCAGCTTTATTCCAGTTAACTTTATTTTGCTCTCCTGCCATTGCACATTTAGTTGAGAGATCCCATGCAGAAACTTTGGCCCACCTAGTCCACAGCGACCAGCGATGCCTGCACACTCATATTATCCTATACACACAAGGGACCATTTACAATTTCATCAAGCCAATTAACCTACAAACCTGTACATCTTTGGAATGTGGGAGGAAACCGGGGCATCCAGAAAAAACCCACGCAGGTCACAGGGAGAACGCACAAACTCTGTACAGACTGCACCCGTAATTAGGATTGAACCTGGGTCTCTGGCATTGTGAGGCAGCAACTCTATCACTGTGCCACTCTAAACACCCACTCCTCCAGTAAAATAAACATAGAACAGGACAGGTCCGACAGATCAACACAACACCTGTGGTGAATATTATTGCTCTGTATTGTAACAGATTTGTATTGTCCGCACTTTAGAGTCAGAAGGTGATGCGGATTGAGCTAATGGGATAACGGTTCGATTCTGTAATAACTTTTTCAATTTTGCCCTCATTAACATTTTTGGTTGCTTCTTCAAAAAATAATCAATTAAAATCCCATGTACAAATCCCACATTCTATTGCAACGTTTCTTAAACAGGTACATGGATAGAAAAGGTTTAGAGGGATATGGGCCAAATGCATTCAAGAAGGAACTGCAGATGCTGGAAACGATCGCCAAGCCTATGCTTGGCCTCACCGATATAGATCAGCTGACATCTAGAGCAGTGGATGCAATAGATGAGGTTGGAGGAGATGCAGGTGAACCTCTTTGGCACCTGGAACGACTCCTTGGGTTTCACCCCGCTAGCCGGCACATACAAACAATAGTCCTCCGTCAGTTTCGCCACCTCCAACGTGACCCCACCACTCGCCACATCTTCCCATCTCCCCCCCCCCCCCCCCCCCCCCCCCCGTCTGCAAAGACCGCTCCCTCCGTAACTCCCTTGTCAATTCTTCCCTTCCCTCCCGCTCCATCCCTTCCCGGGGCACCTTCCCTTGCAACCGCAAGAGATGCTACACTTGTCGCTTTACCTCCCCCCTCGACTCCATTCAAGGACCCAAGCAGTCGTTCCAGGTGCGACAGAGGTTCACCTGCAACCTCCTCCAACCTCATCTATTGCATCCGTTGCTCTAGATGTCAGCTGATCTATATCGGTGAGACCAAGCGTAGGCTTCGTCTCACCGATATAGATCGTTTAGCCGAACATCTCCGCTCGGTCCGCATTAACCAACCTGACCTCCCGGTGGCTCAGCACTTCAACTCCCCCTCCCATTCCATATCCGACCTCTCTGTCCTGGGCTTCCTCCATGGCCAGAGTGAGCAACACCGCAAATTGAAGGAACAGCACCTCATATTCTGCTTGGGCAATCTGCATCCCGGTGGCATGAACATTGATTTCTCACAATTCTGTTAACCCTTGCTGTCTCCTCCCCTTCCTACCTATCCCTCAGCCCTCGGGCTCTTCCTCCTCCTTTTTCCTTTCTTCTCCCCGCCTCCCCCCACCCCTTATCAGTCTGAAGAAGGGTTTTGGCCCGAAATGTTGCCTATTTCCTTTGCTCCATAGATGCTGCTGCACCTGCTGAGTTTCTCCAGCATTCCTGGGCCAAATGCAGGCAGGTGGAATGAGTGTAGATGGGGCATGTTGGTTGGTGTGGGCAAGTTGGGCCAAAGGGCCTGTTTTCATGCCGTATGACTCTCTGACTCTATACATCAATGCTAACTATCACTTAACAGTGTTAAAGAAGGAACTGCGGATGCTGGAGAATCAAGGATACACAAAAGGCTGGAGAAACTCAGCGGGTGCAGCAGCATCTAAGGAGCGAAGGAGATGGGCGACGTTTCGGGTCGAGACCCTTCTTCAGACTGGTCAGGGATCAGGGAAACGAGAGATGTAGATGGTGATGTGGAGAGATAAAGAACAATGAATGAAAGATATGCAAAAAAGTATCGGTGATAAAGGGGACAAGCCATTGTAAGTTGTTTGTGGTGTGAAAATGAGAAGCTAGTGCGACTAGGGTGGTGGAGGGAGATAGAGAGAGAGGGAATGCCAGGGCCCGAGGGCTGAGGGAGAGGTGGGAAGGGGAGGAAACAGCAAGGGTTAACAGAATTGAGAAAATGCAATGTTCAAGCCCAAAGGATGCAGACACCCCACGCAGAATATGAGGTGCTGTTCCTCCAACTTGCGGTGTTGCTCACTCTGGCCGTGGAGGAGGCCCAGGACCGAGAGGTCGGATGTGGAATGGGAGGGGGAGTTGAAGTGCTGAGCCACCGGGAGGTCGGGTTGGTTATTGCGGACCGAGCGGAGGTGTTCGGCGAAACGATCGCCAAGCCTCCGCTTGGTCTCACCGATATAGATCATCTGGCATCTGGAACAGCGGATGCAGTAGATGAGGTTGGAGGAGGTGCAGGTGAACCTCTGTCGAACCTGGAAGGACTGCTTGGGTCCCTGAAAGGAGTGGAGGGGGGAGGTGAAGGGACAAGTGTAGCATTTCTTGTGGTTGCAAGGGAAAGTGCCCGGGGAAGGGGTAGAGCGGGAGGGAAGGGAAGAATTGACAAGGGAGTTGCGGAGGAAGCGGTCGTTGCGGAAGGCGATGGGAAGATGTGGAGATTGGAGGAGTCACGTTGGAGGTGGCGAAACTGGCGGAGGACTGTGTTGTATTTGCCGGCTGGTGGGGTGAAAGGTGAGGACCAGGGGGACTCTGCCCTGTTTGCGAGTGGGGGAATGGGGAGAGATGGCAGTGTTGCGGGGTATGGAGGAGACCCTGGAGGATCACTTAACAGTCCCTGTTTTCCAAATACATATATATTTTATCCCTCAGAATACTCTCCAGTAGTTTGCCTACCATAGATGTTAGGCTCACTGGTCTATCATTCCCAGGCTTTTTCTTGCAGCCCGTCTTAAATAGAGTCACAACCTTAGCCACCCTACAGTCTTCCGGCACCTCACCTATGTCTGACGATGATTCCATCTATCTATGATGTATCTAACTTTAATAATGAAAATCTAATGATTGCAAAATGTCCCCCTTTGTATCTCGGTGGTCAGATTGTGCATTACTATAGGATGTGGTGAAATCCACCTTCTCTATTCCATCATATTTTTATGTAGTTTGCTTTGGGGAGGTAATATCCTGTGTTCATTCAATAGCTGAAAGGGTTTAGTTGAGTTTATTGTCACGTGTACTGAGGTACAGAGAAAAAGTTTGTTGCTTGCTAACCAGTTCGTGGAAAGATTCATGACAAAGGGAATCGTGTGAATTATGTTTAGTGCAAGATAAAGTCCAGTGAAGCACAATTAAGGTTAGTCCAAAGGTCTGCAATGAGATAGATAGTCGCTCAGACTGCTCTCTAGTTGTTGGTAGGATGGTTTAGTTGCCTGATAATGTCCATTCTGACATGGAGTATTTGCATCAGTGACTTAACCAGAAATATTGGTTCTGTAATGCAAGTACAGCATGTTCTATAATCTCGCATTTTAAGACTCTATTCATTGGAGCGCAGGAGGCTGAGGGGTGATCTTATAGAGGTGTGTAAAATCATTAGGGGAATAGATAAGGTAAATGCACAGATTCTTCTATCCAGGGTAGGGGAATCAAGAAGCAGAGAACATGGGTTTAAAATGAGAGGGGAAACATTTAATAGGAACCCAAGGGGCTGTTTCCTTGATGTATAATTCAATGACTGTTTTATTAAGTTATTCTCCATAAGAAGTTGGTGTGGAGAAAGGAAGGCTTGCATTTTGAAAACCTCTTTTACAATATCAGGCTGTTGCAAACGCTTTATCTCAAAATGGAAATATTATTCAGAAAGGACTCACTGAAGAGGTTTCTTTGGGTGTAAATGTGTTGCTGTATTCCCTGCAACAGTGAGTATAAAGTACTTCATTTGCTATAATGCCATTGGACGGCAACATGAAAAAAGTGTATAAACGCAAGACCGTTTTTACGATTCAAATTTATTGTGAAATATATTCACACACGAGGGATAAGTGTTTTCCTTTTAGAATGGGTCTTTGTTCGCTGGTGTTTGGAAGAAATGTAGAGATGTAGAGATGTTAGAGAAATGTAAAGATGTAGATAATCAGACCCTCAGGATTTTACGGCATAGAGCCCCATTAATTTCCCATGGATTATTATTGAATGGCGGAGCAGGCTTGAGAGGCTGTGTAGACTACAACTCCTGTTTCTTGTGTTCTTACCATAGATCTCTGTTGCATAATCAACTATGTTGTAACAACCATCTGAAATGTGTTTATACTTTGTTGTATGACATTTAGAGGAATATCTATGATTCTTTTGTTAGTTTGGGGCGACACGGTGGCACAGCGGTGGAGTTGCTGCCTTACAGTGCCAGATACCCAGGTTTGTTCCTGATCACAGGTGCTGTCTTTACAAAGTGTTATATGTTCCTCCCGTAACCACTTGGGTTTTCTCCGGATGCTCCTGTTTCCTCCCACAATCCAAAGACGTACAGGTTTGAAAGTTAATTGGCTTTGGCAAAGATTGTAAATTGTCCCTAGCGTGTAGGATGGTGTTGGTGTATGAATTTCCCCACTACTCTATTGTGAATTTAAGACAAACTATCAAGGGCAAGTCTCTCCCAGTCTGCGTTGGTACATATAATCCCTTTCAATTGTTGTGCTGAGACATGGTTTGTCAGAGTTTCAGTTTAGTTTATTGGCACGTTTATCGAAGTACAGCGAAAAGATTTTGTTGTTAACCAGTCAGCGGAAAGACAATACATGATTACAATCGAGCTGACCATAGTGTGCAGATACATGCTCTAGGGAATAACGTGAATAACATTTAGTGCAAGATAATACCTGTCGTCCAATCAAAGATTGTTCGACGGTCTGCAATGGGGAAGATAGTTGCTCAGGACTGCTCTCTAGTTGTTGGTAGGATGGTTCAGTTGCCTGATAACAGCTGGGAAGAAACTGTCCCCGAATCTGCTGCTCTTACTAGCTGTGCCCTCTCGTCTTTCACATTTCCACACTGGGAAAAGGTTCTGACTGCCTGTCCTAGATGCGCCTCTCATAATCTTAAATGCCACATTAGGTCCCCCCTCAACTTCCAATGATCTAAAGAAACAATCCAAATTTCTTCTACATCTCTTTATAGTTCATTCTCTTTAATCCATGCAGCATTCTGATAGACATAATCAAAGACCCCTTCCTGGAATGGAATGGCCTGAACTGCACGCAATAATCCAATTTCAGCCCAATAAAAGCTTTAGAGAAATGCATCATGACTTTGTGACTTTCATATTCAAACACCTGACTGACAAAGGCGAGCATGCCATAGGCTTTTGTTTCAAAAGATTGTTTAGGTTGAAGCTTGTGTTTATTATTGACACATTTACTGACCTAAAGTAAAAATTTAATGTTCATTATTTATTGGAGCAGAATTAAGCCATTCAGCCCATTACATCTACTCCACCATCCAATCATGGTTGATATATCTTTCTGGCTAAAAAAAATCCTCCTGATCTCCTTTTTAAATGTCTCCTAAATAAAAGCCTCCTTTTATTCTGAGGTGATGGCCTCTGGTCCTACACTCTCCCACTAGTGGAAACATCCTCTCCACAAAAGTTTTGTTTTGCATGCTATGCAATCAGATCAGGTAATACCATACATAAATACAATCAAATCAAACTCACATAGAATAGAGGCAGCGTGAAGTGTTGATGGAGTCAATGGGGGACGTCTAGCCTGTGTGATGGATTGGGGTACATCTACCACTCTGTAATTTCCTGTGGTCTTGGGCAGAGCTGTTCCCAAAACAAGAGATGATGCAACCCAACCCATACCTGACTGTAAATGTTCTATGGTGCAACTGTAGAAGTTTGTAAGAGTCGTTGGAGACATACCAAATTGCTAAGGAAGTAGAGGTATTGGCGGCCTTCTTGGCCGTCTGTTCAGCGTGGTTGGTCCATGACAGAGCATTGGTAATATTAATGATTAGGAACTTGAAGCTCTCAACCAATTCCACTTAGTCATAGAGTCATACATTGTGGAAACAAGGCCCTTCGGCCCATCTTGCCCACACCGATCAACATGTCCCATCTTCTCTTGTCCCATCTGCCTGCATTTGGCCCCTTTAAACCTATCCTATCCACGTATCTGTTCAATTGTTTCTTAAACATTGCAATAGTCTGTCTACACAATCTATTCCTCATGAGTTTATACACCTCTATATGATCACCCCTCATCCTCCTGCACTCCAAGGAATAGAGTCCCAGCCTGCTCAACATTTTACTATCGCTCAGACACTTCAGTCCTGGCAACATCCTCATAAATCTTCTCTATACCCTTTCCAACTTGACAACATATTTCCTATATCATGGTGCCTCATCAACGTATATAACTGCAACATGACCATCCAACTTCCATACCCAATACTCTGACTGATGAAGGCCAATGTGCCAAATGCCTTTTTGATATGTTATCAGCATCTTTGGTGGAGAGGTTGAGTCGAAGCTGTCTCAGTCCATCAGACTGATGAAGGCCAATGTGCCAAAGCCTGCTTGACCACCTTATCTACCTGTGATACAATTTTCAAGGAACTATGTACCAGCACCCCGAGGTCCCACTGCTCTACAACACTCCCCAGAGCCCCACCATTTACTGTGTAGGTCCTGCCACTGATAGACTTTCCAAAATGCCACACCTCAGCACCATTGGTTCTCCACCACGCTTTATGAAGTCGATAACTAGCTCCTTCATCTTGCTGTGTTGAATTGTATGACTGAAATATTGGCCCTGAATGGTTGTTTTGCTCAGTTTATGTGGTTTACCTCAAAATGACTTTCTGTAGCCATACACAATCTATAATTTCTGAGTTATCTACCTTCCATTTACCTGGGCTGCACACCAATCATCCATCCAGTCATTTCACCTTTGAATCGGTTACCGACTGATGTACAATCAGTGTTGCAGAAATAGCTTCTCCGAGCTAGTAATCTGGCTTTGGATCATGCCAGGCATACATTTGAGTGATAGTTGTGAGCGCAAAACAGACATCTACCTAAACCAAGGAAAGGCCATGAGGAACATGGCTTGTTCCTTATGAAGTCAGGCCCAGCTGGTGAGGCAGCGATTTGGCTCAATGAAACGCTTAATGCATTGCACATCAAGTGACAGGAAGCTGCCAGCACCAATTTTTGCTCTCAGTTGAAAGCAGGTAGGAATCGGCAGGAAAGTGCAGACACAATGAACTGCAGATGCTGGAATCTTGCATAGAACACAAAGTGCTGGTGTAACTCTGGAGGGCATGGATAGACAATGTTTTGGGCTGGGACTCTTTTTCATATTTACATTGATAGACAATGTTTCAGGTCACGACCTTTCCTCAGACTGACAGGGATAGATGATGTTTTGGGTCGGAACCATTCTTCAGACTGAAAAAAGGTCCTGACTCAAAATGTGGCCTGTCCATGTCCACAGATGCTGCCTGACCCATGGACTTACCCCAGCACTTTGTGTTCACAGGAATAGACCAGAACCCTGTGCAACATTTGTCATAGTTTAGTTTAGAGAATCAGCATGGAAATACGCCCTTTGGCCTACTGAGTCCACGCCGATCAGTGTTCTATACTACACACTAAGACAATTTACAGGAGCCAATTAACCTACAAACCTGCATGTCTTAGGAAGGTGGGAGGAAACCAGAACACTCAAGGAAAACCCATGGGGTCATGGTAAGAACATACAAACTCCATAGTCAGGATTAAACCCGGTCTCCAGCGCTGTAAGGCAGCAGTTCTACCTCTGTGCCTCCCTCTGTGTCTCCTCGGTTCAATGACAGCAAATGTCGAAGTTTCTAGGGACATCCTCACCTGAACTCCCCCTCCCTGATGTTGTGCAGTCTGTCCTCAGCAGTGGTCTTGCCTTTGTACCGTTACGCCCATTCTTCAATGACTTGTGACCCCATCGTGCTGTTGAGCTCTTCCTCAAGTCTGAAGAAGGGTACTGACCCAAACATCATTTCTCCATCTCCCTGCACAGATGCTGTTTGACCCATTATTGACTTTTTGCTCGAGATTTCACCATCTGCAGTCTCTTTGGTTTCCATCTTGTGCCCGTTTGATTCAGATAACATGGTCCTTTTAATATCACCTGTCCGTGTTCTGCAGGGATGTGAGGGTGTGAGAAGTCCATGCCGGGTGCCAGCCGGCCGGCCGCAGCCGCTGTTCTTTCACATCAGTTGCACATCAGATTGTTGGGAGACGGAGCTCAGGGTTCGCCTCCTGAGCTGCTTTGGTGCCCAGGCGTAAGTTGAGGTGGAGGGTGGTTGGGGGTGGGGGGGTGCGCGGGCGTCATTACTCGGTCTGGGGTGACAAGGCTCTTGGGTTAAGCTGGGATCATACTCTGCGGGATGATCTTAGTGCGGGAGACATGTGTAGGAGAGGTGTACTGACTGTGTGGGCAGACACTTTGGTAGTGATTGCCCACCAGTCTCAAAAGCCGCTGTGTCTCCCTGTCCCTTTGATAGCAGGGGGCAATCAAGCAGCACAATAGCCCCCTCACCCGCCACGCCATCACAAAGGGCAACGATCCCAAGGCTTTAGGGGCAGAAACAGCGGGCAGGCGACAATCACCCGCCATAACGCGAGAGAGATCATGCGCTATTGTAGGTCTCCTTTGCACGGCGGTGTTTCTGTATTTCACCTTCTCATTGTTGGCCCTGTCTGTCGCCACCCCCACCCCCACCCCTCTGCTTCCCTCCCCTCTCCAGCTCCCCGCCCATTGCACCGGGCGCGGGGGCTTCGCACCGTCTTCACATCGGTGACGACCCCAAGGCTTTAGAAGGAAGGCAGGCGCATCAAGCTGGAGTAACAACGCGGGCCAGGTAACATCTCTGGAGAACGTGGATAGGTGACGTTTCGGATAAGGGCTCGTCTTCTGAAGAAGGATCTCGACCCGAAAAGTCACCTATTCCTTCTCTCCAGAGTTGCTGCCTGACCCGCCAAGTTACTCCAGCATTTTGTGTCGGGCATCAAACAAACCCTCGTCCAGTCGTTCTGCTCGTTTTCCAGGTCGGCTAATTATACATTTGTTCCCCTGATTACCTCACCCCTCTCCTCACTTCTACCGCAGTTGCACTTACATAACTCTAACTTTGACTTAATAATTACTGTACTGACTAATTATTTTAAATACCAAGCAACATATTTCCTACTGCTTCCCCTAATTCCCATTCCTCGAGAAAGGGTTGAAGCATTAACTTATCACAAAAGGTCACAAAGTGTTGGAATAACTCAATGGGTCAGGCAGCATCTCTGGAGAAAATGGATAGTTGACGTTTCGGGTCGGGACTCTTCTTCAGGGCCTTTCGTTTCGTTTGGATATGGTGTGGAAACAGGCCCTTCGGCCCACTGAGCCCATGCTGACCACAATTACCCGGACACTAGTTCCATCCTACACACTGCTGGACAATTTACAGGCGGCAATTAACATACAAACCTGCACGTATTTGGAATGTGGGAGGAAACTGGAGCACCCGGAAAAAATCTACGTGGTCACTGGAGAACGTGCAAACTCCATATCGACAGCACCAGTCGTCAGGATTGAACTCGGGTCTCTGGCGCTGTGAGGCAGCAACTCTACTGCTGCGCCGCCAATGTGACATTCCAAGTTTTAGAATGAAGTTAGCCGCTTACAAATCCCATTCTCTGCCCAGTGTGGAGAATCATGAATTGCCAAGACACAAGGCACTGTAGATGTTGGTTCCTTTTTTAAAAATCACAAATTCAAAGTTATCTATTCAAGAATAATGTAGTGTGGTTCGTTGGATTTGTCCATACTCAACTTTAAATTGTCCATAATCTATAACTTAAAGTTTTTTAAAAGCATTTAGTGAACCACTACCCCCCCCCCCCCCCCCCCCCCCCCCCCCACCCCCCACCTTTCCCTCCCAACTCCAGTCCCGTCCCGACCTCCTGGGAAACTGAAGGGAGCGACAATCAACTGCCACGGATGCAAATAATGTCATACACAAGAAAGGTCAGATGCTGGTTGACAAAAAGTGAACACCTGGGACTGGAGAAATTTGGAAATGTCATCCCGTCACCCATTCCTTCTCTCCAGAGATGCTGCCTGCCCGCTGAGTTAAAGAGTGCCCACGGTAAACTCACGAGTCACTAAGGTAAACGCATGGGCTACTACGTTATTACAGCGAGTTTAAATGTTTCAATTCTTAACTTCAACAGTAAATTTGACTCGTGGAAAACCTCAAACATGTTTGAATTTTTTCACGAGTTAACAAGTTTCACGGGTACCTGCCGTTAGCCCCACGAGTCGCTAAGTTGCGCGTGCGAGTTCCGACGTTCCCACTACGTTAATTGTACGTGATTACCGCGAGTGAAAACTCGGGGTCCCTCGTGGGTCAACTCGCACCGTGAGACAGGGCTTTAACTTTCTAGCACTCTCAACACCTTGGTGACATTTCACCTCCTGCTTCCTCTAAAACTAGAACATAAACTGGATGGACAGAGGTAGCTCACTTGAGAAGTTTGTAGCATTATGTTGGATTAGTTTCTCCGAGCATAGAGCCCTGCCACAATCAGAGAGTACAGTGAACCTTGTATTGTGCAGTGAGACAGGATTAATTAATGACCTCATTATGAAGACTCCCTTTGGTAGCAGCAATCATCAGATGATTGAATATTATACTCAGTTTGAGATGGGGAAGAATGAGTCCAGGCCTTGCAATTTAAACTTAAATTAGGACAATTATGAGGGCATGAAAACAGAGCTAGCTAAAGTGAACTGGCAAATGACATTAAGGGTTTGAACCATTGAGATTCTGTGGCAGACATGTAATAGGATTTTTCTCAATCCATTACATAGATTAGTTTAGTATAGTTTAGAGATACAGCATAGAAACAGACCCTACATCCCACCGAGTCCATGCTGTCCATCAATCACCCGTTCATACTAGTTCTACGTTATCCCACCTTCTCATCCACTCCCGACACACTAGCGGCAATTCGCAGAGATCAATTCTCTAGTTTCCCTCCCCCTGTCTATTAGTCTGAAGAAGGGTTTTAACCTGAAACATCCCATATTCCTTTTCTCTAGAGATGCCTCCTGACCTGCTGAGTTACTCCAGCATTTTGTGTCTATCTTTAGTGTAAACCAGCATCTGCAGTTCCTTCCGACAACCTACAAATCAGCCTGTCTTTGGAATGTGGGAGGAAACCATATTGTTGTACAAAGGCAGATGGCAGGTGAAAGATTTGGACAGGATATATAAAAAGGAAGGTGAAACCAGAAGGTAATCATAATCAAAATCCCAAAACAGATGGTAAGAGTTTCCATCGATATTAAAAATAATACATTTTACATGATGGGTTCTGCAGAAATGCTATTGAACGAGTCTTTTAGTATCATTCTTCACTCTTGACAATAGGACATCCATAAGTGGCTGGAAATCAGGAATTGAAAGGGAAGGTGAGGCGTGAGGCGATAAAGAGCCATGGTTGGAACCTTGGGCTGAAAAATCAGTTTAGTTATCAGTTTAGTTTAGTTTACAGTCACGTGCACCGAGGCACAGTGAAAAGCTTGTGTTTCTTGCTCATCAGTCAGCAGAAAGACAATAAATTCTTGGGTCCTAATGAGCATCATTCTGAGGTCTTAATGATGAGTTGATACAGTGGTTTTAATTTTCTAAAATTCCCTCGATTTGAGCAAGGTTCCATTAGAATGGAAAATAACAATCATGCTCTTTTATTCATAAAGGGAGGGAGATAGAAAGTAGGACGTTACAGGATAGTTTGCTTAACATATGTTAGAAGGCAAAAAGATTTTGTGTTTGAAACTATTAAAGACATGCCGGTCAGTGGCGCAGCTGTCTCACAGCGCCAATGACCAGGATTTGATTCTGTCCTCGGCTCCTGTCGGTGTGGAGTTTGCATGTTCTCCCTGTGACCATGTGGGTTTCCACCGGATGATCCGGTTTCCTCCCACATTGCATAGATGTTCAGGTTTGTAGGTTAATTGGCCTCTACAAATTGCCCAAGTGTGCATGGAGTGGATGAGCAAATGGGATAACGTGGAACAAGTGCGGACAGGTGATCAATGGTCGGCTTGGACCGTGGGCCGAAGGGCCTGTTCGCATGCTATATCTTTCAATCAAAAATAAACCAGTGTGAATGGACAATCGCTGGTTGGCATGGACTTGGTGGGCCTTAGGGCCTGACTTCAGAGAATGTTTGGTGACATTTCGGGTCAATGACTGTCTGAAGAAGGGTCCCGAGCCCAAACGTCACCTACCTAATTTCTCCAAAGATGCTGCCTGACCCGTTGAGTTACTCCTGCATTTTGTGTCTATCTTTGGTATAAATCAGCAGCTGCAGTTCCTTTTTATTGTATCTTCGAGAAGGTTTACCAGACTAAGAGTCAGACTCACAAAGCATGGAAACAGGCCCTTCGGCCCAACTTTCCCATGCTGACTAAAATTCCCCATCTTCACTGGTCCCACATGCCTGCATTTGGCGCATATTCCTCTAAACCTTTCCTGTTCATGTTTGGAACATGTGGGTCATCTTAAGAGGAAAAGTTAGCCTCTATCTGTCTGCTGGGGATTCAAAGGGTGAAAGTGATTGAATTGAAACATACAAGATCCTGAAGTGCATTGACAGGATCAATATTTCATCTTGTGGGAGAATTAGAAACAGGGGTCACTGTTGAAAAATAAGGGCTCGCCTGTAAAAGACAGAATAAAACATTTTATTCCTCTTAGAGGATTGTGAACCTTTGAATTTCTCTTCCTGAAAGGATGATGAAAGCACAGCCTTCAAATATTTATGAGCAGTTGGATCGATACTTGATAAGCAATGGTGACAGGACAACACGGGAAGGATGGAATGCCAATATAAGGTTGATTGGTAGGACAGACTTAAAGGGCTGAGTGGCCTGCTTCTGATTCTGATTTATTTGTTGGGTCCCGATGAGGGGCTCACCCCAAAACATCGACCATCTCTTTCCCTCCACAGATGCTGTTTGACCCGCTGAGTTCTCCCAGTGAGGTTACTTGGTAAATCAAAACAAGGCATATGAGTAAAACTCTGCAGTCCTGAGCAGGGCAGTGGGGCTGCAACTTACTCTTTCATACGTGGAACAGAGAACAAAGCTGCACAGGAACAGGCCCACAACATGCTGAACAAGGGAGTTGATGAGCGTGTGAGGGAGAATAAGCTTAGTTTTGTTTATTATTATTGAGTGGTGCACTGAGGTAAGCTTTAGACTTTAGAGACACCGTGCGGAAACAGGATATTCGACCCACCTGTAATCCCTGCATTCACCCCGTACACGAGCACTATCCAACACTAGAGAAAATGTATAATTTTACCAAAGCCAATTAACCTAAAAACCAGCACGTCTTTGGAGTGTGGGAGGAAACTGGAGCACCCGGAGAAAACTCCACGTGGTCACAGAGAGAATGTACAAACTCTGTGCAGAGAGCACCCACAGTCAGGATCGATCTCGGGGCTCTGGTGCTGTAAGGCAGCAACTCTACTGCTGCACCACTGTGCCACCCACAGTGAAAAGCCTTGTCGTTGTCCATGCATTCATAAGTGATAGGAGCAAAATTAGGAAATTTGGCCCATCAAGTCTGCTCCACCATTCAATCATGGTTGATCTATCTTTTCTTCTCAACCCCATTTTTACATTCACCCCATAATCCCTGACACTCATACTAATCACAAATCTGTCATTCTCCGCCTTAAAATACCCAATGACTTGGCCTCCACAGCCGTCCGTAACATTGAATTCCACAGATTCACCACCCTATGACTGAAGAAATCCCTCCTCATCTCCTGTGTGTTGTCCAGTCCGCTTAAAGTTGCAGGGCAACAGAGAAATAAGGACAGATAAAAATGGGTCCCTCAGATACACCAGGACCTTGATGGTTGATGGTTTCCCTCAGTGTTATTGTGAATATAAGATCCCATTCTGTATGCTGTGAGATCCTCCCAGTAATGCTCTGTTCATATGTGAGCCTCCAGCCCAGCAGGCTGGCTCGCGTATCAATCCATTTTAGCATGACCTACATGCTCTTGTATTCCGTTCCTTTTCCCAATTAGCTCTCCACTGTGCGCTCTCCAGACGACCTCAACCTGCTATTTTCAGGAATCTGTGGAGGTTCATTCCCAGAGGTCCTTCTCGGCCATGTGCCATTTTCTGTGCGTGAAATTGCTGCTCTTATCAACTACATCAGCAACTTTGTTGATGGAATAAATGTTTCAGTATTTCTACCCTTTGGGTAATTCTGAATGATAAAGCAACTGATCCAGAAACTCACAATGTTGATTGTGACTTAAGGGGATGTTTGCAACGAGACAGAAGGCTACATGGGGTTCATAGCAGCCAACATAATTTAACTAATTAAAAGAGGCCAGGGATATTGTAAAACCACTTAAAACTTCATTGCCAGACCATTAGGGGGCACCATCCTGTATGGGTATGGCTGCCCAGCCTGCAGCTGTCCGTTTTTTTTTCTCTCCTTTTTTTAATTTTTAGTTAGTTGAGTTTTTCTGTTTTCGGAGTCCTAGCCTTTTTTATGCGGTGGGGGGTGGGGGGGGGGGGAAAGGGGGAAACTACTTTTCCTGGTCCCTACCTGGTCAGAGAGGCAGCTTTCTCCGGGCTGCACCGTCGACCCATCCTCGCGGCCTACCAGCAGGCCTGGAGCGGCGTTTCCTGGGGGGGTGCCAAGATCCATGGTTATGGCAGTGCTGGAGCACCATCATGGAGTGGAGCGGGCGATGGCTTGCCTGGGTCGCTGCGCTGGAGCTCCGGTGAGCTGAAGACGGCAGGTGAGCTTCGCGGAGCTGCGGGACTGTGGGGCGGCGGGCGGAGGCGCTGAACTTCAAATTTAACGTCGGGGGCCTAGGATCTCTCGGCGAGATCGCCAGCTGTGGAGCACCATTCAGCGCAGCCTGTTGGCGTCGGAAGCCGCGGTCTCCAGCAAGGAAGCGGCCGTTACAGGCACCCCGACCGCTGAGAGGGTTCTCCCGACGCCGGAGCACCATCACCCAGCGAAGAAGGGCCTGGAACATTGGCCCCCGTAGCGGCGACTGCGGAGGCCTCAATAGGCCCGACTATGGGTGAACAAGGGGATGGGGACTGGACTTTGTGCCTTCCCTCATAATGAGAACCATTGTGGAGGGATGTTTTTTATGTTTATTGTTAAATTCTTTAATGTTGTGTCTTATCTTTATCTGTGTGCTGCATGGCAAGACAAATTTTACCACACCAATTGGTGCATGTGACAATAAATGTCCTTTGTCCGTTGTCATTAAGAAACATGGGGCGGCATGGTGGTGCAGGGGTAGAGTTGCTGCATTACAGCACCAGAGACTCGGGTTTGTTCCCGAGTACAGGTGCTGCCTGTATGGTGTTTGTTTGTTCTCCCCATAACCTGTATGGATTATCTCCTGCTGCTCACGTTTCCTCCCACACTCTGAAGACGTACAGGTTTGTAGGTTAATTGCCTTCAGTAAAAATTGTAAATTGTCCCTTGTGTGTAGGATAGTGTTAGTGTGCGGTGATTGCTGGTCTGCGTGGACTCGGTGGGCCGATCAGCCTGTTTCCACGCTGTATCTCTAAACTAAACCAAACCAGAATTGGTGCAAGCTTATTTTGTAGATTTATTATTCCTGGCACTTCTGTTTTTTGGTGCGTTCCACAAATGTTGTCTGTGTTTCACCGCACTATCATTCTGTAGCATCTGTGGAGCAGTAAGGAGAAGACTATTGCAGGGCAAACCTTCTGAAAGGAATTGATTCAACCACGGTTGGTGCAGTTGGCAGAGCTGCTGCATCCCAGCGTCAGATATCCGGGTTCGATCCTGATCTCAGCTCCAGCCTGTGTAGAGTTTGCACATTCTCCGCGTGACCATGTGGATTTCCTCCGGGTACGTAGGTTGTTTCTTGCACATAGAAATTCTTGCAAATTCCTTTTTTCCATACAATTCAGTAAAAATCGTACTATACATAAGCACAATTATACTCTAATAAAGAGTGTGGGAATAGTAGATTACACTGAGGCAGTACATTACACTGAGGCAGAACGCCCTAGAATTTAGAAGATTGAGGGGGGATCTTATAGAAACTTACAAAATTCTTAAGGGGCTGAACAGGCTAGATGCAGGAAGATTGTTCCCGATTTTGGGGAAGTCCAGGACAAGGGGTCGCAGATTAAGGATAAGGGGGAAATCTTTTAGGACCGAGATGAGAAAAAATATTTTTCACACGGTGGTGAATCTCTGGAATTCTCTGCCACAGAAGGTAGTTGAGGCCAGTTCATTGGCTATATTTAAGAGGGAGTTAGATGTGGCCCTTGTGGCTAAAGGGATCGGGGTATGGAGAGAAGGCAGGTACAGGATACTGAGTTGGATGATCAGCCATGATCATATTGAATGGCGGTGCAGGCTCGAAGGGCCGAATGGCCTACTCCTGCACCTATTTTCTATGTTTCTATGGAACATTAGAGTGGCCTTGTTTCCGCTGTCATTTTGTGTGATTCAAGTCTAAAGTTGTTAAAAATGTAGCGTGTAACTTGGCCATAAAAGCCCGTTGCCCCGGTAGCGGCACTGGGTCAGTTACAGGGGTCGGCCTGGCCTGGCGATGCTGTTGGAGTCTCCATTGCTGATCTGCCGCCCCATGGTACTGAAGGACACATCCGAGCCGCGCACTTAACCACTTGGAGCGGTGCCTGATATAATCAAGCCATCCCAGATCCCAAGGACATGCAAGTTTGTAGGTTAATTGACCTTTAGTTTAGTTTAGATATATAGCATGAAAAGCAGTAGAGTTGTCGCCTCACAGCGGCAGAAACCTGGATTCAATCCTGACTACGCCTGCTGTTTAAATGGCCTTTGTACATTCTCTCTGTGACCGTGTGGGTTTTCTACAGGGGCTTCAGTTTCCAACCACATTCCAAGACGTGCAGGTTTGTAGGTTAATTGGCTTCTGCAAATTGTTCCTAGTGTGTAGGATATTGTTAGTTTACCGGGCGATTGCTGGTTGGTGCAGACTCAGTGGGCCGAAGGGGTCTGTTTCCATTCTCTATCTCTAAAACTAAATTAAATTAAACAAATCCAACATTTTGACTTTGACCGATGTCAATCGAGCTGGTCTATTGTTGCCTGCTTTTGTGCTTGGATAGTTGGATAGTTTAAGTGACAGGAGGATCAATTAAAAGAAGTATTTGTTTGGTTAATATTCCACCTGCAAATGCCAGATTTCTGGGCAGTGACCATCAGTTTGATATGAGAAGCTTTTTTATGCATGTGGATAGCCATCTGAAGGAGACAGCTGCTTGCAAACCCATAAAGGCTTGGGGCAGTTCTATGTCACTGATCTCAGAGTGGTCGGAAGGAGAGCATTCTGGCTCTTAAATGTTTCACTCGTTCCCAGCAGGCAATTTCTCAAAGTAACTTACTCTTTTCACCAGTAGCTTCTTTGACATTCTTTTTTTTGTTTTTTAATCAGTTTTCATAAGAGATTGAAGCAGAATGATGCCATTTGTCCCATCAAGCCTGCTCCGCCATTCAATCATGGCTGATCTATTTTTCCCTCTCAACCCCGTTCTCCTACCTTCTCCCCATAACCTCAAACGCACACTTCCAGATTCAGGGGCAGTTGCTTCCCAGCTGTTGTCAGACAACTGAGCCATCCTATCATCAACTAGAGAACGTCCCTGACCCACCATCTATCTCATTGGAGACCCAGAGACTTTAATCAGCCTTTACTGGACTTTATCTTGCACTGAACGTTATTCCCTTTACACACTATCTGTACACGGTGGATGGCTTGATGTTTGATATTTCCGCTGACTAGATAGCAAAAAAAATAAAAAAAGCTTTTCACTGTACCCTCAGCAATGTGACAATAAAATAAACTGGCTAACTTACTAATCAAGAATGTATCAATCTCTGCTTTAAAAATACCCAATGACAGCCTCCAGAGCTGTTTTTCACTTCAAAAAATGGCTTCAAGATGCTGCACGGAAGCAGACCTTTTGGTCCACCATAAATCCCCCATACATACAATTTCTATATTATCCCACTTTCTCTTCCCTATACGCCAGGGCAATTTACAGAGGCCAATTAACCGACAATCCTGTACCTCAGCTTGGAAATGGGCCCTTCAGCCCGCCGACCATCGATCATCTATTCATACTAGCTCCATGTTATTCCACTTTAGGGGGAATTTGAAGAAGACAATTTTGGGATGTGGGAAGACACCAGAGCTCTCGGAGGAAACACATGCGGTCAAAGGAAGAACACACAAACTCCACACATACTGCACCCGAGGTCAGGATTGAACCTGGGTCTCTGGCACTGTGAGACAATAGCTCTGTGACCTACGCCACTGTGCCACCTGAGGTCACCAAATGGATAGCACTTCTATTTCGGTATTGGTATTCATTTATTATTGTCACATGTACCGGGATACCAGTGAAAAGCTTTTGGTTGTCAAGAGACATTTGGACAGGCACATGGATATGATGGGTTTGGAGGGTTATGTACCAGGCATGGGCAGGTGGCACTAGTGTAGATGGATCATGTTGGTCAGTATGGGTAAGTTGGGCCGAAGGGCCTATTTCCACACTGTATGACTATGACTTTGCGTGCTATCCAAATAAATCAGAACTAGCTGTACATGAGTACAATCAAACTGTCCACAAGCACAGGTAAAGCATAGAGAAAAATTATAGTGTGCAGAATATAGTTTTGCCTGATAGATTTACAATTGGAATAGAAATTGAAAAGTGTGGAGCAATTGAATTAGATGGTAGTAGATCCTCGGCTGGGACCAGCACATAAAAAGACGCCACATTATTGTGACATTTTGCATTTTGCCTTACGCCTTTCAATGATGCAGGTTGTGGGTTCATTTCCCTTTCTTTGAAACAGGCTAGGCTGACCACCCCAGTCAAGTGCACAAATTTGGAAGCAATATTAAATTGAGGCCCTTTCAGATGACACAAAATGAGTTTTAGAGTCATAGAATCACACAGCTCAGAAACAGCCCCTTCCGTCAAACGCCGACAAACTAGGGTGGCAGCGGTAGAGTTGATGCCTCACTGCACCAGAGACCCGGGTTCGATCCTGATTGTGGGTGCTGTCTGTACTGAGTTTGCACATTCTCCCTGTGACCACATTCTCCCTGTGACCACGTGGGTTTTCTCCGGCTGCTCCGGTTTCCTCACACACTCCAAAGATGTGCAGGTATGCCGGTTAATTGACTTCTGTAAATTGTAAATTGTCCCTAGTGTGCAGGACAATGCTAGTGGAAGGGGTGATCTCTGGTTGGTGCGGACTCAGTGGGCCAAAGAGCTTGTTCCGCGCCCATCCCAAAAGTCCTCCATTCCAACCAACAATGCACGTCTACGCCAGTCCCATTTGTATGCGTTTCATCCATATCCTTCTGAACCGTTTCTGCCCTAGGTGAAAGGGGAAAGATTTAAAAGGACCCCGAGGGGCATCTTTTTCCCTCCGAGGGTGGTGAGTGTATGGAATGAGCTGCCAGAGGAATTAGTTGAAGCAGATGCAATAACAACATTTAAAGAGACACTTGGACAGAAACATGAACATGAACAGGAAAGGATTAAAGGGATATGTGCCAAGCACGGGCAGGTGGGACAAGCACAGATGGGTCATCATGTCGGCATGGGCATATTGAGCCAAAGGGCCTGTCTCTGTGCTGCATGGCTCTATGACTAAGGCTCTCAGACTATCCTGGGCTGAAGCAAAATTGTCTTGGCTGGCATTGTTGTCTTTGAAGCAAAGGATAAGCAAATATAACTGAGGTGTACAACATTAAAAGATGCCTCGATCAGGTGAAATAGGACCAATTTTCTTAAGCAAAGTGAATCAATAGCAAAGAACAATGTGTTTTTGTTAATTGATAACAGGGTTAGAGAGGAATTCAGAGAGAAATATAGCACTTAACAGATGGTAAAATCTTGGAACTCGCTCTGAAAGGTGATTAAGGCAGAAACCCCATTACATTTAACTTTATTTGGACAAGCAATTTAAAGCACATAATCGGCTGGACGAGAGACTGAAGCTGGGAAGTAGGATTAATACAAATTTAACGTGGGCGGTGCAATGGCATAGCAGTAGAGTTGTTGCCTTACAGTGTCAGAAACACGGGTTCGATCCTGACTATGGGCACTGACTGCGGAGGTTGTACATTCTCCCTGTGATTGTGTGGGCGTTTTTGGGTGCTCTGGTTTCCTCCCACATTCCAAAAATGTGCATGTTTGTTGATTAATTGGCGTCTGTAAATTGTCCCTAGTGTGTAGGATAGAACTGGTGTACAGATGAATGTTGGTTGGCGTCCACTCGGTGGGCTGATGGGCCTGTTTCCACACTATTTCTCTAAGCTAAACTGAATACTAAACATCTGAATATAGGTCCTGACCCGAAATGTCATCTGTCCATTCCCTCCTCTGGTGCTGCCTCACCTGCTGACTTGCTGAGTTCCTCCAGCATTTTGTATTTTGCTCAAGGTCCCAGCATCTCTAGGTTAATGTTTGCACTCAATGAGACAAATGACTTCTTCTATTTACATGAAAATGTAATTGGCAACATTCAAAGGGATACTGGAGGCATAGTGATCGAGTGATATAGTGTGGAAACAGGCCCTTGATGACAACGTCTTTCCTATAACATGGTGCCCAGAACTGAACACAGTAATCTAAATGCGGTCTCACCGATGTCTTATACAACTGCAACATAACCTCCTAACTTCTATACTCAAGACTTCTTGATGTTTCGACGCGTGTATACTCAAGACTTTTTGAGTACAGATGCAATGATCGCCTGATACTCGTTCTATCCTACACACAATTCACAGAAGGAAGTTAACCTACAATTCTGCACGTCTTTGGGATGTGGAGAGGATGTTCCCACTAATGGGAGAGTCTAGGACCAGAGGCTATAGCCTCAGAATATAAGGATCTACCTTCAGCAAGGAGATGAGGAGAAATTATCTGGATTGGAGTGAAATTCTCTGCCACAGAAGGCAGTGGAGGCCGATTCACTGGATGTTTTCAAGAGAGAGTTAGATATTGCTCTTAGGGCTAATGGAATCAAGGGATATGGGGAGAAAGCAGGAATGGGGTACTGATTGTGGATGATCAGTAATGATCATATTGAATGGCGGTGCTGGCTCGAATGGCCAAATGGCCTTCTCCTGCACCAATTTTCTATGTTTCTATGTTTCTAAATTAGAGGGGGCAAATCTGTGAAATGGAGAAAGGGAGTAGGCGACGTTTCGGGTCGAGACCCTTCTTCAGACTGATTCTCAGTACATAAAGTGCTGTGAGGTTGTGCAAGGCGAATGAATGGCTGTCTTCTCTCCTTTTTCATATGTGGGGCAACGCTTGATTCGACAGGTGGGTGCGGCAACTTTCATTGCGCACTGTCCTTGCAATGTCACTTGCTGGTTGCTGGAACTCACAGTCGCATTCCACAGCTGCGGTAAAAAGACCATCTGGAGTCTCAGTGGGGCCAGAAACCAAAATGGGAATCACACCAAATGATTGTTTTAGTCGTGGCCGAGTTCAGTGCACATGTTAGCATAATGTTTGCAGTCTCATCTGAAAATTGGTTTGTCTGACTGTCTGTAAATAGGACAAGGAGTGTGGTGATGCAGTGACATCCCTGTACCATGACCAACACCAACACTGGGATGCACAGATTAAATCCCAGCGATATGGGTGCTCTTGGGGCAGAACCTAATAAAGGGACCCTGAAAGTTAACAGGTAACATTCATAACCAGTGAAGCTGCTCCCTCGAACCTTAATGATCCCGAGTGAAATCCAATTTTTACCATTTTTAATCAGTCTGCACAGCTAGATTTATATTAAGAAACGCCCCATCTGCTTATCCATCTGCTTTTTCTTGCTCTCTGTCCATCCATGAATACAGACTTGTCGATTACTTGCCCAAAGTGACTTCCTGAAGCTTTAAATCTGATTTGCACTGCCTTCCATAATGTTTGGGACAAAGACCCATCATTTATTTATTTGCTTCTGTACTCCACAATTTGAGATTTGTAATAGACAAAAACACATGCGGTTAAAGTGCGGGGTACACAAAAGGCTGGAGAAACTCAGCGGGTGCAGCAGCATTTAAGGAGAGGAGATAGGCGACGTTTCGGGTCGAGACCCTTCTTCAGACTGGTCAGGGATCAGGGAAACGAGAGATATAGATGGTGATGTGGAGAGATAAAGAACAATGAATAAAAGATATGCAATAAAGTATCGATGATAAGGTAAGCTGTTTGTAGTGTGAAAATGAGAAGCTAGTGCGACTAGGGTGGGGGAGAGAGATAGAGAGAGAGAGGGAATGCCAGGGCCCGAGGGCTGAGGGAGAGGTGGGAATGGGGAGGAGACAGCAAGGGTTAACAGAATTGAGAAAATTCAATGTTCAAGCCCAGTGATTAAAGTGCACTTTGTCAGATTTTAATAAAGGCAATTTTTATACATTTTTGTTTCACCATGTAGAAATTACAGCAGTGTTTATACATAATCCCCCTATTTCAGGACACCATGTTTGGGACACAGCAATGTCATGTAAATGAAAGTAGTCATGTTTAGTATTTTGTTGCATATCCTTTGCCTGCAATGGCAGCTTGAAGTCTGCGATTCATGGACATCACCAGTTGCTGGGTGTCTTTTCTGGTGATGCTCTGCCAGGCCTGTATTGCAGCCATCTTTAGCTTATGCTTGTTTTGGGGGCAAGTCCCCTTCAGTTTTCTTTTCAGCATATAAAAGGCATGCTCAGTTGGGTTCAGATCGGGTGACTGACTTGGCCACTCAAGAAATTACCAATTTTTAGCTTTGAAAAACTCCTTTGTTGCTTTAGCAGTATGTTTGGGATCATTGTCTTACTGTAGATTGAACCGCCGGCCAATGGGTTTTGAGGCATTTGTTTGAAATTGAGCAGATAGGATGAGTCTATACACTTCAGAATTCATTATGCTACTACATCAGCAGTTGTATCATCAATGAAAATGAGTGAGCCAGTACCTTCAGCAGCCATACATGCCCAGGCCATAACACCCCCACCACCGTGTTTCACAGATGAGGTGATATGCTTTGGATCTTGAGCAGTTCCTTCTCTCCTCCATACATTGCTCTTGCCATCACTCTGATATAAGTTAATCTTCGTCTCATCTGTCCACAAGACCTTTTTTCCAGAACTGTGGTTGCTCTTTGCAATTTACAGTTTGCCAGGAAAGTACTTCTTGCAAACTGTAACCTGGCCATCCTATTATTTTGGCTAACCAGTGGTTTGCATCTTGCAGTGTAGCCTCTGTATTTCTGTTCATGAAGTCTTCTGCGGACAGTGGTCATTGACAAATCCACATCTGACTCTGAAGAGTGTTTCTGATCTGTCAAACAGGTGCTTGGGGATTTTCCTTTAATATGGAGAGAATTCTTCTGCCATTAGCTGTGAAGGTCTTCCTTGGTCTGCCAATCCCTTTGCGATTAATAAGCTCACCAGTGCTCTCTTTCTTCTTAATGATGTTCCAAACAGTTGATTTTGGTAAGCCTAAGGTTTGGCTGATGTCTCTAACAATTTTATTCTTGTTTCTCAGTCTTTCTCATGGCTCTTTGCCTTTCATTGGTGCAACTTTGGTCCTCATGTTGATAAACAGCAATAAAAATTTCCAAATGTGATGGAAAGATTGGAGGAAAGACTAGGTGCTGAGAGCTCTCTTATACCTGCTTTAAGGATTCAATTGAACACACCTGAGCAATTACAAACACCCGTGAAGCCATGTGTCCCAAACATTATGGTGCCATGAAATGGGGGGACTATGTATAAACACTACATGGTGAAACCAAATGCATAAAAATGGCCCTTATTAAGATCTGACAATGTGCACTTTACCACATGTGATTGTTTCTATTACAAAGGCAAATAAATAAATGATTGGTCTTTGTCCCAAACAATGTGGCACTGTAACTGTTTACAGTGGCTTGCAAAAGTTTTCATACCCCTTGAACTTTTCCACATTTTGTCACGTTACAACCACAAATGTAAATGTATTTTATTGGGATTTTATGTGATAGACCAACACAAAGTGGTGCATAATTGTGAAGTGGAAGGATAATGATACATGGTTTCCAAATTTTATTACAAATAAAAAACTGAAAAGTGTGGCGTGCAAAAGTATTCTGCCCCCCTGAGTCAATACTTTGTAGAACCACCTTGTGCTGCAATTACAGCTGCAAGTCTTTTGGGGTATGTCTCTACCAGCTTTGCACATCTAGAGACTTAAATGTTTGCCCATTCTTCTTTGCAAAATAGCTCAAGCTCAGTCAGATTGGATGGAGAGCGTCTGTGAACAGCAATTTTCAAGTCTTGCCAGAGATTCTCAATTGGATTTAGGTCTGGACTTTGACTGGGCCATTCTAACACATGGATATGCTTTGATCTAAACCATTCCATTGTAGCTCTGGCTGCATGTTTAGGCTCGTTGTCCTGCTGGAAGGTGAACCTCCGCCCCAGTCTCAAGTCTTTTGCAGACTCTAACAGGTTTTCTTCCAAGATTGCCCTGTATTTGGCTCCATCCATCTTCCCATCAACTCTGACCAGCTTCCTTGTCCCTGCTGATGAAAAGCATCCCCACAGCATGATGCTGCCACCACCATGTTTCACAGTGGGGATGGTGTGTTCAGGGTGATGTGCAGTGTTAGTTTTCCGCCACACATAGCGTTTTGCATTTAGGCCAAAAACTTCAATTTTGGTCTCATCAGACCAGAGCACCTTCCTCCACATGTTTGCTGTGTCCCCCACATGGCTTGTGGCAAAACTGCAAACGGGACTTCTTATGGCTTTGTTTCAACAATGGCTTTCTTCTTGCCACTCTTCCATAAAGGCCCGATTTGTGGAGTGCACGACTAATAGTTGTCCTGTGGACAGATTCTCCCACCTGAGCTGTGGATCTCTGAAGTTCCTCCAGAGTTACCATGGGTCTCTTGGCTGCTTCTCAGATCAATGCTCTCCTTGCCCGGCCTGTCAGTTTAGGTGGACGGCCATGTCTTGGCAGGTTTGCAGTTGTGCTATACTCTTTCCATTTTCGGATGATGGATTGAACAGTGCTCTGTGAGATGTTCAAAGCTTGGGATTTTTTTTGCAACCTAACCCTGCTTTAAACTTCTCCACAACTTTATCCCTGACCTGTCTGGTGTGTTCCTTGGGCTTCATGATGCTGTTTGTTCACTAATGTTCTCTTACAAACCTCTGAGGCCTTCACAGAACAGCTGTATTTATACTGAGATTAGATTACACACAAGAGGACTCTATTTACTAATTAGGTGACATCTGAAGGCAATTGGTTGCACTGGATTTTATTTAGGGGTATCAGAGTAAAGGGGGCTGAATTATTTTGCACGCCACACTTTTCAGTTTTTTTATTTGTAAAAAAAATTGAAAACCATGTATCATTTTCCTTCCACTTCACAATTATGCGCCACTTTGTGTTGGTCTATCACATAAAATCCCAATAAAATATATTTGTGGTTGTAACGTGACAAAATGTGGAAAAGTTCAAGGGGTATGAAAACTTTTGCAAGCCACTGTATAAGAGTTAAAACATGGTTGCTAAGAAAATAAGAAGAAATTGAAAGTAAGCAGCCCGGTTATTTTACGTCTTTAATTTCCCTCTAATACTTTCTAATCCATCAACCTGCTAACCTGTCTGCTAAGGAAAATTGGCATCTGATTGATGGTGGTAAATTGATCAAGGTCACTGGTTACTCATTGTAATTTAGTTTAGTTTGTTATCACGTGTACCGAGGTACAGTGAAAAGCTTTTTTGTTGCCTGCTATCCAGTCAGCAGAAGGACTACATATGATTACAAAAGACTGTCCACAGTGTACAGAATAGAGGTTTAAAAGAGTGGAGCGACTGCCATGAATTATTGCAGATCCCCTTCAAGGACCAGCGCACAATGAGTCGCCTGGCTTGGGTGCCATCTTGGGTTGATCCCAACACTCAGTTCCATTGGAATCACCATGGTGAGTGTTTAAGGCAATTAGAACCTACTGCTGGCTATTCTAAACTGGTTTGGTCAATGCCTGCCACCAAATTCATACTTCCAACCTTCAATGCTCTGGTTAGTACTGCCCTAATTTGACAAAAGGAAGCAACTGACAATTTTGTCAAAATTGAGTTATTGCTTAAGGTATTTGAGATATGCTCTACACAATGGTGAACAAAATAGGTCTTCTCTGAGTACAATTTGAAAATATTTATACCAGAGAAGTAAGAAATTCCATCACAGAGAGCTGAAAGAAAAACACGTTTTCCTCATTTACAAGAAAATGCCTTTTTGCCAGTTGCTTCCTTTTGTCAAAGTAGGGCGGAGTAGATATAATCACTTTGTATTTAAATTGCCTGAAGACAGAATGTAGAACAT
The DNA here is from genome assembly GCA_035221665.1 of Okamejei kenojei. Classification (NCBI taxonomy): domain Eukaryota; kingdom Metazoa; phylum Chordata; class Chondrichthyes; order Rajiformes; family Rajidae; genus Okamejei; species Okamejei kenojei. The sequence goes on from CM069131.1 coordinate 56,766,077, forward strand.
AGAAAGAGTTTGTACATTCTCGCTGGGACCCCATGGGTTCTCTCTGTGTGCTGTGGATTCTTCTCACACTCCAAAGACGTACAGGTTTGTAGGTTGATTCGGTAAAATTGCAAATTATCCCTTGTGTGTGAGACAGTGAGAATGTATGGGGTGATGACTGGTCAGCGCGGACTCGGTAGGCTGAAGGGCCTGTTTCCATGCTGTATCTCTAAAGTCTGAAGTAAAGTCTCAAGATCCTGAACATCAAGGCTCTATGAAACAATCAAATCTTGCAAGACATCATGCCATTACTCGAGAATAAACAATAAAGCGTAGAACAGTACAGCACAAGAACAGGCTCTTCGGCCCACTTGTCTGTGCGGAACATGATACCAAGACCATCTCTTATCGACCTGCACATAATCCAAGTTAAAAGTCAAGAGTGTTTTATTGTCATATATTCCAAAACAGAATAATGAAGATCTTTCTTGCAGCAGGACTACAGAGATGTCCCTCCATTCCTTGCATCTCCATGTGTCTATCTAAAAGCTTCTAAAATGCCACTATCATATTATCCTCAACCACCAACCCTGGCAGCGGGTTCCAGACACTCACCACACTCTGTGTAAAAAGGTTGCCCCCCCCCCCGTCACCTCAAAGCTATGCCTTCTAGTATTTGTTTTTTTTTTCCCATTGTCATAAAAAGGTTCAGGCTGTCTACCCTATCTATGCTTCATAATTGTATGTACTTCTATCAGGTCTCCCTGCAACTTCCAACATTCCTGAGAAAACAATCCAAGTCTGTCCAACCACTCCCTGTAGCTAATACCCCCTGATCCAGGCAACTTTTTGCTAATTCTCCTCTGCACCCTTTCCAAATGCTCCACATCCTGCTTCTGGCAACCAGAACTGCATGCAGTACACCAAATGTGGCCAAACCAAAGATAGAGTGGATCATTTAAAGGGTTAATTCAAGAGTGTTTAATTGTCATGTGCACCGACAAAAGAACAATGACAAGCTTACTTGCAGATGCATAGAATCATAGAATCATAGAAAATAGGTGCAGGAGTAGGCCATTCGGCCCTTCAAGCCTGCACCGCCATTCAATATGATTATGGCTGATCATCCAACTCAGTGTCCTGTACCTGCCTTCTCTCCATACCCCCTGATCCCTTTAGCCACAAGGGCCACATCTAACTCCCTCTTAAATATAACCAATGAACTGGCCTCAACTACCTTCTGTGGCAGAGAAAATGATCTTCTCATCTCGGTCCTAAAAGACTTCCCCCTTATCCTTAAACTATGACCCCTTGTTCTGGAGTTCCCCAACATCGGGAACAATCTTCCTGCATCTAGCCTGTCAACCCCTTAAGAATTTTGTAAGTCTCTATAAGATCCCCCCTCAAACTCCTAAATTCCAGCGAGTACAAGCCGAGTCTATCCAGTCTTTCTTCATATGGAAGTCCTGCCATCCCAGGAATCAGTCTGGTGAACCTTCTCTGTACTCCCTCTATGGCAAGAATGTCTTTCCTCAGATTAGGAGATCAAAACTGTACGCAATACTCCAGGTGTGGCCTCACCAAGACCCTGTACAACTGCAGTAGAACCTCCCTGCTCTTGTACTCAAATCCTTTTGTTATGAATGCCAACATACCATTCGCTTTCTTCACAGCCTGCTGCACCTGCATGCCTACTTTCAATGACTGGTGTACCATGACACCCAGGTCTCATTGCATCTCCCCCTTTCCTAATCGGCCACTGTTCAGATAATAGTCTACCCTCCTGTTTTTGCCGCCAAAGTGGATAACCTCACATTTATCCACATTATACTGCATCTGCCATGCATTTGCCCACTCACCCAACCTATCCAAGTCACCTTGCAGCCTCCTAGCATCCTCCTCACAGCTAACACTGCCCCCCAGCTTCGTGTCATCCGCAAACTTGGAGATATTGCATTCAATTCCCTCATCCAGATCATAACAGGCTTGTAATACAAGACACGTAGATAGTAAGTATTAAACACAAAAAACCCCATAAATTAATAACTCCAAAACAAGTGCAAAAAAAAAACCCAAACTCCTTAGTGAAACCAAAGACAGCCCATAGCTCATAGGTCAGTGTTGTGTAGTGTTCAGGAGCGTGATTGTTGTTGGAAAGAAGCTGTTCTTGACCCTGGTTGTTACGGTTTTCAGAGTCTTATATCTTCTTCCCAATAGTAGCAGTGAAACGAGAGAGTGGCTAGGGTTGTGTGGGTCTTTGATGCTGGCTGCCTTTTTGTGGCATTGCTTCCAATAGATTCTGAAGGGTCTCGACCTGAAATATCGCCTGTCCATGTTCTCCAGAGATGCTGCCTGACCTGCTGAGTTACTCCAGCTTTTTGTGGCGTATGAAGAAGGGCTCGATCCTTAATGTCACCTGTCCATGTTCTCCAGAGATGCTGCCTAACTTACTGGGTTACTCCAGCACTTTGTGCCCTTTTCTCTAGATTCCCTTCTATAGGAAAAGGGTCAGTATCCGTGATGGACTGGGCAGTTTAGTTTTAGTTTAGTTTATTGTCACAACAAAAAGCATTTTTGTTGCGTGCTATCCAGTCAGAAAGATTGTACATGATTTATCAAACTGTCTTCAGTGTACAGACACAGGATAAAGGGAACATAACTGTTTCCCACTTTTTATATTCTCCCTCAAAGTTTCTACAAAGATTCTCAGCTTCCCATTTCACTGAACAAACCATCCCAAACTACAATTGCAATATTTTTAAGTCGAACTCCAGCGTATTCCACACAGCCAAGCTGTTACTTTAATTCATTGAAGCTGCAATATTTATGTGTGCAGGTTAATTAGATCCAGAACTGTGTGAAGTTTGATGATTATTACACCTTGGCAACAACTTTTGAAAATGAGAAAGGAACATTTGGCAAAAGATGAAGACTTCTCTAATTCAATTAATATATTATTGCGAAAAATAACATAATCTGCGGTTTCATGTGTCTACAACTTATTTGAAGATTGCCTTTGCTTTAATATATTGTATAATTAAAAATAATATTGGATGCCTCCAACTTCACAGACACTGCTAAAGAAGTCTGGAAGATTCAGCAGCACATGCATGATAGGAAAAGGCGGGGGGAACAGACAAGTTTACCACTCAGTGAACCCCATTACTGACACTTTCAGTTAAGCTCGGGACAGTCCGTAGCAAATCTCTGTGATGTGTCAAAAACACATCATATATTGATCATGGAGACATGTGGGAAGGAGCTGCAGATGCTGGTTTAAACCGAAGATAGACACTAAAAGCTGGAGTAACTCAGCAGGTCAGACAGCATCTCTGGAGAAAAGGAATAGGTGACGTTTCGGGTTGAGACCCTTCTTCAGACAGTCTCGACCCGAAACGTTACCTATTCCTTTTCTCATGAGATGCTACCTGACCCAGCGAGTTACTCCAGATCTTTGTGTCTATCTTTGGTCATGGAGACACAACGACCTACAGATGCTGGAATCTTGAGCAAAATACAAAAGTGCTTGAGGAACACAGTCAGGCAGCAAGTGTGGAAGGAATGGACAGGTAACGTTCCATAGAATCCGTCTGAAGAAGGATATATTGGCCTGTCCCACTGTGTTCCTCTTGCACGTTTGTGCTTTGCTCGTGTATTGGACGTATGGATTTATTAATGCCACGTGTACTGAGTGGCAGTGATAAACTTTGTTTTTCATGCTATCCAGGCAAATAGTACCATATATGAATGCATCAGGTAGTGCAAAAGAGAAAAGAAACAGAATGCAAAAAAATTGTGTAGAACCAAAGAACTACAGATGCTGGTTTACAAAAGGACACAAAGTGCTGGAGAAACTCAGCGGGACAGGCAGCATCTCTGGAGAACATGGATAACTGATGTTTCCAGTCGGGATCTTACTTACTTCAGTTGGAGGGACCACATCACCAACACCTAGCTCTATGGGGAGATTCCACCTCTGACCGAGAAGATCAGGTCGAGAAGGATGAGGCTCGCTGGTCACTGCCACCCACAAATGCCAGTAAACAAGGTTGTGCTGTGGGAACCCACCCATGGGAGACGTGGCCCTGGACGGCCAATCAAGATGATGCTGAAGACGTTGATGGAAGACGCGTGTGCAGAGACGAAAAGAGGAGCTTGCCAGCTGCATGGAGGACAGAGATGTGTGGTGCGTCCGTCACCGTGCCCCTCGGAAACCAGCACCTCTGCGTCGCTAATGTTTTTAACAATGATGATGATCCTACTTAGGAGAACCTTTAAAATAGACATATAGAACACAGATGCTCCCCGACTTACGTAAGGGTTAAGTCCCTTGGATCATTGCGTAAATCAGATGTTACAAAAGTCAAAACGGAAGTGGTACTGCACACACATAATTTACTATCGGATGTGGAGACGATGTTGGGGCTCTGAGGAAAGAATGACGGGGAGCTCCAACACGCAGATCAGGCAGGAGTTTACGTAAGTGCGACTTTACATTAGTCGCCTATTACGTAAGTCGAGGAGTGTCTTTGTCCTGTTATAAAGAGTCATAGAGAGAGAGAGTCAGAGTCATACAACATGGAAACTTGCCCACGCCGACCGACTTGTCCCATCTACACTGGCCCCATCTGCCTGCATTAAGGGCCTGTCCCACTTGGGAGACCTAATCCGCGAGTTCCGGCGAGTTTGCCCTCGACTCATACTCGCAGCATGGTCGACACGAGGTAGTAGGAGGTCTTCATGCTCGTGAGTGGTCCACGCGTACTCGAGGCCTCAGCTAGGTTGCAGCGTTTTTTTCAATATGTTAAAAAATGCCCGCAAGTTAAAAAAAGGTTGCCATGGGAAAAATCAATACTTTTTTTACTCGTAGGTTTAGTCGCAGTAGGTCGGCATGTTAGTCGTAGGTAATCGAGGGTAGTCGAAGGTAGTCATAGATAAGGGCCTGTCCACTTTTACAGGCAACTCCCAACACCAACGTGATAGGTTGTGAGAGGTCTCCTATGGTCATAAGAGGTCATGAGAGGTCTCCAAAGAGTCGTAGTGTCTTTCTGGTCACCACTGAATTTTCAACAGGTTGCCTGTAACGGTCGCGTAAGTGGGACAGGCCCTATAGTCTTCATCATAGTCAAAGGGCGATCGAAGGAGGTTGTCTTCACTCTGCACTATTCCGTGTCCAATTTTCCCAAAGTTAGTCGTTGCTAGTCGAAGCTGGTCTTCAACATATTTGAAGGAGGTCTTCTACATAGTCAAAGGAGGTCTTCAACATACCATTTTTTCAAACTCTTCTAAACTCGCCAATTTGGTCGCCCAAGTGGGACAGCCCCTTTAGGCCCATATTCCTCTAAATCTGTCCTATCCATGCACCTGTGTAATTGTTTCTTAAATGTTGTGATAGTACTGACCTCAACTACCTCCTCTGTCAGTTCGTTCCATACATTCACCACCCTTTGTGTGAAATAGTTACCCCTCAGTTTCCAAGTAAATCCTTTTCCCCTCACAAACCCGTGTCCTCTGGTTCTTAATTCCCCTACTCTGGGCAGGAGACTCTGTGCATTTACTCTATTCCTCTCATGATTTTGTGCACAATAGTGTAGTAAAATGTAACACTGTTGCAGAGAAAGTGAGATTAAAACAATAGTGCAGGGCTGCAAAGAGGCAGATTGTGTCTCATTGGCACCATGCCTCCAAATCAGAAAGCGGTGAGTTCAAGATCCCATGCTTGAAATCGGTGCTGAGGCTCATGGGCAATATTGAAGTGGTGCCATCCTGTGGGAGATGCCACCTTTCACCCAGTGCCTTTTGGTGAAGCCAAAATTCCAAAACTACCATTCAGAAGAAGAAAACTGGAGTTTCCCTTTCTATGCCGACTAGCTTTTAATGGCACTACCAACATAATTAATAGATTATTGTGTATTATTAATTACTATCTGTGGGAACTTGTCAGGCACAAATTGTCTGCTCTATTCCCCATGTTACCCCAGTAAATGTTTGCTCAAAATATCCATCCAGTTACAACTGCTCTGGCCAATAATTGATTGAAAGATTCAGGATGGAATATGTAGCAGATACCATGAAAACAAACCCATTGGCCCACTGAGTCCACATCAACCATCAATCACCCTTGTAATTCTAATTCTATGTTATTCCACTCGTTGGCCTGTCCCAGTTAGGTGATTTTTCAGGCGACTGTCAAGTCATAGCCGGTTGCTGAAAAACCGGTGTCTGGAACGGAGACTATCAGAGTGGAACACACACACACACACATCGCTTCCTTCACCAGCCAGTTATGCAGGCGGGGAACAGGGCAAGCGGGGGGAGTGAAATTCCCCCGCAAGTCTGGGTGAAATTCACACGGTGCAAACCCAATGTGATACAGACACACACCGCGATGAACAGGAAGGTTGGCGCTGTAATTATGAAAGTAAAAGCACAGTGTACGGGAAGGTCACGTAAAAGGGGGGGGGGGGGGGGGGAGTGGAGACAACGTTTAAGTATCCAGAGATACAGCCCTGTGAAGCTCGGCAGACATTAACATTACCGGTCGGTTATCCTTGGTTCTAAAAACCACAGTTTACTGGGGTTTTTCCCAATGAGCCAATGAAATTGACCGGTCAGCACTGGCAACAACCTATGACTACTTATGACAACTTCCTGGCAACTCACTACCGCTGCACCTACGTCACGAGAATTCTCGCTACTTTCCAAGGTGGCTTCATTCTGGTCGTCGCTAATTTTTCAACATGTTCCCAGAATGCGGGAATTACTCATGACCATGAAGGCGACTAGCCGGCAACCACCCGCGAACATGTGGCCACCATGTGGCGACTGCATAGTGTCCTGTAGTTGCCTAAAAAGTCGCCCTCGTGGGACAGGCCTATTACTCGCCACTCCTGACATATTAGGGGCAATTTACTGGGGACAATTCACTCACAAACCAACATGTCTTTGGAATGTGGGAGGAAATCTGACTACCCCGAGAAAATCCATGTGGATACAGGGAGAACGTGCTGAGGTCAGGATCGAACCGGGGTCTCTGACGCAGTGAGGCAGCGGCTCTACCAGCTGTACCACTGTGCTGCTCAGGCCATTTGGAAATCATAAAGGAAATATTTAATGTCTGTCATGTTCCGCAGTTCTTGATGCAAATCCAATTGAAGGTCTTCCCCTGTCAACCTCATCCCGCTGCCATCTCCCCATAACCCCTGACACGCTGTAAGTGCCTCAATTTAATATCATGTTCAAAGTTCTGCTGTGTGTGCAGTATGGGTGGCTACGGGGTGAGCTGCCTGGGTGAAAAGACTCTGTGCATGGACCCTGTTTATTCCCCTCATGATTTTGACCACCTCGATAAGATCACCCCCCTCATCCTCCTGCACCCCAAGGAATAAAGCCCTGGCCTTTCCAACCTCTCCCTGTATCTCAGGGCCTTTAGTCCAGGCAACATTCTCGTAAATTTTCTCTGCACCTTTTCACAACATCCTTGCGGTAGCAGGGTGACCAAAAAGGAACATCAAAATGATTATTTAATCTTTGTCATAATCTAATTTTTGAGAGTTGGTGTTGCCCCTGTGTATTGAATGCTATACCAATGGAAACACTTCAAGAATACCTCATTGTTTGTGTGTGATGTGCTTTGGGACATGAGAGCATAAAAATGCTCATCATTCTTTTTCCTTTCTCCTGCAACTTTCTCCCTTCCAAGAACTAAACAGGCGAGGGACCAGCATTCTGGCAGGCAGGTTTGCCACTGCTACACGGGTGGGTTTAAACTAAATAGCGGGGGTGGGGAGGGGGAGACAAATTGGAAATACAAGGATGGAGTTAAAGGGAAAGAGAGTGTAGGGAAAGTTAAGAAAGACACCAGAATTAACGGGACAGAAAGCTCACGAAGGGATAGGAGAGTATGGCTAAGTGAAATAGGAATCGATGTGAAAGGTGAGGTGAGTAATGGATTAAAAGTATTATATATGAATTGCCAAAGTATAAGAAGTAAAGTGGATGAGCTGGAGGCTCAGTTAGAGATTGGTAGATATGACATTGTGAGGATTACAGAGACATGGCTGCAGGAGGATCGGGACTGAAAACTGAATATTCAGGGTTATACGTCCGATAGAAAGGACAGGCTGGTAGGCAGAGGAGATGGGGTAGCTCTGTTGGTGAGGGATGAAATTCAGTCCGTTGCGAGGGGTGACAAAGGGGCTGACAATGTAGTGTCGCTGTGGATAGAATTGAGGAATTGTAAAGGTAAGAAGACACTAATGGGAGTTATCTACAGGCCCCCAAACAGTAGCCTGGGTATAGGGTGCAAGAGTGTAGAGTACGTCTGAGATGGATTCTTAGAGCAGCTTGTACTGGAGCCTACCAGAGAGAAGGCAATTCTGGATATAGTGTTGTCTAATAAACCAGATTTAATAAGGGTAAATGAACCGCTAGGAGGTAGTTTTAATCTGCAATTTGAGAGGGATAAGATTAAATCAGAAGTGTCAGTGTTGCAGTTGAACAAAGGGGACTATGAAGGCAAGAGAGAGGAGCTGGCCAAGGTCATAGAAACATAGATAATAGGTGCAGGAGTAGGCCATTCAGCCCTTCGAGCCTGCACCGCCATTCAATATGATCATGGCTGATCATCCAACTCAGTATCCTGTACCTGCCTTCTCTCCATACCCTCTGATCCCTTTAGACACAAGGACCACATCTAACTCCCTCTTAAATATAGCCAACAAACTGGCCTCAACTCCCTTCTGTGGCAGAAAATTCCAGAGATTCACCACTCTCTGTGTGAAAAATGTTTTTCTCATCTCGGTCCTAAAAGATTTCCCCCTTATCCTTACAAAAGGATCCTAGCAGGAATGATGGTGGAACTGCAATGGCAGGAATTTCTGGGCATAATCCAGAAGATGCAGAATCATTTCATTCCAAAGAGGAAGGAAGATTCTAACGGGAGTAAGAGGCAACCATAGCTGATAAGGGTAGCTAGGGATGGAATAAAACTAAAAGAAAGGTGTATAACATAGTAAAGAGTTAAGAGAAGCCAGATGATTGGGAAACTGTCAAAGGACAACAGAAGGTAACAAAAAGGGTGATACAGGGTGAAAAGATGAAGTACGAGGATAAGCTGGCCAATAATATAAAGGATAGCAAAAGCTTCTTTAGGTATGTTAAGAGAAAAAAAATAGTAAAGACAAATGTGGGTCCCTCGAAGGCAGAAACAGGTGAAATTATTATGGGGTACAAGGAAATGGCAGAAGAGTTGAACAGGTACTTTGGTTATTTCTTCACTAAGGAAGACTCAAACAATCTCCCAGATATAGTAGAGGACAGAAGATCTAGGAAGACAGAGGAACAGAAAGAAATTTGCATTAGCCGAGAAATAGTATTGGGTAGACTATTGGAAGGCTGATAAATGCCCAGGGCCTGATGCTCTGCATCCCAGGGTACTCAAGGAAGTGGCTCTAGAAATCATGGACTAATTGGTGATAATTTTCCAATGTTCGATAGATTCAGGATCAGTTCCTGTTGATTGGAGGGTAGCTAAAGTTATCCCACTTTCCAAGAATGGAGCGAGAGAGAAAACGGGGAATTATAGACCAGTTAGCCTGACATCAGTGGTGGGAAAGATGCTGGAGTCAATTATTAAAGAGGTAATAATGGTGCATTTCGATAACAGTAAAAGGATTTCTAGAATTTTTGAGGATGTGACAAATAAAATGGATGAAGGAGAGCCAGTGGATGTAGTGTATCTGGACTTTCAGAAAGCCTTTGATAAGGTCCAACACAGGAGATTACTGGGCAAAATGGTATTGACATGGACAGAGAATTGGTTGGCAGACAGGAAACAAAGAGTAGGAATAAACAGGTCCCTGTCAGAATGGCAGGCAGTGGCGAGTGCCGCAATACTCGGTGCTTGGGGCCACAACTATTTACAATATATATGAATGATTTAGATGATGGGATTAAAAGTAACACTAGCAAATTTGCGGATGACACAAAGCTGGGTGACAGTCTGAACTGCGAAGAGGATGCTAGGAGGTTGCAGGGTGACTTGGGCAGGTTGAGTGAGTGGGCAGATGCATGGCAGATGCAGTATAATGTAGATAAATGTGAGTTTATACACTTTGGCGGCAAGAACAAGGAGGCAGATTGTCATCTCAATGGTGTCAGATTAGGAAAAAGGGAAGTGCAATGAGACCTGGGTGTCCTTGTACACCAGTCACTGAAAGTAAACATGCAGGTACAGCAGGCAGTGAAGAAAGCTAATGGCATGTTGGCCTTCATAACGGGATGATTTGAGTATAGGAGTAAAGAGGTCCTTCTGCAGTTGTACAGGGGCCTGGTGAGACCTCATCTGGAGTGCACATTTGGTCTTCTAATTTGAGGAAGGACATCCTTACTATTGAGGCAGTGGAGCATAGGTTCACAATGTTAATCCCCAGGATGGCGGGATTGTCATATGAGGAAAGATTGGAAAGACTGGGCTTATATTCACTTGAAGAATGAGAGGGGATATTATAGAAACATATAAAATTATAAAAGGACTGGACAAGCTAGCTGCAGGAAAAATGTTCCCAATGATGGAGGAGTACAGAACCAGGGGCCACAGTCTAAGAATAAAGGGGAGGCCATTTAAAACTGAGATGAGAAAAAACTATTTCACCCAGAGTGTTGTGAATTTGTGGAATTCTCTGCCGCAGAAGGCAGTGGAAGCCAATTCACTGGATGAATTTAAAAGAGAGTAAGATGGAGCTCTAGGGGCTTGCGGAATCAAGGGATATGGGGAGAAGGTAGACACGGGTTACTGATTGTGGATGATCAGCCATGATCGCAATGAATGGAATGGAATGGAAACTTTATTGTCATTCAGACCTTTCGGTAGTGCTGGCTCGAAGGGCCAAATGGCCTCCTCCTGCACCTATTTTCTATGTTTCTCTGTGTATCCATTTCTCGTTTACAGGTCATTACTGAATTGGCTTTTACTGCCCAGAGAGGCAACTTCATTCCCGTTATGAAAACGTATTATGTTAAAAAAAAAAATCTGTTCCCATCTCTTCAGGATTGCTTGATAATTACTGTAAGTCCGAATGCTTTGGTTCCTGACCCAGTTAGGTCTGGAAACAATGTCATCTGATTTCCTCTGTCAATGCAGCCTGTAATCTTGAACACCTCTATTAAATCTACCATTAACCTTCTCTGCTCCACTGAACAAACTTGTGGCTAAAGTCTTTGGTCATTTCTGCTTCGAAACATTGGGCCCTGAGAGAGAGTGTGCCCAAGAATACAGCGTTTCCAGTAACTGTAAGAGAAGTTTATCTTCTCTCTTTATTGAATATGTGTTTAAGTCATGAAATTAGTTGTTAAAAACATTTAGTAGCTGACACTTAAACAACAAGTCACATCGCAATATAACACTAAGTAAATTTCCAATCATATATTCATAATGTTATATAGCAAGTAAACAGGCCCTTCAGCCCATCCTGTGCATGCCAACCAAGGTATTAGCGTCATAGGATCATACAGAGTGGAAACAGGCCCTTTAGCCCAACCTGCCCATGCCCGCCAACATGTCCCATCTACACTTGTCCCACCTGCCTGCATTAGACCCATATCCATCTAAACCTATCCTATCCATGTACCTGTCAAAATGTTTCTTAAGTGTTACCTGAGTTACCAGTGAGGTATTGGATTTGTCTCATATCCCTCTACGCTCTTCCTATACAGGTACCTGTAAAATAATTTTTTAAAGTAAAACTGCATCCGTTGTAATTAATTGAAATTATTTTTAATTAAAGCATTACATTTAGAGTCAAGAGTGTTTTATTGTCATGTGTCCCAGACAGAACAATGACATTCCTACTTGCTGCAACACATCAGAATATGTAAACATAGTGCATAACGGGAGAAAAAAAAACTTCAGTGTGTTAGATACACATACACACATACTCAATAAACAAACAATTATAGTACAATAATAATAATAATATATTGTAGGTAGATAAAAATGCTCGAGAAACTCAGTGGGTGAGGCAGCATCTATGGAGCAAAGGAAATAGGCAACGTTTCGGGCCAAAACCCTTCTGCAGTTCCTTCTTAAACAATAATATATTGTAGTTCAGAGCCTATTTGTTGTCGTGTTTAATAGTCTGATGGCTGAAGGGAAGAAGCTGTTCCTGAACCTGGACGTTACAGTTTTCAGGCTCCTGTACCTTCTTCCCGATGGCAATGGTGAAATGAGTGTGTGGCCAGGATGGTGTGGGTCTCTGATGATGTTGGCTGCCTTTTTGAGGCAGCGACTTCGATAAATCCCTTCGATGGTGGGGAGGTCAGAGCCGGTGATGGACTGGGAAGAGGTTACAACTTTTTGCAGTCTTATCCCACTCCTGGACGTTCAAGTTGCTGAACCAGGCCATGATGCAACCAGTCAATATGCCCTCTACTGTGCACCTGTAGAAGTTCAAGAGAATCCTCTTTGACAAACCAAATCTCCGTAAGTAGGAAGTAGAGGCGCTGATGTGCTTTCTTTATAATTGCAGCAGTGTGCTGGGTCCAGGAAAGTTCTTCAGAAATATGCACGCCCAGGAATTTGAAGTCACCAATGCAATGAGAATATTGAACTAGAACACAAAGTGCTAGAGGAACTCAGTGGGTCAGGTGGCCTCTAGAGGGAATGTTGCAGACAGTGTTTCAGGTCAGGATGCTTCTTCTGACTGTTTGGCAGATGGGTGAAGTCGTTGACAAAGGCTAGACGTGAAAAGGGATTCGAAAGGGTGTCAGATAATGAAAGAAGATAAGTGAAAATTTGAACTGAGGGGAAGGACACGGGTGGAAGTGACCAGGGGAGAAGGGAAAGAGGAGGTAAAAGTAAATATGGCACTAGGCAATGGAAGATGATCGTACAGCAGGGAAATGGAGCAGTAACATGAAAGGTAAAGATAGGGCCGACAGTCAGAAACTTTTTCCTAAAATGGAGAAAAGCAAATACCAAAGGGCACAGTTTTAAGATCGGTGAGGAATCCTTTAAAGGAGTAAGGGGCAAGTTTTTAGACAGAGGCTGGTGAGTGCCTGGAACACACTGCTGGGGGTTGTGGTGGAGGCAGATACGATAGTGGCTTTTAAGAGACTTTTGGATAGGTATATGGATTTAAGGCCAGATAAACGTTGTTCTTCGTATCATGTTCGGCCCAGACATTATAAGCTGACGGGCCTGTTCCTCTGCTGCATTGTTCTATGTTGTATGTTTGCCCCGTGTGCCTGGAATGGTGGAAAAGATGGGTGTGTTCGTGGGTGGAAAAGCAGGGGAAAGAGATGGAGGGGAGTTGGGGAGATTAATTGAATTTGGAGAATTCAAACCATTGGGTTGCAAGCTGCTCAAGCAGAATATGAGATGCTATTCTTTCAGTTTGCCTGTGGCTTCACTCTGGCAATGGAGGAGATGAAGGACAGAAAAGTTATAACAGGAATGGAAAGAGGAGTTAAAATGGTTAGCAAGCAGGATAACAAGTGTTTGGTTCACAGAGCACAAATGTTTGGTGCAATGGTCGCCGGGTCCACACTTGACTTGCCGATGTAAAGGAGGCCACATTGGCAACATCGATGCAATAGGCAAAATATTGAAATGTCCCTTTTGTAAATGGTGCAGTATGTTCCGATTTTACGGTTTGCAATGAATACAATGTTCATATGTTGCTTCTTGATCTCAATATAACCAACTGGCACATACCGTATCTCAGATAAACCAACAATGTCATTGTATCCCACCTTAATCTCATTTTAATTAGCTCTTGTCATTGAAGTGATTAATTTGCAATTTGACTAGTCCCTTTAACCGAGAACACCATTTTGCAAAGTGAGCAAGTCTAGTTTTCTCCAAGCTAAGCCAAAAAGGGCATAACTTGTCATTTCATTCAGCAATTTATCTTTCTATGTAAAGTCAATTTGAAAAGTTTGTAACTGACAGAAATTAATTTCTGTGCATGTGGCTGCTGCAAGTCCATTAATAAATGCAGAGCAGAAAGCTTGCCACAGCTCAGTGCAAGAATAATTAGGGGCTGAAATTGATACACAGATGTTGGTACTTGAATCTCCATATGCAATTTCTGTCTTAACTCTGAAGTGTTCTGAGTTTCTCAAGTCTTTCTCAAATACAGTCTGCCTCTCCTATATATTGGCAAGACCAAGCGCAGACTCTGTGATCGTTTTGCCCAGTTCGCCTTGGCCTACGGGATCTCCCAGTTGCCAAACATTTTAACTCCTCTTCCCACTCCCATAGTGACATTTCTGTCCTGGGCCTACTCCTCTGTCAGAGAGAGGCCACGTACAAATTGGAGGAACATCTTTTCATATTTCCCTTGGGAAGCTTACAACCCAGCGGTAAGAAAATTGATTTCTCTAATTTCAAATAACCCTTGCATTCCTTCTCTCTCTATCCCTCCCCACCCTAGTCATCTTACTAATATCACTGTTCTTATCGCTTCAATTTCACCTCCTCCTCAGCCAACAATGGACCATGGTGGGCCAAAGGGCCACCATGCCTGTTTCCATGCTGTATCTCTGAACTAAACTAATAGAGATATTTGGGGTTATAGAAGAGCTTGATAAGATGGATAGGCAGAGATTTTCATTTTGAAGCTGGAACTCAGATGTGTTGGCAACAGAAAAGACAATAAATATCTCTTCAGGCAAGGTTTGGAATAATGTGGAATTCACTTCCGCAAAGAATAATTGATATAAATCTATTTACAATATGAGCCTGTGAGGACAGATTAAGACTGACCTTTATTCTCCAGCATTTAGAAGAACGAGAGATGACGTTGGAACAAGATTCTGTGAGGCGTTGATGGAGTTGATGACAATCGGCTAAGAAACTGACTGAAAAGTCTAGCCTTAGGGTATAATGTTAGATTATGGAATGATCTACTTAAAGCTGAGCTGAGAGGAAATGTTTACTCAGGAGGTTGAAACTTTATATGCCGGAGAACTGCAAACACTATTCTCCACAGATTCTCCAATTTTAGATAACCTCCCACTCCCTCAACCTTCTCCAACTCCCTCCCCTCACTTTATCCCCACCTCCCCTATCTCTCTTCCCCCCTCCCCCTAATTCCCCCACACTGTGTCCCACCTGGACCCCCACCTATTTCTCCCCACCAACCACCTCCCCGCTACTTTCTTCCTTCTGTCTTCACAATCTGCAACTCCTCATACCTATCTCACATCTACTGCTCTTATCTCTGGCTTTTCTTCCACCCCTCTGCCTACCAAAAACCCTCCGTTGCCTGTGTCAAACTATTAGTTGCCACGCTTTGTCCTGCCTCTCACCTTTTCCAGCTTTCTGCTCCCCCCTACAATCAGTCTGAAGAAGGGTCTCGACTCGAAATGTCCTCCATGTCCATGTACTCCAGCAATGCTGCTGAACCTGCTGAGTTCCTCCCGCACTTTGTGTCATTCTGTACAGACGTGAGTCAATGTCCAGGTTAAATCGGTGGGTTTTTGTGCACTTGTGGTGTCCAGGGGTATGCAGTTAGGTGGAAAAAGTGATCTTGAGGTACAGGGTCAACCAAGATCTCATGGAATAGTGGAGCTTGTGACAAGCTTTTGGTTTTAAGAATAACTAGATAAGCACATTAGGGAATCAAGAACAAACCAAGTGTTGTCCTGCCTCTCCCCTTTTCCAGAGAAAACAATCTAAGTCTGCATTGAAAAACACATGCATAAAGCTCTCTCAAATTCCCTGATCTGCATGTTCGTTTCCCGGCTCCATTATTGATTGGGGTATTTGTCAGCCTCAAACAAAATCAGCAGGTTAACATTTATGAATAGTGAGCAAAAAGTAAATTTTCAGAAACACATCGCTTAAAATGAGATGCTGTCACTGGTGACAGGTGCAACTGAACCCAATGGTACAGAGGTGATAAAAACAAATGAGTAGTGCAAATGATGGAAGGATGTTCACGTCCCTCAACATTGTCACAATATTTGGTGAATTGAACAGCACAGCAGAGGGATCTAGAAGTGCAGGTATAAAGCTGCTTGAAAGTGGCATCACATGTAGACAGGGTAGTCAAGAAGGCTTTCGGCACATTGGCCTTCATCAGTCAGAGTATTGAGTATAGAAGTTGGGATGTCATATTACAGTTATACAAGACATTGGAAAGGCCACATTTAGTGTATTGTCTTCAGTTTTCGTCACCCTGTTGTAGGAAAGATGATTTCAAGCTGGAAAGGATGCAGAGAAGATTTACCGGATGTTGCCAGGACTCAAAGGCCTGAGCTGTAGGGAGAGGTTGAGCAGGCTAGGACTCTATTCCTCTGGAGCACAAGAGGCTGTGAAGGTTATCTTTTCAAGGTGTATAAGATCATGGGGGGAGTAGATAAGGTGAATGTACAGAGTCTTGTATCCTTACATTCCTTGCATATCCAAATGTCTCTGAAATGCCACTGTCATACCTGGTCTGTAAGGTTCACTCCTGCCGTTTCCAAACAGGTGTACTTTATTAGTTTAGAGATACAGCATGGAAACAGGCCCTTCGGCCCACCGAGTCCATGCCAACCGTCGATCACCTGTTCCCACTAGTTGCATGAAAACTGGCAAGCAAAATGAGACGAGTGAGCATAGACTTCATTGCTCGCAGCAGTGATTTGAGTACAAGAGTAATTAAATCACGATGCACCTGCATAAGACTTTGGTTAAGCTGCATTTAGTGTACAGAACTGCTTGTAGTTCTGGTTGCCCCATTCCAGGAACGATGGGGAGTCTCTGAAGAGTGTGTAGAAGAGGTTTACTGGACTGATGCCTGGATGAGAGGGAATCTATTCATAACTAAAACTCTGATCTTGTTATCTTCCGGTTTGGCGGTCTTCCTATTTGCACAAAAATGGTTCACGATAGTGCTTCGATTTTTCGCCAGTTCACTCACCATTCTCCTGTGCTGCGAGTGCACCAAGTTTTGTTCCAATCGATTGAATGTCATAAATTTAGTGAGGTTTAAAAATCTTAAAAACTGCGCGTGCACAGATCGGTCTCTTCTCGTGCCAGTCAGCGACGCGCGGATTAGTCTCTTCCCCTGTCACTCCCCGGGACGGTCCGTCCCTTCCTGCGCCATCGCGTCTTTACTGGAGCTGAGGATGGCCGGCGGAGGTTTCCAACCAGACTTTCGGAGGGACCCGACCCAGCCCAGCCCCGCCCCAAGCAGCCCCGCCCCAAGCAGCCCAGCGTGGGAGGCCCGACCTAGCCCAGTATTGGAGACCCTGCCCAGCCCAGCGTGGGAGACCCAGCTCAGCCCAGAGTCGGAGACCCAGCCCAGCCAGGAGTCGAAGATGTCACCGATGTCGATGTCGCCAAACGGAAAGCAGAGACTCTGACCCCGGCGGAGGAGAACGACCAGCGACCTGCGCCCGCTGTGAGTCCCCATCGCACTGCCAATTCCCGCCATTACCCCTCTGATCCCCCTCACTGGCTCCTCCTCCATGATGCCCCCCTCTCCCCCATGGCTCTTCCCCCATCCTTTCTCTGAGCTCACTCCCCCCGCCCACACACCCCTCTTCCCGCACAACTCCCCCCCCCCCCCGCCCACACAACCCTCTCCCCCCCACAAGCAGCCCTTGCCCACACACTCCCCGTCCACACCCCCCCAACCCACAACCCCCCCCCTCCCCCACACACACCCTGCCCCCCACACCCCCCCCTGTCTCCCACAACCCCCTCCCCCCCACATCCCCCACATATTCCCCAGAACCCCCCCTCCCCCAAGTAAAGCAAATTTCTCTGTTGAGAATCAGGCATAAACAGGAACAAGTGAGGAAAGCAGGTTTCCTCAGGGATATCGGTGATTAGATAAATCCTTAACTACATTTCAGTGATTTCATGGTAACCATTGCAGATAGCCATTTTTTAATTCCAAAAATAATTAATTAACTGAATTGACACTCTATAATTGGATTTGAACTCATATCTCCAAATGAGGTCTAGCCCCTTGAATTGCTCGTTCAGCAATAATCCTGGCAGTATTATGTTGGTACTGTATACAACGTGACTGTGATTCTTGTGAAGATATAAAACCAGTCTACTGGTTGGATCATTGTTTTTTTGGGCAATTAATGAAAATGGAAACATGGAACAATGAAATGGTTCTGGATGAATGAAATAAAAATAAAACGCTGGAAACATTTTAAGGGCCAGTCCTCAAGAGTGTGAATCTGTGCCGAGTCCATTTGGACAAACCACACATCATTGTGCCTTCATCTCCTCTGCTCATTCACATTTATTATGTTTGATGAGGCTTAGCCTCAGAATAAAACGATGTACCTGATCCTAACCTCCTGAGTAATGAAAGGCCCAGATAGAGCGGATGTGCTGAGGATGTTTCCACTCATGGTAGAATCTAGGATAACAGAGCCAGGCCTCAGAATAAAAGGACGTACCTTTAGAAAGTAGATGAGGAGGATTTTTTTTAAATGCATAGGGTAGTGAATCTATGGAATTCATTGCCACAGACGGTGGTGGAGGCCAAGTCACTGGATATTTTTAAGGCAGAGATTGACAAATTCTTGATTAGGAAGGGTGTAATGGGCTATGAGGTGAAGGCAATAGAATGTGGTTGAAAGAAAGATTAGTCATGATTGAATGGCAGAATGGACATGATGGGCCAAATGGCCTAATTCTGTTCCTAGAACGTATGAACATGAAATTGAGCCAATATGCTTTGAAAATTGTAGAACTGGTTCATCTTTTAACTGCACATAAACTAACTTGGGGCTCCCAAGCATTCTCACCCCAAACGTCCATTTTGAAAATATTTTAAAAAATGATCACAAATACCTTGTTTATTTTTTTATTTATCCAACCAAACCATTGGCTACAAAGGCCAAAACATTGGGTATTTTTAAAGTGGAGATTGTAAGGTTTTTGAATAGTAATGCCCCTGTCCCACTTAGGAAACCTGAACGGAAACCTCTGAAGATCGTGTGCCCCACCCAAGGTTTCCGTGAGGTTCCCAGAGGTTCCCGGAGGTTCCGGTCACTCTCCATGAGTCACCAGAGGTTCTGGTCACTTGCCTGGAAAGCCTCAACCAAAGCGTGAGCTGCATCTACTGACCAAAGATCCTATAGGATCTTTGCTACCGACGCGCACCAATACACACATGCACAAACACATCGCGAAGGTGGGGACCAGGGACAGCGGAGGAGCACTGTCTGCGCGTGAAGAGGAAAGTAAACGGCTGCCACAGAGCATGGTAAGTCCGTTAGAGAGCGCAGGAGGGAGGGAGAGACACGGGGAGAGACAAGCGGAGAGAATGGGGGGGGGGAGAAGGAGAGAAGACAGTTTTAAGAAGTTTAATAAAGTTAACCGTGCATTTTACCTTCCGGCGGATCTTCTAGGTCCTGAAAACCAAAGATCCTATAGAAAACTCCAATGAGCCAATCAGAATGGCCGGACAGTGAAGGCCTTCGATTGGCTGTAAGTAAAAATGCGACCCCACTCCACTGGGTTGGACAAAACGGCAACCTATATTTAGTAGAGGCCGGTTTTGGTTTTTTCTTAAATAATCGCAGGAACATAGAAGAAGCAGCGACTTTCCACCAATAGGGAGAGTGACCGGAACCTCATGGAAACCTTGGGTGTGGCTCAAGGTCTCCAGAGGTTTCCGTTCAGGTTTCCTAAGTGGGAAGATCCGCCGGAAGGTAAAATGCCCGCTAACTTTATTAAACTTATTAAAACTGTCTCCACTCCTTCTCCCCCCCCCTTCTCTCCCCTTCTCTCCCTTCACTCCCCTTCTCTCTCCCCTTGTCCCCCATTCTCTCTCCCCTTCTCTGTCCTTCTCTCCCCTTCTCTCCCTCCCTCCCGCGCTCTCTAAAGCACTTAACGTGCTCTGTGGTAGCTGTTTACTTTCCTCTTCATCGCGTAGAAAGTGCTCCTCCGCTGTCCCTGGCCCCCACCTTTGCGATGTGTTTGTGTGTGTGTGTGCGTGTGTGGTCAGCAGCATAGATCCTATAGGGTCTTTGGTCAGTAGATGCAGCTCACGCTTCGGTCGAGGCTTTCCAGGCAAGTGACCAGAACCTATGGTGACTCATGGCGAGTGACCGGAACCTCCGGGGACCTCTGGGAACCTCACGGAAACCTTGGGTGGGGCACACGGGCTCCAGAGGTTTCCATTTAGGTTTCCTAAGTGGGACAGGGGCTTTAGAGTATCAAAGATTACAGGGAGAAGAGAGCACAAGACAGATCAGCCATGATTGAATGACATTTCAGTGCTTGATGACTATCGCCTATTTATTTTTATTTTTTTTAATATATGCTCAACATTGTTGTTTATGTGGGTTTACAGAGTAATATGTTTACATATCTATTGTGCTGCTGCAAGTAAGAGTGTCGTTGTTCCGTTTTGGGACATATGACAATAAAACACTCTTGACTCTCTTCAGCAGACTCAATGGGCCGAATGGCCTAACTCTACTCCTATGATCGAAAAACTGACCTATATTGCTTAAGACTTTATACAGTGCAAAAACAGGCCTTTTGGCCCATATCTTTAAAAGCAGCCATCCCCTCAGTATCACACGACACTACCAACCTGTATTTCAGTACACACTCCATAATATTTTTATTTTACAGCTTAACATTGGAATTTTATTTTAACTAACTGAAATTTTATGTCATAATCTCAGTTGGCATATTCACAGGGGCACTTTAAGAGATCTTGACTGAAACAGATGAATTATGTGTAATTCCCAAAATACACTGAATTTGCTGAAGAGAATTTGTCTGCACACATTCAAAGGATTTAGGTGTAGTGGCAATGTCATACATTCAATTTATTCTGCTTTTTCTTTTTACATCCCAGGAGTTGGGTTTTATTTATTTAGATAGTCATTCAAAACCAATGCTTGATCTGTACATTTGACAAAATAAAATTGTTCACCATTCTGATTGTACTGACTCTCCGCGGGGTATTGCAAACTGATGTTAATGCTGTCTCAACATAGACTTTGCTCTCAAATCACACTCTCCTCCCAATGCTAATCCAATCTCTGCGGCTGACACTCTCTCTTATACAGTGCCCTCCATAATGTTTGGGACAAAGACCCATCATTTATTTATTTGCCTCTGTACTCCACTATTTGAGATTTGTAATAGAAAAAAAATCACATGAGGTTAAAGTGCACATTGTCAGATTTTATTAAAGGCTATTTTTATACATTTTGGTTTCAACATGTGGAAATTACAGCAGTGTTCCAGAACTGTGGTTGCTCTTTTAAGTACTTCTTGGCAAACTGTAACCTGGCCATCCTATTTTTGTGGCTAACCAGTGGCTTGCATCTTGCAGCATAGCCTCTGTATTTCTGTTCATGAGGTCTTCTACGGACAATGGTCATTGGCAAATTCACACCTGACTCCTGAAGAGTGTTTCTGATCGGTCGAACGGGTGTTTGGGGATTTTTCTTTATCATAGAGAAAATTATTCTGTCATCAGCTGTGGAGATCTTCCTTGGCCTGCCAGTCCCATTGTGATTAGTAAGCTCACCTATACTCTCTTTCTTCCTAATGATGTTCCAAACAGTTGAATTTGGTAAGCCTAAGGTTTGCTTGATGTCTCTAATGTTTTATTCTTGTTTCTCAGTCTCATAATGGCATCTTTGACTTTGATTGGTACAACTTTAGTCCTCATGTTGATAAACAGCAATAAAAGTTTACAAAGGTGATGGAAAGACTGGAGGAAAGACTAGGTGTTGAGAGCTATCTCATACCTGCATTAAGGAGACAATTAAACACACCTGAACAATTACAAACACCTGCGAAGCCATGTGTCAAAAACATTATGGTGCCCTGAAATGGGGGCACTATGTTTAAACTCAGTTGTAATTTCTACATGGTGAAACCAAAATGTATAAAAATGACCTTTAATAAAATCTGACAATGTGCACTTTAACCACATGTGATTTTTTTCTATTATAAATCTCAAATTGTGACATACAGAGGCAAATAAACAAACAATGGGTCTTTGACCCAAACATTATGGAGAGCACTGTATGAGAAAATTAAATAGCCTTGAAAATTTAAATTTACATGAGGCAAATTCTGCCTTGGCCTACGTGGTTTTCTGGTTGCCAAACACGTTAACTCCCTTTCCCATTCCCAGACTGACCTTTCTCATTTGGGCCTCCTCCATTGTCAGAGTGAGGTCAAACACAAATTGGAGGAACAGCAACTCATATTTTGCTTGGGCAGCTTACAACCAGGTGGTATGAATATTGATTTCTCTAGCTTCACGTATCCCTTGCATCCCTGTCATCTGCATCCCATCAGAAGACTGAGGGGGGATCTTATAGAAACTTACAAAATTCTTAAGGGGTTAGACAGGCTAGATGCAGGAAGATTGTTCCCGATGTTGGGGAGGTCCAGAACAAGGGGTCACAGTCTAAGGATAAGGGGGAATTCCTTTAGGACCGACATGAGGAAAAAAATGTTCACACAGAGAGTGGTGAGTCTCTGGTATTCTCTGCCACAGAAGGTAATTGAGGCCAGTTCATTGGCTATATTTAAGAGGGAATTAGATGTGGCCCTTGTGGCTAAAAGGATCGGGGGTATGGAGAGAAGACAGGTACAGGATACTGAGTTGGATGATCAGCCATGATCATATTGAATGGCAGTGCAGGCTCGAAGGGCCGAATGGCCTACTCCTGCACCTATTTTCTATGTTTCTATCCCCTCTCTCTCCGTTCCTCCCCCACCCTAGTCGCCGTAATAATTTCACTGTCGTCCTGTTGAGTTTCATTGTCTGTGTAACTCG
Organism: Okamejei kenojei; assembly: GCA_035221665.1. Classification (NCBI taxonomy): domain Eukaryota; kingdom Metazoa; phylum Chordata; class Chondrichthyes; order Rajiformes; family Rajidae; genus Okamejei; species Okamejei kenojei. Next base: position 56,788,837 of record CM069131.1, read on the forward strand.
TTATCACCTATTCCACAGCCAACATGGACGATTGTGGGCTCCACCTTTCCTTATTCATCGTTAATTTTTGCATATCTTTCATTCTAACAGCAGCCAATATAATCAAAGACTCGTCCCACTCTCGTCATCCCTTCTTCTCCTTGCTTCTGTCTGGCAGAAGGTACAGAAGCTTGAAATTGATCACCACCAGACTCAGGAACAGTATCTTCTCTTCCATTATCACCCCTCTCTATAGAGCCATAGTTAAAGTCATACAGCTTAAAACAGACCCTTCGAACCAAGTTGCCCACACCAACCAACTTGTCCCATCTAGATTAGTCCCACGTGCCTGCATTTGGCCCATATCCCTCTAAAACTATCCTATCCATGTTCCTTATAAATACTAATTAAATGTTGCGATAGTACCTGCCTTAATTACATCCACTGGCAGCTCATGCGAAAAACACTCACCACACTGTGTTTTAACAGGTTACTCCTCAGGTTTCTATTAAATCTTTCCCCTCCCTCGCCTTAAAACTTTGTCCTCTGGTTCTCGATTCCCCTACTTTGGGCAAGAGACTCTGCATGTTTACCCGATCTATTTCACACTCTAAGATACCCCTCTCCAACCTGCGCTCCAAGGAACACAGACCTAGAAAAATTATTCAAAGGAAAAGAATGGCCCTTCCATAAGCTAGGGATGCTGTCCGATTCACCTCTACAACGTTGAGGACATTAGCTACTGTAGCAACTGCTGTGCTACAATGCGGAGAACTGACCTTTGTATCTTCCGCTTGGCTTTATCTATTCTACCTGAGTTTGAGCTGAATATATCTATGTATTTTAGTTTTAGTTGAGGGATACATGGATAGGACAGGGTTGGAGGGATATGGACCAAACACAGGCAGGTGGGACTAGTGTAACACCAGACTTGTTGGCCGGTGTGGGCAAGTTGGGCCGAAGGGACTCTTTCCCGACTGTATCACTATGACTCTCTATACAAAGCGTAAATAGGCCCTTCAGCCCACTGAGCCTGTGCTAACCAGCGCTATCCGTACACTAGCACTATCCTACACACTAGGAACAATTTACTATTTTACTACCACTTAACCTACAAAAATGTACTTCTTTGGATTGTGGGAGGAAACCAGAGCTCCCGGAAAAAAACCCATGCGGTCACAGGGAGAACGTACAAACTCCATAGGGCCTGCACCCGTAGTCAGGATTGAGCCCAGGTCTCTGGCGCTGTAAGGCAGTGACTCTACCAGTGTGCCACCATGCCACACTTGATAATACATATTTAGTATATCTGATCTGTTTGGATAGCATGCAAAACAAAGCTTTTCACTTTACCTCTGTACAGATGATAATAATAAATCACAAAATCAAAAAAAAAAAATTTCTGTGAAAGTTACTTTCTCTCGTGCATTCTGGCCCAAGTTACAAACCACCACAATTGTAAAAGATTTCACATGTTCACTCCTTTCCCTTGGCCTGTATTCTCCTTCAACCTAAAACACTCTAGGATGTAGAACATGGGAACAACACTGCACAGGGACAGGTCCTTTAGCCTGCAATGTCTGTGCCGTGCATGACGCTGTTAAACTCATCTTATCTCATCTGTCCCTCCATTCCCTCCTTTTTCACATGCCTATCTAAAAGCCTCTTAAACGCCACTGTCATGTCTGCCTCCTCCACCACCCCTTGCTGAGCATCACAGGCACTTATTGCCTTCTGTTAAAAATGATCTTGCACAAACACCTTTAAAGCCCCTCTTCAAAGCCAGGCCCTCCAGTCAATTATATTTCCATCCCTGTTCCTCTAATTCTGCTCCCAAATTATTCCTGATTTCAATCACACCCCCATTGGCTATTATATTATCCAACTAGTGGGACTCTGCCATATTTTCACCTCCATTCATTGATGAAATAAGATAAAACCTTCCTCTTTGATTACATTTTTGGCCATACCTCCTAAGGTGGCTGTTTGTGACAAATGTCCCAGTGAAACACTTTTGGATGTTTTCTTTAATTAAAATGTGTTATTGAAACCCATGTGGTCACAGGGAGAAAGTACAAACTCCACTCGGATTGCACCTGAGGTCAGGTTCAGACCTGGGGTCTCCTATTCTGTGATGTGCCAGCTCTTCCACTGTGCTGCCAGGCTCTATAGTCCAATTTCCTAGCAACCTGCAACAGAGCAAGGAATGGTCCAGGTCAATGGCTGTAAATCTTCAGATGAGCTCTGATAGCAGTGGAGGAACACAGATCATATTTTGTCAATGGAGTCTTTAGTTAAGTTTATTGTCACGTGTACCAAGGTGCAGGGAAAAGCTTTAGTTGCATGCTAACCCATCAGCAGAAAGAGAATACATGATTACAATCGGGGCATCTGTTGTGTACAGATACATGATAAAAGGAATAATATTTTACCAAATCCTACCAGATGTTTGCATTTGAATTGATTAAATAAAATCTTGCAATCCTTCTTCGTCTTGCAGTCTGACAAAATTTGACTAATTCTGTGGCAACTTAAGCACTTACATAAGAATTAACACCGGTGGTTAATCATTTAAGTGATTAAGTAAGAGCAATTAAATAAATTAAGCTGGAAAACGATTTCTGCAAATGAAACTGTTTCCTAGGTCTTTGTGGAGTATCTATTTTACTGATCAGAAGGTTCATCAAGCAACACAAAAGGCAAAAGAGTATGTAAGAATACTTGATGACACAAGGAACTGCAGATGTTGGCATCTTGAGCAAAACTCAAAGTGGTGGAGGATTGATTAATTAATCGATTGATACTTTATTATCACATGTGGTAGGTCGCAGTGAAATTCTTAGTTTTGCATACCATACACGAAGTATGCAAGTCACAATTGCTCAACGTTGTCCCCAATGGCCCCTCTATGTTCTCTCAGTGCCCCCCACTCCCCCACTTCGGGTCCCTCTGTTCTCACGGTGCCTCCACCCCCACGCCAACTCATCAGGTCAAGCAGAATCAGATGAGTGTAATGGACAGCCAACATTTCACCTGACCCGACATCTCGTCTGGCCATTCCCCCCATAAATGCTGCCTGACCCAGCTGAGTTACACCAGTATTTTGTGTTCTGTAAGAACACTTGTTTGATTTAGGATTCCAATTTGCATGTTCCAAGTGACCAAAGCTTGAAGTGTCTCTGGACCTACCCTAGATGGAGTCCATTATGAATGGGACTTTGTGTTGAAGAGTGCATTTTTCTCTCTGCAATGGATTACATGTCCCAGCAGAAATGTACAACCAAGCCAAAAGAATATGAGATACAAGGAACTGCAGATGCTGGTTTGGAAAAAAAGTGATGAAGAGAGTTGGTATCGGGACGACACAGTGGCGCAGCGGTAGAGTTGCTGCTTTCCATTTTGATCCTGACTACGGGTGTTGTCTGTACGGAGTTTGTACATTCTCCCTGTGACCGCATTGGTTTTCTCCAGGTGCTCTGGTTTCCACCCACAATCCAAAAATGTACAAGGTGGCAGGTTAATTGGCTTTGATAAAATTGTAAATTGTCCCAAGTGTGTAGGGTAGTGTGAGTGTACAGGGTGATCGCTGGTCACAGCGCGGAATCGGTGGGCTGAAGGGCCTGTTTCCATGCTGTATCTTTAAAGTCTAAAAGTCAGATGCAATGGTTGGCATATAAGAGGCGTTTGGACCAACAACCACCCGTTCACACTTTATCCCACTTTCTTATCCACTTCTATTTTACAGAGCACAATAAACCCACAAAACCACCCACTTTTCAAATGTGGGAAGAAACATGGAGGGCACACACATAGTCACAGAGAGAACGTGAAAACTGAACACAGGCAGCACCCGAGGTCCGGATCAAATCCTGGTCTCTGGCGCTGTGCGGCAGCAGCTTTGTCAGTTGCGCCACTGTGCCATCCTGTGATTCCTTCATCCGAGCAAGTTCAAGCTTGCAGTATTTCATTCAGAGGATATATTGAAAGGAAGAGACATAGAGGGTGGAAGAAGGCTCCCACAGCAACATGTACCAGGAGATAGAATGGATTTCAGATACTGGAATCACTAGCAACATTTACCCATGGGGCTGAATTGCCTCTTTCTGTTGCATGATATATACATTTTAATTATTGTTTCGTAAGGATTTTTGTGGAACTCAAGTTTGATCCTTTTATGATCGTTCTTGCTCGTGGATGCTTGTCAATAGTTCATGCTGGCGGCACAGTGACACGGCTGGTAGAATTAACTTGATCTCTGGTACTGTTCTTGCAGAGTCTGTCTGCATTAGTACATAGAACATCGAGCAATACAGGACCAGAGCAGGCCCTTCGGCCCATAAGGTCTGTGTCAGATATGGGGTCAAGAACATCACTTATCTACCTGCACCTAACCCATTTCCCACCATTCCCTGCATATCCAAATGCCTATCCAAAAGTATTTTAAATACCACTAACATCTGCTTCAACTACCACTCTTTCCAACGTGTTCCAGGCACTCGCCGCCCTCTGTGGAAAGAAATTTGTCCCGCACATCCCCTTTAAATTTTGCCCCTCTCATCCTAAAGCTATACCCTTTAGTATTTGATTTTTCCATCCTGGGAGAAGAATTCCGACTAATGCACTGCACATGACAGTAATAATAATAAACCTAAATCTAAACCAAATCAAAACAACCTGATATTCCTTAGGGTGTTCCGATTACCGCCCACATCCCAAAGCTACGTGAGCTGGTAGGTTAATTGACCTCTGAAACTTGTCTCCATTATGTAGCTAAGAGCCACGGTGGTCCCGGTGGCGCAGTGGTAGTTGCTGCCTTGCAGCGAATGCAGCACCGGAGGCACAAGTTCAATCCCGACTACGGGTGCTGTCTGTATGGAGTTTGTACGTTCTCCCCGTGACCTGCGTGGGATTTCTCTGAGATCTTCGGTTTCCTACCACACTCCAAAGACGTACAGGATTGTAGGTTAATTGGCTTGGTAAATGTAAAAATGGTCCCAAATCGGTGTAGGATAGTGTTAATGTGTGGGGATCGCTGGTCGGCGCAGACCCAGTGGATTGAAGGGCCTGTTTCCGTGCTGTATTTCTAAACTAAAAAAAGAGGTAGAATGAAGGATTAATATGGCTGGGAATGGAGGGCAAATGGATTACAGTGATTAGGGTTAATATTCTTTATTATTATTATTGTCATGTGCACCGCGATAGAAAAAAATTGTTACCGTGTTATTCTGTCAAATCATACTATACAATCAAACCATAAATATTACAATAGGTAGTGCAAATAGAAAAAATAATTCCAGTGCACAAGGTGGTGTCAAAATGTCACGGTGTTACAGAGGCAGAGAAAGCGCAGATAAACTTAGAATGGAGATTTCAAAGAGTGGATCGATTGTCGTGGATTATAGTGGATCTTCTGCTGGGACAAATACACAAAGACGTGTCACACTTCGACAACATCTTGCAAGCACAATGGGGATGGATTGCTCTGTAAGCAAGCATTGGATGGGCAGAATGGCCTCCATTCATGAGGAAAGTGGAACGTGAACTTAGGCTGTTTTATGTGCTCTCAATTGTACAATTCCTTTCAGGTAGTTTAGTTTATTATTGTCACGTGTACTGAGGTGCAGTCAAAAGCATTTTGTTGTGTGCTATCCATTGCTGTCATCCATTTGAAGACAGGTAGCAAATTGCTGTCTTCCATTTGAAACTTGCTTCAGTGCATATGCAGTAATTCTCAGCACTGTTTTGACTGATACATGTTGGTTTGGAGAAGAAACAACACTGTAAATGGTCTAAATTAGTTCATGCTAAAATGATAGAAGCATCTAAGTGCCATCAGGGAACTGCTGATTAGTATCTGTGATTTTCTCTAAAGCATTTATATAGACCAGGATTTTGCGAATTTTGTACAATGCATGTAAGTGCTGATGGTATGATGATTTTACTACTAGTAATGACAAAGTGATGCCACTAATGATGCACTATGCTGAACCTTTGGAGCAATTTTTTTAAATGACTTGCAAAAACCCATCTTGGTACAATTTCCATTAAGTTCAGAGCAAAATAATGTTTCAACGGATGCTCTCATTTTCTCATCCTTCCACTTAGGTCTTTTATGTGCCTGTGTATTAATCACACTGTGACTGAAAAGGTGAGAGTTGCAGAATCAGACAAATGTACTTGGGCAGCTAAAATCCTCTCCATGACACAAAATGTCACGATGAAGTCTCATTCTATGGGGTTTGATTTATGTCTCCTGTTTAGCCTGTTTGAGATCAAGAGTGTTAATTTATCACATGCACCGGATATGTATTCAGTTTTTAGTTTAGTTTAGAGATGCAGTGTGGAAACAAGCCCTTAAGCCCACCGAGTCCACACTGGCCAGTGATCACCCCGTGTTGTGCTACTGTTGGGCCTGGAGCGGGGCCGTACATCACCCGGCGCGGCCTCAGTGGACATGGGACTTAACACCACCCGCCTGGGACTTCGACATCGGGAGAGAAATGGTGCGGGGGAGAGAGAAGAACTTTGCCTTCCATCACAGTGAGGAGGAGATTCACTGTGATGGATGTTTGTGTGAATTTAATTGTTTGCGTGTTTTTTTTTGTGAATTGTTCTGTTTGTATGGCTTGTAGAAACGGAGTTTCGTTCGAGCCTCTCTGAGGTTCGAATGACAAGTAATAAAATCAAATCAAATCAACTATATTCTGGTCTCTATATCTTCCCCTTCTCTCTACCCATTGTGCTTGAGTTTGGCTTGATTGTATTTATGTCTTGTATTATCTTATTATCTTAGCAAAACTAAGCTTTTCACTGTACCTCAGTACACGTGACAACAATAAAGCTAAACCCAAACCTTTACAGACAAATTAGATGCAACAGCAATAAAAGATAACTATACAATAAATTGTCTGTTAGTCAACAAGTGAACAAGACCATGAAAGTGCAAAAAACAAGGTATGTACTGCAGCCACAGTAGTGCAAAGTCCATGGTGGTTCGGTGCCAAGGTAGGGTTGTGGTTAGGTAGAATCTTCTTTAGAATCACAACTGCCTCAGGATGGAAGAAGACTGTAGCTGTGAGAAATCTGGAATAAAATTTTTAAAAAGTGGTGAAACCACCCAGCAGGTCTTGTAACATCTGTGAACATAACTAATGTTTCAAGTCAGAGACCCATTGTCAGGAAGAAAGACAAAAAGGTTTTTTGATAAACAAGCACAGATGGTGTTGCAGAGAATGGAGATATATGGATCATGGATCATGGATATATGGATGTGCAGGCAGATGACACTAGTATATCTTGGCATCATGTTCAGTATAGACACTGGGGGCTGAAGTACTTATTACTGTGAAGTGCAGGCAGCACAGTGGCACAGTGGTAGAGTTGCTGCCTTACATCGCTTGCAGCGCCAGACACTCAGGTTCGATCCCGACTAAAGGTGCTGTCTGTATGGAGTTTGTACATTCTCCCCGTGACCACGTGAGTTTTCTCCGAGATCTTCGGTTTCCTCCCACACTCCAAAGACGTACAGGTTTGTAGGTTAATTGGCTTGGTATAAATTGTCCCTACTATGTGTAGGATAGTGTTAATGCACAGGGCTCGCTGTCGGAGTGGACTCGGTGGGTTGAAGGGCCTCTTTCCGAGCTGTGTCTCTAAATAAAAGTCAACTACTCTTCTATGTTCTATGAAGAAGAGCTGGAAGAAGAATGAAGGCTAGACATTGTCTTATCAAGTAGAAACAAGAAACTAGTTTACAAAAAAGACACAAAGTCTTGGAGTAACTCAGCAGGTCAGGCAGCATCTCTTGCATAGGTGACATTTTGGTTTGGGGTGCTTCTTTCAAAGAAGACTTGTCCAAGCAAGGGTCCTGACACAAATCATCACCTCTCCACATTCCCCAGAGATGCTGCCTGACCTGCTGAGTTACTCCAGCTCTTTGTGACTTTTCATGTTATTTTTTCCATTCTTTTCCAAGAAAGAGTTGACCTTTGAATCTTCCCTTCCCCACTGCTTTATCCCCTTCCTCCTCCACAATCTATCTCCATGCACCACCTGATGATGGGATTTTCCAGATCCTATCTTGACCATATCACCCAAGTGGTATTACCCAATTCTGCCAAAATGAAATTAATGCAACATTTTTAATGTAACGTAGATATCCTGAGCTGCTTCATTGGCTCTCAGTGATGCAGGGGCAATGGTCTTAAACTTGCTCAAGGAGGATAATTTTAAAGGGCATTTCAATGGAGATTGGAGAAAGAGAGGCAGGGGATTCTAGAGTTTAGCAAGTCATTAAATTTCATGAGGAGATGTTTAAGTTCATAATAATATTTAAGAAGGTAATTTATCTTGTCAAGTTCATGCTGACTCAGAAAGCAAACCCATCAATCACATTCCCCATCAATAAATGTAAATTATTTTCCCTACCTTCATGAACTCCCACTAGAGTTTATTGGTCACCCACACCGAGGACAAATTCCAGTGGCTAATTATCCATCCAATCTTTACGACATGGGACAAAACTAGAACAGCTTGAGAAAATCCTATGGTCGTAGGGAGGATGTGCAAACTTCACACGGACTGCACCGGTTGTGTCTCTGCACTGCTCAATAAAGAATACTTTATTGTCTGGGCAGTGGGCAGATGCACGGGAAGGTCGATGCTCCCGCCCCCACGAGTCTCGGGCAGATGGGGCTCGTCAGCCTGGGAAGGCAGTCCATCGAGAAGAGGGAAAACTGTGATTTAAAAGCTCCACTGCGTTGTGGCCATATCAAGTCATGGAAAAGGCCCCAGGAATTAAACTCAAGAAAATCCGGAGTGAGAGCCTCTAAGGCAGTTCGTCGTTGTCTACAACCTCGCTCTGGCAGCTCCTGAGATGGCGCTGGTGCCAAACTGTAACGGCCCTGCTGTTCCTTTGGATCGATCAGCGACATGGAGAGGGGGGACGTGCTGCATGGGCAACGGCCTGTCCTCGATATGACATCGCCCAGGCTTGCATCCGACCAAGATGCATCACCCATGGTCAGTCACGACCGAGAGGGGCCTATTACTACTTTATTGTCGCATGTGACAAGTCACAGTGAAATTCTTTGCTTGCACACCAAAGGTATTCAAATAGCCGCCACGTAAAGGGTGGTGACAAAATTACAAAGTATCCCATGCTAGGTCCAACCTTGCTATCCACCGTCCCCCCTTTACAGGTCCTCCTTTATTCTTCCCCCCCCCCCCCCCCCCCCCCCCCCCCCCGCTCACGGTGGTCCAGAGGTTTATTATTGCCATGTGTACAAAGGTACAGCGAGAAATTTGTTGTGCATGTTATCCATCCAAAACAGTTATTACTATACAGAAATACAATCAAGCCAAACTCAAAGTCCAAAAGGTCGAGCAGAGTGCAGAATATTGTTCTCAGCATTGTAGCGCATCAGTTCCATAGACAGTCCAATGTGCACAATGGGATAGAGGTGAATCGGACAGTATTGTGGCTTCTGGAAGGACAATTCACAAGCCTGATAACAGGGGAAGAAGCTGTTCCTGAGTCTGATAGTGTGCACTTTCCAGCTATTGTATCTACTACCCAAGCGGAGCAGGGAGAAGAAGGAATGACTGGGGTGGGACAAGTCTTTGATTATATTGGTTGTTTTTCCAAGGCAAGGTTGAGAGTAGATGGAGTCAATGGTGGTGAGTCTGGTCTGTGTGTTGGACAGGGCTACATCTGCAACTCTCTGTAGCTTCTTGAGCATTAAATCTCCAGATATTTTCATTGAGCCCTCAGGGCTTTGTGGCCCAACGTGACCTCCCCCGTATTCATTTTACACTTCTCTCACTCCATCTAAATCAATGCACTTCTGTAACCTTTTATATCTGAACCTGTCAATGAAAGGCAGAGATAAAATCCGAACTGCATCTGAGGTGGAATCGATTATTCTTTCTGTGCTGATTTACTTGTTCCTGCAAGGGTTAGTTTGAGCGGTGCTTGTATATACACAGCCTCACCATTAACATCCCCAAGGCTATGATGCTCAGCATTCTCCATCACTTGCATTAATCCCAAACCTTGTCTCTTGTCCTTCCTTGCAGGACCCGAAAGATGAAAGCGCGTTTCTCAGGCTTCAGCTGAGGGAGAAGGATGAACTGATTTCACAACTTCGAGAAGAACTTGTAAGTACGAGAGTTGAAATGTTTCTTTCTCTGAAACCTACATATTTCTCCCAATATAATACAGAATTACATCTGTGTCAGAAATACCATTGGCCCGTTGTGTTTCTGCAATGATGAATGTATTATTTATGAGTTTAGTGTCACAGTTTCTCTGGTGCTCCTCAATTGTGAATACATGGCCCAAATAATCCTCTTTGTTCTGTAGAATTTTCTTGACAATGATTTTATCAGACATCATAAAAAAGACAATTAGCCAGCTGGGCTGAGATGATAATAAGCAGTTCTCTTTGTCTCTTCCTCTCATATCAACGTTAGCACCTGGTGGGATACATTCACGTAATGCTCTATGTGGACAGTTTAAGGGGACAGTCTACAATAGGAGCTGAGTAACAGGAGAGCAAACAGAGCTGGATTAGTCTAGCTCGTACAAAGCCTACTTTGATTGTCCTTGCCAACAGGGATCAATTGATGATGATAAAAAATGTATGTCTTTGTGGATACTTTGTATTCCCACCTTTCCACCTTCCCATGGAGTGCTGGGGATAACTGGTGGAATCAGATTCTGCCGTCTGAAGTTCTGCTTCATTCTCTGCTTGAAGCCCTCAGCATGCCCCGTCTTCATCAGTCTTCATAATCAGTCTTCACACAATATCATAGTTTGCAGGGAATCTGAATCATAGAGTCATACAGCGTGGAAACAGGTCTTTCGGCCCAAATTGCCTATGCCGACCAACATGCTTCATCTACACTAGTCTCGTCTGCCAATAATCCGATCTCCCACACTTGGTCATTCCTTCTTCACCCTGCTCCCGTCCAGCAGAAGGTACAGAAGCTTGAAAGCGCGCATCACCAGACTTAGGAACAGTGTCTTATCTTCAAGTATCAGGCCTCTGAATAGAGTCATAGTCAAGTCAAGTCAAGTTGATTTGTCACATACACATACGAGATGTGCAGTGAAATGAAAAGTGGCAATGCTTGCGAATTGTGCAAAAAAACTACAAAACAGAATGGAACAGAATCGCATATTCACACATTACATATTTGTGGGAGGAAAAAAAAGAAAAAACAGCAATTTTATAAAGACAGCACACAACAGTAAATTGGTGCAGTAAAGTTAGTCCCTGGTGCGATAGGAGTTTACAGTCCTAATGGCCTCTGGGAAGAAACTCCTTCTCATCCTCTCCGTTTTCACTGCATGGCAACGGAGGCGTTTGCCTGACCGTAGTTTGACCAGTTTGCTGTTGTGGTGGAAAGGGTCTCACATGATCTTGTTGGCTCTGGAGTTGCACCTTCTGATGTATAGTTCCTGCAGGGGGGGCAAGTGTAGTTCGGCCTAATGCACTACTCTCTGCAGAGCCTTCTTGTCCTGGGCAGAGCAGTTCCTAAACCAAATTGTGATGTTTCCGGACAAGATGCTTTCCACAGCCGCTGAGTAGAAGCACTGGAGGATCCTCAGAGACACTCTGAATTTCCTCAATTGCCTGAGGTGGTAAAGGCGCTGCCTTGCCTTACTCACCAGTGCTGCAGCGTGTGATGTCCATGTCAGATCCTCTGTGATGTGGACTCCCAGGTATTTAAAGCAGCTCACCCTATCCACAGTATCCCCATTTATCTTCAATGGTGTGTATGTCCTCAGATGTTGTGCCCTCCTAATGTCCACGATCAGCTCCTTAGTTTTTTTGACATTCAAGAGGAGGCTGTTGTCCTGACACCAGAGTGCCAGGTCAGCCACCTCCTCCCAGTAGGCCTTCTCATCGTTATCGGAGACCACAGTGTCATCAGCAAATTTGATTGTAGAGTTGGAGCTGAACCTAGCCACACAGTCATGTGTGTACAGGGAGTACAGTAGGGGGCTGCGGACGCATCCCTGGGGGGATCCTGTGCTCAGTGTGAGGGACTTCGATGTATTTCCTCCAATCTCGATTAGCTGGTGCCTGGCGGTGAGAAAGTCCAGGACCCTGGCACACAGGAGGGTGTTGAGCCCCAATTCCAACAGCTTCTCAGCAAGTCTGGTGGGGACTATCGTGTTGAAGGCTGAACTGAAGTCTATGAACAGCATCCTCACGTAGCCCCTCTTCTGGGAGACCGCATCGTCCGTGGATCTGTTCGGACGGTATGTGAATTGTAGCGGGTCCATGTTGCAAGGGAGGAAGGCGCAGATGTGTTTCTTGACCAACCACTCAAAGCATGTCATGACTACCGAGGTGAAGGCCACCGGACGGTCGTCATTCAGGCAAGCTGGGAAGGCATTTTTTGGTACAGGTACAATGGATCTTTTGAAGCAGGCAGGGACCACGGACTTGGCCAGGGAGAGGTTGAATATTGTAGTGAGCACCGGAGCCAGCTGAGTAGCACAAGACTTAAGTACTCGCCCCGAGATGCCATCTGGTCCTACAGCTTTCCTCGTGCTCACCCTTGTCAGAGCCCTCCTCACGTCGTGCTCGGACAACGAGAATGTGTATCCATCCCCAGCAATGGACCTCCCTTCAGCTTCGATAGCCAGCACGCTGGTGGTGTTGTTGTCGTTAGCCGGCAAACCTGGGGTGATGTTGTCCATCTCGAAATGAGCGTTGAAGGAGTTCAGGTCATCAGCTTGGGAGATGCCGGCACTTCCGGTTGAGGGGGGGGGGGTGCTCCGGTAGTTGGTTACAGGCCATAGCCCCTGCCACAGGCGTCTGGTGTCCTGCTGCTCCATCTGTGACTCCATCTTGTCTCTGTACCTCTTTTTTGCGCCCTTCACCGCCCTTCGCAGTCGGTAGGACTCTACCTTGTAGACGTCCATATTTCCGGATGCCAGGCCAGAGTTGTAGGCAGCGGTGTGAGCATTCAAGGCAACACGAACGGACCTGTCCATCCAGGGTTTTGATTCGGAAAGGTGCTAACCCTTACCGTGGGGACGATGTTGTCGGCTATTGTTGCGATGGAGTCCGTGCCTGCTTCCGCAAACTCACTGACGTCACTGGAACTTGCTTGGAAGATATTCCAGTCGACATCTGTCAGTGCATCTTGTAGCATGGCATCTGACAGGTCGGACCACCGCTTTATGTCCCTCATCACTTCCAAAGTCATAGAGTCATAGAGACATACAGTGTGGAAACAGGCCCTTCGGCCCAACTTGCCCATGCCAACCAACATGCCCCATCTACACTAGTCCCACCTGCTTGCATTGGGCTCATATCCTTCTAAACTTATTCTATTCATGTACCTGTCAAAATGTCTCTTAAATGCTATGCTAGGACCTACCTCAACTACCTCCTCTGGTAGCTTGTTCCATATACACACCACCCACATTTGCCCTATTATATCTGCATCAATATCTTTCCATTCAGTTTATTTTGACAATTCATTGACAATGTGTGACTATTCATTGGCACTGTTTCTCCATAAAACCAATCACGTGATGGTACACAATGTTACTTATAATACATCATATATTTAGTTTTTGTGCAGTTTATTATTGTCATGTTCACCGAGATACAGTGAAAGGTTGACTGCTGCGTGCTGTCAAGTCAGTGGATCGACTCTACAAGATTACAGTTGAGCCGTCCACAGTTTACAGACACAGGTTAAAGGGAACAACGTTTAGTGCAAGATAAAGTCCAGTAAATCTGATTAAAGATAGTCCTAACATCTCCAATGAAGTATATGGTAGGTCAGGACCACTCTCAGTTGGTGATAGGATGCTTGCATACAATGCTGTTTATTTCATTAATAACAGTGTCCATGTATTAATTTATGTGCAATTGTTTTGGTTTCCATCCTGACCTCGGGTGCTGTCTGTGTGGAGTTTGCATGTTCTCTCTGTGACAGTGTGAGTTTTCTTTGGCTGCTCTATCCTTCCACATCCCAAAGATGTGTGGGCTTGTAGTTTATTTGGGCCTCTGTAAAATGTTTCCTCATATCAAGGGAATGGATGAGAAACCGCTTTCAAGAGGCTTCACGGAGCTTTTCAGTACCAATAAAGTGCCTTGGTGCTATGTGTGTGGTGTTTGCGTGTTCCCCTTGAGTGTTTCCTCCAGGTGCTCTGGTTCCCTTCCACATGCCAAAGATGTGTTGCTTTGTAAGTTAATTGGCTTTTGTAACTTGCCCTGAGTGCGGACGGAGTGGATGTGTAAATGGATAACATAGAACTAGTGTGAATGGGTGGTCGATGGTCAGTGTGGACTTGGTGGTCAGAAGGGCCTGTTTCCACGCTGCATCTCTGAACTAAATTAAATAGTTTTCAAGTTACAGAGGAAGCGAGGCGTAAGCAGAGAACAAAACAGGGAGATTCGGTGACATGTGGCACTGGTGGAGGCTAGGAGAGGGAGGTGAGGGTCAATGACTTGCAACAACATGTATCTGTAAGAGGAGTGTATGGGAAATATAGAATGAAATAGATACAGCATAGAACCATGCATACAGTCTTAGAGATACAGCATAGAACCATGCATACAGTATTAGAGATACAGCATAGAACCATGCATACAGTCTTAGAGATACAGCATAGAACCATGCATACAGTCTTAGAGATACAGCATAGAACCATGCATACAGTATTAGAGATACAGCATAGAACCATGCATACAGTCTTAGAGCATACAGCATAGAACCATGCATACAGTCTTAGAACCAGCATACAGCATAGAACCATGCATACAGTATTAGAGATACAGCATAGAACCATGCATACAGTATTAGAGATACAGCATAGAACCATGCATACAGTCTTAGAGATACAGCATAGAACCATGTATACAGTCTTAGAGATACAGCATACAGTCATAGAACCATGCATATAGTATTAGAGATACAGCATAGAACCATGCATACAGTATTAGAGATACAGCATAGAACCATGCATACAGTATTAGAGATACAGCATAGAACCATGCATACAGTATTAGAGATACAGCATAGAACCATGCCACATGGCCTACCGAGTCCACGCCGAGCATCGATGACCCATTCACACTACTTCTATTTTCACATCCTCCCCCTGACAATTTACGGAGGCCAATTAACCAACAAACCCTTTGAGATGTAGGAGGAAACCGGAGCACTCAAAGGAATCCCATGCGTTCACAGGGAGAACATGTAAACTTCACACAGACAGCACCCAAGGTCAGGGTTGGACCAGGGTCTCCAGCGTTGTGAGGCAGCAGATCTGTTAGCTGTGCAACTGCGCTGCCCATGTTTTGGAAGTCGATGCTGAATGGAGCTGTTTGTGGGTTTTTGGTGATCACAACTCCCAGCATTTTTTCTACATTACAACAAGTATTTGGGACATTTGAAAGCTCCATCTTTGGAGAACATGGCTAGCTGACCTTTTGCTTCGGAACCCATCTTGAGACTGATTGTGGTGGTGGGGTGAGGTGTTGGTGTTGAGAGAGGTGGGGAGGGACAAAGTTTGGCAAGTGATATGTGGATACAAGCGGGGGATGGGTGATTGGCAGATGGTTACACAAAGGCAAAAGGTGTGGAGAGGATGTTTCCACTCGTGGGACAATCTAGGACCTGAGGCCATAGCCTCAAAATTAAAGGACGATGAGGAGGAATTTCTTTGGTCAGAGGGTGGCAAATCTGTGGAATTCATTGCCACAGACGGCTGTGGAGGCCAAGTTGATGGATATTTTTAAGGCAGTGATTGACAGATTCTTGATTAGTATGGGTGTCAGGGGTTAAGGGGAGAAGGCAGGAGAATGAGAAGGAGATGGAAAGATAGATCTGCCACGATTGGCGGATGAGACGATGGGTCGAAAGGTCAAATTCTGCTCCTATAACTTATGAACAACCAAAAACAGTAAGATCATTTTTTTGCTTGTTTGGCATTCCCGTAACTTAAGTGGATTTGAGCTTGGCATTGGAGAGTTGGATGCAGGGAGCTAAAGTTTAATTAAGCTGTAGCACCTCCTAAACGTAATCCGTGGTGGAACACCCCTCGTCATGCAAAAACATCAGCTTTTAGGATATTTTAGTGTGGATTTTAGGATCTGATAAAGATTGGACGGAATGTGCAGACAGATATATATTTGAATTTTACTGCTACATTTATGATAATAGCAAGGTAAATGTGGCACTAAAACTTGAGTATTAGGGAACTGAACTGATTTATAGTCACTGTTAATGTAAGTGTTACTGTATGTTCACACTCGTCGAAAACCTCAGCCATCAGTGAACAGTAAATCACAGAGAGGAGCGAGATTTATTTTTCTTCATCTCCACAGCACTAATGAAGAAAACATCATCGGAAAATATATCTGCACCACCCTCTCATCTGTTTTATGCATAATTATTCTTCCCATGGACAGCATTAATCTGGTAATAAATCTGTTAAATTCCATCATGAACAATGACTGCAACAACTGGCTAGCTGGAGGCTAATCAGTTTGTTGCTGGATCTCCCATTTGCTAGCTCATCTTCCCATTCCCATACTGACCTTTCTGTCCTGGGCCTCCTCCATTGCCAGAGTGAAGCCAAATGCAAACTGGATGAGCAGCGCCTCATATTTTGCTTGGATGGCTTACAACCTAACAGTATGAACATTGAATTATCCAGTTTTAGTGAATTCACCTGCAAACACCCCCTCATTTCTCTTCCCCCTTCCCCTCCCTGTGCCCCACCTGGACGTGCACCCATTTCCCCTTCCCTCCACCCCCCTCCCTCCCACTACACCTACCAACGATATTCGTTCCTCTGGCTTCACAATTTGGGCTTAATCTATCCTTATTTTACAGTTTTTGGTCTTTGTGCAACCATCTGTGAATGACCCCCTCCTCCCCACACCTGTTTCCACCTATCACTTGCCAAAACATTATTCTGCCACCATCTCTCTTCCAGTTTACTCCCAACAACACCCTCTCCCTCCCCACCACCACGATAAGTCTCAAGAAGGGTCCCGAACCAAAACGCCACCTATCCATTTTCTCTCCAGTTGCTGCCTGACCCATTGAGTTTTTCCAGCACTGTGTCTATTTATGTAAACCAGCATCTGCAGTTCCTTCTGTCGACATGCTGTTGAAGTTTGTAGGAAGACTAATATGTGACAATTTCTGGATCGATGTATAAAGGAAGAGTTGATACTGTGCAAGGCTGATGTAGACTTTAGTGCCTCCCAGACCACTTTTCAGTCAATATGCAACAGTTAAATTGAACTCATCAGTCGCCTCCTCAAACACCCTGATAGGTAAAGGGGGGAGGAGAGAGCAATACATTTTGAATGGAATGATATTGCACATCAAGAAAGTGCATAGTTCCAGAAGTAAAACTGGTTCATTGGTGCTTTATTGTCACGTGTGCAAACACACAGTGAATTTGTTTCTTGTTTATACAGTTCAGTAAAATGTTGCCGCACCTAAGCACAATCCCCAATTAGCAAAGCGTACAGAAATAGTTCACTGAGATCATGTGCAAGAGGTATCAGGTTTTGACACCATTTTCAAAGTCCACTCCGTGCAATAGTTCTCATGAGCGGTGCCTGATGCAGGCGAGTCCCAGGATGCTGCGGGCTTCCATCCTTTGCTTTCATTGGATGTGTGGATCAACCAATCAACCAACGATCCTCTCCTCGCCTGTCCGTCATCGTGGCTTGGGGGCGCCTCCCGCAGGTGACTTTGAAGGTGCAGTAGGCACGGTTCCCTCGCCTACTGGCCTTGTTCCTCGTGTCCGTTGTTGCCGGCTCCATCCCCTGGTCTTGGGGGACGAGCAGGAGCCACCTCTTTGATGGTTCCAAGAGGATGTTGGAAATATTGGACACATCTCTCATTCCTCGTAATTGCCTCCAATTTCATGGGGAGCCCCACACTATTGAACTCACGGGAATAGAATCGGGGGTATAGGATGGACCTGCAACCTTTTGATGTTCAAATCCACCCCAATGTATTCATCGTTAGGTTCTCTTTCCCTTCAAAATTGTATGTTTTCCCTTGCAATGTGAGAAGGAGATGAGTGAGGCCATAGAGTTTGTTCCTCTATCAATTCAAATAATGGTCAATCTTACCTCAATTCCCTTTGCGCATGCTTAATGCATATCATAGAGTCTGAGAATCATTGAGTCTGTATGTCTTTGGAGTGTTGGAGGAAAACAACATCGGTCCATGGTCTCTGGCACAGCAAGGTAGCAATTCTACCACTGCACCACTGCCATAGAGTTTGGGAGTCATTGAACTGTACAGCATGGAATCGGGCATTTCAGTCCACTTTGTTCATACCAACTTGGCATTCTGGTCTAGTCCTGTTTTTCCACATTTGACCCAAATCCCTTTAAACCCTAGCTAACATCATATCTGAACAGTGTACCTCCATACCCAAACTATCTCTTAGGTATTTATAATTGAACTAACCTAACTTTTTCTTTGGGTGTCTGGGGGACTCAGATTTCTATTTCTTTTTTCGGACAGTCATCAAACTCCTGATGAAATTGTGATGGAGAAGCAAAAGTGTTGTCCTTCAATCTGTAGTCTTCATTGCTCAATGGCACAGCCAGTAGAGTTGCTCCCTTACATCACGAGTGAATCAGGTTCAACCCAGTGCAATCTGCGTTTAGTTTAGTTTAGAGATAGAGTGTGGAAACAGGCTCTTTGGCCCACTGAGTTGGCGTCGACCAGCGATCCACGTGCACTAGCACTATCCTACACATCAGGGACAATTTACAATCTTTACCAAGGCCAATAAACTTACAAACCTGTACGTCTTTGGAGTGTGGGGAAAAAAAAACACTCCAAAGAGGAGATTCAATATGATTACAACTTTAAAAAGACACTTGGACAGATATATGTAAAGGAAGGCTTTAGAGGGATATGGGTTAAATACAGGCAAATGGGACTAGCCCAGATTGCCAACTGGCATGAACAAGGTGGGCTGAAGGGCCTGTTTCCATGGTTAAAAACAATTGAGGCGGCACAGTGGCCCTGCCGTAGACTTGCTGCCTTACAGCGCCAGACTAGATTTTGATCCTGTCTACAGTTATGGTCTGCACGGAGTTTGTACGTTCACCCTATGACCGTGTGGGTTTACTTTGGGTGCTCCAGTTTCTTTCCACATTCCCAAGACGTACAGGTGGGTAGGTTGATTGGCTTTGGTAAAATTGTAAAATTGTAAATTGTCCCGAGTGTGCAAGATAGTGCTAATATGCAAGGTAGGTGTGGACTCGGTGGGCTGTAGAGCCTGCTTCTGCACTGTATCTCTAAAGTTATACTAAAATAAATAGTAGATAGGTGATAATGTTCAGTTGAACATGAAATTAAAGGTAAGAGGAAGCCACAAAAAACTGCAGATTTTGGAATCTTGAGTAAAACACAAACACAGTAATTCAGCAGGTCAGGCAGCATCTCTGAAGGATCGATGGGTGAACGTTTTGGGTCTGGACCCTTCTTCTGCAGAAAGGTCCTGACCAGAAACATCGTCTATCCACGTCCTCCAGAAATGCTGTCTGACCTCCTGAGCTATGTCAATTGTGTTTTATTTAAAGATAGTGGCACGTGGTTACTAATAGGTTAATTTGAAGGGGCAGAAGTTTAATTTATTCTGAACTAGACTAAGTGGGACCCGTTGGGTCCCATGTTCACACGGGAGGGCTGGTCCCCAACGCAATATTCCACCTCTCCACCAATTCCAATATTGCTGGCCGGTGTGGGGGGGCTGTCTGGAGCACTTTAAATTATACCACTGTTCAACTTCTTTTGGGATGAGATATATCCCATAAATATAACAAAACACTTAATGATTGATTTTCAAGAGAGCAGTTTGACAATGATTCACCTTCCGCTGCTTGTCCTTTGACGAATTTACAAATGACAGGCAATTCAACACTGTGAACTGTCAAGCAGTCTTACCGCAAATTAACACACTCTTCAAACATAACATACCTCAGCAATAATTACATGGAATACCTGGTGCATTTTGCAAAGTAACATCTGGAGTGAAGGCTTGCTCCAAGCACTAATGTTACAGCTTAGTTTATTTGTTTGGAGATGCAAAGCGGAAACAGACCTTTTGGCCCATCGAATCCCGCGCCAATCAGCGATCCCCATACACCAACACTGTCCTACAAAATGGGGGCAATTTACAATCTTTACCTAAGTCAATTAACTTTCAAACCTGTATGTCGTTGGAGTGTGGGAGGAAAACTGGCACGGTCACCGGGATAATGTAAAAAATGCACACAGAGAGGATCTGTAGTCAGGATGAACCTTGGGTTCATAATGTGCATTTTTTGTAAAGTCTGAGTATAACAGTACAATTAAGCACTATTGATTGTACAAGTAAAGGCTAATCTCCGCTCCCTTGTCAAATGTTCTTCTGAATTATTTTTTATTTCCTATTTAGTGTGTCAAAAGGTGGTCTTCATTACGTGACCTGCCACCCAATTTCTATATTTCAGCGCTCTTCAGGGAACTGTGTGGAATCCTCCATGTGCCGAGATTTAGCTGTGGAGGTCCTAACAATCTCTAGAGCCAACTTGACCCTTCCCAATTTGTGAATCTCTGATTGGGAAATTTTAGAAATGTTTGGAATATTCTCTGGAATCTGATTAATAGCCCAGTCAATTAAATTTCATACCACTTGGATTGTTTCAAAATAACATTAATTTTTCTCTTCTGTGTGAAGCTTGTCTCTTTAAGAAAGGTGTGTATTGATTAATACAGATCTGCTCAATTTGCATAGCTTGATACTGACAATACATTGTCAAATATGTTTTCCACTTGGTTTCCAGTATTGACATTTAAAAGGTTTAAATGAGAGCCTATTTACCTGATTTGTGCAAGCCATTAGTTTGTTTTTTATCTAGCATGGTCCAAGAATCCTCATTCCTCAGAAACTTTTCAATTGATTTTCAGTTATTTCTTTGGTATTTAGACTGTACCTTCAGTGCATTCTCCCTTGTGGTCGTGAGAACAGGGATGTGATGCTAAGGCTTTATAAAGCCCTGCACAGACCAGATTTTGAGTATTCTGAGCAGTTTTGTGCTCAATATCTGAGGAATGATGTGCTGGCATTGGAGATGGTCCTGAGGAGACGAGACAGGTCCCGGGATGATCGGGTTAGCATAAGATGAACTTTTGACGGCACCAGGCCTGTACTCACTGGAGTTTAGAAGGATGAGTGGGGACCTCATTAAAAACATATCGAATAGTGAAGGGATTGGATAGAGTGGATGTGGAGAGGATGTTTCCACAAGTCGGAGAGTGGGACCAGAGGGCAAAGCCTCAGATTAGAAGGACTTATTTTTAGACAAGAGATGAGGAGGGATTTCTTTAGTCAGAGGGTGGTGAATCTGTGGAATTTATTGCCACAGACATCTATGTAGGCTGTCATTAGGTATTTTTAAAGTGGAGATTGACAGGTTCTTGATTAGTAAGGGTGTCATGGGTAATGGGGAGAAGACAGAAGAATGGGGTTGGGAGGGAAAGATAGCTCAGCTATGATTGTATGGCGGAGTAGACTCAATGTGCCATATGGCCTGATTCTGCTCCTATGATTTATGAACATGAGAACAATTTGGAGCAGGAGAAGGCCATTTGGCCATCAGGCCATCAAAACTTTTTCTCGTGTGTCGAGAGCTTGCCTGATATTATAACTCGGTGCTATTTTCTACATTGCCATTATATGCCTTGATTCTTTTAGTATCTACAAATCTATTGATCTATGTTTCCAATGATCGAGTCACCACTGCCTTGAAGTGAAGGGGTAGATAATGCCAAAGATTCGTCACCCTCCAGAAGCAGAAATTTCAATTCAGTATGGAATGATAAACACCTTATTCTGATATTATGACCATTTTGTTCAAAACTCATCAGCCAGGGCCAACATTGTTCCTTGCATCCAACCCTTTACTAACCCTGTTAGAATTCTGCATCTTTTAATGAGATCTCCTCTCATTCTTTGAAACAAGTAAAAGGCAGGGCTAATCTCCTCATATGGCCAACCCACCAATCCTGCTACCATTCTGGTTAATCTTTGCTGCACCTTCTGTCTATGGCTAGAATAAAGAGACCGAAACTTGACACAGTACTCCAGTGTAAATTCTCTTTAAGGTCTTGCATTATTCGAGTGGGTTGCCGCATTGGCGCAACGGTCGAGCTGCTGCCTTACAGTGCCAGCGACCCGGATTTGATCCTAACTACGGGTGCTATCTGTACGGAGTTTGTACAGACAGCACCCTAGTCAGGGTCAAACCCGGGTCTCTGCTGCTGTAAGGCAGTACCACTGCTGCCATGTCTCCACTGTCGTGTACAAGATTACTAATGTTTATAACGCTAGGAAATCTGCTACCATTGGGCAATAAATGCCAGTCTCGTCAACGATGCCCACATCAGGGAGAAGAATAAACAACTTCTAGAGGGGCACAGTGGTGCAGCTGGTAGAGCTTATGCCCCGCAAGTCCAGAGACCCTGGTCCAATCCTGACTTTGAATGCTGTCTGTGTGGAGTTTGCACGTGCTACCTGTGACCACATGGGTTTCCTTCAGGTGCACAGTTTCCACCCATATCCCAAAGGCTTGCGTGTTTGCCGCTTCATTGGCCTCCGTAAATTGTCCCTTTACACCTCCAGATTCAGGGACAATTTCTCCTCAGCCGTTATCAGGCAATTGAACCACGTGTACCGAGGTACAGTGAAAAGCTTTTTTGCTGCATGCTATCCAGTCAGCAGAAAGACAAAACATGATTACAACAAGCAGTGCACAGATACAGGATAAAGGGAATAATGTTTAGTGCAAGATACTGCTGTTGGAATAGAGGTTTAAATGAATGGGATGATCATAATGAATGATTGCAGACCCATTACTGGATCCAGCACACAGTGAGGTGTCTAGCTTTGGTTCCATCTTTGAACCAAAGTGAATGGGTAATCTAGTTTCCATCTCCCTGACTCTCAGCCTGAAGAAGAGTCTCGTCCCGAAACATCACCTATTTTCTACAGAGATACTGCCTGACCTGCTGAGTTGCTCCAGCATTTTGTGTCTATCTTCAGTGACCAGGTGATCGATGGTCAGCGTGTACTCGGTGGGCTAAAGTACCTGTTTCCATGGTGTATCTCTAAACTAAACATAAGCACTGCCTTTAAAATGAAATTGAGGGAATTGTGTGTTGAGAGGTTAAGCATGTATAACTATTGCAGGGCTGGTGAGTGCTACATTTTTGAAAACTGTAAGAGCAATCAAGGACTTCAGAACATGCAGCTGCTCTTTTGTTCAAGATTAACAACTGCCACATGTACTTAAGTTATGTTTGCGATGAAGCCGTTACTGTATAACAAATGATATTAGCATATTTACATAACTATACCACAGGATTGAGTGTCATCTCCCTGCACCATGCCTTAATTGCCAGCAGGAAGATGAGTTGACGGCCCATCGCTGGGCCCCAACAATGTCAATGGGAGCCTGGTTGCTAGGCGACGCACACGGCAACCTGGGCGCTGCTCATTCATGGATTCAGATTTCCTTTCGTTTGGGGAAACGCTTGGTGTCTTTTCACTGAACTACAGCCAGATATCAGGAATGTAAGAGCACAAAGAAATTAGTCATGTATTTTGAGCAAAACCAGTAATCCTTTATTGAACATCGGATGATCGGTGAACCACAATGTTGTGACATTGACAACCCCAATGCACGGTGGCAAAGTTAATTTTTCCTCCCCAAACCATCATTCTTGCTAATATGACCAATTTGCTTTACAGCATGCTTTAAAGCTCATCGAGTATCTCCCCCCTCCCAAGTATTTAATGCGGTAATAAATATTCATCGTCCCTTGTTATTAAACCATATGAATAAATTAATTAGTGATGTGTTCTTCAGGAAAGGAATCACGAATCCTGGAAACCTGAAATGAAAACCATGCGTGCCGGAAATGTAGGCTATTAGGACGGTAATTGGCTTGGCTTAGTTTGTCATCCTCTTTTTTCTGGATGGCAAGAGATTGTGCAAATTTATACCTTTATTGGAAAGATGCCAATGAGTGATTGGAAGAGCTTTGATCATCATTCTCTCTGTTGTAGTTTAGTCTACAGCATGGAAACAGGCCCTTCAGCACAGACCAGTGATCACTCTTACACTAATTCTATCCCACACACTCGGGACAATGTACAGATGCCAATTAGCCTACAAACCTGTGCTCATTTGGAGGGAGGAAAGAAACCAGAGCAGCCAAAGAAAATCCACGCGGTCACATGGAGAACGTTTAAATTCCGTACAGACAACACCCGTAGTCAAGATCGAACCTGGGTCTCTGGCACTGTAAGGCGGCAACTCTACTGCTGTGCCACTGTGCAGTAGTGCTTCTTCAACACTACAATTGGGAGGCAGTCAAGAGTCATACAGCAAACCAATATTTTCCAAAATCATACTTTCGATACACATTCAGTTGATATACATCCACATGTCTTTATCTGTGTTCATTGCACCATAAATCCAGTCCAATCTACCACCAGACGCAGGAGCAGCTTCTTCCCCTCTGTTATCAGCTGTCTAAATGGTCCTCCTGTAAGCTAGGGTACTGTCTGATTCACTTTACCCCATTGCAAGAATTGGAAAATGTCCAATGGAATTGATGTGCTCATACGTTGAGACCTATGTATATTCTGCACACTGTATCTTCCTCTTTGTTCAATCTATTGTAGTTGAGTTTGACTTGATAGTATATGTGTGTAGTGTTTGCTGATCTGGTTTGTAGAGCATGCAAAACATAGCTTTTCGCTATATCTTTGCACTGATGATAATAATAAACCTAAACGTGACCATTCTTTTTGAATGCATCAACACCACTCATGCTTCATAGAACAGTGGAGTGCGTGAGAAGGCCCTTCAGCCTACACCAGGTTTTCCACACCAGGGCATCGGAGATGTCCTCATTCTTCATGGAATGGGGGTCCCTCCTCTACCATAGATGAGGCTCTCACCAGGGTCTCCTATACCCCGTGACTCTGCTCTCACTCCCCATCCCCCCACTCCTAACAAGGGCAGAGTCCCCCTTGTCCTCACCTTCCACCCTACCAGCCGTCACGTACAACAAATAATCCGCCG
The DNA here is from genome assembly GCA_035221665.1 of Okamejei kenojei. Classification (NCBI taxonomy): domain Eukaryota; kingdom Metazoa; phylum Chordata; class Chondrichthyes; order Rajiformes; family Rajidae; genus Okamejei; species Okamejei kenojei. Next base: position 56,813,973 of record CM069131.1, read on the forward strand.
TCATTTTCGCCACCTCCAAAGTGACCCCACCACTTGCCACATCTTCCCATCTCCTCCCCTGTCTGCTTTCCGCAGAGACCACTCCTTCCGTAACTCCCTGGTCAATTTGTCCCTTCCCACTTGAACCACCCCCTCTCCGGGCACTTTCCCTTGCAACCGCAAAAAATGCTACACTTGTCGCTTTACCTCCCTCCTTGACTCCATTCGCGGACCCAAGCAGTCTTTCCAGGTGTGGCAGAGGTTCACCTGCACCTCTTCCAACCTCATCTATTGCATCCGCTGCTCTAGATGTCAGCTGCTCTACATCGGTGAGATCAAGCGTAGGCTTGGCGATCGCTTCGCCGAACATCTCCGCTCGGTTCGCAATTACCAACCTGATCTCCCGGTGTCTCAGCACTTTAACTCCCTCTCCCATTCTGAATCCGACCTTTCTGTCCTCGGCTTCCTCCATGGCCAGAGTGAGGACCACCGTAAATTGGAGGAGCAGTACCTCATATTTTGCTTGGGCAGTCTGCACCCCAGCGGTATGACCTCTAATTTCAGGTCGTCCTTACTTTCTCCTCCCCTTCTCAGCTCTCCCTCAGCCCATTGGCTCCACCTCTTCCTTTCTTCTACCTGCCCCCCCCCCCCCACCCCCTCCCTTACCACCCCCACATCAGTCTGAAGAAGGGTTACGGCCCAAAAGGTTGCCTATTTCCTTCGCTCCATAGATGCTGCCTCACCCGCTGAGTTTCTCCAGCATTTTTGTCCACCTTCAGCCTACAATATCTGTGTAGAACGTGATGACAAGTTCAACCAGTCTCCTCTGCCTGTTTATGATTCATACCATTCTCTGCATATGCATGTGCCTATTCAAAAGTCTCTTGAGTGACATTATCTTATCTGTCTCCTCCACCAGTGGCACAGTCACACAGCAGTCGAGCTGCTACCTTACATCACCAGAGGCCCAGGTTCAATCCTGACTACAGGTGGTGTCTCTGCAGAGTTTGTATGTTCTCCCTGTGACCATGTGGGTTTTCTCCGGGTGCTCCGGTTTCCTCCCACTCTCCAAAGACGTGCAAGTTTGTAAGTTAATTGGCCTCTGTAACTTGTCCCCAGTGAGTAGGATAGTGCTAGTGCGTGGGTGATTGCTGGTTGGTGTAGACTCAGTAGGCCGACGGGCCTATTTCCACACTGTATCTCCAAAGTCTACCAGCCCTGGCAGCGTATTCCAGGCCCCCACCACTCTCTGTGTTAAAGAAAACATCTGACCCCACACATTTCCATTAAATCCCCCTCTCACCTTATAGCTATGCTCAGTCATGTTGGACATTTACACCCTGGGAAAAAGGTTCTGATTTTCTACCTTATCTATGCCTTTCATAATTGTATATACTTCAATCAAATCTCCCCTTAACCTCTCACTTCCCAGAGAAAACAATCCAAGTATATCTAACCTTTCCCAGTAGCTGTAAACCTACCCTCAGTAAAATATTTGGCACCCGATGAACGGACTTGATGGGATTGTTTATGTGGTATGTTTGGGTCTTCATGTTTAATTGAATATGGTGAACACTCAAGATTGATTCAGTTCTCTTTCTGTCACTGCAAGTATTTACTATCAGGAAGGAAGATAAGGTTTCATGTAAATTAAACCTGATACAATCCTCAATCAATAATGACCTTCGAAAAATGCATTTGAAAAAAATGCTTTGCAAGCTTTTTTTATTGCGAAGTTACAGTACAGATTGGAACAGCGAGTCAATTTGTGCTTTTGGAAAAGTTTAATTGTGTGATGTGGCTAACTTCGCCTCATAGCTACACATAAGGGACAATTAGAGACATTTTAGAGATTATAAATCTCACCTAAGATAGTAAAATATGATGGATTGCTACCAAGTATTCTCAATTAGTCATAAAGCTGAGAAACAGACCTCTCAATCCAACTCATCCAAGTTGACTAAAATGTCCCATCTAGGCTGGTCCCGTTTGACCCTTATCCATCTAATCCTTTACTATTCATGTACCTCTCTTAGGTTTTTTCAGTTTTAGAGATACCCATATCTATCCATACCCCTCATGATCTTATACACCTAAGATCATCCATCATCCTCTGACGATCCAATGAATAAGGTCCAAGTCTGTTCACCCTTTCCTGAGAGCTTAGGCCCTCGTCCTGGCAACACTTGCTGCATCTTTTCCATCTATCACCTTTGTTAATCCCTACTTGGACCTGGCCCCGTCCACTTATGATGTTGATCTTACTCTGATTCATGCTCCCAAAGTGGACTTATCATGACACTAAAGTGTGTGGTATTGTTGGTAGTGAAGGTGGTTGGCAAAAATTGCAGTAGGATTTTGATCGATTGGCCAGGTGGGCTGAGGAATGGTTGATGGAATTTAATACAGAGAAATATGAGGTGTTGCATTTTGGGAAGTTTAACAAGGGCACGGCCTGCCCAGTGAATGGTAGGGCTCTGGGGAATGTTGTAGAGCAGAGGTAGCTGGGAGTGCAGGTGTTTAGTTCCTTGATCATGGCATCACAGATAGTTAGGGTGGTCAATAAGGCTCTTGGCACATTGGCCTTCATCAGCGTATTGAGCATAGGAGACAGACACAGAAACCTGGAGTAACTCAGTGGTTCAGACAGCATTTCTGGAGTTAAATGAATAGGTGACTTTTCGGGTCAAGATCCTTCTTCAGTTGGAATGTCATGTTGCAGTTATATAAAACATTGGTGAGGCCACATTTAGAGTATTGTGTTCCGTTTTGTTCACCAAGTTATAGGAAAGACAGTGTCCAGCTGGAAAGGGTACAGAGAATATTTATGAGGACGTAGCCAGGACTCGAGGTCTTGAGCTATAGGGAGAGGTTAAGCAGGCGAGAACTTTATTCCTTGGAGTGAGGGAGAGTAAGGGGTGATCTTATAGAGGGGTACAAAAGCATGAGGGGAATAAATAGGGTAAACGCGCAGAGTCTCTTTCCCAGAGTAGGGTAATCGAGAACCAGTGGACATACAGTAGGTTTAAGACGAGGGGGGAAAAATTTAATAGGAACCTGAGGGTAACTTTTTTACAAAAAGGATGGTTGGTGTATGGAATAAGCTGCCAGAGGTGATAGTTGAGGCAGGTTCTATCACAATGTTTAAGAAACATTTGGACAGGTACATGGATCGGAAAGGTTTGGAGGGATATGAGCCATGTGCAGGCAGGTGTGACTAGTGTTGATGGGACATGTTGGTTGGTGTGGGCAAGTTGGGCCAAGGGGCCTTTTTCCACGCAGTATGACTCTGGGACTCTGTGACAAAAGGCATCAGCTTGAATTGATCAAAATAAAATTCCATCTGCCATAGTCCTTCTCTAAAATAATTTTGCCACCTCGTCCAAATTACATTAGGCTGCCCGTGTGTCTCATTCACTACTGCACAGTGGTGTCAGACTAGATTTTTCAGCTCATGTTTCGAGAGTGGGGGCTCAAAGCCAGCAAGCCTCTGAGCCAAGAGCACTGCCAATGAGCCATGGATAACACTATTATCCAAATGTGACTGATTGAAAGAATTCCTTGCAGAAGTAAAATAAAGTCATAAACTATGAAAGATGGAAGATCGAGATGAAGCATAGAAAGCCTCTGTTCCTGATGGACTGAATGTTTTATTAATCACTTGGCGAGGTTTTATTGCACATGCATTTGTTTTTATGAAAGCACTCATTGCACGCATTAAAAATATAATTATTTGTAACAAAGCGCACAAACTCATAAGTAGCTCCTCTGTGAAAGGATAATATATTACGGTCGTCACAGATTATACCACTCTTTCTTTGCCAAGGATTTTCTATTAGTCAAACACCACCTAATAATGACCACAAGCTGCTCCATATCATTTATCTCCTTTCCGTTCCAGTTAAAGTTGAGATCACAGGGACAAGTCTCAGCAATAATTGTTTGACATTTCACCTGCGTGATCCCAGCCATCACCATTTAAAATATTTGTGCGGTAAACAGACTGCAGACAATATTGGCTTTGAATCGTGGACTAAATCCTTTGACCGTACAGCTGCACTGTCGAATGGCCGGGCTCACTTTAAGTCGTTCCATTTGGCTTGTTGCAGTGCGTTTCATCTGTGGCAAGGTCATTACTTTAGATGTTCACAGTGGGGGATTTTAGCTAGTCATTTGCCTTTTATTGAAAGATGCTGCAATTCAGAAAACCACTATAAGCGTTTGATTCTGCATTCCTGAGAGGCAGGCACTGCGACCTTTTGGGAAGTAGACAGTGGAGCCCTAATGGTATTTTGTTATTTGACTGTTGAAGACCTTGAATGCATCTGCACAAGAACAAGACTTTTTTACAATTTCCTAGTAAACATAATCTCAGTTACATGGTGCAGCACAGGCAAAAGGGTGCAACTGCTTTAAAAAAAAATCCTCTTTCCTGTAACAAGTCAGAATTTTCAAAAAAGCAGCCAACATAATCAAAGACACATGGTACATTGCAGGTACTATTGCAACGTTTAAGAAACATTTGGACAGGTACATGGATAGGATAGGTTTTGAGGGAAATGGTTCAAACATGTGCAGATGGGACTAGTGCAGATGGAGCATGTTGGCTGTCGTGGGCCGGTTGGGCTGAAGGTCCTGTTCCATGCTGTAAGCCTCCATGACTATGTACTGTCCCACCCTGGTAATTCCCTCTTATCTCTGCTCCGATCCAGTAGAAGGTACAGACGCTTCAAAGCATGAACCACCAAATTATCAGGCTTGTGAATGGTCCATCCATAAGCTAGGGTGCTGTCTGATTCACCTCTGCCCCATTTCAGATGTTAGACTTTGTCTATGGAACTGTTGCACTCCAATGCTGAGAACTATATTCTGCACTCTGTATGCACAATCTGTTGTACCTGAGTTTGAACTGAATGTGTCTGTGTGTGGTATATCAGAGCTGTTTGCAAACAAAGCTTTTGACTTCAAAATGGCACGAGCCTCTTGAGTCCTGGCAACACCCTTGCATATCTTCTCCGTACCTCTTCCATCTTTCCACCTTTGTTAATCACTACACCTGTGGATACTCAGTACATGCGACAATAATAAAACTAAACCTAAACCTACACCGTTCCATCATTGCTCACCTTTGGGGTAAGCTATAACAATGCTTAATGCAGCTGTACATAATTTACTATAGTGTTCCCCTGTTCAATTGGTCAAATAAATTTGGTATCTGGAAATATTTTATTCCAACTGAATTTCTCAGCCACTCATTTATATGTCGACAAAATTGTCCTTGATATGGAGTCACATATTAGCCAAATTGGAGATGACAGCAAATATTCTTCTCCAAGGATCAGTAATTAACCAAAGTCTATTTTTGCAATTACAGTCTAGTCCTTTCATGGTCATTATTTCTGGTGCTGAACTTTCATTCAAAATGTATTTAATTAACAAATGTTAAAGTCCACATGAGGGTGCTTTAATCTCACATCTTCTGGATTATTGCCTCAAAAAGGCACCCAACAACATCAGAGACCCACTATTAGTAGTGGGATTCACTACCCTGGCCACACTCTCATTTCACTCCTGCCATTGGGAAGAGGGAATAGGAGCCTGAAAACTGAAACATCCAGGTTCAGGAACAATGTCTTCCCTACAGCCATCAGGCTATTAAACACGACAACCCCCAAATAAACTCTGAATTACATGGACTTGGGGGCACCATTTCTGAACAACTGCTCTTTGGTTGTATAATAGCAAGATTAAACGAGAACTTACCAGTTTGAAGTTTGATCTTTATTTTATGAGGAGTTACGATGAGGGATTACGTGCCCTCTGCTCCCGGCCCTCATTATCTCAAAGGTCATCTGGTAGTTCTAGTCTTCTGAGTCTTACTATGTCACTTCGACTATAGTTTCTGTGTTTTCACGTCGCTGCTTTTAAGTATGACGCGCATGCGCCTGGCAGGGCTTCTTCACGTAATCCCTCATCGTAACTCCTCATAAAATAAAGATCAAACTTCAAACTTAAAGTTCTCGTTTAATCTTACTATTTTACTTCGGAGTCACGTAAGTGACTACATGAAGATTTCAAAGCTCTGTGATTTAATGCCGTAGATCCATTCCATACGACACACTGCTTCAGTTGACACAGTAGTGAATAAATAATATATTGAACATTGCTTCGAATTATCCAATAAACACTTTTAATAATAACAAACAAAACAGTAATAATCCCTCTGTCCCAGGGGGAAATTACAAATTAAATTTAGAAAGAAAAGAAATCAAACCGAAGCCAAAACAGCATGCCCAAAACCTTGCACTGTCAGGACAGGTTTATCATAAAATTTGGAGAAGGCCGCCTCCTTAGACCATCCTGCGGCCCCGAGGATTTGGTCTAGAGGCACGTCCTGTGCCTTCACTGCGGATGTTGATGCCGCCCTGGTGGAGTGAGATTTAAACACTTGAGTGTCTACTCCAGCACAATCCAAAACCTGTTTTCACCATCTAGAAATAGTTTGTACTGACACCTTTTTATGAGTTTTTTTGTGGCTGATGAGCATTGCTGTCTCAGAGCCTCTGAGACTCTTAGTTACCTCGATATATTGACTCAGGTGCTTAACTACACATAACGTTTGGTCAACGGGGTATGCTTTAAAGCTTACTTTGGTTCTGGCTATTCCTGGCCTGCTTTGTTTGATTAAATCATACACATAAAACGTAATGTTATCTGCAGAAGAGTACATGCTATCTAGTCGTAGCTTTTGCAATGTTTGAACTTGTTGCGCTGATACTGTCGCCATGAGCATAACCACTTTAAGTGTTAACCTCTGAAAAGACAGTTATGTAATTGGAGCCCATTGCCGAAGCAGTGTGAGAACTATACTGACATCCCAGATTTCTGTATATCTAGGCTTAGGAAGGTTCTTGCTAAAGATTCCTCTCGTGAATCGGGACGCTAACGGATGAGACACGATAGATTGTTGTTCTGAAAACTGCCCTAAATAGGAGGACAAAGCACTCCGAGCACTATTAATGGCACTATAGCTCAAGTGTTCATCAAAAAGCAATATAGCTAGGAACTCCAATACATCCGGTATGCTTGCAGTATGATAAGATATATCTGACTGCAAGCAAAACATCTCCATTTCTTAATATGAGACACATATTGTTTTTTAGTGCTATCTCTCCAAGCTGCAGTTATCACATTCATGGTCCTACTCGACAGTCCAAGCCCTTGGAACGATCTGGTCAGAACCTGCAGATTAACAGATTAATACGATCATGTAACGGATGACTTTCTCCTGTTACTGGATGCACCAACAAATTACTGCAGTTGGGGACAGCCATGTATGTCCGAGTCATCATTCTCAGCACCAATGGGAACCATGGTTGTGTAGGCCAGTCCGGAACCACCAAAACGCCTGAGGCGGAGTCCTGCTCTATTTTGGTGAGGCATTGCCTAATGAGGCAGAATGGGGGAACAGCGTAAAAGAACGTACGTCCCCAATGTAGTGAGAATGCATCCACTGCTACTGCTCCTGGATCTGGTTCCCACGAAACGTATTTAGGCAACTGGTGATTTAGCCTGGATGCAAACAGATCAATATCTGGCAAACCATAGCGGCTGACAATCATTTTAAAAACATCAGGATTTAGCATCCATTCTATGTTGTGATTAAATTTCCGTGACCTGTTGTCTGCCACCACATTATCTCTACCTGGTAGGTAGATAGCTGAGACCCAGATATTCCTGGAAATACACCAGTCCCAAATGAGGTTAGCCAGATTATCACATGATACTGACCTTATTCCTCCCATGTGATTGATATAGGCAACAGCCATGGTATTGTCAATCTGTAGCTGAACATGTAAATTATTCATTGCTGAACAATAAGCTTTTAATCCATAGAATGCACCCAGCAATTCTAAGTAATTTATACCATGCCTGTGCAGGATTAAATCCTCTTGCACACGCCATCTACCACCACCACAGCTAGACTCGCTGTCCGTGGCTCCCCATCCCAAAGCACTGACATCTGTTTGTAAAACCACTGAAGGTTGTTGAACCAAAATGTTTTTGGTAGTTTGTGCAATATTGATGATCCACCATTGTAATTCGGCGATGGCTTTGGCTGGCAACTGCATAGGTCTATCAAAATGACCTGCATGTTATTTAAGTGCTTGTTCTCTAGCTCGTTGCAGACTTTCATAGTGCAGGGGTCCAAACTCCACTGCAAGGAAAGCCGCCACCAATTTACCAATAACACTGGCTACTTCCCGGATGGAGGGTTGTTGCTTTTCAGCGAGACTGGTACAGACCTCCCTGATTTCAACAGCCTTGGCCGTAGGCAAAGTCACTTACATATCAACTGAATCAATGACAAATCCCAAATAATCAATTTTTTGGGATGGCTCTAGCTTGGCTTTTGTTGGATGGACAAGAAACCCCAACCTCTCAAACAGGTGTTTGGTTGCTGAAACCGACTCCTCAGCTTCCTGAGTGTTGCTTATAATTAAACTATCATCTAGATAAGCCATCACAATGTGATGCTGGGCACGAAGTAGCGCCAGAACTGGTTTTAACAAATTCGTGAACAACCTAGGAGCTGAGGTTAACCCATTGGGTAATGCTTTAAATTGCCATAGCTGTCCCATCCAACTAAATTTCAAGTATCTTCGGTACTGATGATGAATTGGTACTGAATAATATTCATCTTTCAGATCTATGGTTGCCATATAACAACCTTCTGATAACAGCTGTTTAGCAGTATTGAAGGTGTCCATTTTAAAATGCCTATACTGGACATAGGAATTTAACTGGGTTAGATCCAGAATGACTTCTACCCACCTTTTTTCTGTCTGGGGAATATATTGGACACAAATTGTTAAGGATGGTATGTTGTCCTCCCAATTACCCCTTTTTGGAACAAACCCCAATTTCTTTATTTACCTACAGAGTTTCTGGTCCAGAAAAAAACAATACCCGACTAGGCATATTTTGTGCAGGTGGATGAATTCCTGACATAAACTCTATTCGAGACCCTGAGACAGTGTCCAGTATAAACAGATCAGATGTTATGCAGCACCATTCATCATAAAATAATTGTAACCTACCCCCAACCGGAGGTTGTACCCCAGAGGATTTATCCTGGACTGAATGAATCACTCGTAACTCCATAGTCGACCTTGGAGTTCTTCTTCTCGCCTCTGTTTTGGCCTCTTCTTCCAGGTCTTTGACTTGTTTGAGCAGGTCCTCGCCAAATAGATAATTTGGTGCTTGAATGTTGGACGATCTGCATAGAGCTGCAAATCGTGGGTTTAGTGTCGGCTTTATAGCAATCTTCCGGATGCAATTTACTTCAAAGTATGCATTGCACAGCAGGGCCAACATATCCTGCTGTGTCCCGGACATCGATGCCCCTCGGACCATTTTGCCGAGAGACGTGATGCCTGCCCCCCACCAATTTGAGGACTCGCTAGAATCGGATCTTTTGTTCACGCATCGTTGCACTCATTTGTGTCCAGATAGCAGAGTTCACAGTGGGCACTTTGAGCGACACACAATTAACAGGTGTTACATATCGGGTGGCTGTTTGTTCCATAATGGAATCCTGTAGCTGGTGAGAGGCCATGTAGTTGATGTTTGCCGCCAGGTTTTCCTCCATGGCTTCACCAGTACCTTCCGGAATGGCAACATTTCTTGCTACATCCGGGACACCTGGAGCATGGCTCATGTGCTTTGGTGTGTGACCAAAAGCTGTGACACCACCTTCAGCGTCAGACTCCTCCTGCCCTGGCTCTCCCAAGCCTTGCTCCAGGGAGGTCTCTACCAGCCCTAAACAAGGTGCTGGCGAGGGTGATTCCCACTGATATTCGTAGGCGGTATAGTCTTCTTCGCCATATGGGCCTCTATGTGAGGCTGTTTGGGGAATCCTAGTGGCATTCGACCCCGATTGAAATATTATGTGGCTCATTAAAGTTTGCAGCATTTTTTCCATTTGATCGAGCCATCCCCAGACCTTTTTATTAGAAGGAGGGGAGTCTTCCTCATCAGACTCGTCGGATAAGACGGGCCTGAGAGATTTTCTTTTGGCTTTCCTCCCTGGTGGAGTGGCCTCAGTGCCCTGAAGCACTGGAGTTAACGGAGGCAGTTGAGCTGCCGGTAGATCAGCATCCGACGTCAGATCCGTCGTTACTGCAGCTGGTATCTCCCGACCCGATCTGCGAGCACTAACCGCGGGTCCGCGCGTTAAGCTCCTACTACGGACAGATTTATTCCCAACTCGCTCCATTGCTAACAACTTCCGCTGGCTCCCGAGCCAGACTCACAGAGTTTAAATACCCACCGGAAAAGTTTTAAAAATCACTTACCTGCCGGTTTACTACTTACCGCTGGTGGAGCCGCGCTCTCCAGCCCGTCGGTGCGCCATGCGTCAGACGTAAATGACACGCATGCGCCCGGTGGGGCTTCTTCACGTAGTCACTCACGTGACTCCGAAGTAAAATACATAAACAGAGACACACACGCACAAACACACATACATACACATACATATACACTGAACTTATTTATTTGTTTATTATATTGTTTACAGAGTACTAAGTTTACATATGCTCTTGTGCTGCTGCCAGTAAGAATTCATTGATTCATTGTTCTACCTGGGACACATGACAATAAAATGCTCTTGACCCTAGACTATTAGCCAAGGTTTAAGATCGCTGGGTCAAATAGGTAGCCATTATGTTTCAATGCACCACATTACAGAACAAACATTTGCACTCCTTACTGAGAATAAATCACTTCAAGGTTCTCCAAAGCGCATTGCAGCCAATTAAGTGCTTTTGAAGAGAAGTCACTGTGTGAGTTAGGGAATATGATAGAATTTGCACTCAACAATCTGTAAATCCATGAAGACTAGATAAGCTGTTTTGCTGATGTAAATTGGTGAGTAAGTGTTGGCCTGAACAGGAGGTATATAGCCCTGTAATCTCTGCTGTGGTTTGAGGTGGTCTGTCAAGACATCGAGATGGCAGTCAACTACTATGCCTTTCAATTGATTAGTTTAGTGAGCTATTATGATGTTCCACTTCCTTTCAAAAGGATATCCATTATTTGGTTGCTTTACATGTTGGAATATAGGTTTGATTAACCCTCAAGTAAAGAATGCGGCAGAGCGGCACAGCAGTAGAGATGCTTCCTCACAGCTGCAGATCTGCGTACGCTCCTGACCACGGGTGCTGTCTTTGTACTTTCTCTCTGCGATCACATCGGTTTTCTCCGGATGCTCCGGTTTCCTCCCATACTCCAAAGTCGTGCAGGTTTGTAGGTTAATTGGCTTCTGTGAAATTGCTCCCAGTGCGTTGGATGCAAAGGTGGAATAACATAGAACCAATGCATGAGTGATCAGTGGTCGGTTGGATGGGACGGTGAAATGCTTTGTTTTCCCTACCATACATAAGGTATGCAAAGAGTCACCATGTATAGGATGCCAACAAAGTTACAAAGTATTCATTTTAGTCCCCAATGGTCTCACTTTGTTCTCGCAGCCCCCCCCCCCCCCCCCATGCCAGGTCCCCCTTTGCTCTCTCAGCCGCGCGTCCTCGACCAACCTCCGGCACCCACCGTAGGCCCATCCTCGGCCGACCGCCACCGGGTCCTCTCTTGGACAACTCCGTGGTATATGCCGGGGGCTTCCATTGGCCCACGTCACTCTCCGACGACCATCTCACTCTCCGACGGCCCACCTCACTCTACGACCCACCTCACTCACTGCCGACCCACCTCACACAACGACGACCCACCTCGCTCCTTGATAGCCCATCTCGCTCTCAGCCATTGCTTGCTGGTCCCTCCTCGCTCTCGCGGCGTGGCAATCACCACCCTCTGTGTGAAAGTCTGGCCCTGCACGTCTTCTTTAAACTTTGCCGCTTTCACCTTAATGGCAGCACAGTGGAGTAGCAACAGACCTACTGCCTTACAGCTGCAGAGACCGAGGTTCGATCCTGACTACGGGGGTTGTCTGTACGGCGTTTGTACATTCTCCCCGTGACCTGCATGTGTTTTCTCCGAGATCTTCGGTTTTCTCCCACAATCCAAAGACATACAGGATTGTAGGTTAATTTGCTTGGTATAAATGTAAAATTTCCCCTAGTGTGTGTAGGGTAGTGTTAATATGCGGGCATCGGTGGTCAGTGCGGACTTGGTGGGCTTGAAGGGCCTGTTTCCGCGCAATATCTCTCAACTAAACTAAACTATGCCTATAGTCTTTGACATTTCCATCCCAGGAAAGCAATTCTGACTCATTACACTTTCGATGCCTTTCATAGTTTTATATACCTTTATCAGGGCTCCCCGCAACCTCTAGCATTCCAGAGAAAACAATCCATTTGTCTGACCTCTCCTGGTAGCTAGGTTTCCACTGATGAAAAGTGAAAAAGGATAGCAAAACCTCTTTTGTTTATTTTTGAATGAATGATACTTTATTGTCACATGTACCTATGAATAGTGAAATGCTTTGTTTTGCATACAACTGAATCAGTTAGGGTTGCCAACTGTCCCATGTTAGCTGGGACATCCTGTACAATGGGCTAAATTGGTTTGTCCGATATGGGACTGCCTTTATCCCGTATTTGACTGCTACTACTCGGGTCAAGGGGACTGTCAGGCCGGAGCGCCGCGTCCAGCCCCTCCTCACTCGTCCCGATGTAGTGCAGCCCATGGAGTGCAGCAGCAGCTCCTCGCCCCGTCGGTCGGCAGCCCGGCCAGCTGACCAACCTTTGGACCTTCGCTTACCGCTGACACCACCACCCGTCCTTCTCATGGCCGATCACCGGTTCATGTGTTCGATAGGGTGCTTGACTTTTCACGTGACGTCATGTGGCCTGGGCCAAAACTCCTCAGCTGGCCCGCTGGCTGGGCTGTGTGTGCAGTCCAGCACCCGGGCCAACTCATCATTCACCCAGCCACAGCTGAGTCGGTCAACGAATTGCCATCGGAAATTTGTCCCTTATTTTGACCTTTTGTCCCTTATTTGGGAGTGAGAAAGTTGGCAACCCTATACACATAACACAAGGGTCTGGATTTCAACTGCAATTCCCCATGGTAGGCTGCTGCGGAAGGTTAGATCGCCGTTACAAAGTACCGAACACTCCTATCTACTGCCTGCCACTGCACGTGACAGCAGGATGTCCCCCCGCAGATGGTTCCTCCTTTGTTCTCGGAGACCCGCTCCCCCCATTGTTGGTGGCCCCGCACCGGTGGCCCCGCACCGGTCCAACTTCGCTCTCAGTCCATCTTGGCTCTTGGTGGCGTGGTTTCCGTCGACCACGGTGGCTCGATGCCGAGATCGAAGTCTGCGGTCCGCGGGCCGGGACCATTGGCGGGTGCTCTACCTTCAGTGTGTGCGGCGGGTGGTCCTCGCTCCTCTGACTGCATCGTGCAAGTCATCGTACCGCGGCAGGCGAGACCTGTCATTGCCCCACAGCGGTAGGCCGGGCCTGACTGATGGGACACTCCAACATCCTCAGTTCCTTGTTTCTACCTTACTTCTTATCAACCGTTTTGCTCTGCTGTACAAAGACAAGGTGCACCCAATATAAATGAGTATATGCTAATGTTATTTTCAGAGTGGGAAAGTCATTTTCCATTGTTTATGGAAATTACACACTCGGTGTCAGTATTAACTACAGCCACCTAAACCAGATGGAGCTCTGCTTTTTTCTCAGTTGGAAATACCTTGTCTTCATTTTAATGAAGCGGGAAGGTAGAATTGATCAATTGTCTCGTCTATAGGGGCAGATTGAGTGGAGGTTTTATAAATATAACAAGGCTGAAACTTAACAATTTGTGCATAACAGTAAACAAAATAAAAGCTGGTCATAAAATCATAGTCACACAGCACAGAAGCAGGCCCTTCAGCACAACTTGCCCATGTCGACCAAGATGTCCTATCTATGCAAGTCTTGCCTGCTTGCATTTTGCCCATATCCCTCTAAACTGTTCCTATCTATGTACCTGTCCAAATGTCTTTCAGATGTTGTCAAAGTACCTCTGGAGTAGGCCATTGCTGCTTCACTGTCTAAGAACATCATCTGATCTTTATCTGTAGCTCTACTTTTATTTTACCCCCCATGCACTTTTGCCCTACCCTGAATTCTTGATTTCTGAGAGTCATAGAGTTGTGCAGCAAACAGGCTCTTCAGTCCACCACACCTATTCTGACAAGCAAGTGAGCAAACATTGCATCCAAAAATCTAATTCATTTTCCAAATCTAATTCATTTCCCCCAGCGAGATGATTCAAAGATTTACATTATTTTAAGAGACAAAAAATGCTTATTTCTTCCTTAAATTAGCATTTTGAAACCGTTTATTGTTGTAATAAAAAAAATAACTCAGCGGGCAGGCAACATCTCTGGAGAGCATGGATAGGTGATGTTTCGTGTTAAAATGCCATCTATCCATTTAGAAATAAAGAACTGTAGATGTTCGTTAATATACAAGAGAGTCTGAAGAAGGGTCCCGATATGAAACATTACCCATTCCTCTTTTCCAAAGATGCTGCCTGACCCATTTACTTACTCCAGCATTTTGTGTCTATCTTTGATTATAATGTTAGGATAACCTTTTTATGTTCATGAGTGATAGGACATCAAGTCTACTCTGCCATTAAATCATGGTTGATCTATCTCTCCCCCTCAACCCCATTCTCATGCCTTCCCCCCGTAACCCCCGGTGAGGTCTGCAAGGGTTAAAATAACAAGTAGAAATGTGTGTACTGACAATGGAAGGAGACAGTGGTGCCAGGGGAAGGAGATTAAATCAGACTTCAGAAGGCTGAATCTAGTTATGAGGTGTGAAATTAAAACTAGTCAGCTGTCTGAAGCTAATGAACTGCCAGTCAAAGAGCACAAACACCAAAAGCCAATGTCAACTTTATTAGGATTGTAGTCAAATGTTTGCGAGAACATAATGCTAATCAACTGGAGTGAATCAGGGATATTGTTAAATATCTATTAGTGTACAAACAATATCACATTACTTGCACAGCTCCATGCTATTTGAACGACTAATGGCCATGCATCGCATCTCACATTTACTCCATGATATCGAACAAGCCGTGTTTTTGCAATCTGATTTTTTTTTCCTCAATGTCATTTATTAAAATTAAATTTTCTGCATTTTCTTCGGTACTGTAATTCACAGTCTACAGTTCGAAATGTGAAAGGAAAAACTATAACTCTTCATGGCACTCTGCCTGACCACAGCCCATGAACTAATAAGAAATCTCCATTATGTGAAATGAGAAGCCAGATAAAATATAAAAAAAACACTATAGACAATGTGCATGGAAAAGAGATATTAAAATATGTTTAGTTTAATTTCATTTAGTTAAGAGATACAGCATGGAAACAGGCCCTTCAGCACACCAAGTCCACACTGACCAGCGATCTCTGCGCACTCACACTATCTTACACACACTAGGGACAATTTACAATTTACCAAGGTCAATTAACCTACAAATCTGTACATCTTTGGAGTGTGGGAGGAAACCAAAGTACCCGGAGAAAACCCACGCAGTCACAGAGAAAACGTACAATCTCTGTACAGACAGCACCCGTAGTCAGGATCAAACCTGGGTCTCTATATCTGTAGGACAGCAACTCTACCGCTGCATCACCGTGCCACCTCTGGTATGTGTTTTGGTGTGAGTTTCACAGTATGCATTTTGGTGCAAGTTCCACGGTATGTGTTTTGATGTGAGTTCCACGGTATGTGTTTCGGTGTGAGTTCCACGGTACCTGTATTGGTGTGAGTTTTATGGTATGTGTTTTGGTGTGAGTTTCATGGTATGTGTTTTGAGAAAGACTGATGCTGAATTGGTCACAAAAATGTTTACGTAGCAGACACATGCACTTCAGACATTAAATATGTCAGATGCCACTTGAAAATAATTTGACAGGATGACAAAGCCATAGCTCCCATCACAGCCAGCTGCCAACTTGTCAAAATGGAGAATCTCACTTTTCTAAAGCTAGAAAAATAAATTAGCTCAAAAAACATAAAAAATAATTATAGTGTGTAAAATATCCCTCACAAATTGGGGTCTGACAGAACTAATGTTTTAAATCTGGCTGCACACATCTTTTTAGAACCATATTACCAGGACTCGAGGTTGGGCAGGCTAGGACTTTCTTCTTTGCAACGCAGGAGGGTGAGGGTAATTTTGTAGAGGTCTATAAAATAATGAGAGGAATAGATATAAATGCCTATTTACTTGCCAGAGGAGGTAGTTGAGGCTGGGAATATCTCAACGTTTCAGAAACAGTTAGACAGGTACATGGATAGGACAGGTTTGGAGGGATATGGACCAGATGTAGGCAGACGGGACTAGTGTAGCTGAGACATGTTGGCCGGTGTGGGCAAGTTGGACCAAAGGGCCTGTTTCCACACTATATCACTCTAGGACTCTATCTATGACTCTATGAATGCACGGGGTGTTTTACCAAGGGTGGGAGAATCACAAAGCAGAGACATAGGTCTCTGGCACTGTGAGGTCGCAGCTCTACCAGCTGTGGCACTGAGGACAGCTTACATTGAAAATAGTTGCAAAGGAAGCAAATATATGCAAATTCTATTATTAGAAGACTCTAAGACATAGGAACAAGAGTTAGACCATTCGACCCATTGATTCTGCTTTGCCATTTGATCATGGCTCATTTTTTTTACCTCTCAACCCTATTCTTCTGCCTTCTCACTGTAACCTTTGACGCTTAATCATGAATCTGTCAATCTCTACTTTAAAAATAACTAATAACTTGGTCTCCACCGCCAAGCCAAACGAGAGATATAGACGGTGATGTCTCTCCACATCACCGTCTATATCTCTCGTTTCCCTGATCCCTGACCAGTCTGAAGAAGGGTCTCGACCCGAAACGTCGCCTATCTCCTTCGCTCCTTAGATGCTGCTGCACATACTGGAAGCTATTTCTTGTATCCAGCATAACTGGTCAGGGTATGTTCAAGCCAATCTACCAACAACTAATACATTATTCACCACATTTGACAGCATTGTACATTATGCTCGCTGTATACCAAAGCAATCTTCTTAAAATGTCCCTTTTCTTTCATTTCTTGAAATGTCCCTTTTCTTTCATTGTACTGTGGCAGCACCATGCTGCCTTTCATTAATGTGTTGCCATAATAATTTTACTTCAAAAAATCCTTCATTGGTTGCAAGTTCAATGGTACTTTATTGTCACCTGTACCTACGTACAGTGAACTGATTTTTCTGCATACAGTTCAGTGACAATGTAACTATTCATTCGGCACCATCCGACAAAGTATTAGAGTGTAAGACAGTCGACCATGTCACCATCTTTTAGGTGCCACCTTGTACCCTTCATGTCCAATTTTTTAAAAAAGTGTTAGTGTCTTAACTTGACCATATAGTCCCGTTGTCCTGGTGGCGGTACAGGGTCGGAGTTGCAGGGGCCGGCTTGGCCAGGCGATATGTCAGTGTCCTCGATCACTGCTCCGCCATTCCCTGCCACTGCAAGCCCTGTCCATTCCATGTGCTAGGCCAGTTGGAACGGCGCCCAGTCTAATGGAGGCCCAGGCTGCTGCAGGGCCTCCAGTGGCCCACTCTGCCGACCACTCCTATGCCTCTCGGTACAGCCAGTACTCAGCCCCCATGCCTCCAATGTCAGAGATGAAACAAAAGATGGAGCCTCTGGCCTTTGCCCAGCCATCTGCCTATCAAACCCCCCTTCACCTGTGTTCACTTAATTCCTTGCCATACTTTGCCCTGCCCTTCGTCTCTTCCAGCTTCTTTTCCTCCCCCCTCCCTCACAATAAGTCTGAAGAAAGGTCCTGACCCGAAACGTCACCTATCCAAGTTCTCCAGGGATGCTGCCTGAGCCGCTGTGTTACTCCCGCGCTTTGTATCTTTTTTTTATAAACCAGCATTTGTGTTACCAATAGCCCAGACATTTTTCCACAAACTGGACAGTTTTGCCATCCCTTCAACCACATTTGCATTGGCGGCAACATTTGCAGAGTGATATCTCGCTCTTCTGTATCAGAACATCCTTAGTTCAAGCCTCACTTCGTCTAGGCTGACACTTGTCAAAGATGTGTCTGTCAGATGTAACATTTATATTATGAGATTATAAGCCAATTAATGTTATCAAAGGCAGATATAGTGGTGATGCAGTTACTCATTGACATATCTCGTAATTTGGATGACTGGAATAGTAGTCCAGAGACGATTTCAAATCCCGTCTTGACAGCTGTGGAATTTAAATTTGGTTTTGACTGAATAAAAATTAAAGCATGGAAACCGGCCCTTCGGCCCACTGATACCATGCCGACCATCTATCACCTGTTCCCACTACTATGTTTTCCCACTTCCTCATCCACTCCCTGCAAATATGGGGCAAATTTCAGAGTCCAATTAAGTTACGAATTTGGGATGTGGAAGGAAACCAGAGCACCCAGAGGAAACCCACGCAATCACAGGGAAATTGTGCAAACTCCACACAAGCAGCACCTGAGGTCAGAATCAAACCCGTGTCTCTGGTGCTGTGATGCAACAGCTCTACCAGCCGCGTTACTATTGCCACCCTTTACGTATTGAATTGGCAATGACTATCAATCTTCGTCATCTTCGACCGATGACATCTCCTCACCCCATCCAGCATTGTTCCTCGGGGCCGCCTCCCACAGCCGACCGCGAGGGTGCAGTAGGCCCGACCCCGGTTCCCTTGCCTCTCCTACCGGTCTCTCTCCTCTCCTGTTGCATCCGTTATTTCCAGATCCATCCTCCTCTGGTCTTCAGCAGACGAGCAGCGGCGGTTCAGTGAGCTCCAATTCCAGGGCACGGTCCCTTGGCTCCTCCGTGCAAGGGCTGGCTCAGCGGCTTTTCCCTGTAGTCCATGATCCGAGGGGGTCTTGTGTACGACCGTGGTCTTCACCGGCTTCCCCACCCGGCCGCAGTGCCCAGTGGGAGCATCAGGCTCATGAATGAGGCAGATCAGCCATGCTCGTATTGACCAGCAGGGTGGATTTGAGGGACTGTGGCCCATTACTGTTCATTTTTTTAATCAATCTGAACGATTGTCCTGACCCAAAACATCACCCGTACATTCCCTCCACAGATGCTGCCTGGCCCATTGAGATCCTCCAGCACTTTGTATTCTGCTCAAGTTTCCGGCGTATGCTGTTCCATATCTCCCCTCATATGTTCCTATGTACTTCCATCCTTCAGGGAAGGAAATCTGTCCCCCTTATTTGTCACTCCAGATCCAATATATGTATGAGACTCTTACATTGGCCTCTGTAATCAGTTTGTCTGTCAGACATGGAGTCATAGAGGCGTACAGCATGGAAACAGGCCCTTTGGTCCAACTTGCTCACACCGACCAACATGTCCCATCTACACTAGTCATACCCAAAGATTATAGAGGCGCGTCAGTCATACTTGCCTGCGTTTATCCCGTATTCCTCGAAACTTGTCCTATCCATGTACCTGCCTCATTGTTTCTTAAATTGCAATTGTCCCTGCCTTAACTACCTCCGCCGGCAGCTGGTTCCATATACCCACCACCCTTTGTGTGAAAAAGTTACCCCTCAGATTCCCATTGAATCTTTCCCCTCACCTTAAACCTCTGTCCTCTGGTTCTTGTGGTATGAGACCTGATTTATTCCTCTCAGTCATCTTACCTTCTCATGGGGTGACCAGGGACAGGCAATTAATGCAGTTCTTACCAGTGGTAAACTCATCCTGAATAACTGATTAAAGCTCTGTCTCACAGTGCCAGAGACCTGTGTTCAATCCTGGCCTCAGGTGCTGTCTGTGTAGAATATTGCACGTTCTCCCTGTGACCACGTGGGTTTCCTCCAGGTGCTCCAGTTTCCTCCCACATCCCATAGACATGCGGGTTGTTGTTTAGTTTATTATTGTCACTTGTACTGAGATACAGTGAACAGCTTTTTGTTCTGTGCTGATCGGTCAGTGAAAAGACTATACATGTTATAATCAAGCTGCCCACAATGTACAGATACAGGACAAAGGGTATTAATGTTTAGTGCAAGAAGGTAGATTATGTAAAATGATCCTGGTATGTAGGGAGCGGATGAGAACGTGGTATGAACGAGAACTAGATCAATGGATCGGCATGGACTTGGTGGGCCAAAGGGCCTGTTTCCGTGCTGTATCTCTAAAACCAAAACTAAAACTAATGAATAAGTACAATTTTTTTAATGAATTAGTCCATAGTGCTAATTGTAGAGGAGCAGGAGAAGTAAATTCCAACATTTATTCATCAATGAACCTGGAGAGCAGATGGTGATTTATTTCATAGGTGTCTGTATGATCATGCTGTGTGCAAATTAGCTGCTCCATTTTCAAGATGTTAATAATGAATTCACTTCAAAAAACACTTAATTGTGCTCAATTACTTGAGGGTATCTCGAGGTCCTAATAAGCACCACAAAAATGTGAGCACATCTTTCTTTCCCTTTTCAATGATTGTAGGTTTAGACTTACTTTAGACTTTGGAGTTTGTAGATTAACCATATTAGCCTACCTTTACTATATTCATCACCACACATGTTATGCATGCTGCACATTCCATAGGTCGTCCAGTCCGGATCTTCATCCATATCCCGGACTATTGATAACGGTATTTTATCATCTCACGGACAGACTTGATGCTGACTACGGAGTCGATAGCATATAATGTTTCCTCCGCTTGTGTTACAATAAAGGACCATGAGTTGTTACTCCTGTGTATGGGTCTCATTGCACAACATGGTGTCAGAAAGTTTGGACCCCTTATTCGCTTAGTTTGGTTCCAGTTTCATTTAGTTTGTTTTTTCATTCTGTTTGTTATTTCGCTGTGGCTGCTACGTTTCGTAAGCCTGACCCGCTTGTATTTGATGGTGACCTTGCTGAGTGTTGGCGCATCTTCAAAGAGGACTTCACCATATATATCCGTGCAGCACACCATGCTGTGGCGCCAGATATCCGTGCATCTATGCTCCTCAATTTGACTGGTACAGAAGCCATTCGACATGCACGCCGATTCCACTACGCTCCAGCTCAGGTTAATCCGCGGGTGTTCAGGTCGTCCCGGTGGAATCTATAGACGATCCCGTCTGGCTACAGAACAAGTTCAGACAACTGTGTGTGCCATGCACCAATCTCATAATGGGACGTCACAGATTATTTGTGTGCAGACAGAGGCAAGGTGAGCGAGTCAAAGCCTATATTAGTTCTTTAAAGAACATTGCCAGCCGATGCGAATTCGAAAAACTGTGTGATAGTCTCATTCGTGACAGACTGGTATACAGTATTCTCAATGACAAGGCACGAGATGAACTTATACGTGATGCAGACCTCACTCTGGAAAGGGCTGAGAATCGCTGTCATATTGCAGAGTTGACAGACTCTCACACTCAATCTCTGGGACCGGTTCCTCATTCTGTTTATGATGTAATTGTTGCTGGCTTGTTTTACCAGGCTCAGCACCAGCTTTCAGAAGTGCCCGGCAGATCCAATGCCGGATTCATCAATAAATGTGGGAACTGTGGAGGTTCGCATGTTGGCATTCGTGAACAATGCCCTTGGTCACCCTCTTCATTAACGGAACGAATGTAATTGCTAATCTTGACACAGGAGCTCGTTGCAATGTCCTGTCCTTATCTGAGCTCCACAGAATTCGGAATGCTGAAGTCATTAAACAAACTACTGCTATGTTACTCCCTTTTAGGGGAGGTGAGGTGCACCCTGTTGAGAGAGTCGAGCTCTAGTGTCATCTAGCGGCATGTGTATACAATCTGAGCTTCTTTATTGTCTGAGATAAAGTGACTTCTCTGCTTGGCATTGATGCCTGCAATGACCTAGGCTTGGTCACCTTGGTACAGCAGTTCTTCCACTGTCTCCCGCACATGGCTCCACTCAACAATTTCTCTCACATTACGGAGATGTCTTCGACGACAAGCTCAACAAGTTCCCCATCAAGTGCGCAATTATGACTGACCCAGAGGTCATGCGAGTTGTCCGTCCTGCCCACCGGGTTCCACATGCCATGCGGGATCTCGTCCAAAAATAACTCAACATTCTAGGTCTGAATACTCATGTTGCTGATCAATCAGACTGGGTCTTAACCATAGTCATAGGAACCAAACAGAACAAGGAAGAAATATTGATTTGTATCAATCCTAAAGATTTAAACACTGTCATTAAATGACCACATTATCCCATGCGCACAGTGGAAGAAGTCGCAGCGCAGCTGGGCAAGGCAACAGTAATCTCAGTTCTAGATGCAAAGAATTCATTCTGGCAGATTCCTTTGGATCACAACTCTTCCAAGCTAACCACTTTCAGCACACCTTTTGGACATTACAAGTTCCTATGCATGCCGTTCGGCATAAACACGGCAAGTGAAGTATTTCAACACACCATGGAACAACTATTTGCGGGTTACCCATGCTTAATTATTGTCGATGACATTCTCATTGCTGGACAAAATATCCATGAACATGACGCAAACTTAAAGAGGGTTGTAGACCGCGCCAAGGGAATCAACCTCAAGTTTAACCCCCTGAAGTTTATCTAAAAAAGATGGTGGACTGCAGGAGTGGGGCGCTGTTGTGTATGGCTGCTCTGCCTGCAGTCTGTCCTTTCACCCATTTTTATTATTATTTTTAGTCCTGTTAGATCAAAATGTTTGTTGTAGGTCTTTTTTATGTGGTGAGTGGGGGGAGGGGAAGGGGGAAACTTTATTTCTGCAGTTCTCCTCCGAATTGCATCTTCGTCCTCTGTGTGGCCTACCATCGGACTGGAGCGCTGTTTCCTGCCGGGACCGGCCGCGACTACGCTGGGACACCAACACGGAATTGTCGATGCCTTACTGGGTCACCGTGCGGTAAGCTCCAGAGTGTGATGACCGCCGACATCGAGGGCCTGTGGCTGCGAGCAGCGCTGGATTTAAAACACCGCTGATCCTGGGATCCGAGATCGCCAGAGTCGGAGCTCCAAACCAGCGCGGCCATGAGGACTTGGGTGTCCGGCGAGGGAGCAGCCGCTCCAGACATCTCCATGCGGCTGAGGACTTTTCACCCGACGCCGGTGTTCTATCTTCGCGGCAGGTGGGCCTATAATACGGGCCGCCATTGCGGCGACTGGCTGCGGAGGCCTATTATAGGCCCCAACCGCCGGTGGTCAAGGAGGAGGAGGAGGTCTGGACTTTTTGGTGCCTTCCCTCGCAGTGGAAAGTGTTGATTCTGCTGTGGGGGGATGTTTAATCCTATGGTGTATTGTGCCTTTTATCTTCTTTATTTTATATGGATGTATGGTAAACTAATTGTTTTTCTCTGTTAAGCACTTTGGCTTCAACATGATTTGATTTAAAAGTGGTATATAAATAAAAATTACTTACTTACTTACTAAAGTGCAAATTCTGTGTGAGGGAGGTGAACTATGCAGGTCAGGTATTCACCAATGACAGTCTCAAACCCGATCCATCAAAGACTATTGCAATCGACGAGTTGCCAGCACCCATAGATGTAATCAACCTGCAGCGATACACCACGAAAACGGGCCCTTTGGCCCACCGAGTCTGCACCAACCAGCGATCACCCATACACTAACACTATCCTACACACTAAGGGCAATTTACAATCTTTACTAAAGCCAGATAATGTACAGATCTGCATGTCTTTGGAGAATGGATGGAAACTGGAGCACCCGGAGAAAACCCACGCATTCACAGGA
Source organism: Okamejei kenojei (assembly GCA_035221665.1). Classification (NCBI taxonomy): domain Eukaryota; kingdom Metazoa; phylum Chordata; class Chondrichthyes; order Rajiformes; family Rajidae; genus Okamejei; species Okamejei kenojei. The sequence goes on from CM069131.1 coordinate 56,837,718, forward strand.
AGAACACACAAACTCTGTATGGACAGCACCCGTACTCAGGATCGAACCTAGGTATCTGTTGCTGTAAGACAGCAATTTGACCGCTGTGCCATCCAAATACAAGACACTAAGTGCTGGAGTAAATCAGCAAGGTAGAAACAAGAAACTGCAAAAGGACACAAGCTTCTTGAGTAACTCGGCGGGTCAGGCAGCATAGTTCGAGAACATGGATAGGTGACCTTTCAGGACGGGACCCTTCTTCAGACTGATTATGGTAGAAGGGGGAGGGAAAAAGCTGGAAGAGAGGTTGTGTAGAACAAAGGTTGGTGAGGGATTGTTGGTAACAGGTGATTCAGCCTTTATTTTCTAGTAAAGAGATCTGTTTGGATGCAATGACCAAATGAATAAGAAAAATTAAAGCATGGATCTTTATCAAATCGGAACCCAAGCTGTTTATTAAAGATTGATGTGGCAACTACAAGTGTGAAAACACATCAGAGATTATGAAAAATGACATAAACTGTTGGAGTAACTGAGTGGGTCAAATTGCATGTCTGGAATACATGTATAGGTGACATTTCGGGTCGGGACCCTTCTCAAGACTGTTATGATCTGTCTCAAATCTGGCTAAAGCTATCTTAGAATACCTTGACTTTAATTCATGGAACAAAGGACTGGAATAGCTTTTTTCAACCCATCGGAGGTTGAGGGGGACCTGATAGATGTACATAATCTTATGAGAGGAATTGATACCATGTACCTGTCAGTGTGAGGCCCAATGCAAATTGGAGGAACAGCACTTCATATTTCACTTGGGTAGTTTACAACCCAGTGATATGAATATTGACCAATAACTTCAAGTAACCCTTGCATTTCCGCTCTCTCCATGCATCCCCTTTCCTTGTTCTCCGACTAATTTCACTGTCCTGATTAAATTTTACTGCTTGTGTGCTTCGTTGTTAACTTCTCTTCAGCGAACAATGATCCATTCTACATTTACCTTGACCTTTGTCCCTTTTGATCTCTTGTTCTCACACCTTACCCTTCTTTATCACTAAGATATATCACCCGCTGAGTTTCTCCAGCATTTTTGTCCACCTTCTATATCTCTATGTCTCCATCTCCCCTGATTCTCAGTCTGAAGAAGGGTCTCGACCCAAAACATCACCCAGTCATTCTCTCCAGAGATGCTGCCTGACCTGCTGAGTTATTCCAGATTTTGTGTCTATTTTCTGGGCAAGAGACGATGTGCATTTACCCGATTTATTCCTTTCTTGATTTTATACACCTCTCATCTTCCTGCGCTCCAAGGAATAGAGTCACAACCTGCTCAACCTCTCCCTACAGCTCAGACACTGGCAGCATCCTTGTAAATGTTCCCTGTACCTTTTCCAACTTGACAACATCTTTCCTATAACATGGTGTCCAGAACTGAACACAATACTCTAAATGCACCTGAACACAATACTCTAATCCAACGTCTTATACGATACAATACAATACTATACAATAGAACTTTATATATTATATATCCCAGGAGGGAAATTGATTGTATAACTGATATATAATTTATTGGAAATTAATTATATAACTGGAACATGACTTCCCAACTTAACACTCAATACCCATCATATATAAATTTATAGAGTAGAAACATTTTTTGGGATGACATTTAAAAACCATTAAAGCAAATATCTTACAGTTTGTGGAATGTTGCAACACGCAATGTTGCTGTTCTGCATTCTACGCGTTATCAGTCAGCACATTTCACATGTCTTGGTTCTAAAGAAAACTGTGTTATTTATTCCAAGAACATGAAATCTGCCAAACCATAAACAACATTTCCATCTTTGTTCTTGCAACTCATGATCTAACCCAATGATCAGGAAGATGGAAGTGCAGAAGGAGATTGAAACAGAAAGACTGACAGAATGAATCTCGGCAGTATTGGATCAATTTTTAAGTCATGAAAAGGTTTCTGTCAAAAATGTCATCAATTATTTCACTCTAGACAGCAATGGCAAACATTCTCTGAATGTCAGAGATGTAACAATTGTCTGTGCTGTCAGAAGCTGGAGATGAGCGCCAATGCCAAGATCACCCCTTGGAGTACACAAGATCCACCACCCACATTTTAATCGTAAAATCATCGGATGCATGCTTGTGATTTGTAGATACATTTTGCACAAAAATTGCAATCTCATCTGCATAACAACATTTTAGAGACTGTAACTTAGAAATGTCTCCGTCTGTGATGTGTGGGAGGACCTGCCTCAGCTTAGATCCAGGCTTTGAACAGGTGGAAAATTGCAGGCATGGAGACTTGTGAGTCCAAGACCAGAGAGCACGGACTCAGAATTAAAGAACATACCTTTACTCTAGACATTAGACTTTACACAGTGGAAACAGTTCCTTCGGCCGTAAACATCAGCCCGTACACTAGCATTATCCTACGCAGTAGGGACAATTTACAATTTTACTGATGCCAATTAACCTACAAATCTGGAGGTCTTTGAAGTGTGGGAGAAAATCGGAGCACCTGGAGAAAGTCCACCGGTCACAGGGAGAACATACAAACTACTTACAAAGGAGATGAGGGTCGGTGGGGCGCTGCAAGCCGGCAGCCCTGCCAGCAGAGTGTCAGTTTTTCTACTTTTTTTTTGTGTGTGTGTTTAAATGTATGTTTTTAATGTTTTTCTGTGTGTCTTGTGTGTGTGTGTGTGTGTGTGTGTGTGGGAGGGGGTAAGGGGAAAACCACTTTGGTCACCTCCTCCACGGAGAGGCGACTTTTTCCATGTAGCCTCCCCCATGGCCTAACAACAAGGATCGGTGCGGCCTTTCCCGGAGATGCGCCGGAGGGGAGCGCTACGTTCGCTGGCCCATGGCAGCCTGAAGCCGGGGTCTGCAGAGCTCCGGCTGGCGCGGCATCCGCAGCCTGGGATCCCTCGTTGGGGACCCAGGAGAAGAAGAACTCCAACCGCTGGCCCGCGGCCTACTTCTACCGCAGGGAATGACCATCAGGAGCGGGGTCCCTCGCCGGGGATCCCTGGAGGGGAGCTTCGACCGCCTGCCCTGCAGTCTGCGGTGCGTCTTGCTACAGTGCAGCGGGAACTTTAAATCTTCGACCGCCGGACTGCGGCGTACACCAACCTGAAGCCGCGGTCTCCGGTAGGGAAGCACCGATTCAGGACTTACCTGGACTTTTTACCCCGTCTAATCATCTGGATGCCCACAGCGGCGGCTGTGAAGGGTTGAGGTCCTGACCACGGGGGAAAATGGAGGAGGACTGGCCAAGTTTTGTGCCTTCCACCATAGTGATGAATGCTGTGGTGGATGTTTGTGTTAAATATTTATTGTGTTTTTGTGTGTTCTTTTTCATTGTACCGCTGCTGGCAAATTCACTTCACTTGCACATAAAGTGCAAGTGAAGTGTATTTGCCAGCAGCGGACATAAAACTGATTGATTGATTGATTGAGGAGGAATTTCTTTAGCCAGTGGGTGGTGAATCTGTGGAATTCATTGCCACAGATGGCTATGGAGGCCAGGTTGTGGGTATTTCTAAAGCAGAGATCGGATACCACTCTGCCATTGATAGGGGGAACTTGAAGTGTGAGTTTTTTTAACAATCAGTTCATATCTCTCATTTAGTTTAGTTTAGAGATGCAGTGCAGAAACGGGCCTTTGGGCCCACTGAGTCCGCGGCGACCAGCGATCCCTGCACACTAGCACTATCATACACGCCAGGGACAATTTACAATCTTTACCAAAGCCAATTAACCTACAAACCTGTACGTTTTTGGAGAGTGCGAGGAAACCGGAGCACCCGGAGAAAACAAGCGGTCATAGGGAGAACGTACAAACTCCGTACAGATAGTACGCACAGTCAGTATCAAACCTGTGTCTCTGCCGCTGTAAGGGAGCAACTCTACCGCTGCGCCACCATGCCGTGGCCAATGGGCTTGGTGCTGTTGGAAATGAGCACCTGCAACCAGGATCATTGTTGATTAAGTGTCACAGAGTCATACAGCATGGAAACAGGCCCTTTGGCCAACCTTACCCATGTTGCCCCAACATGTCCCATCTACACTAATCCCGCCTGCTGCATTTAGCCCATATTCCTCTAAACTTCTCCTATCCATTTACCTGCCCAAATGCCTTTTAAAGGGCAGCACTGTGGCACAGCGGTAGAGTTGCTGTCTTAAGGGCCCGTCCCACTTACCCGACTTTTTCGGCGACTGCCGGCACCCCGTCATAGGTCGCGAAAATGTTCAGCATGTTGAAAATTCAGCGGCGACCAGAAAGATGCTGCGACTCTCTGGGTGACTGGGAGACTACTCATGACCATTACAGGCGACACCCTGGTGACATGTCGCGGGGTGAAGCCTGTATGGTTGTCAGTAGTCGCCCAAAGAGTTCTGGTCGACGCTGGATTTTCAACATGTTGAAAGTTTTCGGCGACCTGTAACGACCTATGACGGGTGCCGGCAGTCACCAAAAAAGACGCATAAGTGGGATAGGCCCTTCACAGCGCCAGACACCCAGGCTCGAACCTGACTATGGGTGCTGTCTGTATGGAGTTTGTACGTTCTCCCTGTGATCTGTGTGAGTTTTCTCTGTGTGCTCTGGTTTCCTCCCACACTCCAAAGATGTACAGGTTTGCAGATTAATTGGCTTTGGTAAAGATTGTAAATAATCCCTAGTGTATGTAGGATAGTGTACGGGGATCACTGGTCGGCGTGGATTTGGTTGGCCGATGGGCCTGTTTCCCCACTGTGTCTCTAAACTAAACCAATGCCTTTTAACCAATGTACATACTCTGGATTCATCCCATATGTTTTGACCGGTACCTTGCTCTTATATATTAATCAGAAAGAAATATACTATCACAATATTCAGCCTCAATATTTAAGAAGCCAGAGTAATAATAAGAATAATTGTAGATTCGGCTGCAAAAAGGTAGAACAGAGCCTTGCTGCACTTATCTTGTTTTTCCTACTCATGCTGTCAGAAGGCTGATGGCAAAATGGATCTGAAAATATGTTTTTTTTTTCCCCTGAAATGTTAAATTACATTAAAGATTGTTTTTTTTGTTTTACCTCCCTTCTTTCAAAAAGGTAAACAGCTTTGTGTTCATGATAAAATACACACTACAGCGTTAATAGCAAGCCATACTCAATAGTGTTCATTTCACAGTAGCTGCTAAATGGAAAAAAAGGGCAGGAGAACACTTAGCATCATCCGAGATTTTATGCACTGCATTTGCGTGAATATTTAATTTATCGCACCCTTTTAGAGGGATATTTGGCTGGATTGAAAGGCTGAGTGCCGTCATGCATAATGCTGTGATGTGAGATACAAAATGCTGGAGTAGCTCAGCGGGACAGGCAACATTATTGGAGAGAAGGAATGAGTGACGTTTCAGGTCGAGACCCGTCTTCAGTCTCGACCCGAAACGTCACCCATTCCTTCTCTCCAGAGAGGCTGCCTGTCCCGCTGAGTTACTTCAGCATTTTGTGTCTACCTTCAATTTAAACCTGCATCTGCAGTTCTTTCCTACACTTCCTATGATGTGATCTGCATTGCAAACTCTTATGAAAGACTCCAGGACAAAAAAGCATTCCCACTTCAAGTCAAAATCAGGTTGCTATTGACACAGATGCTTTATCAGCAGAATGGGCAGGGGCTTCTTTCTATTGCAGCAATAGATCCTATCACGTTCCTTTGTATCAGAGGATGGTGGGCATATGGAATGAGCTGCCAGAGGAGGTGGTTGAGACATGTAATTTAACATTTAGTTTAGTTTAGAGATACAGCGCGGAAACGGGTCCTCCGGCCCACCGAGTCTGCGTCATCCAGCGATCACCCTGTACACTAGCACTATCCTACACACACTAGGGACAATTTTACCAAGGAACAATTTACAATGTTACCAAACCAATTAGATTACAAACCTGTTCGTCTATGGATACAATTACAGGTTCAGATTAACTGGTTGTTGTCACAAAGCTGTTTTTTTTTAATTTTCCTGTGCGCAGCTGTTATCATTCTATCAACATCTAGAGAGTGGTCCTGGGCTACTGTCTAACTCATTGGAGACCCTCGGATTATCTTAATCAGGACATTGGTGGACTTTATCTTGCACTCATTCAGCCCTTTAACCTGTATCTGTACTCTGTGGATGGCTTAATTGTAATCATGTTTTGTCTTTCTGTTGACTGATTAGCATCAGCAAAAGCTTTTCTCTGTACCTCGGTACATGTTACAGTAAATTAAACTATTACAGTATGGAATCTGGCCCTTCGGCCCAACTTGCACATGCCAACCAACATGCCCCATCTACATGAGTCCCACTTGCCTGCATTTGGCCCATATCCCTCTAATCCAATTGTTGGGGCTTGCAGATTATACATAGATGTGGTTAATTTATTAAAATAGATTGTTAATGAACAGTTTGTGAGCTCAAGGTTGCAACTGATAAGAACCTATCTGGAACTGATCCCTTCATTGTGCCAGGGTACATTCTAATTTCCCCCGTGTAGATCAGAATGCCTGTTTTTCAGTCGTGTTGTTCTGTGTGAAAGTTGTTAGTTGAATGTCCGGTGTCTTTTGTCTCCTAATTATATTCAACGTTTTAGCCCTTTAATTGTAATTCCATAATTTTTTGTTTTGTTAGTTATGATATGTTCAGTTTTTTGTTAAGGTCTGCTAATTTTTTAAACACTTTGTTCTGATGTTATATGAACATTGTGTCATAGAGTGATACAGTGTGGAAACGGGTCCTTTGGCCCAACCTGCCCACACCGGCCAACATGTCCCAGCTACACTAGTGCGACCTGCCTGCTTTTGGTCCATATCCCTTTAAACCTGTCCTATCCATGTACCTGTCTAACTGATTCTTAAATGTTGGGATAGTCCCAGCCTCAACTACCTCCTCTGGCAGCTTGTTCCATACACCCACCCACCATTCTTAGTGTGAAATAATTACCCTTCAGATTCCTATTAAATTATTTCCCCTTCACCTTAAACCAATGTCCTCTGGTCCTCGATTCACCTAGTCAGGACAAAAGACTCCTCTACTCCTCTCATGATTTTATATACCTCTATAAGATCACCCCTCATTCTCCTGTGCTCTATGGAATAGAGACCCAGTTTACCAAACATCTCCCTATAGCTCACACCCTCTAGTCCTGAAAACATCCTCGTAAATCTTCTCTGTACCCTTTCCAGCTTGATAACATATTTCCTGCAACATGGTGCCCAGAACTGAACACAATATTCTAAATGCGGTCTCACCAAAGTCCTATCCAACTGCGACATGACCTCCCAACTTCTATACTCAATACTCTGACTGATGAAGGCCAATGTACCAAAGCCTTTTTGACCACCTTATCTACCTGCGACTCGACTTTCAAGGAACCATGCACCTGCACTCCTAGATTCCTCTGCTCTACAACATTCCCCAAAGGCCTACCACTCATTGAGAATTCAATGATCCTACACCTATCGTATCCATGTACCTTTCCAAATTTTTCTTAAATGCTGTGATAGTACCTGCCTCAACTGCCTCCCTTGGCAGTGTTCCATATATCTACCACTCTGTGTAAAAAAAAGTTGCCCGTCAGTTTCCTATTAAATCTTTCCCCCCCCCACCTTCACCTTAAAATCTCCATCCCCATCACCTTAAAAGCCCCTCACCTCCCACCTCATTTCAAAATTAGCTCTTGGTTTGTGCTTTGGGACATCTTGATAGCAACATAAAAGGCAATTTGGATTTGTAAATCTTTTCTTTATGATTTGAGACTTTGCTTTTAGTAGGTAATATTACCGATAATATTGCATTCAGAATTTATACATATAATGAAAGTACATTTACACCATGGGTACTGGCTTCTCATGGCTGCATCCTTGTTAGTGTTTTGTAAAATTAATTCCTCTATCCTTGCATCTTGCTCTGCGTCATGTAACTCTTGTAATTTACAATTAGAAAAATGTACAAGGAATTACATAACAAGGATGTTACATACCTTGGGAATAATCCAAGATAAACAGGTGTGAAGATACAGAGAAAGCGATGAGGGAGGGAGAAGGGAGCAGAAAGTGATGTTTGTGATGGGATGAATGGAATTCAAGAGCAAAAGCAGGTGCTGAAGACTCGGGTTTGATCCTGACCTTGGGTGTTGTCTGTGTGGAGTTTGCACGTTTTCTCTGTGACATGCCTTTGCCCCCAACCCCCATCCTTGTCGTGTTTACACCATCCCCCCTCTCTCCCTCTCCCATGTAGAACGGTTTGTCCTCAACAGAAGCGTCAATTTTGTACCACACCGCCCCCACCTCAACGAGTTCTGGGTATGCCATAACATAGAGCTTTTCACCTCCGCCACTGTGCCTTTTTCTATGGGAAAGTGGCCTCACCACCCAGTTATGCCCCCTTCTCCCATCTCCACCGGTCCTCCTCTTGGACTCCCTTGGACGGCCTTCTACCCTCTTGAGATCTTTTCATTTCTAACTGCTGGTGGGACATCAACCGTCTTAACTTTTCTACTCCCTTACCTACCCTATCCTCATGCGCTCTGAATGTACAGCCCTCCGCGCACTTTGCAACAAACCCAACATTATCATCAGTCTGAAGAGGGGTTCTGACCCGAATCATCACCTACTTTTCTCCAGAGATGTTGCCTGACCTGCTGAGTTACTCCAGCATTTTGTGTCTACCTTCATGAGGGGAAAAATGTTCTCCTTCACTGTTTTCTTCATTTGATTGAGAGATCAAATATTTCCAACATCAGGAAAAGAGAGAAAAAGATGCTGAGATGGAGTCCAAACTATTTTTCACTGGAGGGAAACAACATCTATTTGTTTTGCCTTTGTAAAAATAATTGATTGCTACATTATCTGGATGCCACCACTTTGAATATTTGACTAAACCTCCCAACTATCAGTGCAAAGTGGAGCTTTGCCCTCATCTTGACCTGCAGTGGTGTGAAACATGACTCACAAATATTCACGCTGAAGTTTCTGCATCAGTGATGGATGAGACCATTTCACTCCTGGGGAAAAAGATAAGGCTCCTAATCAGAGTGGTGTCAGAACTCACTGGTCAGGAGTATGAAATCCACCTTTGCAGAAATGACCACATCGAGAACTCTTGGACTTGAGCTTTTGAATAAATGTAAAATGATTGAACATGGTTAACAGGGAAGAGGACCTAATTAGGGTGTGGCCAGATCTGTCAATTATTATTTTGCCTATTGATAGACTTTGGTTTTTGGAGATACAGCACAGAAACAGGCCCTTCGGCCTACCGAGTCCGAGCCGACCAGCGATCATCCTACACACTAGCCCTATCCTACACACTAGGGACAATTTACAATTTTTTGACAAAGCCGATTAACCAACAAATCTGTAAGTTTTTGGAGTGTGGGATGAAACCGGAGCACCCGGAGAAAACCCAGAGAGAATGTAGAAACTCCATACAAACAGCACCCATAATCAGTATCGATCCCATGTCTCTGGCGCTGTAAGGCAGCAACTCTACCGCTGCGCCACTGTGCCGCCCCATAATTGAATATCACTCAAAAAATATCTTGTGCAATATGTTCAGTTTTATTGATGCTTCAGAATGGCTGATTTAAATTCTCTCAACTGACGCAATGGTACTCGCATTATTTGGTCTTATAGAAGTGTAATAAGATATTAAAGGCAATAGCTGGACTTTATTAATAGATATTAAAGGCAAATGCAATTTTACCCAGAGGAGGAGAATCAAGAAACAGAAAACTTATGTTTAAGGAGAAAGGAGAAAGATTTAATAGGAAGTTGAAGAGCAGATTTTTCACACAGAAGGAGGTAGGTATATGGAACGAGCTGCCAGAGTAGGTAAATGAGGCAGGTACTTATAAAAACAGTAAAACAATATTTGGGCGGCTATATGAATAGGATAGGTTGTGAGGGATATGAGGCAAACATGGGCAGGTGGACTAGTGTGGATGGGTATCTTGGTTGGCATGGGCAATAAAGTCATACATTCGCATACATTGGAGACAGGCGCCTCGGCCCAAATTGCCCACATGGAGCAACATGCCCCATGTACACTTGTCCCACCTGCCTGCGCCTAGCCCATATCCCACTAAACCTATTCTATCTATGTACCTGTAGAAATGTATCTTAACTATTATGATAGTACCTGGTTGCAAGTTGGTCCAAAGGGCCAGTTTCTGTGCTGTATTACTCAACGGCTGTGAAACTGAGAATTAGGTCTTCATGGGGCTCATCATAATATTAACCAATGTTTTAGATTTTGAGTTGCAGAAAAATGAGCATTAGATCGCAGGTGATCAGAGACAGAGGTCAGTACCCATGATGGACTGGGCAATGTTCACCACTTTTTGTAATTTTTCTTCCTGGGCATTCAAGTTGCCGAACCAATCAATACGCTCCCTGCCGTACAAATGTAGAAATTCAAGAGAGTATTCCACTACCTACATACTAGGAGCAATTTGCAATGGCCAATTAACTGACAAACCGGCACGTCTTTGGGATGTGGGAGGAAACGGGAGCATCTGGAGAAAACCCAAACGGTCACAGGGAGATTGTGTAAACTCTACACAGACAACTGCTGAGGACTGGATCAAACTGGTGACGGTCTCGCGAAGGTCACGCATGATTTCATGCGCACGCACAGCCGTCTGGAGCGCTTTACGTCATTTGAAGATGGACACAAAGCTTGGAGATGAGTTACTCCAAACTCATCAGGACAGGCATCATCTCTGGAGAGAAGCAATGGGTGACGTTTCGTGTCGAGACTACTTCAGTCTGAAAAGAAGGGTCTTGACCCGAAATGTCACCCACTGCTTCTCTCCAGAGATGCTGCCGGTCCCGCTGAGTTACTCCTGCATTTTGTGTCCATCTTCAATTTTCTTGGCCCCGCTCTGGGAGTAGAAATGGGGGCGGATTCGGACCGCAATGGCCATAATCCCCAGACCGAGTTCGGCGATAGTTTGCCTGCTTCTGCTGCCATTGGAGGTGAGACGTTGCGTCACGCCAGGGTCTAGGGCCTGTCCCACTTTGGCCATCAGTTACGCGACAGGCCGGTGGCGCGTGAAGATTTTGCTCGCTACAAAAATTTCGGAGCCCCGCCGATGTCGCACACAACTACATACCCCTCCGCGCTTCTCAGTGGGACCGGCCCCGCGCGGCCATACAATGCCCGTGCGCCTCAATGCGACCACGAGGTTGCGTAATTTGCATGCCAAGGACATGTAAGTGGGACAGGCCCTTAAGGCATTTATTGCAAATTACGTTACACCTGCTTTTCCTTTGATGATCATACCCATCATTCTTCACACCTCCCACACTTCCTAATGTTTTTCAACCCTTACTAATCTTTAATCTTGACTGTTTCCAATCTTTTTGGCTTCTAATTTATATTGTTTTAACACATTTTTGGTTTGTATTTATCAATCTGCGTGCACACTGACCCAATAGGTTCACAAAGAATCATTTAAACAGGCTTATTTTTTAGCACACAAGCAAATCAGCAGCAGACACTGAATTGTTGCATAGTAACCGTGAAGTATTGATTTTCATTTGTTGGTAAATTGTTCTTTCCCTCCCCACAGTGATACACTGCAGAGACAATTATGAGTGGTTTTGTAGCCATGCTAGGAAAAGATGTTGATGTGTGAACTTTCAAAACCATTACTCATCGTAAAGAAAGCAGTGGGGAAAATGCAAGGGCTTTGTTTTTCAATCCATTAATCTGCACTGTATTTGTTGAAAGCAGATAGATACAAAATGCTGGAGGTCTCTGGACAACAGTTAGTGAACTGAGAACACTATCCCCTCCTCAGTCAACCTAAATAAACATAGCATATTTTCATATTTATATTCTATTTTATTTAGGAACAAGTAACTGTAGATGCTGGTTAATACACAAAAGGACGCAAAGTGCTGGAGTAACACAGCAGGTCAGGCAATATATCTGGAGAAAAGGATAGAAAAGGAATAGGTGATGTTTAGGGTCGAAACCCTTCTTCGGATTGAGAGTTGGGGAGGGAAACTAGAGGTATTAAAAGGTTCAGAACAAATCAGAGCCGTCACCGATGACCAAGGAAAGGTGGAGCCCACAATGGTCCATTGTTGGCTGTGGAAGAGGTGATAACGAAGGGATACATGGATGCGAACAGTGGAACAGGCTGGATGACCAGGGTGCGGGAGGAGGGGTGGAGAGAGAGGGAGAATGCAGGGATTCCCTCTAACATTTTGCCAAAACATAGAAACATAGAAACATAGAAACATAGAAATTAGGTGCAGGAGTAGGCCATTCAGCCCTTCGAGCCTGCACCGCCATTCAATATGATCATGGCTGATCATCCAACTCAGTATCCCGTACCTGCCTTCTCTCCATACCCTCTGATCCCCTTAGCCACAAGGGCCACATCCAACTCACTCTTAAATATAGCCAATGAACTGGCCTCAACTACCCTCTGTGGCAGAGAGTTCCAGAGACTCACCACTCTCTGTGTGAAGAAAGTCTTTCTCATCTCGGTCTTAAAGGATTTCCCCCTTATCCTTAAGCTGTGACCCCTTGTCCTGGACTTCCCCAACATCGGGAACAATCTTCCTGCATCTAGCCTGTCCAACCCCTTAAGAATTTTGTAAGTTTCTATAAGATCCCCTCTTAATCTCCTAAATTCCAGAGAGTATAAACCAAGTCTATCCAGTCTTTCTTCATAAGACAGTCCTGACATCCCAGGAATCAGTCTGGTGAACCTTCTCTGCACTCCCTCTATGGCAATAATGTCCTTCCTCAGATTTGGAGACCAAAACTGCACGCAATACTCCAGGTGTGGTCTCACCAAGACCCTGTACAACTGAAGTAGAACCTCCCTGCTCCTGTACTCAAATCCTTTTGCTATGAAAGCTAACATACCATTCGCTTTTTTCACTGCCTGCTGCACCTGCATGCCTACTTTCAATGACTGGTGTACCATGACACCCAGGTCTCGCTGCATCTCCCCTTTTCCTAATCGGCCACCATTTAAATAATATTCTGCTTTCCTGTTTTTGCCACCAAAGTGGATAACCTCACATTTATCCACATTATACTGCATCTGCCAAACATTTGCCCACTCACCCAGCCTATCCAAGTCACCTTGCAGTCTCCTAGCATCCTCCTCACAGCGAACACTGCCCCCCAGCTTAGTGTCATCCGCAAACTTGGAGATATTGCCTTCAATTCCCTCATCCATATCATTAAAAGCAGGATCTTTTCACCATTTATGGACTAGTCCGTTGGGAGACCAGAGAGGGGTTTGGCAACTTAAAAATTGAGGCATAACTTAACCAGCGGTGAATGCGTGTCAGTAAGCACAATGCTGAGAGGTGAAATGGACTTAGTATGTGAATTATAATGTGATGACCTCAGCTTTCTAGAGGGGGAGACCATTCACAAAAGCATTGTTCATGTCTGGAGGTAATAGTTGCAGATGTCAGTTCCACAAGTCCATAAGTCATAGGAGCAGAATTAGGCCATTCGGCCTATCGAGTTTACTCCACCATTCAGTCACAGCTGATCTATCTTTCCCTCTCAACCCCATTCTCCTGCCTTCTCGCCATTACTCTTGACATCCTTACTAATCAAGAATCTGTCAATCTCCGCCTTAACGATACCCAATAACGTCCTCCTAACGTCCTCTGTGGCAATGAATTCCACAGACTCACCGTCCTCTGACTGAAGAAATTTCTCTTCATCTCCTTCATGAAGGTGCGTTCTTTCATTCTGTGTCTGTGCCCTCTTGTCCTACACTGTCCCACCAGTGGTAACATTCTCTCCACATCCACTCTATGCATGCCTTACACTATTTAGTAAGTTTCAATGTGGTTCTCCCTCATCCTTCCAAACCAAAGCAAGTAGAGACCCAGTGCCATCAAATGCTCATCTAATGTGAACCCAATCATCCCCGGGATCATTCTCGTAAAGCACCACTGGATTCTCTCTTGACATCAGCACATCTTTCCTCAGATATGGAGCTCTAAACTGCGCACAATCGTACATAGTGCAAACCACTAGATAGTCACAAAAATAGGGTGGCCGGGTTACAGTTTGCCAAGAAGTACTTAAAAGAGCAACCACAGTTCTGGAAAAAGGTGCTGTGGACAGATGTGATGAAGATTAACTTATATCAGAGTGATGGCAAGAGCAAAGTATGGAAGAGAGAAGGAACTGCCCAATATCTAAACATACCACCTCACCTGTGAAACACAGTGTTGGGGGTGTTATGGCCTGGGAATGAATGGCTGCTGAAGGTACTGGCCCACTTATCTTCATTAATGATACAACTGCTGATGGTTGTAGCATAATGAATTCTGAAGTGCATAGACACATCCTATCGGCTCAAGTTCAAACAAATGCCTCAAAACTCATTGGCTGGCGGTTCATTCTACAGCAAGACAATGATCCCACACATACTGCTAAAGCGACAAAGGAGTTTTTCAAAGCTAAAAAAATGTAAATTCTGGAGTGGCCAAGTCAATCACCCGATCTGAACCCAATTGAGCATACCTTTTATATGCTGAAAACTGAAGGGGACTAGCCCCCAAAACAAGCATACGCTATAGATGGCTACAAAACAGGCCTGGCTGAGCTTCACCAGAGAAGGCACTCAGCATCTGGTGATGTCCATGAATCGCAGACTTCAAGCAGTCATTGCAGGCAAAGGCAACAAAATACTAAACATTTACATGACATTGCTGTGTCCCAAACATTATGGTGCCCTGAAATAGGGGGACTATGTATAAAACACAGCTGTAATTTCTACATGGTGAAACCAAAATATATATTTAAAAAAGGCCTTTTTTTTAATCTGATAATGTGCAATTTAACCTTGTGTGATTTTTTCTATTACATCTAAATCTTAAATTGTGGAGTACATCGGCACATAAATAAATTATGGGTTTTTGTCCCAAACATTATGGAGGGCACTGTATGCCCACAGGTTCTCGATTCCCCCCACTCTGGGAAAGATACTCTGTGCTTTTACCCTATCTATTTCCCTCTTGATTTTGTACCCCACTATAAGATCACCCCTTGTCCTCCTGCACTCCAAGGAATAAAGTTCTCGCCTGCTTAACCCCTCCCTATAGCTCTCGACCTCGAGTCCTGGCAACATCCTCGTAAATCTTCTCTGTACCCTTTCCAGCCGGACAACATCTTTCATATAATATGGTGAACAAACCGGAACACAATACTCTAAAAGAGGTCTCACCAACATCTTATATATCAGCGACATTACCTTCCAACTGAAGAAGGGTCTTAGACACCTATTCATTTTACTCTGACTCGCTGAGCTACTCCAGGTTTCTGTGTCTGTCTCCTATGCTTCTTCTTCTTCTTTCGTGTGACCTAAAGTTAAAGGACAATTTGTTTTATTTGATCTTCCATTTGTGCAGGTCGAGTTGATTGCATTAGTCGAAACAGGGCGGACCACGTGAAGGTTGCAATCTTCCACCCCCTCCTATGCTCAATACTCTGATGAAGGCCATTGTGCCAAGAGACTTTATAATTATCCTAACTACCTGTGATGTCATTATCAAGGAACTAAACACCTGCACTCCTAGCTATCTCTGCTCTACAACATTCCCCGGAGGCCTACTATTCACTGGGCAGGCCGTGCCCTTGTTAGACTTCCCAAAATGCAACACCTCATATTTCTTTGTATTAAATTCCATCAACCATTCCTCAGCCCGCCTGGCCAATCGATCAAAATGCTACTGCAATTTTTGCCAACCACCTTCACTACCTACAATACCACACACTTTAGTGTCATGATAAGTCCACTTTGGGAGCATGAATCGGGGGTAGGACCAACATCATAAGGGGCCAGGTCCAAGTCTGGATTAACAAAGGTGGTTAGATGGAAAAGATGCAGCAAAGATTTACAAGGGTGTTGCCAGGGGATTTATAGTCTCTAAAATGTCTCTAATTGTCCCTTATGTGTAGCTATGAGGCAAAGTTAGCCACATCACACAATTAAACTTTTCCAAAAGCAAGAATTGACTCGCTGTACAAATCTGTACTGTAACTTTGCAATAAAAAAAGCTTGCAAAGCATTTTCTTCAAATGCATTTTTCGAAGGTCATTATTGATTGAGGATTGTATCAATTCACACAAAACCTTATCTTCCTTCCTGACAGTATATACTTGCAGTGACAGAAAGAGAACTGAATCAATCTTGAGTGTTCACCATATTCAATTAAACACGAAGACCCAAACATACCACATAAACAATCCCATCAAGTCCGTTCATCGGGTGCCAAATATTTTACTGAGAGGGAGGGTTACAGCTAGAGGGAAAGGTTGGATACACTAGGATTGCTTTCTCTGGGAAGTAAGAGGTCAAGGGGAGACTTGATTGAAGTATTTTCAATTATGAAAGGCATAGCTAAGGTAGAAAATCAGAACCTTTTTCCCAGGATGTAAATGTCCAACATGACTGAGCATAGCTATAAGGTGAGAGGGGGATTTAATGGAAATGGGTGGGGTAAGATGTTTTCTTTAACACAGAGAGTGGTGGGGGCCTGGAATACGCTGCCAGGGCTGGTAGACTTTGGAGATACAGTGTGGAAATAGGCCTGTCGGCCTACTGAGTCTACACCAACCAGCAATCACCCACGCACTAGCACTATCCTACTCACTGGGGACAAGTTACAGAGGCCAATTAACTTACAAACTTGCACGTCTTTGGAGTGTGGGAGGAAACCGGAGCACCCAGAGAAAACCCACATGGTCACAGGGAGAACATACAAACTCTGCAGAGACAGCACCTGTAGTCAGGAATGAACCTGGGCCTCTGGTGATGTAAGGTAGCAGCTCGACTGCTGTGTGACTGATGGAGGAGGCAGATAAGATAATGTCACTTAAGAGTCTTTTGAATAGGCACATTGATATGCAGAGAATGGAGTGATATGGATCATATGCGGGCAAAGGAGACTGGTTGAACTTGTCATCACGTTCTACACAGATATTATAGGCTGAAGGGCCTTCTCATGTACTGCACTGTTCTATGAAGCATGTGGTGTTGATGCATTCAAAGAGAATGGTTGGGTTTAGGTTAGGTTTAGGTTTATTATTATCATCAGTACAAAGGTATAGCGAAAAGCTATGTTTTGCATGCTATACAAACCAGATCAGCAAATACTGCACACATATACAATCAAGTCAAACTCAGGAGTGCACCGTACATTCACATCCAATCCTGTATATGCTATATATCCAGATGATGATATATAACAGCTTTGTGTTAGTTTAGTTCAGAGACACAGCATGGAAACAGGCCTTTTGGCTCCCGAGTTCATGCTGACCATTGATCATCCATTTCACATCCACTTCCTACACACTAGGGGCAAACTGCAGAGTTTTGCACAAAAACTAAACTAAAACTAAAACTGCAATACAGAGGCCATTTAATCTACAAACAAATGTAATCTCCCTTCGTGGAGTGAATCTGTAGAATTCGGCAGCTCGGAAAATGTTCTTGAAACTGTTTTTGCATAATACCATTCAGATTAGTTTTTAAACGGCATGGGATGGCATCTAGAACGTTTGGATTTAATCTTTTGGATAAATGTCAAATGGTTGAACACGGTTATCATCGACAAGGACCTAATTCGGTTGCTGCCAGATATGTACATTTTTTTTAAGCTGACTATAATTAGAGTTCAGACTTTTGCTGACTATAATTAGAGATACAGCATGGAAATAAGTGTTTCGGGCCTCTGAGTCCGCTTGGACCAGCGATCCCCGTAATCTAGTACTATCCTACACACTGGGGACAGTTTAACAAAGCCTATTAATTAGAAGCCTGTATACCTTTGGAGTGTGGTAGGAAACTGGAGCACCCGGAGAAAATTCACGCAGTCACAGGGTGTACATACAAACTCCATACAAACAGCTACCGCAGTCAGTACTTTTTGCATTTGTAATATCTTCCATGGGGAAAATATGGAGGTTGAGACGTAAGAGATGGCAGAAAACTGGAACCTGGAGCAACACACAATCTGTTGAAGGAACTTGTTGGGGGGGGGGGGGGGGTTAAACAACCCTAGAGCAGGTGCATGGATATGTGGTTGGAAGCTCAACTCAGGGTCAGTCACAGCAGCAAGATTGCAAATATTCTGGTTCACTTTCAGACAGTTGTCAACACAATTGGCCCTCAGAATATCTAAGAGAAATACCAGTGTAGACACGAGGTTCATTTTGCCCCAGGCATTGGGCATTTTGTAGCACACTTGCGTATGTGCTACTGAAGAAGGGTCCTGACCCAAAACGTCACCCATCCATTTTCGCCAGAGATGTTGGCTGACTTGCTGAGTTAATCCAGTGCTTTGTGTCTATTTTGTGTATCTTCAAACTTCCTTCCAACCTGAAGCTGCAAAGACACAAGAGGGCAGTGAAAACACATCCTACTCCTTGGTGGATGACTTTATCTCATATAAACCCCATAAAATCACAATAACTTTGAACAGTACATAATGTTGGTGCTGATACCAAAACCAATTCTTATCTGCTGACACAAAAAAGGGACCCAACCCGAAATGTCACCTATCCATGTTCTCCAGATATTCTGCTTGACCCGGTGGTTACTCAAGCATTTTTTGTCTTTCATAGAAACATAGAAAATAGGTGCAGGAGTAGGCTATTCGGCCCTTCAAGCCTTTCCCAAATGTTCAACCGCCCCCTGCAGCAAATTCTGCATCATTCTGGTAAATCTCCTCTGCACCCTTTCTAAAGCCACCACATCCTTCCTGTAATGGGTGACAGAACTGCACGCAACACTCCAAATCTCTATATAACCAAAAGTCTTTGTCTTGTTTGTGTCTGTGTGTGTCTGTGTCAATCTGGTTAATTCTTATTTTCTTCCAAATGCTAGACAACAGGCCTCCCATTTTCACACATTCTACTAACATATTCTCCTGGTGGCGATTAACATCTTCCCGTCACATTTCCACCTATATTTCCGAATTTATTAATCGTTGAAATTTAAAAAAAGGCAAAAACCGCCTTCTCACAGACAGCTTCCAGCCTTCTCACAGTGATGATGTCACAATGCCTGTCAAGGTGCACCAATCACAATGGGCTCTCAAGCTGGCTGCCGATTGCCACAATGGCATCACAATTGGATGTTGCCAACGGTAACGAGGTTGCTGCCCCTCTACCAATATCTGAAGGGGCTGCTCATCAGGTTCTGGTCGCATTTTAGTCCCACGATCCCGGTGTTTGGGCACAAGGCAGGGAGTGGGGAGAGCCGTTTGGGGAGTGGAGGTAACTCTCATTGGCCTCACCCCCCAAACCCCCCACGCACGTCACCCCCGCCCCCCTCCCCTGCACCCCGCACTCCCAACCCAACCCCCCGACCCTCGCCCCCTCGGGATGAATGCCAATGCCGCACCCCTTCCTCACACATTGGGGGACGGGGCCCAACAGGTCCCACTTGGTCTAGTATTAGTTAAAACCTTCAAACTATTGGCAGAGGTCCAGTTCAGCATTTACTGATGTTAATGTCCGGAACAAGCTGGCTCAATCACAGGCTAGTAACCATTGCCAAACAGGCCCACATTTGATTTTGTGGTTACCTTAGCCCAAAGGTGAACAGATGTGACTGCCCTGTGCTGCCAGCATAGACCGAAGACAATCATATTCTTCTGTGCCTCATCAGCAGCGATTGTATGCAACACTTCCTGAAAAATATATTTTTGATGAATTATATTCCAAGCTAAACTATTACTTGTTTAAACCTCAGAGATTGGCACAGTAGCAAAGCGGTAGATTTGCTGCCTTACAGCGCCAGAGACCTAGATTCAATCTTGACTTTGGGTGCTGTCTGCACAGATTTTGTACATCCTCCCTGTGACTGCGTGGGCTTCCTCCGAGTGCTCCGGTTTCCTCCCACATTCCAAAGACGTGTAAATGTTTTGATTAATTGGCTTCTGTAAGTTGCCTTTAGTGTGTAGGATGTGAAACTGGAAAAATGTAGAACAAATGTCGGGGTGAACATTGGTCAGCATGAACTCCGTGGATCAAAGGTCCTGTTTACATGCTTTATTTCTGCACTAAACTAAACTAAAGATACCTTTCCTTAACAAGAAATTACCACTCATGTGTGAACTTGTTTTTGTTTTTCCTTCTGTCTGCAGTGTTGTTGCATTGGCTAAATTGATAATGTATCTGAGATTCCGTAGTTTAAGTCCTACTCCAGAGAATGGTGCACTGAAATCTAGGTTGTCTCTCTCGTGAAGTTATCCATGAAGCATATTTTAAATGAAATGTTCACTCTTCATGTCACTCAGGTATATTTAGTTTAGTTTATTGTCACGTGTACCGAGATGCCGTGAAAAGCTTTTGTTGTGTGCTAACCAGTCAGCAGAAAGACAATATATGATTACAATCGAGCCATTTACAGTGTTAAGATAAGTGATAAAGGAATAACGTTTAGTGCAAGGAAAAGCCAGCAAAATCCGATCAAAGATAGTCCGAGGGTCACCAATACGGTAGATAGTAGTTTAGGACTGCTCTCTGGTTGAGGTTGGATGATTCAGTTGTCTGATAACAGGTGGGAAGAAACTGTCTCTGAATCTGGAGGTGTGCGCTTTCACACTTCTATACCTTTCACCCGATGCAAGAGGGGAGAAGAGGGAGTGGCCAAGGTGTGACTCAGCCTTGATTATGCTGCTGGCCTTGCTGAGGCAGCTTGAGGTATAAAGGTAATATTTTTGCGTAAAGCACAGATGTATTCCCAGTGTTCGTTCTAATATTTAACACTTCAGTTTTTCTAAAACATAACTGATTATTTTGGAATTATCACAGCAACATTAGGAGTGGCACAGTGGTACAGCGGCAGAGTGCCAGAGAGCTGGGTTCAATCCTGACTATGGATACCGTCTGTATGGTGTTTCTACATTCTCCCAGTGACCATGTGGGTTTTCTCTTGGTGCTCTGGATTCCTCCCACATTAGAAAGACATGTAGGTTTGTTGGTTAATTGGCTTCAGTCAAATTGTAAATTGTCCCGAGCATGTAGGATAGTGTTCGTGCATGGAGTGATTACTGGTTCCTGCAGACTCGGTGGGTTGAAGTACCTGTTTCCTTGCTGTATCTGTAAAGTCTGAGGCAAAGTCATTTGTAGGAACTAGCTTTGTGCAAATTGATAACTCGTGTTTTGTGCAGTGCTGTGGTGACCACGCTTCAAAGACCTTTACCTATCTGTATTATATTTAGCCACTCTGAGAATGAAGCTGTAGAAATGCATGTCAAATAAGAATGTTTTATTGTCATATGTCCCAAATCGAACATTGGAATTCTTACTTGCAGCAGCACAACCAAATATGTAAACATAGTCTGTAAACTATATAATAAACGAGAAAGAAAAGTTATATACACACTCAAGAATGCATGCACGCACATATATATATATATATATATATATACACACACACACACACACACACACACACACACACACACACACACACATATATATATATATATATATATATATATATATATAATTAATTTACACACACATGCAAATACATACAAACAAACAAACAATAGTGCAACAAGACAAAACCAATGCCCCCAAGTCAAAATAGTTCAGAGCTGATATATAGGTTGTAGTGTTTAATAGCCTGATGGCTGTAGGGAAGAAGCTGTTCCTGAACTTGGACGTTACAGTTTTCAGGCTCCTACACCTTCTTCCCAATGGCAGGAATGAAATGAGAGTGTGGCCAGGGTGTTGTGGGTCTCTAATGATGCTGGCTGCCTTCTTGAGGCAGCAACTCCTGTAAATCCTTTCGATGGTGGGGAGGTCAGTACCCGTGATGGACTGGGTAGAGTTCACCACTTCTGTATTGATTGTTCATGAAGAACAACACATGGAAGAAATAAGACTGAGGAGGCACAGATACATCAACTGCTGATGCCTTTCCAAACAATGTGAAAATCTGCTTGTCCGCCCATTTTGATTGCCCTAATGTTAATCAATTTAGCTTTTTTATTTATCTGCATGAGATGTTTCAAAGAACACGGATTAGCCAAAGGTGAAGGGAGGCGATTTGTTTTACTAGTTCACTAAGAAATAAAGATTGCTTTAATTACCACAGTGTAATTGTGCAAAGCATACATCTGACCCATAACAGATGTGATAATTCTCTCTTGATGGATTGGTCAGTCATACCGTAAACAGCGGGATGACTCAGCATCAGCCATGGGTAGCAACAACCTACTTCTTCTGAAACTAATTAAGGACAAGACTCGTGTGGAAGATCCACCTTTGAGTTTACGGTTAGCTGCCTATTCTTACCCTTCAAGCACCAACTTAAATATTTCATGGTGTTGATAAATATTCCCTGTTCGTCAGTACCATTATAACCTCAAAAACAAACACAAACAAGCATGTACACCAACCACTTATCCCCTTAGTCACTAATGCAACTGTGATGCTTTTCTCTCCTCAAGAGGTGCATTATTTAAATTTTGTTTTTAAATAGAGGCGCACGATGGCACAGCAGTAGAGTTCCTGCCTTAGAGCGCCGGAGTGTTAGTATGTGGGGATCAATGGTCGACGCGGATTCGGTGGACTGAAAGGTCTGTTTCAGCGCAGTATCTCTAAATAAAACAAAACTAAACTAAACTCTTCCTAACTAGGCCCATGCTTAATGATCATTAAAGGTATTGACATCAGATTCTCCTCGTAAAACAATCCTGCACTAGAACATGCCCTTCGGTTCACAATGTCCGTGGGCCATCTCTGTCTACCTGCACATAACCCATAACCCTCCATTCCCTACATTTTCATGTGCCTATCCAAAAATCCTTTAAATGCCACTATTGTATTTAATTCATCCAGCACGTATTAGGCACTCACAACTCTCTGTGTAAAAATAATTGCCCCACATATCTCCTTTGTATGCATCCCTGTCAGGTTAGTATGCTTAGTGAAAAACTAAGTGCTGAAGGATCTCAGAGAGTTAAGGTCCTGTCCCACTTTCATGACCTAATTCGTGAGGTGGAGGATAAATGCCTGGCTGAAGGACTGGTGCAGAGGGCAGGGATTCAAGTTTCTGGATCAATGCAACCTCTTTTGGGGAAGGAGTGACCTGTATAAAAAGGACGGGTTGCACTTGAACCCGAGGGGGACCAGTATCCTGGCAGGGAAATTTGCAAAGGCTACCGGGGGGACTTTAAACTAGAACGGTTGGGGGGAGGGACTCAAATAGAGAAAGCCATTAGACAGGGTCTGAGGCAGGAGGCAGAGAAGGGAAGCACTCAGACCCAACATGTAGGGGGGAAAGAAGAAAAAAATAATAAACAGAGAATAAGAGGTGGTGGCTTTCCAGGGCAAAAATCAAAAGGGACCACTTGTCAACATAATTGTATAAGGAGTAAGAGTGTTGTAAAAACAAGCCTGAAGGTTTTGTGTCTCAATGCAAGGAGCATTCGTAATAAGGTGGATGAGTTGAATGTGCAGATAGCTATTAATGACTATGCTATAGTTGGGATCACGGAGACATGGTTCCAGGGGGACCAAGGCTGGGAGCTGAACATCCAGGGATATTCAATATTCAGGAGGGATAGACAGAAAGGAAAGGGAGGTGGGGTAGCGTTGCTGGTGAGAGAGGAGATTAATGCAATAGAAAGGAAGGACATTAGCTTGGAGGATGTGGAATCGATATGGATAGAGCTGCGAAACTCTAAGGGGCAGAAAATGCTAGTGGGAGTTGTGTACAGGCCACCTAACAGTAGTAGTAGAGTTGGGGATGTCATCAAACAGGAAATCAGAAATGCATGCAACAATGGTAAACCGTTTATAATGGGTGACTTCAATCTACATATAGATTGGGTGAATCAAATGGGCAGGGGTGCTGATGAAGAGGATTTCTTGGAATGTATGTGGGATAGTTTTCTAAACCAACAAGTAGAGGAACCAACGAGAGAGCAGGCTATTCTAGACTGGGTATTGAGTAATGAGGAAGGGTTAGTTAGCAGTATTGTTGTGCGTGGCCCCTTGGGCAAGAGTGACCATAATATGGTTGAGTTCTTCATTAGGATGGAGAGTGACATAATTAAGTCAGAAACAAGGGTTCTGAACTTAAACAAAGGTAACTTTGAAGGTATGAGACGTGAATTGGCCAAGATAGACTGGCAAGTGATTCTTAAAGGTTTGACAGTGGATGTGCAATGGAAGGTATTTAAAGACTGCACGGATGAACTACAACAATTGTTCATCCCAGTTTGGCAAAATAATAAATCGGGGAAGGTGGTGCATCCATGGATAACAAGGGAAATCAGGGATAGTATAAAAACAAAAGATGAAGCATACAAATTAGCCAGAAAAAGCAGCCTACCAGAGGACTAGGAGAAACTGGCAGGGAAATTAAAAAATGATTGCAAAAGTTTTTATAGATATGTGAAGAGAAAGAGATTAGTTAAAACAAATGTAGGTCCCTTGCAGTCAGAAACAGGTGAATTGATCATGGGGAACAAGGACATGGCAGACCAATTGAATAACTACTTTGGTTCCGTCTTCACTAAGGAAGACATAAATAATCTGCTGGAAATAATAGGGGACCAGGGTCAAATAAGGTGGAGGAACTGAGTGAAATCCAGGTTAGCCGGGAAGTGGTGTTGGGTAAATTGAATGGATTAAAGGCCGATAAATCCCCAGGGCCAGATAGTGTGTATCCCAGAGTACTCAAGGAAGTAGCCACAGAAATAGTCGATGCATTAGTGATAATTTTACAAAACTCCTTAGATTCTGGAGCAGTTCCTGAGGATTGGATGGTAGCTAATGTTACCCCACTTTTTAAAAAAGGAGGGAGAGGGAAAACGGGGAATTACAGACCAGATAGTCTAACATCGGTAGTGGGGAAACTGCTAGAGTCAGTTATTAAAGATGGGATAGCAGTACATTTGGAAAGTGGTGAAATCATTCGACATGGATTTACGAAAAGTAAATCATGTCTGACGAATCTTATAGAATTTTTTGAGGATGTAACTAGCAGAGTGGATAAGGGAGAACCTGTGGATGTTATATCCAGACTTTCAGAAGGCTTTCGACAAGGTCCCACATAAGTGATTAGTATACAAACTTAAAGCACACGGTATTGGGGGTTCAGTATTGATGTGGAGAGAGAACTGCCTGGCAGACATGAAGCAAAGGGTAGGAGTAAACGGGTCCTTTTCAGAATGGCAGGCAGTGACTAGTGGGCTACCGCAAGGCTCAATGCTGGGACCCCAGCTATTTACAATATATATTAATGATTTGGACGAGGGAATTGAATGCAACATCTCCAAGTTTGCGGATGACACTAAGCTGGGGGCACCTATTTTCTATGTTTTCTATGTTTTCTAATTCGCAACCTCTGACGACCTTAAATGACCTAAAAAAAAAAATCAAGTTTGCGGTAAACTACGACCTCCTTCAACCTTCCACGACTATGTCTACGACCTACGACTATGTTGAAGACCTCCCACGGCTATGTTGAAGACATCCCACGACTGTGAAGAAGACCTCCTTTGACCTCCTTCGACTATGTTGAAGACTGGCTTCGACCATGTACGTTTTACTGCTGCTTGCAGTGGTCCTTTCGCTTCAGCAGCCTTTTAAGAAAGGCAGAAGGGGAAGAGCATGGGTGAAGAGGAAGCACAAGAAGAGGTCTCAATGGGTGAATGGAGATGATGTGATGGACTGTCCCAGTACACCAAATGACTGGAAGAGAGTGGTGCTGGGCTTTGACAAAAGATGGAACTTTAAGCACACGTGTGGGGCAGTGGATGGCAAGCATGCCATTCTTGTCCCTATATCTGTACCCCTCATTTTCCTTTTCGTATGGGATGGCATTCTGCTGGAACCATTCCTCAAGGTGCTCCTCCTGCTGCCTGGTGAACGTATAGGGCATAACCTCCCTCCAGCCCTGCCTCACCACCAACAGGGCATCTGCCTCTGATGCTGTGTCAGACACAGGAGAAAGGGCGGCAAATGAGGCAGTGAAGGATGGGGTGGTGGTGGGGACATATACTACCACCCTGGTCTCCTCCTCCAGGGGTCTCTCATGCAGGGCTACCTCCTGCACTATCACCTCCTATGGCATCACCTCCTGTCACTCCTCTTGGGTGGGCAACACTTGCATAGTCGTTTTGTTTTAGGGTTGTGCCCTCCCTCTGCGCTGCTGCCTTTTTGGTGCTATCTCTAAAACACAAGTCTCCTCTCCAAAAAACTCTCCAGCTATGAATGAACATGCCTTGGAGTGACAGAGGTGACGTTCTGCTGTTTAAATTACCTTTTTTTTCTATTGACCTTTTTTTCACCCCGGAGCTATTACCTTCGACTGCCTCCGACCACCTACGACCACTACGACTACCTACGATTAGCATCACGACCTACTACGACCTACCTACGACTAAAAAGTGTCAGTTTTTTCCATGACAACCTTTTTTTTACTTGTGGACATTTTTTCTCAGGCTAGAAAAAACGCCGCAACCTACTCGATGCCACGAGTACCTACGACTAGCATCACGACCTACCTACGACTTCCTACGACCTCGTGACGACCATGCTGCGAGTATGAGTCAAGGGCAAACTCGGCAGAGGTTGTGAATTAGGTCGTGAAAGTGGGACAGGCCCTTTAGGGAGACATGGAAGTAGAGATAAAAATTATTGATCTTGAGCCTTGCTAAGTATTGCCTAACAAAATTAAAGTATGTAGCCTTTACATCCTTTTGATCTACTTCCCCAGATATAATCTCAGCTCTGATCACAATATCATGTTCTTTGCTGCTACATTGCATATTTAATCTTTTAACTTCACACCAGCTAATCCATTGCATTTTCACAATGTTGTATACAAAAGCTGAGCAGCGAAGTGGCACAGATGATAGAGCTGTTGCCTCCCCTCACCAGTCACCCCGGTTCGATCGTGATCTCTGGTGATGTCTGTGTGGAGTTTGCACATTTTCCGTGTGACCACGTGGGTTTCCTCCGGGTACTCCGATTTCCTCCCACATACCAAAGAAGTGCGGGTTTGTAGGTTTATTGGCCAATGCAGATAGCTTCTAATGTGCAGGAAGTGGACGAGAAAGTGGGATAACTTAGAACTAGTGATCGATGGTCAGGGTGGACTCAGGTGACTGAATGACAATAGACCAGTGGTTCTCAACCTTGTTTGCCCCATGCACCCGTTTCACCATATGTCAGAATGTCATTCCCCCCCAACAGCAGGTAACCGATGCACACTGAATGTTGTGCTGCCCTGGGGAGCTCAAAGGCAATAAAAAGATCAACATTCTAACAGTTTGAGTTTGCTAATCTGTGGTCCCAATTCACCCCCTGAAAACCTGAAATCCCCCCTGGGGGGAATTTCCCCCCTGGTTGAGAACCCCTGCAATAGACAATAGACAATAGGTGCAGGAGTAGGCCATTCGGCCCTTCGAGCCAGCACCGCATGACACGAATGACATGTTTCCATGCTGTATCTTTCAATCTATAAAAAGTTGGCCTTTTTCAACAAAATAATAGAATCACTTAAACATTTGACCTTAGTTTTAGTTTCATTTAGTGATTCAGTGCAGAAACAGGCCCTTCAGCCCACCCAGTCCGCACCGACCAGCGATCCCCACACACTATCTTACCTACACATTCTAGAGACAATCCCACTTACACGACCTTTTCGACGACTGCCGGCACCCGTCATAGGTCGCCGAAAGTTTTCAACATGTTGAAAATTCAGCGGCGACCAGAAAGACGCTACGACTCTTTGGGTGACTAGGAGACCTCTCACGACCATACAGGCGACCCCTGGCGACCTCTCACGACCTCTCACGACCATACAGGCAACCCCCTGGTGACATGCCCCCTGGTGACACCCTGCGACACCTGCGACATGTCACCAGAGGTCACCTGTATGATCGTGACATCTCATCTTGGGCGCGGGGGATAGAGTCTTTGCAGAAAGCAGGGTGGGAAGAAGTGTAGTCGAGATATTGTATAAAATGTAATAAAGCGTGAGGCCACATGCACATAGGAGGAACAACACTTCATATTTTGCTTGCAACTTGGCCTGCACAGCCTTCTGTGGCAACGAATCCCACAGATTCACCACCCCGTGACTAAAGAAATTCCTCCTCATCTTCTTTATAAAGGTACGTCCTTTTATTCTGAGGCTTTGGCTTCTGGTCCTAGAATCTCCCATCAAAGACTGCACTCCTGTCTCTGACACTTTAATAAATGTAACTCCATCCGTCCCCAATGACAGTCCTGAAGTCACACACAAATAAATTCAAGACAGCTTCAGGCTTGTTGGATGTTCTTGCAATGAGCAGAAGAAGCGAATCAAACATCATTATACACTTGTCTCTGATAACACTATGCAGCAAAATGCCTCTGAGGCAAAATCTCTCATATATTTAGGAAGCATTTATCTTTCATGTTTTTATATCTGTGCATTGTTTTGAAACAGCAGCAGAGTTATTGTGGTAATAACTGGAAGCCTAGAATCTTTCCACGCTTTCTAATTGTATTCAAAACAATATTGACCATTTCATTAGAGGCAACATTCATCTGCCCAATCTCACCACCTTTTCTCTCTTTTCAGCTCTGATCCTTGTCAAACCATCTTATTATCACCCCCCCCATCCACTCACCGGTATCCACTTGCCTGGCTTTGTCCCACCCTCATCTCTCTTCTAAATTTCTCTCTCCTGCCCATGTGGCAGCAGGCAGTAGATACAAATGTTTGGTGAGCTTTTGGAACTTTGTTGGCACCATAACGCGGCAACACTTGTGTACTGCCTGAGTGAGGTCATGTACATGATTGTATACGGGTTGTATGCAAGACAAAGCATTTCACTGTACCCAGGTGCATGTGACATTGAATTAAATAATTGAATCTGACTGAAGAAGGTGCCTGGACTGAAACATCATCTATTCATGTTCTTCAGAGTTATTGCTGGAGCGCTGAGTTATTCTAGCACTTTGCGTCTTTTTGTGTATACGAGCATTTCCCCTCACGTTACCCCGAAACCTCTGTCCCTTAATTCTCATGTCATGCCCTCTTGTTTGAATCTTCCCTACCCTCAATGGGAAAAACGTATCCACGTCAACTCTGTCTCTCCCTTTCATCATTTTAAAGACCTCAATCAAGTCCCCCCTTAACCTTCTGCGCTCCAAAGAATAAAGACCTAACTTGTTCAACCTTTCTCTGTAACATAGTTGCTGGAACCCTGGCAACATTCTAGTAAATCTCCTCTGTACTCTCTCTATTTTGTTGACATCCTTCCTATAACTAGGCGACCAAAATTGTACACCATAGTCCAGAATTGGTCTTACCAATGCCTTGTACAATTTTAACATTACTTCCCTACTCCTATATTCAATGCTCTGATTTTATAAAGGCCAACACACCAAAGGCTTTCTTTACCACCCTATCTACGTGCGATTCCACCTTCAGGGAACTATGCACAATTATTCCTAGATCCCTCTGTTCCACAGCATTCCTCAATTCCCTACCATTTACCATGTACGTCCTATTTTGATTTGTCCTGCCAAGATGTAGCACTTCACACTTATCAGCATTAAACTCCATCTGCCATCTTTCAGCCCACTTTTCCAAATGGCCCAAATCTCTCTGTAGACTTTGAAAATCTACTTCATTATCCACAACACCACCTATCTTAGTATCATCTGCATACTTACTTATCCAATTTTCCACCCCATCATCCAGATCATTGATGTACATGACAAACAACAGTGGACCCAACACAGATCCCTGAGGCACCCCACTGGTCACTGGCTTCCAACCTGACAAACAGCCATCCACCATTACTCTCTGACATCTCCCATTCAGCCACTGTTGAATTCACCTTGCTGCTCCGCCATTAACACCCAAAGATTGAACCTTCTTAACCAACCTTCCATGGGGAACCTTGTCAAAGGCCTTACTGAAATCCATATAGACAACATCCACTGCTTTACCCTCATCAATTTCCCTAGTTACCGCTTCAAAAAATTCAAGAAGGTTTGTCAAACATCACCTTCCAGGCACAAATCCATGTTGACTGTTCCTGATCAGACCCTGTTTATCCAGATGCTTATATATATTATCTCTAAGTATCCTTTCCATTAATTTGCCCACCACTGACGTCAAACTAATAGGTCTATAATTGCTAGGTTTATTCTTTGAACCCTTTTTAAACAATGGAACAACATGCGCAGTACGCCAATCCGGCACCATTCCCGTTTCTAATGACATTTGAAATATTTCTGTCATAGCTCCTGCTATTTCTACACTAACTTCCCTCAATGTCCTAGGGAATATCCTGTCAGGACCTGGAGACTTATCCACTTTTATATTTTTCAAAAGTGTCAGTACTTCCTCCTCTTTGAATCTCATAGTTTCCATAGCTACTCTACTTTTTCCCCTTAACTCACTGAGTTCAATATCCTTCTCCTTGGTGAATACCGAAGAAAAGAAATTGTTCAATATCTCCCCCATCTCTTTTGGCTCTGCAGATAGCTGTCCATTCTGGTTCTCTAATGGTCCAATTTTATCCCTCGTTATCCTTTTGCTATTAATATAGCTGTAGAAACCCTTTGGGTTTACTTTCACCTTTCTTGCCAAAGCAACCTCATATCTTCTTTTAGCCTTCCTAATTTATTTCTTAAGATTCTTTTTACATTCTTTATACTCCTCTAGCACCTCATTTACTCCATGCCTCCTATAATTATTGTAGATATCTCTATTTTTTCGAAACAAGTGTCCAATTTCCCTCGAAAACCATGGCTCTTTCCAATTTTTACTATTTCCTTTCAACCTAAAATGGACATAAAGATTCTGTACTCTTACAATTTCCCCTTTAAATGTCCTCCATTTCTCTTCTACATCCTTCCCATGAAACAAAGTGTCCCAATTCACTCCTTTAAAATCCTTACGCATTCCCTCAAAGTTAGCCTTTCTCCAATCAAAAATCTCCACCCTAGGTCCAGTTCTGACTCTTTCCATAATTATATTGAAACTAATGGTATTGTGATCACTGGTCCCGAAGTGCTCACCAACGCATACCTCCGTCACCCGACCTGCCTCATTTCCTAACAGGAGGTCCAGCACTGCCCCTTCTCTGGTCGATACCTCTATGTACTGCTGCAAAAAAACTATCCTGCACACATTTTTACAAACTCCAAACCATCCAGCCCATTTACAGAATGTGTTTCCCAGTCTATTTTTGGAAAATTGAAATTTCCCACAATCACTACCTTGTGCTTACTACTAATATCTGCTATCTCCTTACATATTTGCTCTTCCAATTCACGCTCCCCATTTGGCGGTCTATAATACACCCCTAAAAGTGTTGCTACACCGTTCCCACTTCTCAGTTCCACCCAAATAGCCTTCCTAGACGAGCCCTCTAATCTATCCTGCCAAAGCACTGCTGTAATATCTTCTCTGACAAGCAATGCAACACCTCCCCCTCTGGTCCCTCCAATTCTATCGCACCTGAAGCAACGAAATCCTGGAATATTTCGTTTCCAATCACAGCCCTCCTGCAACCATGTTTCACTGATTGCCACAACATCATATTTCCAGGTGTCAATCCAGGCTCTAAGTTCGTCCACCTTACTTACAATGCTCCTAGCATTAAAATATACACATTTTAGAAACCCACCATCCCTTATTCTCTGTCTATTATCTTTTTCATCTTTCTCGCCTACATTTTGGATCCGAGTGCTTCCCTTGTCTGCCTCTTGCCCCACACCTTGACCCCTAGCCCCCTCTACCCGAGTCCCTCCCCCCAGCCTTTCTAGTTTAAAGTCTCCCCAGTAGCCTTTGCAAATCTCCCTGCCAGGATATTAGTCCCCCTCGGGCTCAAGTGCAACCCGTCCTTTGTGTACAGATCATTCCTTCCCCAAAAGAGGTCCCAGTGATCAAGAAACTTGAATCCCTGCCCACTGCACCAGTCCCTCAGCCACGCATTTATCCTCCACCTCATTTCATTCCTACTATCACTGTCACGCGGCACAGGCAGTAATCCTGAAATTGTTACCCTTTTGGTCCTTCTCCTTAACTTTCCCCCCAACTCCCTAAATTCTCCCTTCAGGACCTCGTCACTTTTTCTGCCTATGTCATTGGTATCTATGTGTACCACAACATCAGGCTCCTCTCCCTCCCTTATCAGAATCTTTTGGACACGTTCTGACACATGCGAGACCCTGGCACCAGGGAGGCAAACTACCATCTGGGTCTCCCGACTGCGTCCACAGAATCGCCTATCCGACCCCCTAACTATAGAGTCCCCTATTACAATTGCCCTCCTCTTTTTGTTACCCTTCTGAGCATTAGGGCCGGTCTCTGTGTCGGAGGCCCGGCCGCTGTTGCTGCCCCCAGCTAGGCTGTCCCCTCCAATCGTACTCAAACCCGAGTACCTATTTTCCAGGTGTATGGTCACAGGGGTACTTTCTAGCCCCTGCCTCTGCCCCTTGCCCTTCCTAACTGTGACCCACTTGTCTGCCTCCTGTGGTTTGGGAGTGACTACCTCCCTGTAGCTCCTCTCTATGACCTCCTCACTCTCCCTGACCAGACGGAGATCATTGAGCTGCTGCTCTAGGTTCCTAACACAGTCCTTTAGGAGCCCCATCTCAACACACCTGGCGCAGATGTGGATGTCTGGAGGGCTATCAGATTCCCTGACCTCCCACATCTGACATCCAGAACAGTACACTGCCCTGGCCTTCATACTGCCCCCCTTACACAGGATACAATATAAAGTACACAACAAACTGCTGGGATCTGACTGCCAATCAGCTGCTTACCCTGGTCCACTTCCCACCAATCAGCGGCTTCCTCAAAAAAAACCCACTTTTCCAAATGGAATGTTATGGATTTCGGCAAAAACAAGCCCCGCGCTGGATTTTAAACCTTACCGGTCGGGTGTCGCTCCTCCCCCTCCTCCTCTTCCAACGGCTCCTGTGGGCCTCTGAAAAAAAAAACAAGCCCCGCGCTGGATTTTAAAGCTTACCGGTCGGGTGTCTCTCCTCCCCTTCCTCCTCTTCCAACGGCTCCTGTGGGCCTCTGAAAAAGTTGTACAGCATGGAAACAGGCCCTTCAGCCCAACTTACCTACGCCGACCAAGATGCCCCATCTATGCTAGTCCCACTCACCTGCATTTGGCTCAAATCCCTCTAACCTTAACTGTCCAAGTATATTTTAAATATTACAGTAACTGCCTCAACAACCTCCTCTGGCAGCTCATTCCATAAACCCACCACCTTCTGTGTGCAAAAGCTACCTCTCGGGTTATTTGTGTTTTCATCCTTTCAGTGGGACGTTGTGTTTCTCCCAACATCTGGGATGGAGCTGAGGGGCTAGCTTCTCTGTGGTCTTACTCAGAGGTTTTCTCCTCCTATGGTTCTTGGGCAACTCCTTGGGGAGTGCCAGGTCCACAGGGGGCCAAAGGCTGATGGGCAGGCACACAATGAAGGGCCAAGTAGCAAGTTTCACCTTTTCTGCAGAACAGGGATAGGTGACCTTTTGGGTAGGAGATGGGTCCCGACCCAAAACGTCACCTATCCACATTCTCCAGAGAAGCTACCTGACCCGTTTAGTTACTCCAGCAATTCTTGATATTGGGTTGTATTCTTGAGAAGTGAATTTGTTGCGAAGTGTTGGGACTTAGACCCCTTTTTAAAATCAAAACTCCATCACCATTTACACCGCAGACAGAGGTGTTTTATTTTACCACAAACCAGTAATTTCAATGCTATTACAACTGAGATTACTATTCTTAGAATCCAAATGCATTAATTTGCCTGAATTTAAATAACACAGGTTGCCATGGTGGGAACTGAACTCACATTCCTGGTTCACAAGGCTTCATACTTCTGGCTACCAGTGAAGAATCTTAGCACAATGCCATAGCGTTCTGATGAAGCTTAAGTACATCCCCAGACTTTTATCTCTCCCTTGTTGATACATAATCTGACATTAGCCTAATGGCAGGCTGTCTTTGTACATGTCGAATTCGAGATGGCAGAGTGTTGTTCACTTGATCCTTGAAATGCACAAAGATTACACAAGTGACTTAATTTGTTCAGGGAGTAAATTATTTAAATATATCTTACCTAATTAGTGTAAATCCTGGAAAAAGAAAGCTAAATGCATAAAACAGACTCTTAACTACTAGTGAACTAATCAATTAAACGTAGATAGGCACAAAATGCTGGAGTAACTCAGCGGGACAGGCTGGCATCTCTGGAGAGAAGGAATGGGTGACATTTCGGGTCGAGACCCTTCAATCAATTATTCGTTATCACTTTCATGACTATTAATCAATGTCTTTGTTATTTGATGTTTACATTTAGGCTACACAATGGAATCAGCCCATTCTGTCTGACCATAATATAAAATATTGTTTGTGTTTCCCACAAACATCCTCTTATTTTAATCGTAAAGTTATAGAATTATACAGCGTAGAAATAGGTTATTCTGCCCAACTTGCCAATGCAGACCAGGCCTATGCACACCATTCTTTATTAATTGTATCTCCCAGCATTTATAGTCATACGGCATGGAAACATGCCCCTCGGCACAACTTTCCCATGCTGACTAAGATGCCCCATCCACACTAGTTCCACCTCGCTGCATTTGGTCCATATCCCTCTAAATCTGAGGTCTAAGGAAGGGTCTCGACCCTAAACGTCGCCCGTTCCTTCTCTCCAGAGATGCTGAGTTACTCCAGCATTTTGTGTCTTCCCTCTAAATTTAATGTTTCTGGTCCAAAGCCTTCTATGCCTTAGCAATTCAAGAGCCGATCCAGACACTCCTTAACTGGTATCAGCGACCGTTTCAGTCCTTCTCTCTGGCAGTTGGTTCCCTCCCGTATCTCTTCGACGTCTATCCCACCTCATCACAATTCTCGGTGTCCTCTCATTTTATCCATGGATGAGAGGTTTCATGCAGTCTTCTCACAACTTTATATACTATACTTTAGAGAATCAGCACAGAAACAGGCCCTTTGGCCCACCGGCCTACTTTCTTACTCTGCTTTCCTTTCATCTTTATATTAATGTATTATTTCAAAGCATTAAGCAATCCCATAGATCCCTCAATGTTTGCCGGGATACAAAATGTAGATAATTTTTTTGAATGAAGGTCCCAGAACATTACAATAGAGTGTCCCCTTTGATAAGAAAGACACAAAGTGCTGAGTAACTCAGCGGGTCAGGCAGCATCTCTGAAGAACATGGGTATATACTTTAGAGATACAGAGCAGAAGCGGGCCCTTCAGCCACTGAGTCCGTGCCGACCAGCAATCACCCCACACACTAGCACCATCCTACACTAGGAACAATTTACAATTTAACCAAAGCCAATTAATCTACAAACCTGTTTGTCTTTGGAGTGTGGGAGGAAACCGGAGCACCAAGAGAAAACCCACATGGTCACAGGGAGAACGTGCAAACTCCGTACAGACTAGGGTTGCCAACTGTCCTGTATTAGCCGGGACATTCCGTATATTGGGCTATATTGGCTTGTCCCATACAGGACCGCTCTTGTCCCGTATTTGACTGCTACTACTTGGGTCGAGGGGACTGTCGGGTTGGAGCGCCAAGTCCGACCCCGCCTCACTCGTCCCGACATAGTACAGCCCATGGAGTGCAGCAGCAGCGCCTCGCCCGTGGCTCCATTAGTCGGTAGCCCAGCCAGCTGTCCGACCTTTGGACCTTCGCTTACCGTTGACACCACCACCCCTCTTTCTCATGGCTGATCATCAGTTCATGAGTTGGATGGGGTACTGGACTTTGCGCGCGACGTCGTGCGTAAAGTCCGGCGCCTGGGCCAAAACTCCTCGGCTGGCCCGCCAGCTGGGCTTTGTGTGCAGTCCAGCACCCGTGGCCAATTCATCATTCACCCAGCCGAGTCGGTTAACGAATTGCAGTTGGGAATTAATCCCTTATTTTGACCTTCTGTCCCTTATTTGGGAGTGAGAAGGTTGGCAACCCCAGTACAGACAGCACCCGTAGTCAGGATTAAACCCGGGTCTCTGGCGCTGTAAAGGGCCTGTTCCACTATACGAGCTAATTCAAGAGCTCTCCCGAGTTTAAAAAAAAAATCAAACTCGTGGTAAGTACGTAGAATGTACGTAGCGGGTACGTCGGAGCTCGGGACGTCTCTTGGCTGCTCGTAACGCTAACGGCAGGTACTCGCTAAACGCGGTCAGCTCGTGAAGATTTTTCAACATGTTGAAAAATATCCACGAGAGCCCCGAGTACCAACGAGCGGCTATTACGGCAATTCTCCGAGTTCAAATCAGGGGAAACTCGGGAGAACTTGAATTACCTCGTACTGTGGGACAGGCCCTTTAGGCAGCAACTCTCTCACTGCTCCACTGTGCTGTCCCAGACCTCGTATTTATCTTGTTCCTGCCCCTCTTATCCCCCCACCCGCGATCCCAAGATGAGGTATTCCATACCAGGGCATCCGAGATATCCTTATCCTTTAGGGAACGTGGGTTCCCCTCTCCCATCATAGATGAGGCCCTCACTCGTGTCTCCTCGGTACCCCGCAGCTCCGACCTTGCTCCCCCTCCCCATAGTCGCAACAGAGACGGAGTCTCCCTTGTCCTTATCTTTCACCCCGTCAGCCATCGCATACAACACATAATCCTCTGACATTTTCGCCACCTCCAACGGGATCCCACCACCAGCCACATTTTCCCATCTCCACCCCTTTCTGCCATCCACAGAGACTGTTCGCTCAGTCATCTCCCTTCCACCCCAAACCACCCCCTCCCCAGGTACCTTCCCCTGCAACCGCAGGAGATGCAACACCTGTCTCTATACCTGCTCCCTCGACTGTCCACGGACCCCGACGGTCCGTTGAAGTTAGGCAGAGGTTCACTTGCACCTCCTCCAACCTCATCTACTGTGTCCGGTGTTCAAGATGTGGACTCATCCAAATGGCGATCACTTCACTGAACACCTTTGCTCAGTCCACCTGGACCTACCTGATCTCCCATTTGCTAAACATTCTCCTTCCATTCCCACACAAACTTTTCTGTCCTAGATCTCCTCCATTGTCAGAGGGAGGCTAAATGCAAATTGGAGGATCAATATCTAATATTTCGATTGGGCAGCTTACAGCTCAATGGTATGAATCTTGATTTCTCTAACTTCAAGTATCATCATTATTTTTTTGCATATCTTTCATTCATTGTTCTATATCTCTACATCATCGTCTATATCGCTCATTTTCCTTTCCTGTGACTTTCAGTCTGAAGAAGGGTCTCGACCCTAAACGTCACCCATTCCTTCACTCCAGAGATGCTGCGTGTCACGCTGAGTTACTCCTGCTTTTTGTGTCTATCTATAGGACAAGGGACATAGGTATAGAGGTCATAGGTTTAAGGTGAGGAGGGGAGATTATTTAACAGGAACCTGCCAGGTAACTTTTTCAAACAAAGGGTGGTGGGTGTATAGAACGAGCTGCCGGATGAGGTAGTTGAGGCAGATACTATTGCAATATTTATGAAAGATTTAGACAGGTACATAGATAGGACAGGTTTAGAAAGATCTGGGCCAAATGCAGGCAGGTGGGACGAGAGTAGATGGGACATGTTGACCAGTGTGGGAAAGTTAGGCTGAAGGGTCTATTTCCATGCTCTAAGACTCTGAATCTATGACTCTATAACTACTTCTGTTGCCACTTTTAAGAAACTGAGAACTTGGACCCCAAGATCCCTCAGTGCATCAACCTGTTGAGGCTTCTGCCATTAACTGTACTCTTTCCCCAATGTAAACTGTTGTCTACCTGCAAAGAGTCAGATGACTTACAGGCACATTGTTGCAGGTTTAAACATTCAATTATCCATGCCTCTTGAGCTGTTGAATTTTATTCCCTAAAATATATTCAGTGTACCCATCGTGGTTGGTAATTCTGTAACATAGTCAGTTAAACACTCCTCCCCCAGTCAATCATATAAATGTTAGTCTGTGGGAATAATATCCTAAAAGACTCTCACCGTTTTCTGTTAACGTCACCTTAGTTTCAATGAGTTGTCACCATTGGTGTTTGCATTTTATTGAGGCCATTATATATTTTACAATTCATAGATGATGGTTGTGTGTGTAAAATGCTATCATTATTTTCCAGTTCAAATGGAACCCATAAACCATTCAAGTTTGGCTGTTATGGCTTATGATATCATCCATAAACATTCATTAAACGAGAGACATTGCTGTCTACAGCCCTTGTGTAATTTGATATATTGTGGTTTAAGTGATGCATGGATTGTGACATTTAATCAAACAAACTGAAATTATTAACTTTAAATCCCATACTTAAAAATGACACTTTAAACAATGCCTCTTATTGTAAAGTTTGTCTCTCTTGCCTCTTCATAATGGGTATTATAAAAAACAGGAACAGTTGGTATTTCGTCAAGGTTATTAGCATCCAACCAATAAAACTTTCAAAGAATCTGTGCAAGATGTATAACCGGAGATAGAAAATGGTGAGAACAAATCAGGGCTGGTAATAGACGACCAAGGAAGAGTGGTGCCCAAAATGACCCATTGTTAGTAGGGGAAGAGGTGATAACAGAGAAATACAGGGATATGAAGAGTGGAACCAGTAGGGTGATGAGGGAGATTAGGGATGTGCTGGATGTTTTGCTGGATGTTTTTCACACAGAGAGTGGTATATACCTGGAATACGCTGCCAGGGGTGGAGATGGAGGCAGATACGATCGTGACATTTAAGAGACTTTTGGAGAGACACATTGACATGCAGTGAATGGAGGGACATGGATTGTGAGAAAGCAGATAAGAGTTGGTCTTGGCATTATGTTTCAAGTAGACATTGTGGGCTGTAGGGGATTTTTCTCTGTTGTCCTTGTTACAAGGAAAAACTATGCACAATTTTCCAGAAAAATGTTATTTTCATGCCGCTTGTTACACTGCATAAAATTAGTGCTTTCTTGTAGTGGCAAAGAATGGAGTCATGTAAGTGGAAAGATCCATCCTTTTTATAATATAAACTATAATATTATTATATACTTTATATAATAAAGTGTAACATTTAATGTATGAATGCATGGATAGGGTAAACCGTCTGAACATTTTTCTCGGGGAAATGTCAAAGGTGAGAGGGCATGGCTTTCAGGTGAGAGGGCATGGCTTTCAGGTGAGAGGAGCAATGTTTAATGTAGATGTGCGGGGCAAGATTTATTTTACACAGAGAGTGGTGGATGGCAGGTGTGCTGGTGGAGGCAGATTAGATAACAGCAATTAAGAGGCTTTTGGACAGACACAATATGGATCACAAGCAACAGATGAGATTAGTTTAATTTGGCATCATGTGTGGTGTAGGCATTGTGGCTGAAGAGCCTGTTCGTGCTGTATTTTTCTATGTCCGATGTTCCTTGACATTAAGTCACTTACACCCTGGTTTTACACTGTCACCTAGTTAAGATATACCTTGATTTTAAAACTGTGCTGTACTGTTCTATATAAAATAGACACAAATTGCTGGAGTAACTCAATGGGTCAGGCAAGGTCCCTGGATAAAAGGAATATGTGACGGTTCGGGTCGGAACCCTACTTCAGAATGAAAGTTGGGGGGGAAGGCCAGAAGAAGTCAGGGCTCCCAACAGATGACCAAGGAAGAGTGGAACCCGCACTGGCCCATTATTGGTTGGGGCAGACGTGGTAACGAGAGAGATACAAGGATATGAACAGTGGGGACTGGTGGGTCGGCAAGGGAGGGGGGAGATGGAATGTAGGGGTTACTTGAAATTAGAGAACTTAACGCGGACAGTGAAGGAGGCCCAGGACAGAAAGGTCAGTATGGGAATGGGGAAGGGGAAATAAAATGTTTGGTAACCGGCAGGTCGCGTAGGCCAAGGTGGACTGAGCACAAATATTGGTCAGGTCTATTCTGTACTATTGTATGTTTGCTTTATGCACTTCATTCACTGGAAATTCCATTCAGAATTCCTAAGCATGTGAAAAGTACTATATATGTGGAGGCCTTCCTTTAATGTTGCCTATATCCAAAGATCCACAAGATGTCAGTGGTAATCCTAGCGCTTACTGTGCTTGACGGAAGTAAACAATAAGAAGGGTCCCGACCCGAAATGTCGCCCATCCATGTACTCCAGGGATGTTGCCTGATCTGCTGAGTTTAGTTTAAAGGTAGTTTAGCGATACAGCGCAGAAACATGCCCATCTGACCATCGATTTTGTCCGCCGAGTCCGCTCTGACCAGTGATCACTCCAAACACTAACATTATGGTACACACTTGGGACCAATTTCCAATTTTTACCAAAGCCAATTAAGTTACAAACCTGCACGCCTTTGGCGCATGGGAGGAAACCGGATCACCTATGGAAAAATCCATGCAGTCACGGGGAGAACGTTCAATCTTCATACAGGCAGCACCCGTAGTGAGGATCGAACCTGGGTTCCTGGCGCTGTGATGCAGCAACTCTACAGCTGTGCCACCATAACTCTCCCCCCCCTTCCTCCCATTACTCCCATTACTCCAGCACTTTGTATCTTTCATTGGTAAACCAGCTTATGCAGTTCCTTGCTTCCTCATCTAAACAATAAGTAAGTAAGTAAGTAAGTACGTTTATTGGCCAAGTATTCGTATACAAGGAATTTGCCTTGGTGCTCCGCCCACAAGTAACAACATGACGTACAACAGTTACGAATGACTCAGAAAATACTAAACATTAATAATAATTAAACATTAATGATAAAACAGCATTGATCAAATATGTGAACCAACAAAATACCAGATCAAAGGGAGGCTACAGATTTTTGGCTGTTGAGAAGAGCAACTACTCGTGGATTAAAACTGTTTTTATGTCCGGCTGTGGCAGCGTTGACAGTCCGGAGTTGCCTTCCAGAGGGAAGTGATTCAACGAGTTTGTGGCCAGGGTGAGAGGCGTCAGAGATGATCTTGCTCGCTCACTTCCTGGCCCTTGCAGTGTACAGTTCATCAATGGAGGGAAGGTTGCAGCCAATAATCTTCTCTGCTGATCGGATGATTCGCTGCAGCCTCCAGGTATCGTGCTTGGTGGCTGAGCCAAACCAGACCATGATGGAGAAGGTGAGAACAGATTCTACGATGGCCGTGTAGAATTGGACCATCATTGCCTGTGGCAGATAGTGCTTCCTCAGCTGCTGCTGGAAGTACATCCTCTGTTGTGCCTTTTTGACTGTGGAGTCGATGGTAGCCCCCCATTAAGGTCCTTGGAGATGATGGTTCCCAGAAACTTAAAAGACTCCACAGATTTGACTGTGGTGTTGTTGATGGTGAGTGGGGTGAGGGGAGGGGGAGCTCTCCTCAAGTCTACAATCAATTCCACTGTCTTAAGTGCATTGAGCTCTAGGTTGTTGCTACGGCACCAGGACGCCAGCTGTGACACTTCCTGTCTGTAGGCCGATTCCTTCCCATCCTGGATCAGTCCAATCAGGGTTGTGTCGTCCGCAAACCTGAGAAGCTTGACAGAGGTGTCTGTGCAGGTGCAGTCGTTGGTGTAGAGAGAGTAGAGGAGAGGAGAGAGTACGCAGCCTTGCGGAGCTCCTATGCTGAGCGGTTGCGGGTCCGGGATGTGCTTTCCCGACCTCACATGCTGCTTCCTGTCTGTCAGGAAGTTGGTGATTCACTGACAGAGGGGATCAGGCACAGTCAACTCGGAAAGTTTGGAGTGTAGTAGCTCTGGCACAATGGTGTTGAATGCAAAGCTAAAATCAACAAACAGGATCCTCGCATAGGTCCCCTGGCGGTCTAGGTGCTGTAGGATGAAGTGCAGGCCCAGGTTGACTGCATCATCCACAGATCTATTGTCCTATATGCAAACTGCAGAGGGTCCAGCAGGGAGTTTGCTTCGTCGGTCTGGAATCATATTATGGTCAGAGTAAGGATGGCAAATTTTCTGTGGATTAGATGGGACTCCAATCTTTGGCTTTGCAATAATCTGGTTGTTTTATAGGTCACCTTTACTGGGGCCTATATTTTAAATAGAACCGTGGAATCATATCTGCATTTGGTCCTCAGCTCTTTAAACCCTTCCTGTGCAGATACCTATCTGAATGTCGTTCAAAAGTAGTAATTGCTTCCACCTCCATAGTTTTCTTTGTTGCCTGATTCCTGGTTTTCCAGATCAATTTTCAAACTGGTTTAATATTTAGTTGTTCGATTTCCCAGCTGTTCTGCTAGACGTTTCTGAATCAATGGTCCAACTGTGGATTGTAGTCCAGAAACGTAACCATTACATTGCTTTCAGCAGACAAAAAACAGTGCCTCAAATCATTGAGCTGCTGGCTCAAAGACCCACATTCGATCCTGACCTTGGATGCTGTCTGTGTGGAGTTTGCACATTCTCCCTGTGACTGTGTGGGTTTCCTCTGGGTGCTCCAGTTTCCTCCCACATGCCAAAGGTGTGTGGGTCTGTAAGTTAATTGGCCTCTGTAAATTGATAGAACTAGTGATTGCTGGTCGGCACGGACTAGGTGGGCCAAAGTGCCTCTAATACTAAAGTGCTGTATCTCTGAAACTAAAAGTAAAACTATATGATGACTAATTAAATTTGCCAGCCCTCTGTCCAAGTGTAGCAGACCCTATGTTAGTAAGAGAGGATCTATTGCCGAAGGGCCTGTTTCCATGCTAGATTGATAAAAGAGGGAGATGGGCCGGCAGCCATGCAGTTTTAATTGGCACCATGTTTGTGAATATGCAGGGATTTGGGTACTTTGGGAAACGGCAGGAGTCTGTGAAAGACTGGGCGTCACTGATAGTGACAATACATTGCAAGGTGCTGGAGACCCATGTGACCTAGCTGTCGCCAGTAAGTCTGGACCTCTGAAGAAGCTCCAGGAAGCTTCTGCCCATGTGACCTACCTGCTGCCACCAATGTTGGTGATTGGTCTGGAGGGGTTACCTCACTGAATATGTTTTACTTTGTGTCTGTGTACTGAATAGGTGCTGTGATTGGTTGTAGGGGTTGTCTCCCAGTGTACGTTCATGCCGTTAAATTTCCCTTCACTGTAAAGGGGTATATAAGGGCAATCGAATAGTTAGGGTGTGTCGACTGAATTTCCTTCTGTTCTGTTTACACGAGGCTGCTGAAGGTTCGAATGAGTGGATCCGAGGCAGGACCCGCGATGTTGTATACAAATAAAGAAGGGTTTGGACTCCAATGTTCGACTCAGTGGTTTACTGAACTAGACTAGGGAGAGAGTATTAGATCCGGAATCAACATGTCAGTGCAGATATCTAGGCAGAAGGGTCTATTCCTATGCTGTATTAGTTCAATGTGTAGGAAAGAACTGCAGATGCTGGTTTAAATCGTAGGAAGACATAAAATGCTGGAGCAACTCAGCGGGACAGGCAGTATCTTTGGAGAGAAGGAATGGGTGACGTTTCAGGTCGAGACCCTTCTTCAGGCTGACCTGTATTAGTCTATGTTCTGTGTTCCATGTATTTGACTGAGCTTTCCGCCTTTCTTTCTGAACTTCCCTTTTCTGTGTTTCCCACTCACACATTCCGTGGAACTATAAAGACAGGTCTTCACATTGTTTGTTTAGTTTATTGTCACGTGTAGAAAGGTACAGTGAAAAGCTTTAGTTGTGTGATTAAACTCTGATTACCATCGAGCCATCCACAGTGTACAGATACACGATAAAGGGAATAATACGAATAATGTCTAGTGCAAGATAAAGCCAGTAAAATCGGATCAAGGAGAGTCTAAGAGTCTCCAATGAGGTAGATAGTAGTTCAGGACCGCTCTCTAGTTGTTGGTAGAATGGTTCAGATACCTGAGAACAGCTGGGAAGAAACTGTTCCTGAACCTGGATGTGTGCGTTTTCAGACTTCTGTCCCTCTTCCCTGATGGGAGAGACAATAAGAGGGAGTGGCCGGGGTGAGAACCGTCCTTGATTATGCTGGTGGCCTTGCCGAGGTAGTGTTAGGTGTATATGGAGTCGATGGAAGAGCGGTTTGTTTGCGTAATGGTCTGAGCTGTGTCCACAACTCTCTGCAATTTCCTCCAGTGTTGGATGGAGCTGTTCCCAAATGATGCTGTGATGCATCCCGATACATTTGTGCAAGTGGAAGAACCTGTTGAAATTCACAATCAATACATGACTCTGATCTTGAGCTCTTCCGGTTTGCGCAGTTTTTCTATTTGCGCAAAAACGGTACACGATAGCACTACAACTTTTCATCAGCTCATTCACCGTTCTTCGTGTGCTGCAAGAGCAACAAGTCTTGTTGCGATCGGTAGTATATTGTAAAGTTAGCGAGGTTTAAAAATCTTAAGAACAGCGCATGCGCAGATCGATCTCCTCTCCTGCCA
Organism: Okamejei kenojei; assembly: GCA_035221665.1. Taxonomy (NCBI): domain Eukaryota; kingdom Metazoa; phylum Chordata; class Chondrichthyes; order Rajiformes; family Rajidae; genus Okamejei; species Okamejei kenojei. The sequence goes on from CM069131.1 coordinate 56,882,108, forward strand.
GTCAGTGCCGCGCGGATTGATTTCTTCTCCTGTCACTACCCGGGACGGTCCGCCCCTTCCCGCGCCCCTTCCTGGAGCTGAGGAAGGAGGTCTCCAACCGGACACAATTTTCGGAGGGACCACAAGCGGCCCGGAGCGGAGTTGAGATGTTGCCAAACGGAAAGCGGAGAGTCTGATCCCGGTGGAGGAGAGTGTCCAGTGCCCTGCTGTGAGTCACAAATGCACAGCCATCGCAGCTCCAGCCGCTTCCCCTCTGGTCCCCCTTGCTGGCTCCTGCCTCCCTCCCCCGTGATACTCCACTCTCCTCCATGGCTCTTCCCCAGTCTTTTCTCCGAGCTCTCCCCCACACAAACCCTCCCCCCTTGCCAGCGTGGCAGTAGCTGCTGGTGCTTCCGAGCCAAGCCGAAGATCTGAGGCCTGGTTCTAATGGCGCCGACCGCTGATGCTCCTCCGGGGCACGCAAGAAGGGAGAGGAGTTGCAACCTCGAGGTGAGGGAGGTGAGGAGGGAGTGTGGGAGGGGATAGAGGGGGAGGAGGGGAGTATGGAAGGGAGAGGAGTTATGGAGGGATGGAGAGAGTGACTGAAGGGTAGGGAAAAGGAGAGGTGAGGGAGGGATAGGGGAGGGTAGGAGGAGAGGGAATGGAGGATGTGAGGAGAAAGAGTTGGGGAGGAGGGGGAATAGAGGGAGAAGAAGGGGGAGTAGATGAGGGGGGAGTGGGGAGGTAGGGAGTGGAGAATAGCGGGAGAGGAGGGATAGTGAAGGGGGATAGGGGGGGTTGTGGAGTGGGGGATAGAGGAATTGGAGGGGGGTAGGGAGGGGAGAGGAGTTATGGAGGGAGGGAGGGAGTGACTGAGGGTAGGGGAAAGGAGAGAGAGAGGTGAGGGAGGGATTGGGGAGGGGAGGAGGAGAGGGGAAAGAAGGGGGAGGGTTGAAGAGGCAGGGGAGAGAGTGCTGGGGATAAGGGGAAATGAGCTGCGCCTGTGCAGTTGGGGGCTATGGGTGGGTGGTGGAATATTGCGTTGGAGGACCAAGCCTCCTGTGTGACAGGGACCCAACGGGTCCCACTTAGTCTAGTTCACAATATAAGTCACACTAGATAATGCAGATCCACAAGAAGTTGCAAGCAAGTAACTTCAGTGAGAGAACTTTCTAAATCATTTCAAGAAGGGCCAAAAATCATTGGTTTTATGGCTTCATTTTCAAAAATTGACATGTCATACCATTATTAAGGAGCAATGGCTAGCTGAGAATAAGAGGCGCAGAGTATAATGGTGATGAAATGCCAATTTAACATAACAAGTGGACCTCGCTTGTTCTGGTCATTAAAAAAGATATAAGTGGTATTTGGCGGTGAGCTACCAGGCTGTAATTTAATCAATGGCTCCGACTGTCACAGAGTTTGATGCTATGTAGTAATATAAAACTAGTGGAGATGAGTCAGAAGATTGTGTTTTCACTCATCCCAAACCCATGTTTTGCTCATCCCTGAGATTTAAGCACAAAGTGAAGGCAGTAGAGTGGCACAGTGGTAATGTTGCTGTCTCACAGCACCAGAGACCCGGCTTTGATCCTAATCACAGGTGTTCTCTGTGTGGAGTTTGTACATTCTCCCTGTGACCACGTGTGTTTTATCTGGGAGCGCTGGTGTCCTCCCACATTCATGTTCACAAGTTCAGAAGTCATCCAGTCGACTCCACCATTCAATCATGGCTCATCCATCTTTCTCTCTCAACCCCATTCTCATAGCCTTCTCCCCATAACCCCTGACACCTGTACTAATCAAGAATCTGTCAACCATCGCCGTAAAAATACCCTGATGACTTGACCTCACCAGCCATCTGTGGTAATGAATTCCACAGATTCACCACCCTTTGAATTCCTCCTCATCTCCTTTCTAAGGGATTATCCTTTTATTCTGAGGTTGTGCCCCATAGTTCTAGACTCTCCCACTAAGACACACAGGTTTGTGGGGTTAATTAGCTTCTATAAATTGCCCCTAGTATGTAGGATGCAAAAGTGGGATTGCATATAACTAGTGTGAATGGGAGATTGATGATTGGGATGGGCTCAATGGGCTGAAAAGCCTGTTTCCACACTGTATCTCTGAACTAAATAGTTCCAGATTGACCATTAAGGTGGAACTGAGGGAACACTGAACTCTTAGTGTAGTCATCCATCACACTGAACAATAATGGAAGGCCTCGCCTGTGGCTTCAAGGATCCCATGGCAATCTTTCACCAAAAGTCATAGAGTTCTACAGTGTGGAAACAGGCCGTTCAGGCCAATTTGCCCACACTGACCAACATGTCCCATCTACACCGTCAAACGTGTCCCATCTACGTGGTGACTGGTCAATTTGTCACATATGCAACCAAGTTTCGATGCCATTTCCAAAGTCCTAGTCAGCCAGCATGCTTGATGTACTGGAGCAGTTCCCACGAGCCACCGTCCCTTTCCTTGTCTGGCCATCTGTCATTCCTGGGGGCGGCTCATGCAGCTTGACCTTAAAGGCACTGGAGGCATTACCCCAGTTCACCCAAATGCCTTCCCTTGCTCATCATATTTCTCATATTCCAACAGTGGCTGCACATTACATGTATCTCCATGGTGTAAAATGCTTTGAGACTGTGAAAAAGGCTATATAAATGGAAGCCTGTCATTTTTGCACACAGCATCTGTCGAAAAGGATGAGAACTGTCAGTAGCGAAATGTATATATGGCTGTCCTTGGCTACCCAAATACTTCATACATGTCAGCATTAAAATAGAGAGATTGAAGCAGATTTTGACTGTTTTGGTTTTAGTTTTTAAGATGCAGCATGGAAACAGATCCCTTGCCCACCGAGTCCACCATTCACATTAATTCTGTGCTATCCCACTTTGTCATCCACTCCCCGCACACAAGATGGCGATTTACAGAGGTCAGTTAACCTACAAACCCACATGCCTTTGGGATGTGGGAGGAGACTGAAGCACCTGAAGGAAACCCACGTGGTCACAGGGAGAACGTGCAAACTCCACACAGATGGAATCCAAGGTCAGGATTGAACCTGGCTCTGGGGCACTGTGAGACAACAGCTCTGCCAGCTGCACCACTGCCCTCTCTGTGATTGAGTCAAATGGATGAGTTCCTGCCGTCCCCATCCACACTCAACTGTTCTCATTTGGTAGTTGGTCAGGATTTCTCAGGTTATGAGATTCAGTGACCAGGAAGGAGCAGCAATACATTTACAAACAGATGCTCCTCCGTGCTCAGTCTTCCACTTGCCATTTGCCCAAGGAATGGCATTGTTGGTGACCTTTTCTTTACCCCGGTCATTCCCTCTTATACCAAATTACAGAAAGCACCTACCACCAGATTCAGGGACACCTTTCCCCCCACTATTATCAGACTTCTGAATAGTTCCCCCATCAGTTAGTGTATCGTTTCAATCTTCCAACATACTTCATTGTGGTCAATAAACATTTTCTCTGAAACTGCATTGTTATAATGCTGAAAACTATATTCTGAACTCTGGTATTTTTCTCTTTGCTCTGCCTGTTGTACTTGCAAATGGCTTGATTGTACTCATGTATAATATTATTTGTTTGACTGGGTAGTACACAAACAAAACCTTTTTGATGTACCTCGTTACACGTAACAATAATAATAAACTAAACTAAACTTGAGGAGAACGGCAGATTTCCTTGTTTCTACTGTCTTGGTTCTTGGTTGCCTGGTCCTCCAAAAATATTCCAAATGGAATTTAAACTGGAGGTGTCCTCCAATATTGCCAAAACGTCCTCTTTGATCTGTTAATTGGCTCCAGTAAATTTCCCCTGGTGTAGGGGAGTCAAATGTGAATTAGGGGAAGTTAATGGACATGTGAAATGTAATAGGCAATGGGGAATGGAATTGATGGGATTCTACTGAATTCTGGTATGGACTGGATGGGCAGAATGAACTCCTATGTCATGAGAATCATAAGACCATATCATGGGTAGCACGGTGGCGCAGTGGTAGGGTTGCTGCCTTACAGCGTCAGGGACCTGGGTTTAATCCTGACTACGGGTGCTGTCTGTAAAGAGTTAGCATGTTCTCCCTGTGACCTTGTGGATTATCTCCGAGTGCTTGGGTATTCTCCCATATTCCAGCGATGTACAGCTTTGTAGGTTAATTGGCTTCAGAAATATTGTAAGTTGTCCCTAGTGTGTAGGATCGTGATAGTGTATGGGATGATCACTGGTCGACGCGGACTCGGTGGGCCGAAGGGCTTGTTTCCATGCTGCATCTCTGAAGATAAGTTATGAGAATAATTGTGAACTATTGTGATCAGGATTGCACCCTAGAACTTGTTCCACATGCAGGAAGATCAGGACTAATCCATTGAGACATCTCTTTCGTACTCCGTCCCCATACCCTTGCAGTTCAAATACCTATCAATATCCGTCTTGCAGAAGTACATTGACTTCGCCTCCAAGTCTGCATGAGAGCATCCATTGAATTTCAAAGAGTCACAGTCCTCTGCGAGGGAAAAACTCTTCCTCACCCCTCTTTGAAATAGACAATCCCTTATTCTGAAACTACGTTACCTAATTTTAGATGCGCTCTCTTACAGAAACTTCCTCTGCATCTACCCTGGCCGCCCCCTCAGAATCTTGTATATAGGACATCACGGGTTCTTCTCAATCAAATTTGGCCAGCTTGCTCAAACTTTCTTCAAATGTGAACTGCTTCATCCCAGGAATCAACCTTCAGAGTTCCCAGTGCTGGTATAATCTTTCTTAAATACAGAGATCTAAAATGTGCATAGTACTCACATCAGTGACTTGCAGAGTCGCATGAAAGTGATTCCAATTTCATCCTTTCTGTAGTGGGAATTTTGTGATATGACTGTACCCTGAATCTGGCTTTACTTGGGGTCCAACTCAGACAAGCACAGCACAAAATAAAGCATCTTGTAGATCAGTGGTGAGTTTCTCAGACAGGTCGGTTTATTGAAGGCCTTAACAGTGCACACTGATAAACACTCTGAGAGAATCCAGAGTGTTTCAAAGATTTGCAGTACCTACAGCATTTTTATATTCTCACAGCACAATGGTTACGTGGATTCAACATTTTTTTAAATATCATCATTGATCAATGTCTCTGTAACCTTTCATCTTTGTCTTTCTCCAGAGTTAGCATTAACATTATGTTCCTGTTACTTAGAAAACCACTCTCCCATTTGTATAACAAATAGGCACATTACATGTCTGTACCCCTGATCCATTTTATTACCCTCAGCTTAGTTTACAGCCCTCAATGTTTATTTTAACTAAACTACCTGTGCAGTGCAAATTAAACACCATGATAAATCTATTGCCTCACTAATATCCTTAAATTCCCTATGTTGACCATTTTTGCCACCAAACTTTCCCAGTATGTAAGATCTTGGATTAAAATTGCAGATGAATACGTGGCTTGAAAAATGGTGCAAGGGGGAGGGATTCAAATTTCTCGGGCATTGGAACCAGTTCTGGGGGAGGTGGGACCAGTACAAGCAGGATGGTCTGCACCTGGGCTGGAATGGAACCAATGTCCTTGGGGGAGTGTTTGCTAGTGCTGTCAGGGAGGATTTAAACTAGTGTGGCAGGGGGATGGGAGCATGAGCAGAGAGACAGAGGGGTGTAAAATGAGAGTAGAAACAATAGGTAGCCAGGTGAAAAGTAAAAGTGGCAGGCAGAAAAATCCAGGGCAAAAATCAAAAAGGGCCACTTTTCAACATCATTTTATAAGGGGTAAGAGTGTTATAAAAACAAGCCTGAACGCTTTGTGTCTCAATGCAAGGAGCATTCATAATAAGGTAGATGAGTTGAATGTGCAGATAGTTATTAATGAACATGATATAGTTGGAATCACAGAGACATGGTTCCAGGGTGACCAAGGCTGGGAGCTGAACATCCAGGGATATTCAATATTCAGGAGGGATAGACAGAAAGAAAAAGAAGGTAGAGTAGCGTTGCTGGTTAGAGAGGAGATAAACGCAATAGAAAGGAAGGACATTGGCTTGGAGGATGTGGAACTGATATGGGTAGAGCTGCGAAACACTAAGGGGCAGAAAACGCTAGTGGGAGTTGTGTACAGGCCACCTAACAGTAGTAGTGGAGCTGGGGATGACATCAAACAGGAAATTAGAAATGCGTGCAACAAGGGTAAAACAGTTATAATGGGTGACTTCAATCTACATATAGATTGGGTGAATCAAATGGGCAGGGGTGCTGAGGAAGAGGATTTCTTGGAATGTATGCGGGATAGTTTTCCGAACCAACATGTAGAGGAACCAATGAGAGAGCAGGCTATTCTAGACTGGGTATTGAGTAATGAGGAAGGGTTAGTTAGCAGTCTTGTTGTGCGTGGCCCCTTGGGAAAGAGTGACCATAATATGGTTGAGTTCTTCATTAGGATGGAGGGTGACATTGTTAATTCAGAAACGAAGATTCTGAACGTAAAGAAAGGTAACTTTGAGGGTATGAGACGTGAATTGGCCAAGATAGACTGGCAAGTGATTCTTAAAGGGTTGACAGTGGATATGCAATGGAAGGCATTTAAAGACTGCATGGATGAACTGCAACAATTGTTCATCCCAGTTTGGCAAAATAATAAATCTGGGAAGGTAGTGCATCCGTGGATAACAAGGGATAGTATCAAAACAAAAGATGAAGCATACAAATAAGCCAGAAAAAGCAGCTTACCAGAGGTCTGGGAGAAATTCAGAGTCCAGCAGAGGAGGACAAAGGGCTTAATTAGGAAAGGGAAAATAGATTATGAAAGAAAACTGGCAGGGAACATAAAAACTGATTGCAAAAGTTTTTATAGATATGTGAAGAGAAAAAGGTTAGTTAAAACAAATGTAGGTCCCTTGCAGTCAGAAGCAGGTGAATTGGACATGGGGAACAAGGACATGGCAGACCAATTGAATAACTACTTTGGTTCTGTCTTCACTAAGGAAGACATAAATAATCTGCCGGAAATAGCAGGGGACCGGGGGTCAAATGAGATGGAGAAACTGAGTGAAATCATGGTTAGCCGGGAAGCGGTGTTAGGTAAATTGAATGGATTAAAGGCCGATAAATCCCCAGGGCCAGATAGGCTGCACCCCAGAGTACTTAAGGAAGTAGCCCCAGAAATAGTGGATGCATTAGTGATAATTTTTCAAAACTCTTTAGATTCTGGAGCAGTAGGGAGGTGGCTCTAGAAATAGTGGACGCATTGGTGATCATTTTCCGATGTTCAATAGATTCAGGATCGGTTCCTGTGGATTGGAGGATAGCTAATATTATCCCACTTTTCAAGAACGATGCAAGAGAGAAAACGGAGAATTACAGACCAGTTAGCCTGACTTCGGTGGTGGGAAAGATGCTGGAGTCAATTATTAAAGAGGTAATAATGGGGCATTTGGATAGCAGTAAAAGGATTAGTCCAAGTCAACATGGATTTATGAAAGGGAAATCATGCTTGACTAATCTTCTGGAATTTTTTGAGGATGTGACAAGTAAAATGGATGAAGGGGTGCCAGTGGATGTAGTGTATCTAGACCTTCAGAAAGCCTTTGATAAGGTCCCGCACGGGAGACTGATGACTAAAATTAGAGCACATGGTATTGGGGGGAGGGTATTGACGTGGATAGAAAATTGGTTGGCAGACCGGAAGCAAAAAGTAGGAGTGAACGGGTCCTTTTCAGAATGGCAGGCAATGGCGAGTGGAGTGCCGCAAGGCACGGTGTTGGGGCCGCAACTGTTTACCATATATATTAATGATTTGGACGAGGGAATTAGGAGCAACACTAGCAGGTTTGCGGATGACACAAAGTTGGGTGGCAGTGTGAACTGTAAAGAGGATCTTAGGAGGTTGCAGGGTGACCTGGACAGGTTGAGTGAATGGGCAGATGCGTGGCAGATACAGTATAATATAGATAAATGTGAGGTTATCCACTTTGGCGGCAAAAACAAAGGGGCAGATAATTATCTCAATGGTGTTAGGTTAGGTAAGTGGGAGGTGCAGCGAGACCTGGGCGTCCTTGTACACCGGTCACTGAAAGTTGGCTTACAGGTACAGCAGGTAGTGAAGAAAGCTAATGGAATGTTGGCCTTCATAACAAGAGGATTTCAGTATAGGAGTAAAGAGGTTCTTCTGCAGTTGTATAGGGCTCTTGTGAGACCACATCTGGAGTATTGTGTACAGTTTTGTTCTCCTAATTTGAGGAAGGACATCCTTGTGATTAAGTGTTAAAAGTATCGATGATAAAGGGAACAAGCCATTGTAAGCTGTTTGTGGTGTGAAAATGAGAAGCTGGTGCGACTAGGGTGGGGAAGGGAGATAGAGAGAGAGGGAATGCCAGGGCCCGAGGGCTGAGGGAGAGGTGGGAAGGGGATGAAAATGAGAAGCTGGTGCGACTAGGGTGGGGGAGGGAGATAGAGAGAGAGGGAATGCCAGGGCCCGAGGGCTGAGGGAGAGGTGAAGAAGGGTCTCGACCCGAAACGTCGCCTATCTCCTTCGCTCCTTAGATGCTGCTGCACCCGCTGAGTTTCTCCAGCCTTTTGTGTACCCTCCTTGTGATTAAGGCAGTGCAGCGTAGGTTCACGAGATTGATCCCTGGGATGGCGGGACTGTCATATGAGGAAAGATTGAAAAGACTAGGCTTGTATTCACTGGAGTTTAGAAGGATGAGGGGGGATCTTATAGAAACATATAAAATTATAAAAGGACTGGACAAGCTAGATGCAGGAAAAATGCCACAGTCTTAGAATAAAGGGGAGGTCGTTTAAGACTGAGGTGAGAAAAAACTTTTTTACCCAGAGAGTTGTGAATTTATGGAATTCCCTGCCACAGAGGGCAGTGGAGGCCAAGTCACTGGATGGATTTAAGAGAGAGTTAGATAGAGCTTTGGGGGATAGTGGAGTCAAGAGATATGTGGAGAAGGCAGGCACGGGTTATTGATAGGGGATGATCAGCCATGATCACAATGAATGGCGGTGATGGCTCGAAGAGCCGATTGGCTTCCTCCTGAACCTATTTTCTATGTTTCTATCTTTCTATGTTCCTGAGGATTGGAGGGTAGCTAATGTAACCCCACTTTTTAAAAAGGCAGGGAGAGAGAAAACGGGGAATTACAGACCAGTTAGTCTAACATCGGTTGTGGGGAAAATGCTAGTCAGTTATTAAAGATGGGATATCAGCACATTTGGAAAGTGGTGAAATCATTGGACAAAGTCAGCATGGATTTATGAAAGGTAAATCATGTCTGACGAATCTTATAGAATTTTTCGAGGATGTAACTAGTAGAGTGGATAAGGGAGAACCAGTGGATGTGTTATATCTGGACTTTCAGAAGGCTTTCGACTAGGTCCAACATAAGAGATTAGTATACAAACTTAAAGCACATGGTATTGGGGTTCAGTATTGATGTGGAGAGAGAACTAGCAAACAGGAAGCAAAGATTAAGAGTAAACGGGTCCTGTTCATAATGGCAGGCAGTGACTAGTGGGGTACCGCAAGGCTCAGTGCTGGGACCCCAGCTATTTACAATATATATTAATGATCTGGATGAGGGAATTGAATGCAACATCTCCAAGTTTGCAGATGACACGAAGCTGGGGGGCAGTGTTAGCTGTGAGGAAGATGCTAGGAGGCTGCAAGGTGACTTGGATAGGTTGGGTGAGTGGGAAAATGCATGGCAGATGCAGTATAATGTGGATAAATGTGAGGTTATCCACTTTGGTGGCAAAAACAAGAAAGTAGACTATTATCTGAATGGTGGCCGATTAGGAAAAGGGGAGATGCAATGAGACCTGGGTGTCATTGTACACCAGTCATTGAAAGTAGGCATTCAGGTGCAGCAGGCAGTGAAGAAAGCGAATGGTATGTTGGCATTCATAGCAAAGGGATTTGAGTACAAGAGCAGGGAGGCTCTACTGCAGTTGTACAGGGTCTTGGTGAGGCCACACCTGAAGTATTGCGTACAGTTTTGGTCTCCTAATCTAAGGAAAGACATTCTTGCCATAAAGGGAGTACAGAGAAGGTTCACCAGACTGATTCCTGGGATGGCAGGACTTCCATCTGAAGAAAGACTGGATAGACTCGGCTTGTACTCGCTGGAATTTAGAAGATTGAGGGGGGATCTTATAGAGACTTACAAAATTCTTAAGGGGTTGGACAGGCTAGATGCAGGAAGATTGTTCCCGATGTTGGGGAAATCCAGAACAAGGGGTCACAGTTAAAGGATAAGGGGGAAGTCTTTTAGGACCGAGATGAGAACATCATTTTTCACACAGAGAGTGGTAAATCAGTGGAATTCTCTGCCACAGAAGGTAGTTGAGGTCAGTTAATTTGCTATATTTAAGAGGGAGTTAGATGTGGCCCTTGTGGCTAAAGGGATCAGGGGGTATGGAGAGAAGGCAGGTACAGAATACTGAGTTGGATGATCAGCCATGATCATATTGAATTGCGGTGCAGGCTTGAAGGGCCAAATGGTCTACTCCTGCACCTATTTTCTATGTTTCTATGTTTCTAAACAGATAAAAATCATCTTCTTTGTACTTTTCAAAATTTCCAAAAGCACACTCTAAACCTTGCTACAAAGGGCAATGTTCCAGTAACCTTACAAATTACTACTTTACGTGCATTCCAACCCTTTATTACCATGTCAATAGTCCAGAGCTCCTGTAGCTAGTTCCACAATTACACTACCATACACAGTCATAGAATCGTGGAGTCATACTGTGTGGAAGCAGGCAAATCGGCCCAATGTGTACAGAGACTTAGTGAGACCACACCTGGCTATTATGTGCAGTTTTGATCCCCTAATTTGAGGAAGGACATTCTTGCTATTGAGGGAGTGCAGCGTAGGTTTACAAGGTTAATTCCCGGGATGGCGGGACTGCCATATGCTGAGAGAATGGAGCGGCTGGGCTTGTACACTCTGGAGTTTGGAAGGATGAGAGGGGTTCTTATTGAAACATATAAGATTTTTAAGGGTTTGGACACGCTAGAGGCAGGAAACATGTTCCCGATTTTGAGGGAATCCAGAACCAGGGGCCACAGTTTAAGAATAAAGGTTGAGCCATTTAGAACGGAGATGAGGAAACACCTTTTCTCACAGAGAGTTGTGAGTCTGTTGAATTCTCTGCCTCAGATGGCGGTGGAGGCCGGTTCTCTGGATATTTTCAAGAGAGAGCTAGATAGGGCTCTTAAAGATAGCGGAGTCAGGGGATATGGGGAGAAGGCAGGAACGAGGTACTGATTGGAGATGATCAGCCATAATCACATTGAATGGCGGTGCTGGCTCGAAGGGCCAAATGGCCTACTCCTGCACTATTGTCTATTGTCTATTGTGCCCACACCGACCAACATGTCCCATCTACACTAGTCCCATCTGCCTACCTTTGGGCCATATCCCTCTAAATCTATCCTATCCATGTACCTGTCTCAATGTTTCTCCTCCGGCAGCTCGTTCTATATACCCAACACCCTTTGTGTAAAAAGTTGCCCCTCAGGCTACTGTTAAATTTTTCCTCCCTCGCCTTAAACCTATGACCTCTGGTTCTCGATTCCCCGACTCTGGGGAAGAGACTGTGCGTTTACTCAATCTATTCCTCTCACGATTTTGTATACTTCTATAAGTTCATCCCACATCTTCCTGCGCTCCAGGGAATCCAAGCCTGCTAAACCTCTGTAGCTCAGGCGATCAAGTCTTGGCAACATCCTCGTAAATATTCTCTGCTCCCTGGTATGGTAAAGCTATCACTGAGAAGTAGGTTTGGTTTAGTTCCCACCTTCTTGAGCAGCCTGACTGCTGCAGGCTCACTCTTTGTGAGAAGAGAAACAATGGGGCTCAGGGCTGGGACTCTAAAGAATGGTTGAGCTTAATACCTGTGAGTGACTTGCAACTGCGGAATTTGTAACCTTGCCGAGCTGTTAACGGGGAGAGTAAATGGCAATTTAGCAACCTATTTTACATCTCTCGTTATTCTTCTTCCTGCTGAAGTCAATGGGAATAATACAGAGAGACATCGTGTAGCTCTGTCCGTTTAACACTATCGCAAAATCATCCCTGTGGTGAGCTGTGAATCTTATCAAATGACTGCAGTGATCGAGATAAACATCAGGTTTATGGATTCGTCGCTGGGAAAGTTGATGTGGGTGGTTTAACATAGCAAACTAGCCCCAGAAGCTCGGGAGTAGCTCAATAGCAGTTACCGCAGCAACTGTACTGTGTCTACCTTTGGTCTAAACAGCATCTGGGCGGCATTAGGGCAGCACAGTGGTGCAGCAGTAGAGTTGCTGCCTCACAACGCCAGCGACCCAGGTTTCATCCAGGCAGCGGGTGCTGTCTGCACTGAGTTTATACATTCTCCCTGTAACCGCGTGGGTTTTCACCGGGTGCTCCGATTTCCTCACGCAGAGCCACAAGTTTGTTTGATAATTAGCTTTGGTGAAATTGTAAATTGTGAGTGGGATAGCGTTCGTGTATGGGTGGTGATCGCTTGATGGCTCAGTCCCGGTGGACTGAAGGGCCTGTTTTTGTACTCTATCTCTAAAGTCTAAAGTCAAGTCTAAAGTCTAAAGTCTAAATCGGCATTTCATTGTTTTGAAAGTAGCATTACAAAGCCAAGTTTGACTCCGAACTGTATAATCAGATATAAAGCCAGGCAGCTAGCCTTGGGTAATGAAGTGAATTTTAAGGAGCAAGAGATGGAGAGGCATAGAGCATGGGGTTCCCAATGTTTTTCGTCCCGATTTACCTCTGACAACTTTAATAGCACATAACAATGTTATTTCACTTATTTATGAACAACTAATGATGAACAGATACCGGTAAACCAGAGCCCAACACAATCAGTCAATGTGAAAAAATATGTATAAATCCAGATTTAACAAATTTACCCCCTGGGTCAGAGAAATTACCCCGTGGGGGTAGATTTACACCAGGTTGGGAACCCTTGGCATAGAGATTTATGGTGAGCATTTCAGAGCATAAACTCTCATATATCTGCCAACGGCAGTGTCGGATGCACGGGAGGCCTGGCTTTACTGGGGCAGAAGTAACATTGTTCAGGAGGGAGACACAATAACCTGCAGATGCTGGAATCATGAACAAAACACAAAGTGCGGGAGAAACTCAGCAGGTCAGGCAGCATCTGTGGAGGGAATGATCAGTTTGTCAGACTGAAGAAAGGTCCCAATCCAAAACGTTGTCTGTATAAGCTCTCCACAGATAAAGTCAAGAGTCACACAGTGTGGAAAAAGGCCCTTCAGTTCAACTAGCCCACACGAGTCAACATTCCTCATCTACACCAGTCCCACCTACCCACGCTAGACCCACACCCTAAGAAGCACCATTAAATATTTTTTAAATCACCATCAAAGTGATCCCTCATAGATTTAAGGGGAATGATAATATATAATCGTACAGTGTAATGGGGCTGTCCCGCTTAGGCAACCTAATCCGCGAGTTATGGCGAGTTTGCCCTTGACTCATACTCGCAGCATGGTCGACACAAGGTCGTAGGAGGTCTTTGTAACTCTCCTTCATACTTGAGAGTAGTTCCCCATGTACTTGAGGCCTCAGCTAGGTCGAGGTGTCTTTTTCAACAAGTGAAAAATGATAGTGAGTGAATAAAGGTTGCCATGGAAAAAATCTATACTTTTTTTACTCGTAGGTTTAGTCATAGTAGGTCGTACTAGGTCGTAATAGGTCGGCATGTTAGTCGTAGGTAATCGAGGGTAGTCAAAGGTAACTGAAGGTAGTCGAAGGTAGTCGTAGATAGTCTTCATCATAGTCAAAGGGAGGTCGAAGAGAGGTTGAAGGAGATCGAATGAGGTCGTCTTTACTCTCCACTATTCGGTGTCCAATTTTCCCGAAGTTAGTCATAGCTAGTCGTAGCTAGTCAAAGTTAGTCTTCAAACATGGTTGAAGGAAGTCAAAGGAGGTCTTCTACATAGTCGAAGGAGGTCTTCAACATGACATTTTTTCAAACTCTCCTAAACTCTTTTAAACTCGCCAAACCTACACATCTTTGGAATGGGGAGTAAACCGGAGCACCCGTAGAAAACTCACACGGTCACAGGGAGAACGTACCAACTCTGTATAAACAGTACTCATAGTCATGATCCAACGCAGGTCTCTGGCGCTGTAAGGCTGCAAATCTACCACTGCACTACTGAGCCACCTTATGTCTTCTGGTTCTTGATTCTCCTACACTTGGTAAAACAGTGCATTCACCCCACCAATTCCCCGCATGCTTGCTTTATAGGTCGGGGCATTGAGTATAGCAGTCAGGAAGCCATGATGCATCTTCATCGGACTTTGGTTGGGCGTATGGATATGCAGGGAATGGAAGGATGTGGCTTATGTGCAGGCAGATAAGTGTTGTCATAAAACATTGTGGGCCAAGGGACTGATCTTGTGCTGTACTGTTCTATGTAGCCACTACCCTCTGTGTGAAAATGTTGCTCATTTAAAAGTTGCCCTGCTCGAATTAAATATTTCCTTTCTCAGTTTAAACCAATGGCCTCTAATCTATTAAATGTGGTTAAGGCAAGGCCTGCAGCTTCTTCTGTAAATGTAATGAATTTTGTTGGGGGATTTATCTCTCTTTTACAAATATCACAATATAAATTCATGTCATAAGAGCAGAATTAGGCCATTCGGCTCATCAAGTCTACTCCACTATTCAATCATGGCTGATCTATCTTTCCGTTTCAACCCCATTCTCCTGCCTTCTCCCCATAGCCCATACTAATCAAGATATGTCTTCATGGGGCAGTCTGTGTCTTGAATATCACCAATGATCACTCTGCCATTAGCTGAGGTATTGCAATTTTTGGGATGTAGGGTGGCATATTCCTATGAATTGGCAATATTTTGTGAATTCCTGCCATATTGTAAAAACAAGGAACTGGGGGTGCTGGTTTGAAAATAGGACACAAAATGCTGGAGTAACTCAGCAGGTCAGGCAACAACTCTGGAGAACATACTGTAAATATACATCAAATGGCGCCAAAAGCTGGTGGCTCTTGCATCTGGACTCAGTGGGCTGTTTTCATGCATTCCGTACTTAACTAGGGATTGTATAGTGACTATGACAATAATTTTACTGATCTGTATGAAGTAGGGTCCCGACCCGAAACGTCACCTATCTGTGTTTTCCAGTGATGCCGTCTGACTCTCCGAGTTGGTTTAGCACTTTGTGTCTTTTTTCTTACCATATTGTCTCCACTGCAAGGTGGGATGTGCACCAAGAAATAAAAAATGAACCAAAGGGAAATCAAACAGCGAGAAAGATGGACTGCACAAAGGTTTATAGCAGCTGAAATTTGATGCATGGAAGTGTGAAGTGGTGCTTTGGCAGAGGAAATGGAAAGAGACAGTACAAAGCAATCGACACAGTTTTAAGTGGGATCCGAATGTGTATGTGCATCAGTCCTTGAAACCGACAGTGCACTTTGAGAGAGTGGTTAGTTGAAGCTGATGGTATCCAAGGGTTCACTACGGGAAAAATAGATTATGAAAACAAGGAAAGTCGTATTAAGGAAAATCGCAAAATGCTGCAGTAACTCAGAGGGTTAAGCAGCATCTCTGGAGAGCGTGTAGTGGTGACGTTCCGGGTCGAGTCCTTACTTCAGACTGATTGCAGTGGGGGGGGGGGGGGGGGGGGGGGCAAAGCATGGGAGGTCAGAGGTTAACACAGGCGAGTTCAGAAAAGCAGATGGTTGGACAAAGGCCGGAGTTGAACACACACAAGGTGTGAGGCACAAGGATCAGAGAGTTGCAAATTGTCATAGAGGTGGAGGGAGAGAGGAGGGGAGAGATAGGTGCAAGGTCAGCCGGGACTGAGGGGAGAGGATGGGGGGTAAAGAAAGGGGAGGAGGTTGTGGGAGAAAGGGGAGCGGGGAGGTGTTGTAGAGTTACAGCAAGTCATGTTAAGCTTGTATTAAGCACTGGTTAGGTCACAAATTGTACCGATTATTCCAATATAGTTGGATATATAAAGCTCAATGGTAGGCTGCATAAAGATTTACTGGAGATAGACACAAAAGCTGGAGTAACTCAACCGAGAAAAGGAATAGGTGATGTTTCGGGTTACCGGAATGGGTTCAGAAGTAATGGATGATAAAAGTGTTGGAGAATTCAGCGTGTCAGGCAGCATCTGTGGAAGGAATGGACAGGCACTGTTTGTGGTTTGGGACCCTTCTTCACACTAACCAAACCCAAAACACTGCTTGTCCATTCCCTCCACAAATGCTGTCGGACCCTCTGGCACTTTGTTTTTAATTCTGGATTCGAGCATCTGCAGTCTTTTATGTTTCCTGAATCTGATGGTTTGGGACCTCAGGCTTCTGTGCTACGATTGGATAACAATGCAAGAAATGTTTTAGTTTTTTATTAAGTACCAATATAAACTTATCATCCATGTTCTCTGTGTTCAGTGCTGGATTGCCTGTTGCTGGTGTTGGATTGAACCACTACCCATCCATGTTTTTTCACACAGAGAGTGGTGAATCTGTGGAATTCTCTGCCACAGAAGGTAGTTGAGGCCATATTTAAGAGGGAGTTGGATGTGGCCCTTGTGGCTGAAGGGATCAGGGGGTATGGAGAGAAGGCAGGTACAGGATACTGAATTGGATGATCAGCCATGATCATATTGAATGGCGGTGCAGGCTCGAAGGGCCGAATGCCCTACTCCTGCACCTAATTTCCATGTTTCTATGTTTCTATGACCTAATAATCCCCATCATTGGAATAATGCACCTGCATGTTATTAATCGATGGGCAGAATAGTTAGATCACTCTTCCTCATTAGGTGATATGTTAAAAAAGCAGAATCTAATTTTTAGGGTTATTTAGTTTCAGAGATATAGTGTGGAAACAGGCCCTTCGGCCCACTGAGTCCATGCCGACTATCGTTTCCCATACACTCGCACTATCCTACACACTAGGGACAATTTACAATGACCAAAGCCAAATTAACCTACAGTCCTTGTACGTCTTTGGGATGTGGGAGGAATCCGGAGCACCCAGAGAAACTCCATGTGGTCATGGGGAGAACGTACAAACTGTGTAGAGACAGACAGCACCCGCAGTCAGGATCGAACCTGGGTCTCTGGCACTGTAAGGCAGCAACTCTACCGCTGCACCACGGTGCTGCCCTAAGCATCTGCGAACGACAAACTTATTTTGCTTTGAAAACTGAAATTAAAATATACACAGAATTAAAGGAACAAGGAACAATTATAAGCAATAAATAATGGTTTACTCTGTCGACCTGCACTTTTATTGAAATTATATCTTTGTTTCAATAATAATGAAGAGCTGTCGAGATCTGATGGGATTGTTGAAGGGAAAATTGGAAAAAAAGGTTATTTTAAAGAGAGGATTTGGAGCACGGTTAGAATTTGTATTTCCTTTCAAAAAAAAAGCAGAAACATTTTTTTTAAGTAATTTAAATCTGAGCAAGGAAGTGGTGCCTGAAATCTGAAGAAAATCACGAGATTTTAACAGCTTCATGCCTTTCCACTGCCCCACTGCCTCTCTCTCAATCAATCTGTCAATTTCTCTTCCTCCCCTACCCTCTCTCACCCCCGTTCTCTTTATCTTTTTCCCATTCTCTTCCCCTCTAATCTCTCTCCCTCTCTCCTGCTCTCCCTCTCTCTCCCTCCCCCATCCTCTCCATCTCTCCCCAAGTATCTCCCTCTTTCCCCCTTACTCTCTCCCTCCCCCCACTCTCTCTCTATATCTCTACCCACTCCCCCATACTCTTTCTCCATCTTTCCACTCTCCCTCTCTCATTCACTTTCTCCCTTACTCTTTCTCCCTCCCTTTCTCCTCCCACCGTTTCTCCCTCTCTCTCCCTAATTCTCTCCTTTTCCTCACTCGTTCTCTCCCACTTTCTCTCCCCCACTCTTTCCTCCATCCCCCCCCTCTCTTTCTCTCCCCCCTTCACCACTCTCTCTCCCTCTCTCTCCCTCCACTCTCTCTCCCCCTCTCTCCCCCTCTCCCCCCCTCCCCCCCACCCTTCCTCTCTCCCGCATTTTCTCCCTCCCCGTCCCCCTCCACCCACTTTCTCCCTCTCTCTGTCCTCTCCCCCTCTGCCTCTCTCTATGTGTTAATCATTATTCTATTCATCGGAGCATCATGTGGTCTCCTCTGGAAGGTGACAAAGCTAAAAGGCTTTCTGCGCTGCAGGAATGCTGTTTCATGATCTTGGCAGCTTGCCATGGCATGTTCTGTATCCCTCGGCAGAGGTGGAGGCGCAATCAGTCGGGGACAACTGCTAGTTTGCTGCATCTCTTCCACAAACTGACCCGAGGGATCCCTGTTACTGCTGCCTCTGTTCCAACCCCTTGGCCTGTCCAAACACCGACACGCATACAGTACTAGTTATCATGGACCCTTGTGCCATTCCCAACAATGCATTCTCATTAGATCTGTGCTGCGTTGAACAGCAGCATCAGGTTACAGACCCATGTTCCCACCCAGTGAAGCTGCAGAAACGAGGAGAGAAAAACAATCTTACCATGTGCATCGTTTGATTTCCATTTGATTCTGTAAATGTATGTTTCCTATAATACACCTGAGACTACCTCCTGCCAGCTATTATTAATTAGACATGAAGCAAAACTAAATAATTTACTCCATGTATTCATTAAAGATTGTGAATACTGATTACTTCACTAAATAATACACTAAAATCAATCAATTTATATCTGAAGTTTTTCAACAGTATTTAAATACATCTAAATGTTTCCTTTATCTTGGTTATACTGAGACAAACCTAAGATAAACGCAGCATAAATGGAATCTCACACTCGTAACAGTTCAACAATTCGCCAGCACAGTGACGCAGCGGCAGTGACCTGGGTTTGATCCTGACGACTGTAAAGTATGTACATTCTCCCTGTGAATGTGTGGGTTTTCCGGGTGCTCCGGTTTCCTCTCACACTATGTGACAAAGTATCATCATCATCATGAACTGACTCTATACTCATGGCTGCGTAGCCGGTCATAGTGCGAACTCCATCATCAAGTTCGCTGACAACACCACTGCTGTGGGACGTATCACTGATGGGGACGAGTCAGATTATAGAAGAGAGATCGAACGACTGACCAAATGGTGCCAGCACAATAACCTGGCCCTCAACACCAGCAAAACCAAGGAACTAATTGTGGACTTTGGAAGGAGTAGGATGGGGACCCACAGTCCCGTTTATATCAACGGGTCGATGGTGGAAAGGGTCAAGAGCTTCAAATTCCTGGGCGTGCACATCTCTGAAGGTCTCTCCTGGTCCGGGAACTCTGATGCAATTATAAAGAAAGCACAGCAGCGCCTCTACTTCCTGAGAAGATTACGGAGAGTCGGTTTGTCAAGGAGGACTCTCTCTAACTTCTACAAGTGCACAGTAGAGAGCATGCTGAACGGTTGCATCGTGGCTTGTTTCGGCAACTTGAGCGCCCAGGAGCGGAAAAGACTACAAAACGTAGTAAACACTGCCCAGTCCATCATCGGCTCTGACCTCCCTACCATGGAGGGGATCTATCGCAGTCGCTGCCTCAAAAAGGCTGGTAGCATCATCAAGGACCCACATCATCCTGGCCACACACTCATCTCCCCTCTACCTTCAGATAGAAGGTACAGGAGCCTGAAGACTGCAACGTCCAGGTCCAGGAATAGCTCTTCCCCTCAGCCTTTAGGCTATTAAACTAAACTCAAACAAAACTCTGAACATTAGTAGACGATTATCTGTGTATTGCACTTCATCTGTTTATTTATCCATGTGTGTATATATTTATATAATGGTATATGGACACACTGATCTGTATTCATGCCTACTATATTCTGTTGTGCTGAAGGAAAGCAAGAATTTAATTGTCCTATCTGGGACACAATAAACTCTCTTGAATCTTGAATCAACCTTTGAATGCATGAATGAAAACCAATGACACTGAACCAATACCTCTTCAGTCTTAAAAAGGGATCAGACCTGTAACATCACTCATCCTTTTTCTCCAGGGATGCTGCCTGACCCACTGAGTTACTCCAGCATTTTGTGTATCTTACTACCAGACACGGAGCTAGGTCTTCATATTTAGGAGTCAGGAGTGTTTAATTGTCATGTGTACTGGCAATCACAACAATGAAATCCCTACTTGCTGCAACATAGGATTGAAAGCATTATACACATAGATAACATGCAATAAAGTAAAAATGGAATAAATTAATAACAGCAATACTCATGCAAAACATAAACGTGAAGTTCTTAGTATAACCAAGGATAGTCCATAATTCATAGTTGAGTTTGTGTCGTATAGTGTTCAAGAAACTGATGGTTATTGAAGAAGCTATTCTTGAATCAGATGTTCATGTTCTCAGACTCCCATATATTATTTTGGGAGCATTTTTTTTTTACCTGATATGGAAAATAATATATTCTGCACTCGGAGTCGCCAACTCTCAAATCCAACTCTATTGTACTTGAGTTGGACTTGATTGTTCTTAGGTTGATGTCATAGGAACAGAATTAGGCCATTAGTCCCATCGAGTCCACTCCACCATTCAATCTGGCATTCCGTCTCAAACCCATTCACCTGCCTACTCCCCATAACCTTTGAAACCTTTACTAATCAATTATCTCTCAATCTCCGCTTTAAAAGTACCCAATGACACAGCCGTTTGTGGCAATGAATTCCACAGATTCACCACCCTCTGGCTAAAGAAATTCCCCCTCATCTAGTTTTTTTTTAGTTTTAGAGATACACTGCGGAAACAGGCCCTTCGGCACACCGAACCGGCGCCAACCAGTGATCCCCGTACACTAGCTCTACCCTACGCAGTAGGGAAAATTTACAATCTTTACTGAAGCCAATTAACCTATAAACCTGAAATGCTGGAGTAACTTAGCAGGGCAGGGAACATCTCTGGATAGAAGGAACGGGTGACTTTTCGTGTCGAGACCCTTCATCGGACTCAGTTACTCCAGCTTTTTCTGTCTGTCTTCGGTGTAAACCAGCATCTGCAGTTCTTTCCTACACTTTCAATAATATCATATGATTTTATTATTGTGCACAAGACATTTTAAATTTATACTTGACTTCAGAGTTTATAAATCTTTCATAGATTTGGCTGCGCCCAGTGAAGATTCAATATCTTAAGTTGCCACATTACAGGACTGGTATTGATACCTGCAAAACAAAAAGCTGCTGAAAATGTAATAGCTTTAAATTTATATTAAAACTGTCAGCAAGAATGATGATGACTCTTTGTTTTCTCTTGTCAGGCAGCTGCACGTATGCACAATGCCTCAACAGAGAACCCTGTAAGATTATCTTGTGCAAGAAACAATATTCCTTTTGACAATTAATATCACAGCAGGGGTGGAGTGGCTTACGAGAGTTATGCTGAGTGCTGAGACAAGACTGTTTTGATTTCATTTCCCTCAGTTCTTACTCAGTCCATTATAATAAAACCGATAGGAGCAGAATGCAGTTTTGATATAGTACTGGGCTCAAAACTGTCATCTAGATACTGGGATAGTTAGCACCTTTTATTCATACACCCACCACTCTTTGTGTAAAAAAAAGTTGTCCCTCTTCAGCCAAACTCATCCATGCCACCATGATGGCCCATCCAACCTAGTCCTATTTTTCCCACATATGGTTTGCCCCATATGCCTCTAAACCTGTCCTACCCATGTCTATCTGTGTATAGGTTAATTGGTTTCCTATTAAATTTCCCCCCCCCCCCCCCCCGCCTTAAACATATGTTGTCTGCTTCTCGTTTCCAATACTCTCGGTAAAAGACGGTGCATTTACCTTGTCTCTTCCTCTCATAATTTTGTACACCTCTATAAGATCACCCCTCATCCTCCTGCGCTCCAAGGAATAAAGTTCGAGCCTGACCATGCTCTCCCTGTTGCTCAGGCCCTCGAGTCCTGGCAACATCCTCGTAAATCTTTTCTGCACTCTTTCCAGCTTCTAGTGTGAGGATGCATTTTTAGGGGAAAATTGACATTGAATTCTGCTGTGGAGACATTGCATTTTGTGCTAACTGACCTATTTGCAGACAAAATAAACAAACTGGCCATAGTTTTGACCTTGTGCGGTAACATAAGATGTGTGAATCAAATTAGAAGTAAACTTGCCCTTGGTGTGATGCTGAAAAATGTGTGAATCAAATTAGAAGTAAACTTGACCTTGGTATGACAGTGTGAATTGGTACCTCGATTTACTCATCTCAGCCTTCAATTAAATTTCCAGTAATGGAAGTAAGGCTTGGAGAGGTATTGAAAGGAGCAGTTATTTCACTGACATGATCACTAAATGTCTGAAGAAGGGTCTCGATCCAAAACTTCACCCATTCCTACTCTCCAGAGATGCTGCCTGTCCCGCTGTGTTACTCCAGCATTTTGTATCTACCTTCGATTTAAACCAGCATCTGCTGTTCTTCCCTGCACTAAATATCACAGCTGTACATGTCCAGGGAGTCTCCATATTGCCCTCTTGTAGTCACTGTATGTTGCAGTGATTACTTCTGAACTTTACTTTGCATTTAGTTTCTTCTTCAATACATGCATGTTTTTCATGGACATGAGAAACTGCAGATGATGGCTTACAAAAACTACAAAAAGTACTGGAGTAACTCAATGGGAGGGAGAAGGGCTGGGGTTGGAGGGAAGGAAAGGGCTGGAGGTTGGAGTTGAAGAGAATGGGCTGAGGGATTGGGTCTGCATGGACTGGGTGGGCTGAAGGGCCTGTTTCCAAGCTGTATCTTTTAATCAATCCAGTCAAAGGCCCATGACCTTATTTGAGAGAAACAAAAATACCTCAGGTCTGCCTTAAATGGGTGACCCCTAAATTTTATATCGTGACCCATATCATGACCCATTTTATCTCGAATCTCCCAGAGAGGAAATGTCTCCTCCATGTCCATTCTGTCATACAGCTCGCATATTCATAGAGGTTTCACTCAAACTGGATTTCACTCTTTCTTCTCAACTCCAATGGATACAAGGTGCTATTTAGTCTTTCATCATAGGATGACCTGCTTATTAAGAGGTCAGTCTATCTTGGTATGATACAGAGTAAAACACAAACATGAACACTTCAAAGACGTGCAGGTATGTAGGTAAATTGGTTTGGTAAATGTAAAAATTGTCCCTAGTGTGTGTACGATAGTGTTAATATGCGGGGATCGCCGGTCGGAGCAGACCGGTGGGCCGAAGGGCCTTTGTATCTCTAAACTAAACCAAACTAAACTAAACTAAAACAAAACAAAACGAGTTGCTGGACTAACTCAGCAGGTCAGGCTGCATCTGTGGAGAACTTGAATAGACAATGTTTTGGCTTGGAATCTTGGAAAAGAGGCGGGGGCAGGACAAAATCCCGGCAAGTGATGGGAAGTTACAGCTGAGGGGAGTTTGGCTGGCAGATGGGTGGTACAGCATGGACAGAGCCCCTTCGGCCCACTGAGTGCATGGTAGTCGTTAAGCATCCGTCTACACTAATCCTACACTAAAACTGCATATATAACTAAATGTCTGGTACTTCTATGTATTTATATCAAAAAGATTTAACTTGTCCTGACAAGTGATGATTTCTTCCGAATGGAATTAATTACTTACAATAATCTGCCACACGACGCTTTCTTAAACAAGTCTTACACATAACCATATAACCATATAACAATTACAGCACGGAAACAGGCCCTCTCGGCCCTACCAGAGGGTTCTGTGTGGAATCAGCTTCCATGCCGAACATTTATTTTCCCCTAGTCCCATCTACCTGCACTCAGACCATACCCCTCCATTCCCTTCCAGTCCATATACCTATCCACTTTACTTTTAAATGTTAAAATCGATCCTGCCTCCACCACTTCTGCTGGAAGCTCATTCCACACAGCCACCACTCTCTGAGTAAAGAAGTTCCCCCTCATGTTACCCCTAAACCTCTGTCCCTTAATTCTCATGTCATGCCCTCTTGTTTGAATCTTCCCTACCCTCAATGGGAAAAGCTTATCCACATCAACTCTGTCTATCCCTTTCATCATTTTAAAGACCTCAATCAAGTCCCCCCTTAACCTTCTGCGCTCCAAAGAATAAAGACCTAACTTGTTCAACCTTTCTCTGTAACTTAGTTGCTGGAACCCAGGCAACATTCTAGTAAATCTCCTCTGTACTTTCTCTATTTTGTTGACATCCTTCCTATAATTAGGCGACCAAAATTGTACACCATACCCCAGAATTGGTCTCACCAATGCCTTGTACAATTTTAACATAACTTCCCTACTCCTATATTCAATGCTCTGATTTATATCTGACACATATCCAGCTACAAAACAAACAATCTGGGTCAATTGACATTTGCCTGATCATTTTTAAGTGAAAATAGAACAGCATGCCATCTTTTGCTGTGTTTAAAAAGAAAGTCTTATCTCATTCATAAATGTTGTTTTATTCAAATATATCACTCCATCTGCTAATGGATGTGCAAAAGGTTGTCAGCTGTTCAGCTGTGAACCAATTGGAATTACAGCCCAGGTGTAATTAAACTCAATGAAGTTATGCCACACTTTGACCTGAAGCTTCCTCTGAACAGGCAAAAGTGGCGCAGCGCCTCACCGCGCCAGAGATCCCGCCCGGTTCCATCCTGACCTTGGGTACTGTCCGTGCAGAGTTTGTACGTTCTCCCTATGACCACGTGGGTTTCCTCCAGGTGCTCCGGTTTCCCTCCACATCCCAAAGATGTGCGGGTTAATTGGCTGCAGTAATTTGCTAATAGAGATGGGAAAGTGGGATAACAAAGAAGCAGTGTGAATGGCTGGAAAGTTATAATTGCTGGAGTGCCTCAGCAGGCCAGGCAGCATCTCTGGAGAACATGGATAGGAGAAACGTCCCAAACTAAAATTTTAATTTTAGTTTTAGTTTTGGTTTGGCTCACTGAGTCCACACCAACCAATGAAATCCCATACACTAGTTCTATCCTACACCCTAGGGACAATATTTACCAAAGCCAATTAACCAACAAACCTGCACGTTTTTGGAACGTGGGAGGAAACTGGAGCACCCGGTGAAGACCCATGGGGTTACAGGGAGAACATGGAAATTCCTTTCAAACAGCACCCGTAGTCAGAATCAGACCCAGGTCTCTGGCGCTGTAAGAAGGTAGACACAAAATGCTGGAGTAACTCTGCCGGACAGGCAGCATCTCTGGAGTGAAGGAATGAGTTTCGGGTCAAGACCCTTCTTCAGACTACTTTATGTCTACTTTGGTGCTGTAAGGCAGCAACTCTACCACCGCACCACTGTGCCTTGCTGATTGCAAGCCCCAGGGATGGTGGACACCAGCCTAAGCCACATGTTCCGCTGAGCCAGCTGTCAAATAGGCAGACGAACCACAAATGACTCTTAAATTCACAAACATTGAAGAACTATGAACAATTAAAGCTACCACAAAATTTAGCTTTGAAATATTTTAATGCACATAAAAACAATACATTCACATTAACTCAATGAAAAAGAAGCGGACATTTATTCTCACCCCTTCTATCATTCCTCTCCAGTGAAATGAATGAAGTTGCTAAATATGAAAGGCCTAATAAAACACAGAGTGCTGGAGTAGCTCAATGAGTCTGGCAGCATCTCAGGAGAACATGATAGGTGACATTTCATGTGTAAGAAGGAACTGCAGATGCTGATTTATACCAGGCAGCATCTCTGGAGAAAAAAGGATACATGACGTTTTGGTTTGGGATCCTTCTTCAGACTGAGATTCAGAGGAGATGGAAATTAGAGGTATGAAAAGGAGAAAGAATGGGTGATGGTTGGGACCCTTCTTCAGACTGCTTCAGTCCTGAACCTCCACTGATTGCTAACTCTGCGCTCTGTAATGCAAATCCTTGTGGGGAGTGTGACAGTGGAGTAGGAACTCCCACACTCCACAGACGTGTGGGTTTGTAGGCTAATTGGCTTCGATAAAATTGTAAATTGTCCTTGGGGTGTGTAGGATAGTGTTAGTGTGCGGGGATCGTTGGTCGGCACGGACTCAGTGTTTGGAAGAGCCTGTTTCCATGCTGTATCCCAAATCTAAACTAAACTCGAGATAGGTAGACAAAAATGCTAGAAAGAAGCAACAGGCCACGTTTCCGGTCGAGACCCTTCAGACTGATGTCGGGGGGAGGGCAGAAAAAAAAAAGAAGAGGCGGAGAGTAGGCTTGTGGGAGAGTTGGAAGAAGGAGGGGAAGGAGGGAGAAAGAAAGGATTATCTGAAATTAGGGATGTCAATGTTCATACCGCTGGGGTGTAAACTACCCAGGCGTAATATGAGGTGCTGTTCCTCCAATTTACACTGGGCCTTACTCTGGCAAGTTTCTTCTTCCTGAAGAAGGATCTCGACCTGAAACCTCATCTATTCCCTTTCTCCAGAGAGCTGTCTAACCCACTGAGTTACCCCATCTTTTTGTGTCTATCTGCAGTTCCTTCCTAACTAAACATTAAATCTCTCCAGCTCTTCTCTTTCTGTAAGGGCCTGTCCCACTTGGCCGACATTTGCGCCTCATTTATGCATCATATGTAAAATAGGTCGACGCGTTGTTATGCGCGACTTTGCGAGCAAATCACGCGTCATCATGCTATTTGGTGGTGCGCGTGACGTCATTAGAATACCCTGCGGCGCGCAGCGACACATGGTTATGCACGGTGATGTAACCGTGCATCACCACGCGATGCACATGAGACGTCGGGACGCAGCGTGCGACGTTAATGCATCAGCGTGCATACCTAATGCGTCGGCGTGCGTACGTGATACGTCACGCAGGTGGTGCGTGAGGATTTTTTGCAGCACAAAATCCTGGAGCGTCGCATGATACCGCGCGCAACTCCACACTCCTCCACAACTCTCCATGCGCCCGTCCCGCGCTACCCACACGTTACCTGTGCATCACAACGCGTCGACCTATTTTACATATGACGTGTAAATGAGGCGCAAATGACGGCCAAGTGGGACAGGCCCTTTAGTGTACCCCTTTTAGCTAACCAATTTCGCCAGACTTTGAACATGTAGTTGAAGTCATTTGTTTTACCATCTCCTTGTGTAGGTCAGTTTCCAATGTCGCTTTGATAAGTGCTCCTTTGTCCATGTTTGGAGACACAAGGAACTGCAGATGCTGGAATCTTGCGCAGAACACAAAGTGCTGCAGTAATTCAGCCTGTCAGGCAGCATCTTTGGAGGACAGGATAGGTGACATTTCGGGTCGTCAGACCCAAGGGACCCGACCCAAAACATCGCCTATCCATGTCTTCCAGAGATGCTGCCTGATCCAGAGTTCATGTAATGGTACAGCACAGGAACAGGCCCTTCAGCCCACATTGATTGTGCAGACCAATGATGCCAAGTCAAACTGATCTCATCTGCCTGTACATGATCTACATCCCTTTATTCCTTGAACTTTTATGTAGCTATCTAAAAGCCTTTTAAATGCCACTGTCATATCTGCCTCAGTCACCAGCCTTGGAAATGCGTTCCAGGCCCCCACCACTCTCTGTATAAAATAAACTTTATCAGCACATCTCCATTAAACTTTCTCCCCTCTTACATTGTAGCTATGCCCTCTAGTGTTGGACATTTCCACCCTGCTGGGAAAAATATTATGGCTGTAAACTCTATCCATGCCAATGAGTTACTCCAGCATGTAGTTTTGTTTATTGTCACATGTACTGAGGTACAGTGAAAAGCTTTTTGTTGCTAATCTGTCAGCGGAAAGACAATACTTGATTACAGTTGAGCCAACCAAAGTTGACAGATCTCATAAACGGAATAAGATTTAGTGCAAGACAAAATCTAGAAAAGTCAAATTAAAGATAGTCTTTGGGGTCTCCAATGAGGTAGATGGTAGCTAAAGATTGTTCTCTGGTTGCTGATAGAATTATTCAGTTGCCTGATAACAGCTGGAATGAAACTGTCCCTGAATCTGGAATCACTTTGTGTTCTACCTTTGTGTATATTCTGTTACGGAAACATGCATCATTTTAGTTGCTTTGCATGGTTGCCAATAACAAACAATGTGCAATTTCTGCCACAGGATAGTCATCGAAGTTTGCAAAAGACACTCGCCTTGCAAGCTGACAAGTCCACACAAACGGAAATCCTCAGTCACGAGGTAAGTGACTGTTCTTCCTTATTCCTTTACTGGTGTTTATTTCATGCCTGGCCTATTTACTTGTGCTGCCTGCTGCTTCATGCCTATGTTTAATGGGCTGTTCAGAAATTACATCCGTCTTTCTGTACGTCTGTGGTTCCAACCTTGTGTCTCAGAATAAGATAATTACAGATCATTGTCTATTACAGCTAAGCACTTTACTCGTTTAATTACTTGTTTGAACCAGCATCCCCCGTAAATTCTCTGGTGTGAATTAAAGTGCATTGTACTGTAACAAATAAATAACCTGCTACGTTAAAATATCAGAGCAGAAAATGATAAACCTCAACAAATTGAAATGAGAATGTTTCAACTATTATAGAATCACAAAGGTAGTTTTGTACAATGAGAAAAAAGAAATCCTCCTTCATGATCCAATCATGCCAAGTTGGATTGTAAGAAGAAGAATTGGTATTGCCTTTTTTTAAATTCTTTTGGGAGACGCAGAATGTTGTTTATCAGTGACATGTTTCCAGGAACCCTGCCTCCGCTCATCCTGATTTTTCTGAAGTTGTTTCCATGTGTCACATGGTGCGTAAAGGGAAATGGATTAGGAAAAATGCGTCTTGATACCCAGGATGTAATTTGAGGGCAAGTCAGTGGCTCGAACTGTTCTTTCATTTGCATTACTGCTTATGTTTCCTATGAGACCTGGCAGAGTCTCATCCTTTCTTACAATATAGTGTCAGACCATTTGGCCTATTAAATCTATGCCGTCGTTTAGAGTAATCCCATTACTCCTATTCCCCCATTTATTCCCTCGTATCTTCTTCTTTCCCACATGCCCCTCAATTCCTGTCTGATTTTTCTCCCTGCATGGATTACCCGGAGGTGCTCTTGTTCGCTCCCACATCCCAGGGACTTGTCGGCAGGTTAATCAGCTACGAAGTTATTCCTGCGTGTAGATTAATGGCAATAGAGGCGCTTGAAGGAGAATACATTGTAAGGTTGCCAGGACAAGAGGGCCCTGTTATAGGGAGGTTGGGTAGACTAGGTCTCTATTCCTTGGAGTGCAGGAGGATGAGGGGTGATCTTATAGAGGTGTGTAAAATCATGAGAGGAATAGATCGGGTAGATGCACAGAATCTCTTGCCCAGAGTAAGGGAATCGAGGACCAGAGGACATAAGTTGAAGGTGAAGGGGAAAAGATTTAATAGAATCTGAGGGGGAACTTTTTCACACAAAGAGTGATGGGTGTTTGGAACAAGCTGCCAGAGGAGGTAGTTGAGGCTGGGACTATCCAAACATTAAAGAAACAGTTAGACAGGTACATGGATTGGACAAATTTGGAGGGATTTGGACCAAGCGCAGGCAGGTGGGACTAGTCTAGCTGGGACATGTTGGCCGGTGTGGGTATGTTGGGCCGAAGGGCCTTTTTCCACACTGTTATCGGTCTATGACTATATGACGTGTTACAGGCAAATAGAGAGAGGTAATGGGACTGATGGGATTGTCTGTCTGGGAGATAACATAGTCCTGATGGGCCAAATGATCTCCATTTCAATAAAATAATAATGGAAGCACCATGACAAACTATTCTGCTGGAAACAAAATAAGTTCATTGGGTTTGTCTCAGAGCTGATTAAAATAGAATCTGAAACATTGACAACCTGTGATGATGTATCTCACGGGAAGTGACGTTGATAGGGATGAAATATCTGTTATTAATTTGCCAAAGAAAATTCTGGAGGTAAACCCAGGCAGCTGTGCTTTATTTCCTGAGACTCCAAGTCAGCGGAGCAATGTTATTGCATCTGAAACAGAAATAACTCAGTATTAAGTCAAGTCAATCCTGACTTGCAACACCCACTGAGAAGGTTGTGATGTAAATCAAAGATTACCGTACAGTTAATTACAAGTAAAAGAGGAGATATATCAGACTCCTTGCAGTAAAAGGAGCAACCTCAGGCATAAAATGAGTAAGGAGGCCGGAACACTTAAGGCAGCACGGTGGCGCCATGGAAGAGTTGATGCCTTACAGCGCAGAGACCTGTGTTAGATCCTGACTGCGGGTGCTCACTGAAAGGAGTTTGTATGTTCTTCCCCAGACCTGCATGGGCTTTCTCCGGGAGCTCTGATTTCCTCCTACACTCCAAAGACGTACAGGTTTGCAGGCTACTTGGCTTGGCATAATTGTAAATTGTCCCTAGTGTGTGTGGGATAGTGTGAGTTTAGGGTGATCACTGGTTGGCGTGGACTCGGTGAGCCGAAATAAACTAAAGTAGACTTTAGTAAAGTATAGTTGTGGGGAAATTTTAACCTGGAAATTAAAGGGGGCTTGACTCGTCAGGTATCTGATTATATTTATAAATCAATGGATGATTGTCCCAAGCAGAAGGCAATTGTTTGAAGCCTGAAGAAGGGTCGCGACCCAAATCGTCATCCATTCCTTCTCTCCAGAGATGCTGCCTGTCCCGCTGAGTTACTCCAGCTTTTTGTGTCTCTCTTTGGTTTAAACCAGCAGTTCCTTCTTTCACAATTGTTTAAAGGCAGCTTCGCGTTTGAAAATGATCCATTGAACAGCAAAACCTGTGTGCTTGAAATGTTATTGAGAATATGTGATTTTAAATTGGTTAACTGCAGGAGGTAATTATTGTACGAAACTCGGCTGTTAACTTGCATGCTGCAGCAAATAACGACTCCAGCGAGCAACAACGTTCTATCTGAAGAAGTGTCCTGACCCAAAACATCACCTATACCTTTTCTCCAGGGATGCGACCTGACCCTGCTGAGTTACTCCAGCAATTTGTGACTAACTTTGGTATATACCAGCATCTGCAGTTCATTTCAACACAAAGTTCTATTTGAAGAGTACAGGCAAATAAGAGTACTATTGTTAGAAGTAATCAAACAGACCATTCGGTTCACTGGATCGACATCGACCAGCGATCAACATATACACTAACACCAATATGTAGAAGAACTGACTAGAGGACCTAGACTATGTATTGTGTAATGAGGAAGGATTAGTTAGCGATCTTGTTGTGCAAAGCCCCTGGGCAACAGTGACCATAAAATGGTGGGATTCTGCATTAGGATGGAGAGTAAATGGTTAATTCAGAGATTAGGGTCCTGAAAAAGAAAGGAGACTTTGAAGGTATGAGACAGGAATTAGCTAGGATAGACAAATTATACATAAAGGGCTGACGGTGGAGATCCAATGGCAAAGATTTAAAGACCGCATAGATGAACACAAAAGCTGTTCATCCCTGTCTGGCGAAAAAATAAAAAGGGGAATGCGGCTCCACCGTGGCTGACGAAGGGAATCAAGGGTAGTGTTAAATCCAAGGGAAAGGCATATAAATTGGCCAGAGGAAGAAGCAAACCGGAGGACGGAGAAATTTAGAACTTAACAGAGGATTAAGAGGGGGAAAAAAGAGCGTGACAGAAAGCTTGTAGGGAATATAAAAACTGACTCTAAAAGCTTTATTAGACGTGAAAAAAGGAACAGATTAGTGAAGACAAATGTAGGTCCCTTACAATCAGAGGCGGGTGAATTTATAATGGGAAACAAATAGATGGCAGAACAGTTAAATGAGTACTTTGGTTCTCTCTTCACTAAGGAAGATACAAACAATCTCCCGGAAATACTAGGGCACCGAGGATCTAGTGGGAGGGAGGAACTGAAGGGAATCCACATTAGTCAGGAAATGGTGTTAGGTAAACTGTTGGACTGAAGGCAGATAAATCCATAGGGCCTGATGGTCTGCATCCCAGAATACTCAAGGAGGTGGCCCTAGAAATCGTGGATGCACTGGTGATCATTTTCCAATGTTCTCTCAACACTATATCAGTTCCTGTGGACTGGAAGATGGCCAATGTAACCCCACTTTTTAAGGAAGGAGGGAGAGAGAAAACGGGGAGTTATAGACCAGTTGGCCTTACATCGGTAGTGGGGAAGATGCTGGAGTCGATTGTTAAAGGTGTTATTGCAGCACATTTGGAAAGCAGTGACAGGATTGATCAAAGTCAGCATGGATTTATGAAGAGGAAATCATGCTTGACTAATCTTCTGAAATTTCTTGAGGATGTAACAAGTAGAATGGATAAGGGAGTGGATGTGGTGTATCTGGACATTCAAAAATCCTTTGATAAGGTCCAACACATGAGATTAGTGTGCAAAATTAGAGCACATGGTATTGGGGTATTGACATGGATAGAGAACTGGTTGGCAGACAGGAAGCAAAGAGTACGAATTAACGGGTCCTTTTCAGAATGGCAGGCAGTGACTAGTGGGGTGCCACATGGCTCGGTGCTGGGAACCCAGTTATTTAAAATATTAACAATTTAGACAAGGGAATTAAATGTGACATCTCCAAGTTTGCGGATGACACAAAGCTGGGTGGCAGTGTGAGCTGTGATGAGGATGCAAGGTGAGTGGGCAGATGCATGGCAGATGCAATATAATGTGGGTAAATGTGAGGTTATCCACTTTGGTGTCAAGAACAATAAGATAGATTAATATCTGAATGGTGTCAGACTAGGAAAAGGGGAGGTGTAACGAGACCTGGGTGTGCTTGTACATCCGTCACTGAAAGTAAACATGCAGGTACAGCAGGCAGTGGAGAAAGCTAATGGCATGTTGGCCTTCATTGCGAGAAGATTTGAGTTTAGGATCAAGGGGGAACTGGAAAATAGGTACTCGGTTTTGAGTACAATTGGAGGGGACAGTCTACCTGGGGGCAGCAACACCGGCCGGGTCTCCAGCACAGAGACCGGCCCTGATGCTCAGAAGGGTAGCAAAAAGAGGAGGGCAATTGTAATAGGGGACTCTATAGTTAGGGGGTCGGATGGGCGATTCTGTGGACGCAGTCGGGAAACCCGGATGGTAGTTTGCCTCCCTGGTGCCAGGGTCTCGCACGTGTCGGAACGTGTCCAAAAGATTCTGAAAAGGGAGGGAGAGGAGCCTGATGTTGTGGTACACATAGGTACCAATGACATAGGCAGAAAAAGAGATGAGGTCCTGAAGGGAGAATTTAGGGAGTTGGGGGGAAATTTAAGGAGAAGGACCAAAAGGGTAACGATTTCAGGATTACTGCCTGTGCCGCGTGACAGTGAGAGTAGGAATGGAATGATGTGGAGGATAAATGCGTGGCTGAGGGACTGGTGCAGTGGGCAGGGATTCAAGTTTCTTGATCACTGGGACCTCTTTTGGGGAAGGCATGATCTGTACAAAAAGGACCGGTTGCACTTGAACCCGAGGGGGACCAATATCCTGGCAGGGAGATTTGCAAAGGCTACTGGGGAGACTTTAAACTAGAAAGGCTGGGGGGAGGGACTCAGGTAGAGGGGGCTAGGGGACAGGGTGTGAGGCAAGAGGCAGAGAAGGGAAGCACTCGGACCCAAAATGTAGGCGAGAAAGAGGAAAAAGATAATAGACAGAGAATAAGGGATGGTGGGTTTCTAAAATGTGTGTATTTTAATGCTAGGAGCATTGTAAGAAAGGTGGATGAACTTAGAGCCTGGATTGACACCTGGAAATATGATGTTGTGGCAATCAGTGAAACATGGTTGCAGGACGGCTGTGATTGGAAACTAAATATTCCAGGATTTCGTTGCTTCAGGTGTGATAGAATTGGAGGGACCAGAGGTGGAGGTGTTGCATTGCTTGTCAGAGAGGATATTACAGCAGTGCTTTGGCAGGATAGATTAGAGGGCTCGTCTAGGGAGGCTATTTGGGTGGAACTGAGAAGTGGGAACGGTGTAGCAACACTTTTAGGGGTGTATTATAGACCGCCAAATGGGGAGCGAGAATTGGAAGAGCAAATATACAAGGAGATAGCAGATATTAGTAGTAAGCACAAGGTAGTGATTGTGGGAGATTTCAATTTTCCAAAAATAGACTGGGAAACACATTCTGTAAATGGGCTAGATGGTTTGGAGTTTGTAAAATGTGTGCAGGATAGTTTTTTTGCAGCAGTACATAGAGGTATCGACCAGAGAAGGGGCAGTGCTGGACCTCCTGTTAGGAAATGAGGCAGGTCAGGTGACGGAGGGATGCGTTGGTGAGCACTTCGGGACCAGTGATCACAATACCATTAGTTTCAATATAATTATGGAGAGAGTCAGAACTGGACCTAGAGTGGAGATTTTTGATTGGAGAAAGGCTAACTTTGAGGGAATGCGTAAGGATTTAAAAGGAGTGAATTGGGACACTCTGTTTCATGGGAAGGATGTAGAAGAGAAATGGAGGACATTTAAAGGGGAAATTGTAAGAGTACAGAATCTTTATGTCCCTGTTAGGTTGAAAGGAAATAGTAAAAAATTGGAAAGAGTCATAGTTTTCAAGGGAAATTGGACACTTGTTTCGAAAAAAGAGAGATATCTACAATAATTATAGGAGATATGGAGTAAATGAGGTGCTAGAGGAGTATAAAGAATGTAAAAAGAATCTTAAGAAAGAAATTAGGAAGGCTAAAAGAAAATATGAGGTTGCTTTGGCAAGAAAGGTGAAAGTAAATCCAAAGGGTTTCTACAGCTATATTAATAGCAAAAGGATAACGAGGGATAAAATTGGACCATTAGAGAACCAGAATGGACAGCTATCTGCAGAGCCAAAAGAGATGGGGGAGATATTGAACAATTTATTTTCTTCGGTATTCACCAAGGAGAAGGATATTGAACTATGTGAAGTAAGGAAAAAAAATAGAGTAGCTATGGGAACTATGAGATTCAAAGAGGAGGAAGTACTGACACTTTTGAAAAATATAAAAGTGATTAAATCTCCAGGTCCTGATAGGATATTCCCTAGGATATTGAGGCAAGTTAGTGTAGAAATAGCAGGAGCTATGACAGAAATATTTCAAATGTCATTAGAAACGGGAATAGTGCCGGAGGATTGGCGTACTGCGCATGTTGTTCCATTGTTTAAAAAGGGTTCAAAGAATAAACCTAGCAATTATAGACCTGTTAGTTTGACGTCAGTGGTGGGTAAATTAATGGAAAGGATACTTAGAGATAATATATATAAGCATCTGGATAAACAGGGTCTGATCAGGAACAGTCAACATGGATTTGTGCCTGGAAGGTCATGTTTGACAAACCTTCTTGAATTTTTTGAAGCGGTTGCTAGGGAAATTGATGAGGGTAAAGCAGTGGATGTTGTCTATATGGATTTCAGTAAGGCCTTTGACAAGGTTCCCCATGGAAGGTTGGTTAAGAAGGTTCAATCTTTGGGTGTTAATGGTGGAGTAGCAAGATGGATTCAACAGTGGCTGAATGGGAGATGTCAGAGAGTAATGGTGGATGGCTGTTTGTCAGGTTGGAAGCCGGTGACCAGTGGGGTGCCTCAAGGATCTGTGTTAGGTCCACTGTTGTTTGTCATGTACATCAATGATCTGGATGATGGAGTGGAAAATTGGATAAGTAATTATGCAGATGATAGTAAGATAGGTGGTGTTGTGGATAATGAAGTAGATTTTCAAAGTCTATAGAGAGATTTGGGCCATATGGAAAAGTGGGCTGAAAGATGGCAGATGGAGTTTAATGCTGATAAGTGTGAAGTGCTACATCTTGGCAGGACAAATCAAAATAGGACGTACATGGTAAATGGTAGGGAATTGAGGAATGTTGTGGAACAGAGAGATCTAAGAATAACTGTGCATAGTTCCCTGAAGGTGGAATCGCATGTAGATAGGGTGGTAAAGAAAGCCTTTGGTGTGCTGGCCTTTATAAATCAGAGCATTGAATATAGGAGTAGGGAAGTAATGTTAAAATTGTACAAGGCATTGGTGAGACCAATTCTGGAGTATGGTGTACAATTTTGGTCGCCTAATTATAGGAAGGATGTCAACAAAATAGAGAGAGTACAGAGGAGATTTACTAGAATGTTGCCTGGGATCCAGCAACTATGTTACAGAGAAAGGTTGAACAAGTTAGGTCTTTAATCTTTGGAGCACAGAAGGTTAAGGGGGGACTTGATTGAGGTCTTTAAAATGATGAAAGGGATAGACAGAGTTGACGTGGATAAGCTTTTCCCATTAAGGGTAGGGAAGATTCAAACAAGAGGGCATGACATGCGAATTAAGGGACGGAAGTTTAGGGGTAACGTGAGGGGGAACTTCTTTACTCAGAGGGTGGTGGCTGTGTGGAATGAACTTCCAGCAGAAGTGGTGGAGGCAGGATCGATTTTAACATTTAAAAGTAAAGTGGATAGGTATATGGACGGGAAGGGAATGGAGGGGTATGGTCTGAGTGCAGGTAGATGGGACTAGGGGAAAACAAATGGTCGGCACGGACTGGAAGGGCCGAGAGGGCCTGTTTCTGTGCTGTAATTGTGATATGGTTATATGGTTAAGGGGGTCGTTCTGCAGTTGTACAGGACCCTGGTGAGATCGCACCTGGACTATTGTGCGCAATTTTGATTTGATTTTGATTTGATTCAACTTTAGTGTCATTGTCAAGTGTCATTGTATAGGTACTGAGACACCAAAATGTTCTTTCCCATACAGCCAAACAAAAAAAAAAAAAATAAGAGCACAGAACACGATAGTCTATAACACAAACATCTCCACAGCGGTACCAAAGTTTCCCACTGTGAGGGAAGGCACCAACGTTCAGTCAACCTCCTCGTTGATGTTCCCCGATGTTCCCCGATGTTCACCCGTGGTCGGGGCCTCCCGAGCCCCCCGCAGTCCCCGCTACGGGCGGCCCAATGTTCAGGCCCTCTCGCCGGAACGATGGAACTCCGACGTCAGAACGGAAGATCATCCTCAGCGGCTTGGACCTCCGAGTCAGCAGAGATTCAACGCTGGCGGCCCTCGGAAAAGGGTCCCAGGACTCCGCGATGTTGGTCAGCGCTGCCCAACAGTCCGGAG
Organism: Okamejei kenojei; assembly: GCA_035221665.1. NCBI lineage: Eukaryota > Metazoa > Chordata > Chondrichthyes > Rajiformes > Rajidae > Okamejei > Okamejei kenojei. Next base: position 56,919,135 of record CM069131.1, read on the forward strand.
CTTCTAACTGCGATCCCAGGTGAGGCATCGCCCGCTCCGCGATGTATCCAGTGCTGCACCGCTGCTGCTGAAGCTCTGGTCCAGTCCCCAGCAGGAAAGGCCTCGCCAATCCAGTTGGTAGGCCGCGAGGAGGGGGGGCGAGGGCGTGACTCGGAGAATAGTCGCATCCTCGCCAAAAAGTGACTGAAAAACGGTTTCCTCCTTACCCTACCCCTCCCCCACACAAAATACTGAAAAAAATCTTCCAAAATATACCCCAAACAAACCAAAAATGTATAAAAAGGCAGAAAACAAACAGACTGTAGGCAGAGGCAGCCATCATGCAGCGCCCCCGGATGTTCAAGGTTTTGGTCTCCTAATTTGCGGAAGGACATTATTGCTATTGAGGAAGTGCAGCGTAGGTTCACCAGGTTAATTCCCAGGATGGCGGGACTGACATATGATGAAAGAACGGGTCGACTGGGCTTGTATTCACTGGAATTTAGAAGGATGAGAGGGGATCTTATAGAGACAGAAAAATTCTTAAAGGATTGCTCAGGCTAGATGCAGGAAAAATGTTCCTGATGTTGGGGGACTCCAGAACCAGTGGTCACAATATGAGAATAAGCGATAGGCCATTTAAGACTGAGATGAGGAAAAGATTCTTCATCCAGAGAGTTGTGAATCTGTGGAAATCTTTGCCACAGAAGACAGTGGAGCCCAATTCATTAGATGTTTTCAAGAGAGTTAGATTTAGCTTTAAGGGCGAAAGGAATCAAGGAATATGGGCAAAAAGCTGGAATGGGGTACTGATTTTAAATTAGCCATGATCATATTGAATGGCGGTTCTGGCTCGAAGTGCCGAATGGCCTACTTCTGCACCTATTTTTCTATGTTTCTATGTTTTGATGGCCAAAAAGGCTTTTGGTTCATTGGCTTTCATCAGTCATTGGCATTCATCATTGGTTTTCATCATTGAGTATAGACGTTGGGAGGTCAAGTTGCAGTTGTTTAAGCCATTCGTGAAGCCGAATTTAGAGTGTTGTGTTCAGTTTTGGCACCATGTTACAGGAAAGATGGAAAGGGTGCAGAGAAGGTTTATGAAGATGGCAGACGAAAGTGCTGGAGAAAGTCAGCGGGTGCAGCAGCATCTATGGAGCGAAGGAAATTGGCAACGTTTCGGGCCGAAACCCTTCTTCAGCATCTTCTTGTGAAGATGTTGCCAGGACTCGAGGGCGTGAGCTATCGGGACAGGTTGAGCAGACTTGGAGCACAGGAGGATGAGGGGTGTATAAGATGTGTACAAGATCATGAGAGTAATAGATCGGGTAAACGCACAGAAAATCTTGCCCAGAGTATCTTGCCCAGAGTAGGGGAATCAAGAACTAGAGGACATGGGTTTAAGCTGAGGGGAAAGATTTAATAGGAACTTGAGGGGTAACTTTTTCACACAATGGATGATGGGTGTATGCAACGAGCTGCCGGAGGAGATAGTTGAGGCAGGTACTATCGCAACTTTTAAGAAACATTTAAACAGGTACATGGATAGGACAGGTTTAGAGGCATTTGCACAAAACACAGGCAGGTGGGACTAGTGTAGGTGGCACATATTGGCCAGTATGCAAGTTAGACTCAAGGGTCCGTTTCCACACTGTAAGACTATGATACAAGGAATTGCAAATGCTGGAGTCATGCATAGAACACAAAGTACTGGAGTAACTCAGCGGTCAGGCAGCATCTCAGGAGGACCTGGATAGATAATGCCGCAGATTGGGATCCTTCTTCAGACATTAACTTTCTCGAACATTGTAGCCCTCTGAAATATTAATGGTTTTCTATTTCTCTTGCTCATTTCCACATTCATTCATTCATTCCACCATTTGAGGACAAGGCGTCAGCTAACCAAACCCCAAAACTCTGACATCCTCATCCTAAATCTCTCTCCATTACTTACACTCTTTCCTTCTTTTAAGATACTTATGCAGCCTTCCAACAAAGCTTCTGTTCATCTGTTCAAATATCCCTTTGCATAGCTCAGTGAAAATGAGTTTGTAACTGCTGTGTGGAAAACTTTGGGACATTAATAAGGAGGGGACATTAATAAAGAGTGTACATTAATCTCCCAAGTAGTCCAGCAAGCTGATCATCAGGATTGGTGGAACAGTGGCTCAGCTGTCGAGAACAGCTGCTTCACAGCGCCAGAGACCCGGGTTCGATCCTGACATTGGGTGCTGTCCAAGTGGAGTTTGCACATTCTTCCTGCATGAGTTTTCAATGGGTGCTCTGGTTACCTCGTACACTGCAAAGATGTGATGGTTTGTAGGTTAATTGGCTCCAGTAAATTTGTCTCTAGTGTGTAGGATGTGAATGTAGGATAGCAAAGAACTAATGTGAACGGGTTATTGATAGTTGGTGTTGAGGGCTTGTTTCCACGCTGTTCCTCAAAACTAAACTAAACTAAAATTAATCAAGGACGGCCAAAACAGATCAGCCTTGCCAAAGCCCAATCTTACACCCCAATGCTTCTCATGTCATACTGGATCCCATCACCTTTGCCCTCAGTTCTTTCTACTAGCCTGTACCCTCACATGGCAGTTAGCTCTTCAATGCTCTTTGCCCTTTACCCCTCCAACTGATCTTGTGATACCAAGGTACGGTGTTGTTGTATTAACAACACCAGAAGTAGTTTTGTTTAGAGATGCAAGATGGAAACAGGCCCTTCGGCCCACCGAATACATGCCAGCGATCGATCACCCATTCACACTAGTTCTATGTTACCCTACTTTCACATCCACTCCCCACACACAAGGCCAATTAACCTACAACCCCGCACGTCTTTGGGATGTGTGAAGAAACCCACACGGTCACAGAAGGAACATGCAAACTGCACCCATCCGTGGTCAGGATCGATCAAGCGCAGGTCTCTGGCGTGTGAGGTAGCAATGTGCTGCCCATCAGTAATATAGCCAGTATTAGTCTCAAGGCATGAACTCAGCCTGCGATTCGCACGAGCAAGTCACTGCTTTTAATCAGAGATCAGTGAATTGCAAAGCAGGTGATCACATATGCAGTGACTAACTCATTCACCCTCCATGTATTCGGGATGTGAGCTTTGTTGATGGTAATAAAATGAAAATGAAATGTGGCAGTGAGAGGTTCATTGATCACCATTGCCTGTAGTCTGTATGCAGAGAACACTCGCAGTATCAAAATCCCACGTGTTTTGTGGATCTGCAGTTGTTTGGAATGGCTCATGGTTTTAATGTGGTGTGGAAATTGGCAGAGAGGTTTATTGGTCACAATCGTACAATCATGTGATAACAAGTTTGGCTGTTTGCCGGCCATACATTGGATTCTCAGACGTATTTCTCTGTTCGTACTCCACAATAAAGGCGTGATTTAGATTCCGTTGTGTCCATCAATAAATATTTTCATGGACCCAATAAAAACACATGTTGTAATTATATAACAGCTCTTTAAAGCTTTGTAATTCATTCTAGATGCTGCAGACTGAATATTGATAAACACAAAATCTCTTGGCTTTCATTTCCTTACTTTGGCAAATACCATTGAGTTGTTGAATCGATCACTGCAAATACAGATAGACACAAAAAGCCGAAATAACTCAGCGGGACAGGTAGCATCTCTGGAGAGGAATTGGGTGATGTTTCCGGTCGAGATCCTCCTTCTCTAATGAGTTTAACTTGCAGTCGCTTTGGTAGTTTTAACATTACGAAGCACTGTGAAACGTTTAAAAAACATTTTCAAATAAAGCTTTCTTTGACTTTTTTGTGTTAATAGGAGAGACTACAGAAGCTAGGACTTTTAAACTTTGACGTTCATTCTAAATGAGTAATAATGTGTTTAGCTTGCTATTGCTTTGGTAGTTTAACATTACGAAGCACTGTGAAACGTTTAAAAAACATTTGGACAGGTATCTGGATATAGTAGATTTAGCGGGATATGAGCCAAACGCAGGCAGGCGGGACTAGTGTAAATGGGACATGTTGGTCAGTGTGGGAAATATAGGTCAAAGGGCCTGTTTCCACACTGTATGACTATGACTCTATAACAGTTGCTTGAGGCTTGGTCCAAGTTTAGTTAAAGTCCAGACACAGGGAACTGCAGGTCTTGTATAGAATGCAAAGTGCTAGAGTAACTCAGCAGGTCAGGCAGCATCTGTGGAGGATATAGATAGGTGATACTTTGCGTCGGGACACTTCCTGAAAGTTTGCCTCTCCATGTCCTTCGTAGATAAAGTCTATTCAGCACCTTAGATGGGCAGAACTTGTTCTGAGTTGCGCCAGCCCATGAGACAGATTGACACAGCGGCATAGTGGCTAAAGCTGCTGCCTCACAGTACTAGAGACCCTGGTTCAATCCTGACATCGGGTGCTGTCTGTGCAGAGTTTGCATGCTTTCCCTGTGACCACATGAATTTCCTTTGGTGTCCCAAAGATGCGCAGGATTGTTGGTTAATTACCCTTTATAAATTGCCCCGAGCGTATAGCGAGTGGATGAGAAAGTGAGATAATGTGGAACTAGTTTGAACGGGTGATCAACGGCTGGTGTGCTCAGTGGGCCGAAGGGCCTGTTTCCATGCTCTGTCTCAGAACACTGTGGAAGTACCTGTCAGGGTACAGAGGCTCATTGATATGGATACAGAGAGCTTAACAACATCCAGGCTCACAGTTCTTTCCGTGTACTGTACATTAGCGTCAAGCAAATGAAATTCCGCTTGGGTAGCTTACCACCTAATGATATGAACATTGCATTCTTCAATTTTAGGTAACTGTTGTAGGGGAAATAAATATGGAAAAATAGGTGCAGGAGTAGGCCATAAAGCCCTTCGAGCCAGCACCACCATTCAATATGATCATGGCTGATCATCCAAAACCAGTACCCCATTCCTGCTTTCTCCCCGTATCCCTTGATTCCATTAGCCCTAAGAGCTAAATCTAATTCTCTCTTGAAAACATCCAGTGAATTGGCCTCCACTGCCTTCTTTGGCAGAGAATTCCACAGATTCACAACTATGGGTGAAAAGGTTTTTCCTCATTTCAGTCGTAAATGGCCTACCCCTTATTTCTAAACTGTAATCCCTGGTTCTGGACTACCCTAACATCAGGATTTTTTTTCCTGCATCTAGCCCATCCAATCCCTTAAGAATTGCATATGTTTCTAGAAGATCCCCTCTCATCCTTCTAAATTCCAGTGAATATGAGCGCAGTTGATCCATTCTCGAAGTGTAAAGGCTAATAACTTGTAAATAGAGAGTGGTCCTGAGCTGCTATCTACCTCATTGGAGATCCCCATTTACCTGAAAGGCTGACCCTGGTTTAACATCTCCTTGAAGTGGCAGTACTATTAGCAGTATAGCACTCCCTCAATGTCTCACTAGTGAGTTACTCAAGACTCTGAAGTGAAATGTGAACACACTTGAATACAAAATGAACAGATCTGGAAGTGATATTGTTGCAGGGGAAACAATAGTGAGGGCTAATATATAGGGATGTGGGTTGTGCTAATGCGGTGACAAGGAACTGCAGACAAAGCCTAAAAATAGAGACATGGAATTCAGCAGTGGTGACACCCAAGTTTAGAAACTTCAGTGATCATGTTATAGTGTGCACCCATCATTGTAACAGAAAATTGGATCTACTGTCAACTAAGTGAGACTTGGTGATAGACAATAGACATAGGTGCAGGAGTAGACCATTTGGCCCTTCGAGCCAGCACCGCCATTCAATGTGATCAAGGCTGATCATCCCCAATCTGTACCCCGTTCCTGCCTTCTCCACATATCCCCTGACTCCGCTATTTTTAGGAGCCCTATCTAGCTCTCTCTTGAAAGTATCAATAATCATCTTATTCTGTAATCAAGAACAAGTTTGTTACCTAATTAAGTTTTTTTGTAACCTCCATTTTGTAATCAAGACCTAGTTTGACAGTTTGTCAAGTTTTTGTGTAATTTTGTCAGCTGAGAATGTAAGAGCTGTGCCAAAGTCGCACACAGGAGATCAGTTTTGACTGGTAAATCACCAGTTACTATGAACACTGACTCTGCTTGGTCTTTCCATTTGCTCCTACAGTAACTAACCTACATGCATATCAAAACCTGCATCGCCTGTATCCACATATCACTTGTAGACAGCATCTGCAGTTCTTTCCTCCACATATCAAGCTTTTCTTCCAGCTCCCCCTGCCAGTAATGCCACTGCGATAATTGTCCACATAAATGTGTCACAAGAGCATAAAACATAGATGGGACGACACTTATGTGAGTGGGAACCTTTGGGCTGGATGGCCTCTCTGAAACATGTGCCATTTCTTTGAGGCAACGCTGTAAGTAATTAAAGTTGGTTTCTATTGAACTCCAGGCAAAGGAACTCGAAACAAAATGACTGTCAGTCATCAACCAATGCTGAACCAAAATGTTCGGGCATTTGTGTTGAACAGAACTGATCCTAATCCCACATTAACATTATTATACTAATTTCTAATCCTTATCATCTCAAATCAAAAGTACAGTAAAATAGTCACGATTGGAGCTGTATGAGTTTTCTTTCAGCTGCGGCTTTGAATTTAAACTGCAGCACGATTCTGTGGCATATAATTAGAAGAGGAAATCTCTCTGTCTGTTGAAGTCTATCTTTGGGTGTTCAAGATTAGTTTTACAATTGTGCTTTTAAATAGACTCTAATTGTCATATCATGCAGAGGATTAGTTGCTACCCCGTTCCATCAGGCTGATTTGTGAACCTAAAGAACTTGTGTTATTTCACTCCCCTGGTGAAATAGACTGGGGAATTGGATGCAAGTGAGGAGGTAACACTTGTCCCATACCCTACACTCATGGTGCCAAAGAAGAGGAGGTCATGCAAATTTGAGGAACAGCACCTCATATTTCACTGAGGCAGCTGACAACCCAGCGGTATGAACGTTGATTTCCATAATTTCAAGTGACCCTTGCATGCCCTCTCTCCCCTCCCCTTCCCCCCACTCTACTCGTCCTACTAGTTTCACTGTTCTCATCCATGTATCTCTTCATCATCACCCCTTCTCCAGCCAACAATGGGCCATCATTGGCACCACCCTTTCTTTGTCTTCTGTTCCCGACCTTGATTTGTTTTGGCCTTTTCCCACCTCCAATCCCTCCACCTCTATGTTTGCATGTTAGAAGGGTCTCAGCCTGAAACATTACCCATCCTTTTTGTCCAGAGATGCTGCTTGACCTGCTGAATTACTCCAGCACTTTATGTCTATCTTCGGTATATACCAGCATCTGACAGAAAGTCATGATATGGTGGTTTTAATACAACTGGCATTTTATCTGAAGCCTAAGAAATGATTTGCAGCATTTCACACGTGTGTTAGCTATATCATGGAATCACAGCCATACAGCATGGAAACAGGCCCTTTGGCCCAACTCGTCCATGCTGACCAAGATGCCCCATCCAAGCGAGTTCCATTTGCTTATGATTGGCCCATATCACTAAACCTTTCAGATACATGTACCTTTTGTTTAGTTTAGAGATACAGTGTAGAAACAGGCCCTCCAGCCCACTGTGTCTGCGCCGACCGTTGTTGTCGTGCCAACCAATTGTCCATAAATCAAGAGGTCCACTATGTTAAGTTTAGTTTAGTTTAGCAATACAGCATGGAAACACGCCCTTCGGCCCACCGAGTCCACACCGACCAGCGATCAGCCCGTAAACTAACACTCTCTCATACATCAGGGATAATTTTACAACTTTACCATAGCCAATTAACCTACAAACCTGTACATCTTTGGAGTGTGGTAGGAAACCGGAACTCCCAGAATAATTCCTTTCCAGCTGTTATCAGGGTGTCAGGGGTTATGGGGAGAAGGCAGGAGAATGGGGTTGAGAGGGAAAGATAGATTAGCCATGATTGAATGGTGGAGTAGACTTGATGGGCCAAATTTCCTAATTTTCCTCCAAACACTTATGAACGTATGGACAACAAAAAAGATTTCCACTGTGGTTGGCAAGGTTTCAACGGTCTTTATTGTCACGTGCACCAATTAAGGTACAGTGATATGCGAATTGCCATACAGCCATACGAAACAGAAAAAGCAACAAGACACACACCTACATAAAAGTTTACATAAACATCTACCACAGTGGATTCCCCACATTGCTCACTGTGATGAAAGGCAACAAAGTCCAACCCACTTCCTCTTTATTCTCACGCGTCAGGGCGATCAAAACTCCCGCGTCGGGCGGTAAAAGCTCCTGCGACTTGGAATTCCCGGTGGATCTCTGACCAGAGATCGCAAGCTCCGTGATGTTAAGTCTGCAAACACCCGCCGTGGTGCTCAGAGGTTGATCCCTGGCAAAGGGATTGCGAGCTCCGTGATGGTAAGTCGGCAAACACCCATGGTGGAGCTCTCAATAGTCGATCTCCAGCAAAAAAAACATTAGACATTAGGTGCAGGAGTAGGCCATTCGGCCCTTTGAGCCAGCACCACTATTCAATGTGATCATGGCTGATCATCCACAATCAGTACCCCATTCCTGCCTTCACACTATATCCCCTGACTCCGCTATCTTTAAGCTCTATCTACCTCTCTCTAGAAAGCATCCAGAGAATTGGCCTCCTCTGCTTTCTGATGCAGAGAATTCCATAGATTCCCAACTCTCTGGGTGATAAAGTTTTAACTCATCTCCATTTTAAATGACCGACCTTTAATTCTTAAACTGTGGCCCCTGGTTCTGGATTCCCCCAACATCGGGAACATGTTTCCTGCCTCTAGCGTGTCCAATCCCTTAATAATCTCATATGTTTCAATAAGATCCCCTCTCATCCTTCGAAACTCAGAGTATACAAGCCTAGCCACTCCGTTCTATCAACTTATGACAGTCCCTACATCCGGGAATTAACCTTGTAAACGTACGCTGCACTCCCTCAATAGCGAGAATGTTCTTCTTAAAATTTGGAGACCAAAACTGCACACAATACTCCAGGTGTGGTCTCACTAGGGCCCTGTACAACTGCAGAGGTACCTCTTCTGCTCCTATACTAATTTCCTCTTGTTATGAAGGCCAACATGCCATTAGCTTTCTTCACTACCTGCTGTACCTGCTTGCTTTCAGTGACTGATGAACAAGGACCCCCAGATCTCGTTGTACTTCCCCTTTTCCAACTTGACACCATTCAGATAATAATCTGCCTTCCTGTTTCTGCCACCAAAGTGGACAACCGCACATTTATCCACATTAAACTGCATCTGCCATGCATCTGCCCACTCACCCAACCTGTCCAAGTCACCCTGCATCCTCATAGCATCCTCCTCACAATTCACACCGACACCCAGCTTTGTGTCATCTGCAAATTTACCAATGTTACTTTTAATCCCTTCATCTAAATCATTAATGTATATTGTAAATAGCTGTGGTCCCAGCACTGTGCCTTGCGGTACCCCACTAGTCACTGCCTGCTATTCTGAAAGGGACCCGTTAATCCCTACTCTTTGTTTCCTGTCTGCCAACCAATTTTCTAGGAAAGAGGTACAATGAGAAGAAGGAAATGATGAAGTGGCCTTTGTTCGTTTCTTCATACTTGAGACATTATTCCTTTCGAGAAACTACAATGAATCCTATAAATAACCTACATGCTGCAGATATTGAAAAATGAGTACTTAATAACAACGTAGGTGTCAAGGAATTATCAGTTGCGGAGGTTTTGTTTGCAAGGAGGCTTCTGTTTGCACACACAGCAGTGGAGGTTTTGCTTCAGTGTCAGCTCATGCCTTGATAGATAGATTTCAGTTCTGCGGGGAGAGTTGGGCTTGTTCCCCTTTTTAGAAGTTTGAAGGGAGGCACAAAGTGCTGAAGTAACTCTGCCAGTCAAGCAACTCCCACGGAGAAAATGGATAGGTTATGTTTTTGGTTGGGACCCTTCTGCAGGCTGGTTTAGCGGGATGGGTGGGTGGAGAAAGAAAGCTGGAAGGGAGGAGGGGCAGGACAAAATGTGGCAGATAATAGGTGGGGGGGGGGGGGTGATAGGCAGATGGTTGGACAAAGGCCAGTGTTTAAAAAAATCAGGTGTGAGATCAAAGGATTGAAGAGTGGGAATTGTAAAGTCAGAGGAAGGAATGAAGGTGGAGGGGCGCATTAGGTAAAGGTTCCAGGAAGAGAGGGGGGAAGGAAATAGGGTAATGTGGGGGAGAAAAGAGAGTGATGGATTGTTAGAGGTTGCCTCAAATTGGGGAATTCAATGTTCATACTGTTGGATTGTAAGCTATCCAAGCAGAATATGATGTTCTGTTCCCCCAGTTTGTGTGTGACCTCACTCAGGCCCTGGACAGAAAGGTCAGTGTGGGTAGGAAGGAACTGCAGATGCTGGTCTATACCGAAGATTGACACAAAATGCTGGAGTAACTCTGCTAGTCAGGCAGCATCTCTGCAGAAAAGGAATAGGCGACGTTTGGGTTGGAACCCTTCTTCAGACTGGCATGGGAATGTGAAGGAACGTTAAAACCAACATCTCCAGTTCCTTGTATTTCTAAGGGTGAAGGAAGATTTGAGAAAGAGTTTTAAAACCAGGAGGGTTTATTAATCGTGGAAATGGAGAATGGGTTGATGGGGGAAAAACTGCTTCCACTTGTTCGAAGTCAGGAACAAGAGATCTTAAGTAATTTGCCAAGATACCATGTAAAATGGAGGATTTATTTTAAGAGGGATTCTTACAACACAGAAACACATTCTTCAGACTGCAAGACTATGCCAACCATCTTGCACCCATTTATACCAACCCAATTATTCTCCCCACATTCTCATCTATTTCTCCCAGATTCCACCATCTTCCTCTGCCTCAGAGGGCAGTGGAGGCAGGTTCTCTGGATGCTTTCAAGAGAGAGCTAGATAGGGCTCTTAAAAATAACGGAGTCAGGGGATATGGGGAGAAGGCAGGAACGGGGTACTGATTGGGGATGATCAGCCATGATCACATTGAATGGCGGTGCTGGCTCGAAGGGCCAAATGGCCTACTCCTGCACCTATTGTCTATTGTCTATTGTCTACCCCCACAAAAGAGCAGCACAGTGGCGCGGCTGCCTCACAGCTTCAGAGACTTGATCTGGGGTGCTGTCTGTGTGGAGTTTGCTCGTTCTCCCTGTGACCGCGTGGGTTTCTTGCAGGAGCTGCGGTTTCCTCCCACATCTCAAACACATTAAGTGTTACCTTGCTGAATGATGGATTCAGGGGGTGCATTCTTCTGTTCCTTACCTTTTTTCCACATTTTAAGAGTTTATCACATCCCCTGACCCATCCAGAAATATAAGATTTAAGACACAAAATGCTGGAGTAACTCAGCGGGCCAGGCAGCATTTCTGGAGAGAAGGAATGGGCAAAGTTTTGGGTTATCACCCTTCTTCAGACTGACGGCAGGGGAGTGAGCGGTACAGAAATAGAATGTACAGAGACCCTTCTTCAGACTGATATTAGGGGAGTGGATGGGACAGAGATAGAATGTAGTCGAAGACAATAAGACTGGTCGAGGAACTGGGAAGGAGGAGGGATGGAGAGAGGGAGAAAGCAAAGGTTAATTGAAGTTAGAGAAGTCCATGTTCATGCCGCAAGGAGGGTGTAAGCTCCCCAAGTGAAATATGAGGTGCTGTTCCTCCAATTTGTGCTGGGCCTCACTCTGATATTGGAGGAGGCCCAAGTCAAATAGGTCAGTGTGGGAATGGGAGGGGGAGTTAAAGTGTTGAGCAACCGGGAAATCAGGTAGGTTTAGGCTGACCGAAATTCATCCAAAATTTAATACGTGCTGAATTTTCAATTGTTTTACATTGTGGACTCATATCTGTTAATGATGGAGACACAGGGGACTGCAGATGCTGGAATCTTGAGCAAATTGGTGGGGTTATTACAAGTGCTGGAATAACCTCCTGGTCCAGGCATTATCTTCGGAGGGAATGGATCAGCTAAGTTTTGGGTTGGGACCTTTCTTCAGATTTTTCTTCGTCAGTCTGCACACAGCTTGATTCCATGAAATGCTTAGTTTTTGTTAGTTTAGTCTAGTTTAGTTTATTGTCACGTGCATTGTGGTACTGTGACAAACCTATTTTGTTGCGTGCTATCCAGTTAGCTGAAAGACTATACATGATTACAATCAAGTCAACAGTGTACAGATACAGGATAAAGGGAATTATGTTTAGGGCAAGATAAACGGCAGCAGAGTGACGCAGCTGTGGAGCTGCTGCATTACAGCACCAGAGACCCAGGGATCAATCCTGACCTTGCATGCTGTCTGTGTGGTTTTGTATGTTCTCCCTGTGACTGCGTGGGTTTTATCCGGCTGCTCAGGTTTCTGCCCAGACTCCAAACCCATACAGTTTTGTAGGTTATTCGGCTTTGGTAAACTTGTAAACTGTTCCTAGCAAGTAGGATACTGCTCGTTCACATGGTGATTACTGGTCGGCGCAAACACAGTGGGCCGAAGGGCCTATTTCCGTGCTGTATCTCTAAAGTAAGCCTAAAAAAAAGTTAAGTAATGTCCAATTGAAGATAGTCCAAGTGTCTCCAATGTGGTAGAGGTTCGGTCAGAATTGTTCTCTAGTTGGCGATGGTTTAATTGCTCTCTAGGATGGTTTGGTTGCCTGTTACTAGCCAAATCCTGTGTTTTATTGAAGGCACGTTGATGGGGAGAGAGCATTGGGGGAATAAAATGACCCTGTCCCACTTTTTTGAACATGTTGAAAATCCAGGCCCTCAAGGGAACCATTCTGAAGAAGAGTAAGCCCCTGTCCCATTTAGGAGACCTAAACAGCAACCTCTGGTGACCTTGCCCGCCACCCAAACAAAAATCAAGGTTGAGGTGACATGCAACCTCCTACCATGCATATGTTGAAAACCTTCCTCAACTATGAAGAAAACCGGCTTTGACTGGACCTGCGACAAAAAAATTATCGATTTTTAAAACGGCAACATATTTTTAGTCGAGGCCGGTTTTAAACATGATGGAAAAATAGCAGCAACCCAGATGAAGCCTCGACCACGCGGAAACTACTTTCGATCATTAGGGAGAGTGACCAAAACCTCTAGTGACCTCATGCAAACCTTGAGTGGCGGGCAAGGTCACCAGAGGTTACTGTTTAGGTCTCCTAAATGGGACAGGGGCTTACTCTTCTTCAGAATGGTTCCCTTAAGGGCCTGTCCCACTTAGGCTACTTTTTAGGCTACTACAGGCGACTAGGCTGTCACCACATGGTGGCCGGGGTGTTGCCTATATGGTCATGAGTAGTCTCCTCAGTCACACAAGGAATCTTAGCGTCTTTCTGGTCGCCGCTGGATTTTCGACATGTTCAAAACATTTTGGCGACAGTCAGTTGACGCCAGTGAGCGTAGCTTGACTGCTCCTGACATAGGTGCTGTTGTAGGTTGTCGCCAGGTGACATAGGCTATCGCCGGTGCTGCATCCTTCAATTAATCAATAAATCAATAACTAAGACTTTGGAAATTGGGATCGATCTACATGAATTGTTGCATTTGTATTGGCACCAAACGTGGTGAATAAAGGTGAGGCGTCAGGCCGGTTCAAACAGTCGTTTATTCAGGTTCGACACGTTAGGTTGGTGCGCTAACTATATTAACATTGTTGCTGTAGCTGAGTGAGGTTGTTCTCTCGTGCTCAGCTACCGGTTGACTAACTAGGTCTCGAGGTGAGATAACCTTAAGTACCCAGACATTCCCTCTAGCCCATGACGTCACATGCCCGTCCTCGTACCTCCTGATGAGGGTTCGACCATAAGTGGCGCGTGTATAGGCTGACGCCACAGACCCCCCCCCCCATCCAGAATCGGAGGAATAGCATGGTCGAGGGAGGCTCCTGCATGTGGGTCTGGGACACTCCGGGCGTAGGTCGGGACGGAGGGCCCACGGGCGCAGTGACACTCTGCGTGGGTGATCCCGAGGTACTGAGGGGTGCGAGGAGACCGATGCAAACACCGCCGGACGGAAGATACACAGTCGCATCTCCTCGACCAGCTAATGGAGAGTGTCCTGTGAAATACGGCTCCCAGCAATGTCTGGGAGACGTCGGCAACACTGGGGGGAGAAAAACCTAAATAAAATAAACAAACCATTTGCTGAACCTGGCATGGTGATGCAGTGAACACAAAATGAACAGAAACAACACAATTTACAGCGAGCAATCAGTGTCCAAAGTTCAAATTGTCCAGTGTCCATTGTGCAGGATAGGAAAGCTGTGCAGTGTTGCCTGACAGCCTCCGACCCGAATCAGGCGCTGTTGCTGATGGTCAGTCTGCAGTGACGGCATCCGGCCGGAAGGTGGACGGCAAGTTCGTAAGTTCGAGCTTATCAACCGGCCGGCCGCGGCAGCCATTTTTGTAGTCATGTGGCCGCTTGTTCAGGAAGTCGCGGCGGCCATTTTGCCAGCCAGCTGAAGCGGCGTTCACCAACAATTGAAGACCCCGGTGCTGGTCCAGACAGGCAGCCAGCGCCCAGGGATCTTTGGAGTCCATGCCAGTGAGGAGAAGAAGGGCGTCTTAGGCAGTCGCCCCAGGTAAGCCCGCCCTATCGTGCGGCTAGGCCCTGGGTAGCAGCTGGCGGGGCCAGGTGCAGTGCAGGTGGAGCGTGGCCGCGGTGAGGCCTGTTGCGGTGCCGGGTCTGGAGCGGTGAGGCCCGGTGCGGTGCAGGTGAGGTGAGGCCGGTGCAGGACCTGGAGTGGTGACACCCGGTGCAGTGCAGGGCCTTGAGCCGTGTTCGCGGTGCGAGGCTGGTGCCAGGTCCGTTGTCGGGAGAGGGAGAGCGGCAGGTACTCTCTCTGCTCCTGGGGCCGTCGGGCGTGTGTCGGCCTTGCTGTGGACAGGAGGCTGCTACGCTCGCAGCTCCTGCAGCAGCTGGTGGGGCAGCTGCAGCTGGTGAAACCTCTCCGCCCCGGTGGTCGGCTCTGGGCAGGTCATGCGGGGGAGCTCGGCGGCCGTCACACAAGGCCTGAGCAGTGTGGGGGTCGAATGCGGAGCCTGGTCCGTTGCCGGGAGCGGGAGAGCTCCGGTGAGCAGCAGCTGGTGGGGAAGAGGCGGCATCCCAGATGTAGCGGCATACCTTAATGCAGGGCCGGGTTGGCGACATCAGGTCTCCCGAGGCTGCGTGCTTCAGGAGAAATCCAAATTTCAATTTGGACAGTCGGGGGTCACCAATGTAGTGGCACCAAACATGGTGAATAATGGTGAGAGGTCAGGACAGTTCAAAGAGTCATTTATTCAGGTTAGGTTGGTGCGCTAACTATATTAACATTGTTACTGTAGCTGAGCGAGGTTGTTCTCTCGGGCTCAGCTCTCGGTCTCAGTTGACTAACTAGATCTCGAGGTGAGATAACCTTAAGTACCAGGACACTCCCTCGTACCTCCTGATGCTGAAGCCACATATTGTACATTGAGCTTAAACAATGGTTTAATTCAGTACTCTCAGATATATTTTACTTACATCATAATGGTAGTACAACCTGACTGATGAATGGTAATTATTTATATTCCCATTTGAGATCTGTACTAAATCTCTGTTCAGACTCAGAGTGCTGGTAGAATGAAAAATCTCTCCATTTTAATGTAAGGACCTATCCATGTTTATTTAGCACAAGAGAAAAGATAATTACTTCAAAATGTTGAGAGTTGGCACCACTTCTAATGGGTCTTAGTGGAATGTCTTTTGTTGAGCATATGTACGCTCATAATTAAAGGTGTAAAGGTGTAAAATGAGATCAGCTCAGATCCATATCCTGGTGTCTTCAGGTGTTTTGACTTCAAACGGTTCATTATGATGCAATCAGTTTTTTTTTTGACAAAATAATTCAGATAAGGATTTGGATTCTGGTGAATAATTACCATGTCTGAATGGGATAAGCGTGCTCATTTGCTTTTATTATTCCTTCAGTCCTTGGAGACTTCAATTGCAAACAGGCAGGTTCTGACAGTCTACACTTCTTACAGTGCTGAAGGATGTCAGCTGCCGGTGACACTGATCCCAGGCTTTGAGCAGCAGAGCTGTCATTTATTTTGTCTGGAAGGATTCTGATGACCGCCTTGGGTGATGTTCAGACATGGCTGACAGCTTCTTTACGCGGGCATTAGGACCCTCATTAGTAACAGCAAGGAGGCTAACACACTGACGATTCCACTGATTAAATTCTGGTGCCTTGGTTTGTGCAAGTTCAGAGACCCAGATTCAGTTCTGACCCTGATTGCTCAGTGTGAGTTTCCCCATCACCATAATCACCCAAATCCCTAAGGCGCTTTAGCCGGTGACTTTTTACTTTAGTTTAGTTTAGTTTCTACAGAGGAGCCATAGAAAGCATTTGGGCAAAAGGTAAGAAGTGTGAAATCACACCACCAGATTCAGGGACAGTTTCTTCCCAGCTGTTATCAGGCAACTGAATCATCCAACCACAACTTGAGTGCAGTCTTGAACTACTATCTATCTCATTGGTGATCCTCGGCCTATCTCATATCAGACTTTACTGGCTTTATTTTGCACTAAACATTATCCCCTTAACATATAGATACAGTGTACATGGCTCGATTGTAATCTTGTATTGCCTTTCCGTTGACACTAATTTAATGTTATCCAGCTTTCCGATTCACTCCCTACATATTAGGAAGCAATTTACAGAGGTTTCTTAACCTGCAAACTCCACATAGAAAGCACCCAAGGTCAGGATCGAACCCGGTTCTCTGGCCTTGTGAGCTCTACCAGCTGTGCCACGGTAAGACCGTGACTGGAGTCGGGGTTGTTCATAAGTTCAAGGAGCAGAATTAGGCCATTAGGCCCATCAAGACTACTCTGCTATTCAATCATGGCTGATCTATCTTTCCCTCTCAACCCCTTTCTTCTGCCTTCTCTCCATAACCCCTGTCACCCTTAGTAATCAAGAATCTGTCAATCTCCGCCTTAAATATATCCATTGACCTGGCCTCCTCTACTGTCTGGCAATGAATTCCAGATTCGCCACCCTCTGACATCGGGTTGCCAACTGTCCCGTATTAGGCGGGACCCCGTATGTTGGGCTAAATTGGTTTCTCCCATACTGGACCACCCTTGTCCCATATTTGACTGCTACTACTTGGGTCGAGGGGACTGTCGGGTCAGAGCGACGCGTCCGGCCCTGCCTCACCCGTCCCGACATAGGCCAGCCCATGGAGTGCAGCAACAGCGCCTCGCCCGTGGCCCCGTCGGTCGGCGCCTGGCCAGCTGTCCAACCTTCGGACCTTCGCTTACTGCCGACACCACCACCCCTCCTTCTCATGGGCGATCATCGGTTCATGAGTTGGATGGGGTGCCGGACTTTGCGCCCGATATCGCGCGGGCCAAAACTCCTCAGCTGGCCTTCCGGCTAGGCTGTCTGTGCAGTCCAGCACCCGGGACAACTCATCATTCACCCAGCCACGGCCGAGTCCGTCAACGAATTGCCGTTGGGAATTTGTCCCTTATTTTGACCTTTCTCCCTTATTTGGGAGTGAGAAAGCTGGCCACCCTACTCTGACTAAAGACATTTCTCCTCATCTCCTTTCTAACTGTACTTCCTTTTATTATGAGGCTGTGCCTTCTTGTCCTTATCCTCTCCACATCCACTCTATCCAGGCCTTTCACTATCTGGTATGGTTCAATGAGTTCCCCCTCATCTTGCTAAACTCCAGTAAGTACAGGCCCAGTGCCGTCAAACACTCACCATATGTTAACCCAATAATTCCTGGAATCATTTTCGTAAACCTCCTCTGGACCCTCCAATGGCTGCACATCCTTCCTCAGATATGTGGAAATCTGATGAAATTTCATCAGCCTTTCAGGTCCGAACTCAGCTTCTGCCTCTGCAGATGCTGCCTGACCTGCTGAATGTTTTCTGCTTCACATTTCTTCAGCCTCACCCACTGTCTCTGTCTCTCTATTATGCAGGTTTGTACCTGTTCAAAAGAGATTCTGTATTCACTGGAGGTACAGTCTGACTTGCTCTGACGGTTTCTTGAGGTTTGTTGGCATATCAAGATGATAAGGTGCCAAAGATTAAAAGATAAAGTTTAATTTGGCTGAGGAGTTGGGGTGGATTCACTAGGGTTTGCCCAGAGTCTGCAGACATTAATGAGAAAGCCTTTCTCACGAGAAAGTAAACTAATCAAGATAGTACACTGCTGTGAGGCAACCAAGAATCTGCACAGCCTTTAGTAGTCACAGTGTTAATCCTTTATCTGAACAGCAATATCTTCCTTTAAGACATGGTTTAAGGTGATTAAGGAACCAAAGGCAAAATAATTAGACACGCCAGCTGGTTAGGAGTTTGAACGCAGTATCTTCTGAGGGTGTGGAAACATATTCAATGGGATCTCTTTCAAAAGGGAAAAGAGAGAGAATGTGTAGGAAGGAACTGCAGATGCTGGCGTACACGAAAAATAGACGCAAAGTGCTGAAATAACTCAGCGGGTCAGACAGCATCTGTGGAGAAAGGAATAGGTCACGTTTTAGGTCGCGACCTCTCTTCAGACTGAGAATCACGGAAGAGGGTAACTAGAGGTACCTTGGCAGGCATAACAGGTTCATTAAAGAAGACTCAAAGTGCTGGAGTAATTCAGCGGGTCGGGCAGCATTTCTGAAGAACATGGGGAGGTGACGTTTTAGATTGGGCCCCTTGTTCAGAAGTTCATTGTTCTTTGAAAGGGTCAGCATGAAGATAGTAGACTGAATGGCATCCACCATTTCATAATCTATTAGAGGCCGAGACACTTCTTTGACTAGTGCCCAGGCATGGCGTAGGGTTGCTGTCTTTCCCAGAAGAAAGGATATTAATCCCTTTTTGCTTCTCCATAGTCATAGTCGTAGTCATAAAGAGTGAAAACAGGCCCTTCTGCCCATCTTGCCCATGCCAACCAGCATGCCCTACCTGCCTGTTTTTGGCCCATATACAGTACTTCTAAACCTGCCCGAGCCATGAATCTGTCTAAATTATTCTTTAATGTTGTGATAGTACCTACCTCAACTACCTCCTCCGGCAGATCGTTCCATACACTCATCACCCTTTGTGTGAAAAAGTTACCTCTCAGTTTCCCTTTAAATCTTTCCCCCTCACCTTAAACCTAACTCCTCTGGTACTCAATTCCTCGACCCTGGGAAAAGACTGCGCATTTCCCCGATCTATACCTCTCATATTTTAGTTTTTGTGGTTCAGCCTGAGATGATATCAGTATCTCAGGGGTGTTTATTTGTCAAATCCACAGGATACGAAACATAGAAACATAGAAAATAGGTGGAGGAGTAGGCCATTCGGCCCTTCGAGCCTGCACTACCATTCAATATGATCATGGCTGATCATATTGATCATATGAAAATCTTACTTGCACCTCCTCCAAGCTAATCTTCAGTATCTGCTGTTCCAGATGTGGACTCCTACATATGGGCGAGACCAAGTGCAGACTGGGCAACCACTGCGCTGAATACCTTCGCTCAGTCCGTCTTGGCCTATGCGATTTCCCAGTTGACAAACACTTTAACTTCCCCTCCCATACTGTCCTTTCTGTCCTAGGCCTCCACCACAGTCAGAGTAAGGCCAAACACAAATTTGAGGAGCAGCACCTCGTGTTTCGCTTGGGCAGCTTACAACCAAGAGGAATGAATATTTTCTCGAACTCCAAATAACCCTTGTATCCACTCTCTCTCCGTCCCTTGCCCCCGCCCTAATGGTCAAATTAGTTCACTGTCGCCCTGTTGAGTTTCACTGTTTGTATTACTCGTTATCACCTTCCCCACAGCCAACAATGGACTCCCTTTATGGGCTCCACCTTTCCTTGATCATCATTGCTGGCTTTGATCTGTCTTTATGCATATCTTTCACTAATTTGTTTTATGTACCTTTTCATATCTCTCAGTTCTCTCTCCCCGGACTCGTAGTCTGAAGAAGGGTCTTGA
This sequence comes from Okamejei kenojei, assembly GCA_035221665.1. Taxonomy (NCBI): domain Eukaryota; kingdom Metazoa; phylum Chordata; class Chondrichthyes; order Rajiformes; family Rajidae; genus Okamejei; species Okamejei kenojei. Next base: position 56,939,053 of record CM069131.1, read on the forward strand.
CCCGAAACATCACCTATTTTCTCCAGAGATGCTGCCTGACCCGCTGAGTATCTCTTTAATCAGAGATGGGGGTCTGAACGTAATGCATCAAAATCATCTCAGAGCGTGGTCCCAATTCTGCTGATTTTAATCAAGTGTGTTGACAGGTTATAAGAAGGTTCATAATAAAGAAAAATGAGGCCAGACGTCTTTCTCTTCAATAATAAAATAAAACTTGACATGTGATGACTGATGGACTGTTTAGATGGACATTAAAGACCACACATTGTCCTTTGAAGAAGGACGTGGGTGTTCTAACGATGTGCATCATATTTTCCTCAAATCAAATAGGTAAATCTCTCTCTTCTGTCTCTGGATCCTTACTGTGTGCAAATCATTTGCTACATTGGAGCAATCATCAGACTTCAGTCAGTGAGAAATCTTATTGGTATAAACTTTTTTTTTGAGGTTGTCGATCAGCAGGGGACATCGTTATATAAAAGCAAAGGAAATCTGTATCACTGTTAGCAATGACTGGGAAATTATCTCAATTAGGGATGAAATAATCTGCTGGTATACCGTGGTGCGGTAACGACTTGTTATAATTATGCTTTTGTTTAACCGTTGTTAGTTCTCTTCTTTAGCTTATTCCTACTGTTTAGTTTATTGGGTGGCATGGTGCTCAGCAGTAGAGTTGCTGCCTTGCAGCTCCAGAGACCCAGGTTCGATGAGAGCATAGCAATAAGGAGCAGGAGTAAGAGACCTTGACCCTTGACTCTGCTCCACCATTCAGTGAGATCATGGCTGAGGGAATGCTGTATGGCCATAGATGCCGAGTTTCACATGTGCTACTAACCCTGGCTCAACGCCCCTCCATGATATGGCATGGTGGCACAGTGGTTTGAGTTTGATTTTGATTTATTCTCATGTGTACCAGGGTGCAGTGAATAGCTTTGTTTGCTTGCTAACCTGTCAGCAGAAAGACAGTATTTGATTGTAATCGAGCCGTCCAAAGTGTACAGATACATGATAAATGGAATAAAATGAATAACAAGTGGTACGAGATAAAGTCCAAATAAAGATAGTCTAAGGGTCTCCATTGAGGTAGATGGGCTGCCCCTTAGTTTTTCATAGAATGGTTCAGTTGCCTGATAACAGCTGGGAGGAAACTGTTCCTGAATCTGGAGGTGTGTGTTTTCACACTTCTATACCTTTTCCCGATGGTGGAGGGAAGAAGAGGGATTTGCTGGGGGGCGACTCATCCTTGATTATGCTGGTGGCCTTGCCAAGGCAGCATTAGGTGTACATGGAGTCAAAGGTAGAGTCACAGTGTAAGAGACCCCTAGTTTCGATCATGACTACAGGTGCTGTCTGTATGGAGTTTGTCCGTTCTCCCCTTGACCATGTGCGTTTTCTCCAAGTGCTCTGGTTTCTTCCAACACTCCAAAGACGTAGGTTCATTGGCTTCTGTAAATTGTCCATAGTGTGTAGGATAGTGCTAGTGTATGGGATGATCATTGGTCGGTGCTGATTCTACTGGTATTATTTCACTTTCCATATTAAAACCAGTAGAGAATTGGACCAGTAGAAACCAGTAAGACTCTACCGGTTTTAGCTCTTCTGGTTTCTATTGGAATTTCGACCTGGGGACTCAGTAGGCCTGTAAATAGCTTGTTCTAAGCTTCCCCCCAGTCTAGTTGAAGTCAATAAAATACTGAGTCATGCACTTGCGCATCTAAACTTTAATTTGGAAAAACACAATAACAGTTCCCACTACTATACCTAACCACCGCGGGCTCGATTCTTGTACCTGCCTGGCCAAGCCCTCCTAGCCTCGTGCAAGCACTGACACTCCAGAAGGTCACGCAGTCCTAAGCGATCTCCCAGAAGATCGACACAGGACCTTGTGGGAGCTACCTTTTATAGGTCCCCGAAGCTTGAGGGCCCGAACCACATGGGGGTGGTCTCCATACAGTCCAATAACAGATATCGGTTCACACAGTACATGATAGACATTTCCCTAACCCAATCATACAGTAACTAATACAATGTATTCAAACGGAGCTTCTGGAAGGAAGCAAACAAGAATAAACATTGAAACATGTGCCCTGAGATTCAAACAGTTTTTCCAACATTCAACAGTTCGACCAATCATCAACCAACAGGATGACCATCTTGCAACATTATTTATACTAGTTACAATACCCTTGCAGCGATCCAATCGAAATGATGCATTTAGGGTTTGTTTGCAAAACTGCTGGCGTACATTTTAGTTGGTGTACAGAAACTGCTGGTATACATTTTATCAATTTATGAGAAACAAAGAGAACAACTGGACCCCTCACCATCCTGCATACCAGTCTGAGGCTAGACTGGTTGACGCCATCCAAAGCCTGTAAATTTCAGCTGACAAGGATTAAGCATTTCTGACAAGTGCAGGGATCCTCCATTTTATGGTGTCTTTAATTTGTATTAACGGGCCAAAGGGCCTATTTCCACACTGTATCTTTAAAGTTTAAAGATACACTGGCACAGATCTACCATCGTCAAGCTGGGAGTTCATTTTGCAACTGCTGGTGTTTACCTGTGGAACTGTTCAGGGTTGCTGAGCAGAGATGCCAGTCCAAAGCTTAGCACAGCACAACTGATGGGCCGACTGTTTCCCACCATTGGTCTTCCCATGGAGTCAAACTAAGTAGGATGAGCTTCCACAGATTTCCCAGCACTTAGATTGGCAATTCTGCCAACTGAACCTGTTCCAAGTGAGCCTGGCACAAAACCAGTGGGCCTATTGATTTTAATGTGAAAAGTAGACTGCAAAGGGAATGGTAAACTGTAGGTAATTTCCATTTTTTAATGCAATTAACTTAATTTAAATGTACCTCATTGTTTTTTATTTCTTTCATGGAGTTTTAAGTCTTTTCTAATTTTTCCAGTGTTTCTGGCAGTATATTGAACAGTTTCTGTGTGTTTTGAATGTTAAAGACGCATTGTGATTTTTAATCTCATTGACAGATATAACAGCAGGGAGAGCCTTTACTTAAATGTGCTGAGTTTATTCTGGAGCATGTTTAGCACAATCATCTGGGAATTAATTTCTAGCCTGTCATCTCCCACTCTGTTCGGAGACCCACCAACATCCAGAAAGGTGCGATTAATGATAGTCCAAGAGTCTCCAATAAGGTAGATGGTAATTTAGGACCGCTCTCTACTTGATGGTAGGATGATCCCAGCGGGGAAGAAATTGTCCCTGAATCTGGAGGTGTGCGTTTTCACACTGTACTTCTCGCCTGATGGGAGAGGGGAGAAGAGGGAATATCCAAGGTGAGACTTGTCCTTGATTATGCTGGTGGCCTTGCCGAGGCAGCATGAACTGCAGATGGAGTCAATGGAAGGGAGGTTGGTTTGCATTATGGTCTGGGCTGTGTCCACATTTTTCTGCAATTGTTTGTGGTGTTGGTTAGAGCTTTTCCAAAGCCATGCTGTGATGCATCCCTCTAAAATACTTTCTGCAGTGTGTCTTGAGAAGTTGGTGAGATTTGTTGGGGACATGCTGAACTTCCTAAGACCTCTAAGGATATAGAAACATAAGAACATAGAAAACAGGTGCCGGAGTTGGCCATTCGGCCCTTTGAGCCAGCACTGCCATTCATTATGATCATGGCTGATCATCCAGAATCAGTACCTTGTTCTTGCTTTCTCCCCATATCCCTTGATTCCATTAGCCCTAAGAGCAATATCTAACTCTCTCTTGAATACATCCAGTGAATTGGTCACCATTGCCTTCTGTTGCAGAGAATTCCGCAAATTCACAACTCTCTGGGTGAAAAGGTTTTTCCTCATCTCAGTCCTAAATGGCCTATCCCTTATTCTTAATATATCTAGCCTGTCCAATACCATAAGAATTTGATATGTTTCTATAAGATATCCTCTCATCCTTCTAAATTCCAGTGAATATAAACCCAGAATATAAGCCCATCTGTTGGTGTGTTTGTTACTCCCTCTTCTCTCCTCTCCCGTTGTGTGGAATATGGAAATGTTTGAAAGGACATATCACCAGATAGAGCTGCCAAAGTAATCAGGGACTACTCACACCCGGGTTATTCTTGCTTCTCCCACCTCAGGTAGAAGATACGCGATAAGCTTAAACGCATCACCAACAGATTTAGAAGCATCTTCCTTGCTGTTACCAGACTACTGAATGGTCCTCTCATGAGATAGGGTGTAGTTCTAATCTTCCAAACGACCTCATGACGTAAGGACACAGTGGCACACCGGTAGAGTTACGGCGTCAGAGACCCGGGTTCAATCCCGACTGCAGGAGATTGTACATTCTCCCTGTGACCATGTGGGATTCATCTGGGTGCTCTGGTTTCCTCCCACACTCCAAAGACGTACAGATTTGGAGGTTAATTGGCTTTGGTAAAAATTGTAAATAGTCTCTAGTTTGTAGGATAGTGCTAGTGTACGGACGGGGGTGATCGCTGGTTGGCAGAGACTTGGTGGGCCAAAGGGCCTGTTTCCACGCTGTATCTCTAAAGTCTAAAGACGCAAAGTGCTGCGGTAACTCAGCAGGTCAGGTATCATCTCTGGGCAACATGGACAACCATGTATATCTTTGTTCTCCAGAGATGCTGCCTGACCCACTGAGATATTCCAGCATTTTGGGTCCTATTGTGTAAACCAGCATCCGCACTTGCATGTTTCTACCTCATTACCTCATTACATACCTTGGACTTTTTCCCTGTAAATCTAACGCTATAATACTATATTCTACAGGCTGTTTTTTTTCTGTTTGCACGATCTGTTATGCTTGTGTATGGTTTGATGCCATTCATATATAGTATGATTTGACCAGACAACATGCAAACAAAAGCTTTTCATTGCATTTGGGTACACATGACAATAATAAACCAATAACGGCACCAAGAAATAGGCACACAGGAGAGTCAAGTGATTAAGAAGAGAAGGCCTGTAAAGATCAGAAATATATAAGTTTTGACAAATTGTCTGTTTCTGTAAATTTCACACAAGGTAACTGTACCGCAGCATTCCCATAGTGTTATTATCCCTGTTGAAGATTTGAGTCCAGCATTACACATACTATCATCTTTCTCTTGTAGCCGTACTGACAAAAGATGACAGGGAGGAGATCATCTCACGCTTTGCTATTTGGAAATGAATCATTGAGGAATATGGAGAATTCTTTTTGGAAGACTGTTTTTCTATTTTGTGTTGAGACATGAGAATTAAGGGACAGAGGTTTCAGGGTAACGTGAGGGGGAACTTCTTTACTCAGAGGGTGGTGGCTGTATGGAATGAGCTTCCAGCAGAAGTGGTGGAGGCAGGATCGATTTTAACATTTAAGAGTAAAGTGGATAGGTATATGGACGTGAAGGGAATGGAGGGGTATGGTCTGAGTGCAGGTAGATGGGACTAGGGGAAAACAAATGGTCGGCACGGACTAGAAGGGTCGAGAGGGCCTGTTTCCGTGCTGTAATTGTTATATGGTTATATGTTATATGGTTATATGGTGTTGCTTGCTTGCAGCACTTTGGTTTGACAGCTCCCTGTGACACCCCAGCTAAGATTAGTAACTCTGTGCATGTGTGGAGTCTTGAATCTCTTTCCTTACATTTCATGCCTTATGGACCTAAATCTACTATCACACAGCAGCTGGTCGCAGAGTTTTGTTTTAAATAATAAGCTTTTGAGCTCTGTAAACAGTTCTTGGACTAACTATAGACACAAAGAACAAAAAAAAAGACACAAAGTGTTGGACTAACTCAGGAGGTCAGGCAGCATCCCATGAAAACTTGGAAAGGTGACATTTCAGATTGGGGAACCTATAAACACAAGGAACTGCATCTTGTGTATAAGACCCAGGAATCTTGTGTATAACGCAAAGTGATGGTCTAACACAGCAGGTTAGACAGCATCTCTGGAGAACATGGATAGGTGATATTTTGGGTCTTAAGAAGGGTCCCAAACTGAGATGTCACCTATGTCTTCAGATGTCCTCCAGATATGCCACCTGACCTGCTGAGTTACTCCAGTACATTGTTTTCTACCTCAGACTAATGGACTTGAACATTTGTTTAAGCATGTTTTTGGTGAGCAATCCTTGGTAGAAGCTGACAAATCACCTTAATTTAGTTTAGAGATACAGCATGGAAACAGGCCCTTCGGCCCACCAAGTCTGCGCCGACTAGCTATCCCCATACACCACCACTGTCTTGGAATATGGAAGGTAACCCGGAGAAAACCCACGCAGTCATGGGGAGAATGTACAAACTCCATAAAGACAGCACCCGTAGTCAGTATCGAACCCGGGTCTGTGGCATTGTAAGGCATCAACTCTACCACTGCGCCAGCATGCCATCCTGAAGAAAAAACACAGAGTGCCAGAGCAATTAAGCGGTGGAGGCAGCATCAGAGAAGGGAATAGACAGGCAACTCAGCAGACGAGGCAGCACGTGGGGAGAGTAAATTTCTCGCCACAGATGCTGCATTGACACGTTGAGTTCCACAGGCAATTTGTGTTGGGCTCAAGATTCCAGCATCTGCACTTCCGGGTGTCTTCCTTTTGCACTAAACTTGGTTACGTCTGGAATAGGAAATGGGTGAAGATTAGAGTATCTAGTCCGTCCTCCATTCACTGAAATTAAAAACAATTACAACCTCTATAATTCACTTCCATTCACATTCTGAAATTGAACAATACGCAAGCATGGATCAAGCTTTAAGGATTGCACTGGAGTATGTTACACATACAGGATATCATTTGGATTATGGCAAAACATTTTTTTTTTAGAAATACCCAAGAGGTTTGATGATGGCAGGGCCACAGAAGCAGTCGATATGGTCTTCAGCAAGGCTTTTGACAATATTCCACATGGTAGGCTGCTCTGGAAGGACCACAGGAGATCTAGGGAGAGCCTTCTAACTGGAAACAGAATGTGTAGAAAGGAATTGCAGATGGTGGTTTATGAGTTGCTCCTGCATGTTGTGTCTCATTGGTGGTCACTCGAAATGAGTATGACTGTCCTCTTTTGGGAGGATGCCTGTGCGTGACTTTGTTTAACGTGGGGAGACTGGTGCACAGACAGCCACCACACGGTTATTGACAGATCTGGGTCAGGATCCAGTGGCATGGAATCCAAGACGACCGGGGACCCTTTTCTGCTGCAGCCTTCATCCACCTTCTCAGCCGTTGTGACGCTCCACTAAGGTCAGCCATCGTCCTCCGCCTGTTCACCATTGAGGTCTTGGTTGCATCGCTCCTTGTCAGGGACCTTCCCCTCGATCTTACCGCCATGGGTGGCCCTACCAGGACCATAGCTCCAGACGGCACCGCTTTCAGGATCTCAGGTCCACACAAGCTTCTCCACCACAACAAGGTGACAATCCACGGAGATTGGTCTATAACTGGAAAACATAATTGGTTTCATGGAGGGAAGTGGAGGGTGGTGGTGGAAGGTTGTTTATTGCACTGGAATAAGGTACTTATGGTGTGTGACAGTGGTCGGTGGTGGGTCTGTTGTTTGTATCAATGATTTGGATCAGAATATATAAGGCGTGATTAATAAGTTTGCAGATGCCACTAAAATAAGTGGTATCATGGACAGTGAAGATGGTTAGTAAGAATTACGCCAGGATCTTGAACAGCCAGGCAAGTCGGATGCAGACTGGCAAATGGACTTTAATTCAGATAAATGTGAGATGTTACATTTTAGGAAGTCAAACCAGGGAAGATCTTCACAGTGAACTACAGGGAGTGCTGTGGAGCAGAACAATCTAGGAGTCCAATTACATTGTTCACTGAAAATGGTGTCACAAATAGAGAGGTGAGTCTTTTGGTACGCTGGCCTTCATTACTCAGTTAATTGAGTATAGTGGTTGGAAAGTTACGTTACAGTTGTTTGTTATTGATGAGGTCCTACTAGGAGCATTGTGTTCAGTTTTGATCACTGTTTAGGAAAGATGCCATTAATTTGGAAAGAGTACAGAGCTTAGGTGCATAGATAGGGTGAATGCACATTGTCTTTTTCCCAGAGTAGGGGAAACAAGAACTAAAAGGTACAGGTACATGTACGTGGAAGGTAAAGGTTAAGAGGGATATGAGCCATATGCAGGCATATGGGACTAGATTAGATAGAACATCTAGGTTGGCATGGATGAATTGAATCAAAGGCCCTGTTTTTGTGGTGTATGACACTCTGATTCTATGAACTGTTCAACGGTATAGTTAAAGTTAGTTCTTTCACTTTAAAGGACTAAGATGCTCGACAGCATCCCAGTGTGCCAATACTACATTATCATAGAGAAATAAAATCTTTAAGTGTGCCATTAATTCACATTTGCAAGATGTTAAGATTGATTTATCTACCTCCGTGTGTCTTAGGGCTTTCAGCATTTCCTCAACTGTAATTTGGACTGCCTTCAAGATGTCAGAGTTAACTGTCCCAAGTTCCCTTGTCTTTATGTTCATGTCTTTCTCCATCCTAAAATAGAGGAGAGATATTTATTGAGGACCTTTCCCATCTCCTGCGGCTCTACTCATAGACAACTAGTTTTGCTTCTGAGGGAAGGCCTCAACCTGAAACCACACCCATCCTTTTTCTCCAGAGATGCTGCCTGACCCGCTGAGCTACTCCAGCACTTTGTGACTATCTTTTTGTTTTTGAAGGACCCGATTTTTTCTCTAGTTACCCTTTTCCCCTCATTATACTTAGGAAAATCTCTATTGATTCTTCTTAATCTTATCTACAAGAGCTAGTTCTTTCCCCTTTTAGCCCTGATTTCCCTTGGTCATATTGCCGATCCACTTATCACCGCCCAATGGGTAGGCCACCCTACCGACTAGGAAAATAGTTATTTTATTTAGTGAGAAACTGTCATTGCCCTGTATTATATACTTTTAACTAGACCAAGAAAAATTGGAACTAATGGCCAACTGGATAATAAACCTGCAAAAATATAACAAAACATTTTTTGCCAAGTCTTGATTCTGAAAATTGGAGGAGAAATTTGTGATTTTGAGTCAAGAACAAGAGGATATAGGTTTACGCTGAGGGGGAGAAAGATTTATTAGCTACCAGAGGAGGTAGTTGAGGCAGGTTGTATCACAACGTTTAAGAAACATTTGGACAGGTACATGGATGGGATAGTTTTAGAGGGATATGGGCCAAACGCAGGCAGGTGGGATTCGTATAGATGGGGCATGTTGTTTGGGAGTGGGCAACCTGGGCCGAAGGGCCTATTTCCTATGTATGACTATGACTCTATGATTTGTTATTGTTGCTTTGTGTCAATGAGAGTCTTAGTTGCGGATTGTACACTGACTTTGGCAATGGTTTCCATTTCGTTGGAAGCAAATGTACAGGAGCTCAAAAGCTGCTATTGTCAAATACTCTCATGGACATAGGAAATGGAGGGATTGTGGATTATGTCTTGGCATCATTTTTGGCATGGACATGGTGGGTCAAAGGGCCTGTTCCTGTGCTGTACTATACTGTTCTATGTTCTCATAACTACCTAGAGCCAACAGCCACAGATACATTTCATCCCTCCACCTCCCCACAAGTTATTTTAATAGAATTAATTGCAGAGAGCTCAATCCAAGGCTGATCATCTTCAGTAAATGATTCACATAGAAATTAGAGTGTGATTTGATTTATGTCATAGATTAATATATCCCTCCCCCGTGATGTTACCCTTGCAGTTAACTCTCATGGTAACCGGGTCGATATGGATGGATGAAAATGGCATTGGGCAGCAGGTGTAAAAATGATGTTATCAGCAATGCAGAGAAAATCTGGGGCATGATTCTGCTAACAGCTGAACCTTGATCTTACCCAAGCAATTTGTCGTTGATGGTTTCAAATTCCCTTATGTTATAAATATTCAATTGGTGCGTTAATTCTATCTGATCTACGCCAAAGCAAACAAGTGATTAAAGATGGATTTAAAATCTGGGAGGAGAGGGAAATCCCTCAAGAAAACAGGCGTGATACATGGTGCTTTGCAATTGAAATTTTTGTATAGTACAAAGCAGGTCATAGAGTCATAGATTCATACAGCGTAGAGACTAGCCCTTTGTCCCAACTTGTCCATGCCGACTAACATGCCTCATCTACACTAGTTCCACTTGCTTGCATTTGCCCCATATCCTTCTAAACCTATCCTATCCGTGTACCTGTCCAAATGATTTTTAAACATTGTGATAGCACCTATCTCAACTACCTCCTCTGTCAGCTCGTTCCGTACACTCATCACCCTTTGTGTAAAAAAAAGTTGCCCCTCAGGTTCCTATTATGTCTTACCCCCTCCCGTCACCTTAAACCTATGCACTCTGGTTCTTGATTCGTTAACTCTGGTTAAAAATCTCTGCTCATTTACCTCTCTATTCCCCTCATGTTCTTATTTGCCTCTATGAGATCACCCCTCATCCTCCTATGCTCCAAGATCATGAACGATTGCAGAAGTTGGATGACTTTCATCTGTCTGCATTGATGTACATGAGATCAGATGGAACTGAGAAAGGATTACCTTAACGAGTGGGGGTCTGTGTCAATGAGCATATTTAGGTACAGTGGTCTCATTTATGTGACCTAGACTCAGACATAAGGCAATAGGGTGGATGAGGGTTGACCAACTCAATTAATAGAAATGACAGAGGACTGATTGGCACAACTCAAATGCTAATTAACATTTTGTACCCCACTGAAGTGAAATTTAACCATATGATCTGACAAAAATGTTACTGAACCTAGACACAGGAGGTTGAGGGGAGACCTGATAGAAGTATATAACATTATGAGAGGCATAGATAGTGGGGATAGTCAGAACCTTTACCACAGCGTGAAATATCAATGGCGAGAGGTCTTAGCTTTAAGGTGAGAGGGCCAAAGTTTAAAGGAGATGTGCGGAGCAGATTACCCAGAGGGTGGTGGATGCATTGAACATGCTGCTAGGGTTGGGTGGTGGAAGCAGAAATGATAGAGGCTTTTACATAGGCGTGGATTTGCAGAGAATAGAGGAATATGGATAACGTGAGGGCCGAGGAGATAAGGTGAGCCTGCCAATATGGTATGGACATTGCGGGGGAAAGGACCTGTTCGTGTGCTGTACTGGAACAGGAAGGAACTGAGATGCTGGTTTACACCAAAGTTTGACACAAAAAGCTGGAGTATCTCAGCAGGCCAGACAGAATCTTTGGAAAAAAGGAATAGGGGACACTTCATGTTGCGACCTTTCTTCAGACTGAGAGTCAGGGGAGAGGGAAAGGAAGGATGTAGGTATATGGAGTGAATGAATCAAAGATATGCAAAAAGAAATGATGATCAACGAAAGGAAGAGCCCACAATGGTCTATTGTTGGCGGTGGGGAAAGTGATAGCGAGATTTGCAAACAGTGACACTCAAAAGGACGTGAGTGAAACTGGTATGACGATTAGGGTCAAGGAAGGGCACAGAGAGGGGGGTTGCAAGGGTTACTTGAAGTTAGAAAAATCAATTAGCAAATTACATCAGCAAATTTGCAGGTATCACAACGCTGGGTAGCAGAGTGAACTGTGAAGAGGAACCTATGAGGATGCAGGGTGCCTTGGACAGGTTGGGTGAGTGGGAAGATGCATGGCAGATGCAGTTTAATGTGGATACATGTAAGGTTATCCACTTTGGACGCAAGAATAGGAAGGTAGATTATTATCTGAATGGTGTCAAGTTAGGAAAAGGGGAGTACAATGAGATCTGGGTGTCCTTGTTCATCAGTCACTGAAAGTAAGATGCAGGTACAGCAGGCAGTGAAGAAAGCTAATGGCATGTTGGCTTTCATTATGAGAGGATTTGCGTTTAGGAGCAAGGACTACTGCAGTTGTACAAGGTCCTGCTGAGACCACACCTGGAGTATTGTGTGCAGTTTTGGTCTCCAAATTTGAGGAAGAACATTCTTGCTATTGAGGGAGTGCAGCGTAGGTTCACGAGGGTAATTCCCAGGATGGTGGGACTGTCATATGTTGAAAGAATGGAGCGACTGGGCTTGTTTCCACTGGAATTTAGAAGGATTAGAGGGGATCTTATTGAAACATATAAGATTATTAAGGGATTGGAGGCAGGAAATGTTCCCAGTGTTGGGGGAGCCCAGAACCAGGGTCCACGGTTTAAGAATCGGGGGTAGGCCATTTAGAATGGAGATGAGGAAAATCTTTTTCACCCAGAGAGTTGTGAATCTCTGGAATTCTCTGCCTCAGAGGGCAGTGGAGACCAATTCTCTGGATGCTTTCAAGAGAGAGTTAGATAGAGCTCTTAAAGATAGTGGAGTCAAGGGATATGGGGAGAAGGCAGGAACGGGGTACCGATTGTGGATGATCAGCCATGATCACAGTGAATGATGGTGCTGTCTCGAATGGCCTACTGCACCTATTGTCTATTATCTAATATTCATTACCGTTCTACATAGTTCTATGATGTTGCTATCTGTTGACATAGACAATGCCTTATCTGCCACATCTTCACTGAGTGGTTCCATTGCAAGAACCTCCTTGCAAAACCATGTCTGTCCTCAGATACTTGATTCTCAATTCTTGATTAGTACGGGTGTCAGAGGTTATGGGGAGTAGGCAGGAGAATGCGGTTAGGAGGGAGAGATAATTCAGCCATGAATGAATGGCCTAATTCTGCTCATCACTTATGACCTTCTGACCTCATTGTAGTATGGAGTATGGAGAGTCTGTAAGAGATTATGAGCACCCTGCTTTAGTCAGCAATCAACATCAGCAAAAATGTTCTGTATTTCCAAACATCTTTCATACTCAGAAGCATTCAAAACCACGCTGGGATGTGAAAATTGAAGTAACCCATTATAATTACTTCATTAAAAAAGAAGAATTAAAAACATTTAAGTGAACTCAATAATACAGAAAATGAATGCTACCTAATGCTTTGAGGTATTTTGGTCCCTTCTCAATCATTCGCTCTGTTGAACCGGATGGAGAGACTGCTTCGGCATCAGGTCTGACTGTGGGTTTAAGTTAAGCATGTGGATTCCCCCAGTGCCAGTGCTGGCAAATTGTAGGTTGTTTGCCCTTCTCTGCAGTTCAGCTTTGAAGCACATCATCAGGAACTCCAGCAGACATGTGCCAGGAAGCTTGGGACTTGGTTTGTACGATCTAGGAGCAGAATTAGGCCATTCGGTCCATCGAGTCTACTCCGCCATTCAATCATGGCTGATCTATCTTTCCCTCTTGATCCCATTTTCCTGCTTTCTTCCGTATCCTTTGACACCCTTACTAACCAATAATCTGTCAATCTCTGCTTTAAAAATACCCAGACTTGACCTCCACAGCCGTCTGCAGCAATGAATTCCACAGATTCACCATCTCCTTTCTAAAGGCACGTTCTTTTATTCTGAGGTTACGTCCTCTGGTCCTTGACTCTCCCACTGGTGGAAACATCCTCTTCACATCCACATTTCTGGGTCCCTACGGGAGTCCTTCCATGGCCTGTGAACATTCTTGGAGATCATGATTAATTGTATTCTCCGCTCCTTGAGATAAAGGGTGAAATATGAGCATTTCTGGGGGAAATTCTGGCTACATGGAATGTAGAACTGTGCAACACAGGAGCAGGCCCTTCACCCCACAAAGCCTGTGCTGTAGGCATATCCATGTGCCATTATTGTACAAACCCCTAATGTGTAAAAACATGCCCGTACATCTCCTTTAAAATTAGATCATATTCCCAAACTTGCAGAAGTGATGACAGCATTTATTACTGTTGTTCATTCATTAATTGGAACTTTTTATTTATTGAAGGGATGCCACAAGACTGTAAGTGAGATTTGAGAGGGATCTTAGGGGCAACTTTTGAATTTAGAGAGTAAGCTGTATCTGGAAAGAGCTATCAAAGCTGATATGATTACAACTTTCAAAAGACATTTGGTCAATAGATGGAAAGGGTTTAGGGGGATATGGGTCAAATGCAGGCAAATGCATTTAACCCAAAATGCCAACATGGTTCACATGGTCAAGGTGGATCAAGATCATGGATAATCAGCCATGATCACATTGAATGGCAGTGCTGGCTTGAAGGGCTGTATGGCCTACTCCTGCACCTATTGTCTATTGTCTATCGTCTATTGTCTATTGTCTAAGGCTCTTGTTTTGTTGCTGTTTTACTCCATGACTCTTTCACTCCTAATTTGTATTCTAGTTTAGGCAGTTTTAAAAACAACTTTTTTAAGAGCAAGTTTAGTGTCAATTCAGAGTTGTCTTTCATCGTGGAGCCACAAGGAACTTCAGATGCTGGAATCATAAGTAAAATGTAAATTGCTGGAGTAACTCAGTGGGTCAGGCAGCATCTATGGAGGGAATGGGCAGGTGACAGTTTTTGGGTCGGGACCCTTCTTCTTCAAAGTAGCAGTACTTTGAGGAGATTCTACAGCGGAGCTGAAAATGGAGACACAAGGAACTGGAGACGCTGGAATCATGAGGAAAGCTTGAGTTTTAAATCATAATCGGCTTTATTCTGTAGCTTCGTGAGACAAGATCACGGTGAAGGGGAGAGGTCATGCACATTTAGGGCAGTGAGTGCATTCCATATCTGGCCAGGTTTGTCCTGAAAATTCAAAGTCATTAATATATTTTGATATTTTAGGAATAGTTTCAGCTTCTCAGCTCAGTGGTGGAGTATTGTTGTGTGGTTTGATGTATTAGAGTCATAGAGTGATACAGTGTGGAAACAGGCCCTTCGGCCCAACTTGCCCACACCACCAACAATGTCCCAGCTACACTAGTCACACTTGCCTGTGCTTGGTCCATATCCCTCCAAACCTGTCCTATCCATGTACCTGTCAAACATTTTCTTAAACAATGGGATAGTCCCAGCTTCATCTCTGGCAGCTCCTCTGGCAGCTTGTTCCATACACCCACCACCTTTTTGTAAAAAAGTTACCCCTGGGATTCCTATTAAATCTTTTCCCCTTCACCTTGTACCTATGTCATCTGGTCCTCGATTCCCCTACTCTGGGCAAAAGACTGTGCATCTACCCGATCTTTTAGAAACATAGAAACATAGAAAATAGGTGCAGGAGTAGGCCATTCGGCCCTCCGAGCCTGCACCGCCATTCAATATGATCATGGCTGATCATCCAACTCAGTATCCCTCACCTGCCTTCTCTCCATACCCCCTGATCCCTTTAGCCACAAATGTTTTCCTCTCATGATTTTGTATACCTCTATAATCTCCCCTCATCCTCCTACGCTCCATGAAATAGAGACCCAGCCTACTCAACCTCTCCCTATAGCTCACATCCAACATCCTTGTAAATCTTTCCTGGACCCTTTCAAGCTTGACAATATCTTTCCGATGAAATTATGCCCAGAACTGAACACAATATTCTAAATATTCCACTATTTGCTATCCTTTGAGCTATATCTCCTTGGATCCAATACAATCTAACCTTCCAGAGCAGCCTACCATGTAGAACCTTGTTGAACGCCTTACAGAAGTACACGTACAAAACATCTACAGCTCTGCCTTCATCAACCTTTTTGATCACGTCTTCAAAAAAAATCAATCAGATTTGTGAGACATGACCTTCCACATACAAAACCATGTTCACTATCCCTAATCAGCCATTGCCCATCCAAATGTCTGTAAAACCTATCCCTCAGAATACTCTCCAATACAGTCTTACGAACTACAGATGTTAAGCTCCCCGGCCTATAGTTCCCAGCATTTTCCCTGCAGCAATTCTTGAAAAGAGGCACAACATTTTGCAGATGAAATCTATCTCCAGTTCCTAATCAGTGAGTTATCCAAACTCATCTAGATCGGTGGACTTTATTCTCGAGCCTGCTGCATATCAAGTTTCAATCTTTGTGACATTAATTCATTTTGGTTTTGGTGCTGGGTGAGGTCACAGTGATAACAAGGCAAAGGCATAGGTGAAAAAATAAGCACTTTTATCAGGAATACAACATTTATTGCAGCTTTATTGAAACATTCTGCACAGATCAAGCAAAGGCTTGGGCAGCTTACAACCCAACGGTATGAATATTGATTACTCTAATTTCAAGTAACCCTTGCCCCTCCCCCATCCTAGTTGTCCTGCTAGTTTCACTGTTCATATCCATATATCCCTTCCTTATCACCTCTTCCCCAGCCAAACATTGTGGGCTCCACCTTTTCTTGGCCATCGGTGCCAGCTCTGATTTGTTCTGTACCTTTTCGTACCTCTAGATCCCCTCTTCCCTGACTGTCAGTCTGAAGAAGGATTTTGATCCGAAACATCACCTATTCCTTTTCTCCAGAGATGCTGCCTAATCTGCTGAGTTACTCCAGCATTTTGTGTATATCTACGGTGTAAGCCAGCATCTGCAGTTCCTTCCTACACATCAAACTAACCTATTGTCCAGCATGCAGGCGTGGATAAATGTGAGGTTATCCACTTTGGTGGCAACAACAGGAAGGCAGATTATTATCTGAATGGTGAAAGATTAGGAGAAGGGGAGGTGCAACGAGACCTGGGTGTGCTTGTACATCAGTCACTGAAAGTAAGCATGCAGGTACAGGAGCCAGTGAAGAAAGGTAATGGCATGTTCACCTTCATTGCGAGTGGATTTGAGATTAGGAGCAAGGTGGTCCTATGGTAGTTGTACAGGGGCCTGGTGAGACAGCACCTGGAGTATTGTATGCAATTTTGTTCTCCTGATTTGAGGAAGGACATTATTGCTATTGAGGGCGTGCAACGTAGGTTCACCAGGTTAATTCCCGGGATGGCGGGACTGACGTATGATGTATGAATGGAAATTAGGAGGATGAGAGGGGATCTTATAGAAACATATAAAATTCTTAGAGGATTGGACAGGTTAGATGCAGGGAAAATTTTCCTGATGTTGGGAGAGTCCAGAATCAGGGGTCACAGTTTAAGAATAAGGGTAGGCCATATAGGACTGAGATGAGGAAAAACGTTTTCACCCAGAGAGTTGTGAATCTGTGGAATACTCTGCCACAGAAGACAGTGGAGGCCAATTCACTGGATGTTTTCAAGAGAGAGTTAGATTTAACTCTTAGGGCTAAGGGTATCAAGGGATATGGGGAAAAAGCCGGAACGGGGTACTGATTTGAGATGATCAGCTAAATGATCATATTAAATGGCATTGCTGGCTCGGGGCTGAATGGCCTACTCCTGCACTTATTTTTGTAATGTTCTATGTTTCTATGCTCGTGCAATTGGGATTCAACCTCAAAAACCTTTGTCACAGAATGCAGAATGTTTACTGCATAGAAGGAGACCATTCAGCCTGTCAAGCCTGTACGGGCTCCATGGAAGAGCAATCCAGATACTCCCAATCTACTGGAGACATAAGGAACTGCAGATGCTGGAATCCTGAGTAAAACATAAAGTGCTGGAGGAACCCAGGAGGTCAGGCAGCCTCAGCAAGGCCATCAGCATGATCAAGGATGAGTCTCTCCCCATTTACTCTCCCTTCTCCCTTCACCCATCACCAACTAGAGACCCTTGGACTATCTTTAATTGGACTTTACTGGATTTTATCTTGCAGTATATGTCATTGCCACTATTCTGTATCTGTAGACTGTGGGCAGCTTGATTGTAATCATTCATAGTCTTTGATGACTATACATGATTACAATCAAGCATGCAAATACAAGTTTTTCACAGTACCTCAATACACATGACAATAATAAACTAAACTCTAAACTCATCTGTGGAGGAAAATGTATAGGTGATGTTTCAGGTCTGGATGCAATTTCCTGATTCCCATTCTCTTATCCTCTCCCCATAACGCTACAAGTTATTTTCTTATCTCTCCAGCTCCCATTTAGATCCTACAACTAAATCTATCTCCACTGCACCTTCTGCAGTGCATTGAAGAACATAAACCTTAGGCGTGCAGAAAAAATAAGGCCTCATGTCTCATGGTTCTTTTGCCAATTACCTTGTCCTTTTGTTCATAACCCTTCACCTAATGAATTATTCCTCTCCATCTACTCTGTCCAAGCCATTTGTAATTTTAAATACCTGTATCGAATTACTCCATCACTTGCTTTGTTCAAAGAGAACAACATTAACCTCTCAAGTCTATCTTTGTAAGTTCCTGATACCGGGATTCATTTTGGGATTTTTTTTTAATGAACACTGTCCTATCTCTTTATATCTTTTCTAGTATGTCCCCCCAAAACTGGACACAATACTCCAGGTCTAGCCACGCCCAATGTCTTGTAAAGGATTACCTACTTGCTCATGTACTCTATTTATAGATTGGTCTAGTCAGTCACTTCCCAAGCGGTCACAGGGAGTACGTGCAAACTCCACGCAGACAGCAGTCGAGGTCAGGATCGAACCTGAATCACTGGCGCTGTGAGGCAGCAGTTCTACCAGCTGTACCATTGTGTCCCCAGATGTTTTCTAGATTCCTGACAGAATTCTTAAGCTCAACAAATAATTGGTGCTCATTGATCTAATGTATTTATGCTACTTTCAGTGAAAAGACGGTAAGAAATGACAACGACTCTATCTTGATGTATATGCGTGTCCAAAATCCTTTATTTTCCTTTAATATCTTTAATAATACTGTCCTTGATATATTCCATATCTTATTTTCTTTGCAGTATTCTTCACATTAGCCCTGTGGATAGGTTTTTTGTATTAACATAATACACACATTTACTGTACCATTGTGACCGGAAAATAATAAAGCTAATGTTTATCTATTTGTCCCCGAGTTCTGCGTGTTTCATTTCATAGAACGCTTTCAACAGCTGTCATAAAGAATTTATCAGCAACTTATCTTATTGGTAAAACTGTGAAGGTAATGGCTGCATCAGATTGGCTGCCTTACAGCGCCAGAGAACTGGGTTTGATCGTGACTATGTGTGCTGCTTTTATGGAGTTTGTACATTCTCCCTGTGAACGCGTGGGTTTTCTTTGGGTGCTCCAGTTTCCTCCCACAATCCAAAGACATTTTGTCGGTGTGTCGGTTAATTGGCTTTGGTAAAAAAAATTATGCCTTGTGTGTAGGATAGTGCTCGTATACAGGGTGAACGCTTCGGGTGGGCCGAAGGGCCTGTTTCTGCGCTGTATCTCTGAAATCAAAAGAGAATAAATTAGTTAATGCCACCCTTCCCTTTGCTGCCAACAACAATGGATGTGATTGATTGATCGCAAGATGCAGCATGGATCTTCGGCCCACCTTCGGCCCACCGAGTCCACACTGGCCATCAATCACCCATTCACACTAGTTCTATGTTATCCCACTTTCGCATCCACTCCCGACAAACTGCAGTTAACCTACAAACCTGCGTGCATTTGTAGTCTTTGTGGGAGGACGCCGAAGGACCTGGAAGAAACCCACGTCTCGCAAAAATCGACGACAGCATTTAAAATTTGTCTTGACAAGTATTTGAATTACCGGAGCACTGTTGGAAGGTGGGATTATTGAAAGGTATGACATGGAAAAAAATCCCTTTGGCCCACCGTATCCACAATGACCATCCATCGCCCGCTGACGCAGGTTCTATGTTATACGCACTTTCACATCCACTCCCCACTCACTTAGGGCAATTTACAGAGGCCAATCAACCTCCAACCCCACACGTCTTTGAGTTGTGGGTGGAAACGGGAGCACCCGGAGGAAACTCGCGCGGTCAGACAGTTAACTTGCAAGCTCTGCATAGTCAGCGTCTGAGATCAGGATTGAATCTGGGTCTCTGGCACTGTGAGGCAGCAGCACTACCAGCTGCACCACTGTGCTGCCACTTGAGTTGTCCACCGGAAAAGATTCCATTGGAAAACTCAGCAATCATCATGTTGCAAGGAAAAAGGCAACATTTTGGGCCGAAACCCTTCTTTCAGACAGGGTTTCGGCCTAAAACATTGCCTATTTCCTTCGCTCCATAGATGCTGCCTCACCCGCTGAATTTCTCCAGTACTTTTGTCTACCGTCGATTTTCCAGCATCTGCAGTTCCTTCTTAAACATCATGTTGCAAGGAACTCCTTACCACCAATGTATTAGTCATGCGAACCTGTCATGAAGAAGAATTGTCAACATCTTTGAAGATCTGAGGTTACAAAGTTTGAATATTCTTCTGTGCATGCTGGTTATTTTTAATGTGTGGGCAACAAAGCACCATGAGTGTTAGAAGGAGGTAAACATGTGGTTTAATTGGGTGTTCAGTTGACATCGAAGGAGCAAATGGAAAACATATTTATATAGAGCTTTCAGGTCCTCAAAATATGACAAAATATTCACAGCCCCCAGTTACGTTGTAAGTGTATATGTAGTAAATGCACAATCAAGGACGAGTCGCACCCTGGCCACTCCCTTTTTTTCCCTCTCCCATCGGGAAAATGGTATAGAAACGTGAAAATGCACACCTTCAGATTCAGGGACAGGATTTTGCCAACTGTTATCAGACAACTAAATCATCCTACCAACAAGTAGAGAGCAGTCCTTAGCTACTATCTACCTCATTGGAGACCCTTGGATTATCTAATTATTATTACTATTATTATTAAACTTTATTTCAGACTCAAGGTCCAGACAAGAGGCGACATTACATAAAATACATTGCATACAATAACACCATAATATCTAATATCGGACTTTACTGGACTTTATTCTGCACCAAAGGTTATTCACGTTATTCCCTTTATCATGTATCTGTGCATTGTGGCTGGCTTGTTTGTAATCATGACTGGTCAGCATGGAACAAAAGTTTTTCACTGTACCTTGGTTGAGTAAAGTATCTTCAACAATAAACCAAACTAAACTGAACTAAATGTAATTACCATTGTAATGCAGAAAAGATGGAATCAGCAAGCCCAGCAGACAGTATTGAGGTTAGACACTAAATGCTAGAGTATCTAAGTGGGACACGCAGCATCTCTGGATCGAGACTCTTCTTCAGACCCGACCCGAAATGCCATCCATTCCTTCTATCCAGAGATGCTGCCTGTCCCGTTGAGTTGCTCCAGCATTTTGTGTCTATCTGCGGTGTAAACCAGCATCTGCAGTTCCTTCATATACAGACAGTATTGAGGCAATGACCAGATTATTAACCAAGCACTTCAGAAGAATTCTGTGCATCTTGAACCATTCAGAAAATATCATTCACAGCTTAGTTAAGGTTTCGAGGGATCAGGGCTAAACACATGCAGGTGGGACTAGTCGGCATGGGCTAGTTGGGCTGATGGACCTGTTTCCTTGCTGTATGACTCTATGACTCTGAATGTGAGCCAAAACATGCCAATAATTTGTGTCAATCTTTGGCACAAACATTAAAAAGTGTTAAAGAGGGTTACACAAAAAGCTGGAGAAACTCAGCGGGTGCAGCAGCATCAAAGGAGCGAAGGAGATAGGCGACGTTTCGGGTCGAGACCTTAAAAAGTGGTTGCTTTTTAATCCAAGATTTCATACTCTGCAAAAGTACATTAGTTAAAGGATATGGAAAAAGCTCCATCTTGTAAATTGTATTTCATGAAAACTTTTCTTCCTTCATTGAATGGTTCGCATGCAGAAAAAAATTGCAGATAATGCCTTGGAGGCAAAATGTTTTTAATCACTCAAAATAATTGGGTACAAGCGTGGGGAGGGATGGATGGGTGAACTAAGATTGGTCATCTATAATTATTTTTACAATCTTATCCATTAAACGGAAAAAATGCTGAACATTCAGTTTGTTACTGTGGGTTAATGAAATGGCAAGACTAAGGCACAAGTGCATGAAGGTCAAAGGGCCTGTTTCCATGTTGTATTTGTCCATCTTTATCTCTATCTCTATCGTTGTCTCTGTCTGTCTCCCTATCTCTACTCCTTTCTCTATCTTTATCTTTTTGCTCTCTCCGTCCTTCCTGCTTCTGCTACAACATGAATGTGTTCCATATCTAACTTTCCCAGTGCCAATGTAAGGTCTACAACCTGAAATATTAGCTCTGTTTCACTCTACATAGATGCTGCCTGACCTACAGAATATTTGCAATATGCTCTATTTATGTTCCATACTAATGATTATTCTATTATCATGGTTTAACTCTCCAGAGTGCTCAAATTGTGATAATTAGAACTTATGAAAGCTCCAATTTATGTGTATAATTGAGAATGCATTATATTTGTTCATTAATGGGCAAATTCCAGGCAAATGACAATTATCTTCCATGTGTCAAAGATATATTGTTTCCTATTTGATTTTGCAGTGTGTTTCTGTTTGGTGATGGTTAACACAAGAATATCCAAATTAGCACAATTTATTAATATGCTGACTGGGTTTTATAATTACAAATTATGTTGTTTAGAAGTTTGCATTTCATTCAATTATTTTAGTGTAATTTAGAGATACACTGTGCCCACCGGGTCCGTGCCAACCAGCAATCCCCGCACACTAACACGATCCTACATACACTACGATCAATTTACAATTTGACCGAAGCAAACAAACCTGTACATCTTTGGAGTCTACGGGAAAACCAGAGCACCAGGAGAAAACTTGGGCAGGTCACAGGGAGAAACCAGAGCTACTCCATCATTTTGTGTCTATCTTTGGTGTAAACCATCATCTGTTGTTCCTTCCTCCACATGATGATAGGTGCAACTGATTTCCCTAAACTAACCACCTCTGCCAAATTCCTCCAATGCCAACATGTCCACATGCCTAAATGGTTCAATGGTTCTTTATGGTCACATATGCACTGCACAGTAAAATTCCTGCACTCGTTATATTTTGACACCATTTACATTAAAAAAGCCTCTTAATAAGTTACTTACATATATAAAAGCTTAACTACCATCATCATATCTGTCTCCTCCACCACCCCTTTTTTCTCAAAAATAAACTTTATTCAGAATAATAAAAAATATATACAAAACAAGAGCGTTTATATATACAATATTTGTATTATATTCAGTTGTGTTCACAAACTATCCTTATAACAAGCATCCCTGCACTAATGTAGCCCCCTGGGGTGACATCCCTTCCCTTGTTTGAGGAGTGTCTCCACCAGACCCTGCCGCCCAATGTCTCACCGTGGAAGGTACCTAGACTGTAGGTACCTCCCCCACAGGGCCTTGCCGTTGGCTGCACCTAGCTTCAGCGAGTCCTGCAGTCTGGAATGGGCCAGTTGGCAACATTCCCTGACGGACATCTCGATCTGCTGGGAAACCAACAAGTTTCCGGCAGATCAAAGAGAGTCATTCACCGAGTTGATGGTCTTCCAGCAACACTTGACATCTTCAGCCCTGGCAGCACATTCCAGATCAGGGGCGGAAAACACGGGGGGGGGCAGAGCGGTGTCCCCCCCATGTTTTGAGAGGTGGGGGACATCCCCCCCAAGTTTTTGTCATCCGGATTTTAAAATCTCCGCGAGACAGTGGAGGTGCGACTGCTGATCGGGGGCGCCGATTGGATGAGAGAGACGTCGGTCAGCAGGCAATGGGGGCGGGACATGATGATTCAGCGCGATAATTGGAGGAGGGAGGAGTGGGACTGAGGATAGAGTGCGGTGATTGGAAGAGGGAGACGTGGCACAGATCTGCGCCTCATCCGCAGCCAGGATCGATCCCGGCCGGGTCTCCGGAGCTGCCCCCCCCCCCCACGGGCGGTCAGAGAGGTCGGGAGTCAGATGCGAACTGTACCCCCAGGCCCACAGCCAGCGCAGAGAAGCAGCGCTAAGCCCAGCTCAACTCTGCCTGGTTAGCCTGCCTGGGTTTGTGGGAAATATGGGCAGCGTGGAGAAGCAGCGCTGGTGCCCCGTCAGTCCAGTCAGGGCTGTAGTTAACCCGGCAAGACAGGCAGAGTTGAGTTGCATTTAGCGCTGGATTGAGCCTCCGAAGCCTGGCGTGAGTGTGCGCATGCGCGCGCGGACGCCAAAAAATTGTGTCCCCCCTGTCCCCCCCATGTTTTGATAGTGAGTTCCGCTCTTGTTCCAGATGCCCACCACCATCTGTGTAAAAAAGCATGCCCTGCACATCTCCTTTAAACATTGCCCCTCTCACCTTAAAACTATGCCCTCTGGTCTTTGACATTTCCAAGTACCATTTAACTACAACTGGCACAAGGCTTGAATAAATAACCAGATATAACTCAGCCATTTATGGTGTTAAAAAATCCTGAAACACAGCATACCTAATGAGTGCAAAACTGCACGTTGCCTCTATCTATTTTGCATGTTTCGGAGCTGATTTGCTTTTTAACATTTATGAGGCACTTTTCTTCATAAATATCCATATTTGTCAGAGTCCCCTGAAACTAGCATCGCAGCTTCTGTCTCCAAACTCGTTAAAAAAAAAACAAATGAAAAGGCAGCTCGTTCAGCAGTAAGTAACGCGATTGCAATGTGTGAAAGGAAAATTTGCAAATTTAATTCACATCAGAAGGATACAAGCACTCTGGCCCAAGACAGTTATAAAAGTTGTCACAGTGATGTATTTGTCGAAGACACCTGCCACACTGACACCCCGCACACAGAATTATTCCTGTGATTTAATCATGTGACAGCATTTCAAATCGGAATTCCTTCAGGGGAGTATTCTTCAGCACTCAGGTGAAATTTTAACCACATTGTATCTCCTGTGTGGGTAAAGCAATAATAAATACCACTGAATGGCACTATGATGAATGGTTATGTAATTATGATGCAGAAGACAGAAACTTTTGTGCAAATCAGTATAACCTGAAGGCATTCACGATGACAGGTAATGTCACCGGCAAAAGATGTAAAATAAGAAATCATAGAATAATTGATAAACAGTTTTTTATTGAATGGTGTTCCTTTGGAAAGTTGAAGGGTAAAGTGTCAGCTCGAAATCATAGAAGAGAGGAAATAGATATGCATTTATATTGAACATTTCCATTCCTCTTCACGGACTCCTAATGGGGCTGTCCCACTGTACGAGCTTATTCAAGAGTTCTCCCGAGTTTCCCCTGATTCGAACTTGGAGAATTACAGTAATAGCCGCTCTTAGGTACTCGAGGCTCTCGTGAACATTTTTCAACATGTTGAAAAATCTTCACGAGTCTTCAAGAACTTACCGTGTTTCCCGAGTACCTGCCGTTAGCATTACGAGCCGCTAAGAGACGTTCTGAGCTCCGATGTACCCGCAACGTACATTCTACGTGCTTACCACGAGTTAGATTTTCTTTTAAACTCGGGAGAGCTCTTGAATTACCTCGTACAGTGGGACAGGCCCATTAAGCATCTTCAACGATTGACGTGCCTTTGAAATGCATGCAAAAATTGCAGCCATTTCTACACACTAAGCTCTCACAAACAGCAATGTGATAACAAACCAGATGAACATTATGCTGCTAGTTAAGGAATAAATATTAGCTTGGATATCAGATGAAGCTGTCGTGTGATCAATTTGAAGTAATTCATTGTTTATGATCTTTTAGAGTCATAGAGTCATACAACGTGGAAACAGGCCCTTTGGCTCATCTTCCCCATCTACACTAGTCCTACCTGCCTGTGCCTGTCCCATATCCCTCCAAACATGTCTATCCATGAAACTGTCCAGTTGTTTCTTAAACATTGTAATAGTCCCTTCCTCAAATACATCCTCTGATACCACCACCCTTTAATTCACAGGATGTTTGCAAGAGAGAGTTAGATTTTGCTCAGGACTAAGGGACTCAAGGGATATGGGGAGAAGGCAGGAACGAGGTACTGATTTTGGATGATCAGCCATGATCTCACTGAATGGTGGTGCTGGCTCGAAGGGCCGAATGGCCTACTCCTGCACCTATTTTCTAAGTTTCTATGTTTCTGTTTTTTATGGATAAATGGTACCTTTCAGATATCTTTCCTATTAAATATTTCCCCTTCATCTTAAACCCATGACGTGGTGGTTTATGAGAAGGTAGTTGAGGCAGGTAAGAAAACCACATTTAAAATATACTTGCACAGGTACATGGATAGGAAAGATTCAGAGGGATTTGGGCCAAATGGGCAGGTGAGAATAACGTAGATGGACATCTTGGTCGGCATGGCCAGAGCCCGTTCCCATGTTGTCTACCTCAGTTATTTTATCCATATCAGCATTCTTTTCCCTGATCTACATCTACATTATTTATCCGACTCAATTCTATGTTATTTTCACTGATTCAGTTGCACATTCTATTTCCTGATCAAATTTTCCATTGTACTCCATTGCACATTCTACATTGAGAAGGAAAGATAGATCAGCTATGATTGAATGGCGGAGCAGACTTGATGGGTCGAATAGCCTAATCCTTCTCCTACAGCTTATGAATTTATGAATTAGTATTTTACAACCTTATGGGCCTATCCCACTTAGGCGATTTTTCAGGCGACTGCCAGCGACTGTCAAGTGGGACAGTCGGGGGACAGGGCAAGTGGGTGAGCGCTCTCTCTGAGTGAAATTCCCATGGTGCGAAGCCAAAGTGATACAGACACACACCGTGATGAACAGGAAGGTTGGCGCTGTAATTAAGACGGCAAAGCACAGTGTACGGTAAGTCCTTTAAAAGAGGGGGGGAGGAAGTGGGGGGGGGGGGGGAGGGAGAGGGAGAAGGAGTGGAGACAACTTTTAAGAATCCAGAGATACACGGCTGTGAAGCTCGGCGGACATTAACATTACCGGTCAGCTATCCTTGGTTCTGAAAACTACTCCTTATGTTTTTTTTTCCCAATGAGCGAATTAAATTCACCGGTCAGCACCAGCTACAACCTACGAGAACCATTGACCTGCTGGTAACCCACTAGGACCCCCTGGTGACTCACCTACGGCACGGAAATTCTCGCTACTCTCCATGGCGGCTTCATTCTGGTCGCCGCTAATTGTTCAACATGTTGAAAAATTTGCGGCGACTATAATGAGGTCATGACTAGTTCCCAGAATGCGGGAACTCCTCACGACCATGAATGCGATTCCCCGGCCACCACCCGCAAACGTGTGGCGACTGCATAATCCCCTGCAGTCGCCTAAACAGTCACCGAAGTGGGACAGGCCCATTAGAAACACACTGAACAATCAGTTTTGAAGACCGAAAGGGAACAATAAAAATCATTGTAATCACAAGTCAACATTTTGATACACTCCAGTACAAGTTTTAATCTAAAAACCTTGACAAAAGGATCAGAGGACGAAATGATCCTCTCCACAATTTATAGAAGACAAATAACCTAAAAAATGTTCACGTCTTTGGAACGTCGAAGGGAACCGGAGCACCTTGAGAAAACCCACACGGTCACAAGTAGAACGTGCAAACTCCAAACAGACAGCACCCATAGTCAGGATCAATCCCGGGTCCCTGCTGCTGTGTGACAGTATCTCTACCACTGCGCTACTGTGCTGCCCATGTAAATGTAATCTTCAATGTCCTTGTTGCAGCTGAGGATATTTAAAACTAGACTGTGCCTCTGTAGTATTATCCCCTTTTTAGAGTGATTTTTTATAGGTTCTTTTAAACTAAAATTCCTAAAGAGCATCAACAGGAATAGACAGGATGACCCCAGGAGATTGATCAATCAATGGCTACAACACTACCATCTACTCTCCTTCCTATTTTACTGTCAAAATATCTATTGATATCTACTTTTGATATACTCAATGAGTGAGCATCCACGCTCCTCCACTGTAGACTATTCCAGCGATTCACAAAGTCATGCAGTTTTTTTCCACATTGCAATCCCAACAGTTGACCTTTTAATTTAGTTTCATTAATATTGTCACGTGTACCAAGGTACAGTGAAAGGCTGTGTGGAATGGAACTGTAGGTGCTGGTTTATACCGAAGATGGACACGAAGTGCTGGAGTAACTCAGCGGGTCAGGCAGCAAATCCAGCATCTCCGGGTTCGATCCTGATCTCGACTACTGTCTGTGTGGCATTTTCACTTTCTTACTGTGACTATGTGGGTTTTCTTGTACATTGTACTCCATTGCACATTGTACATTAAGAGGGAAAGATAGATCAGCTATGATTGAATGGCAGAGTAGACTTGATGGGCCGAATGGTCATACTCTACTCCTATAACCAGTTTCCTCCCACAACCCCAAAATCTGCGGGTTTGTAGGCTAATTGTTGTCTGTAAATTTCCCCCAATGTGTGTGGAGTGGATGAGACAGTGGGATAACATGGAACTAGTGTGAATGGGTGATCGATGCTCAGTGTGGAATCAGTGGGCCGAGGGGCCTGCTTTCAGTGGGCCGAGAGGTAGGGCAAGAGCTGCCATGTGATAGGTAAATCCAGGTGAGGTGGGGTGGATTGAAGGTCAGTTGGGGGCGAGCAGGTGGACAGGAAGTTGGTGGTGTAAGGTGTGTTGGCGACAGAAAAATATCAGCCTTGTAAATCCAATGAATAACCACACATATACAGAACTGACATAACATGAAGGTAGACATAATTTGCTAGAATAACTCAGCGAGAAAGGCAGCATCTCTGGAGAGAAGGAATGCGTGACGTTTCGGGTCGAGACCCTTCTTCAGACTGATCTCTCGCTAACTTGACCCGAAACATCACCCATTCCTTTTCTCCAGAGATGCTGCCTGTCCCGCTGAGTTACTCCAGCATTTTGTGTCTACCTTCGATTTGAACCAGCATCTGCAGTTCTTTCCGACTGACATAACATGTGTGGGAAGGTACTGCAGATGGATTCGTTATCACCTTCTCCACAGCCAACAATGGGCCATTGTGGGCATTGTGGTCATTGTTGCTGACTTTGATTTGTCCTTTTGCATACCTTTCATTCATTTCATTCTATGTAACTTTTCATATCTCTCATTTTCCTCTCCCCTGACTCTCAGTCTGAAGAAGGGTCTCGACCCGAAACGTCACCTATTCCTTTTCTCCAGAGATGCTACCTCGCCCACTGAGTTTCTCCAGCACTTTGTGTCTATATTCGAACTGACATAACAGCCTGGTGTGCAATCTCAAATGTTGCCTGCATTGGTATTTTTGAAAAAATGCAATATGTTGTGCAGATGACTGCAGGAAAATTAATTGCAACATGTTTTAATTATCTACTATGTTTTTTTTTAATTAATGATTCATTGAGATGACAAAGATGAGTTTAGCTGTGTTTTTTGCAACTCATGTATCATGAATGGATAATTATATCAACATGATTTACGATGTGCTTCAAAACGTATCAATCATCTCTTATAGTGTACACAATTTCATCAAAACAAATCGGTGTGGTCTCACCTATATGTGATAAATGTCAATGTCAAGAAGCTAATATAGCACACTCAATTGTCTTTTGTACAAAAATTCAAACATTTTGGACTGAAATTTTTGAATTTTTCACAAAAATATTTAAAGTAAAACTGACCCCGGAAGCAGACTGGATAATCTTCGGGATATCGGAAGATTGCGCTGAATTAAATGTGTTTCAAAAGACTCTATTTGAATATGGCTTAATAACTGGAAAAAAGCTAATCTTAAAATTCTGGAAAAATTCTCCGGTATCCACAGTCAATATGTGGATTTCAACTATGTTCGAAACACTATGTTGGAAGATATGAGACTCCGACTAGCAGGAAAATCAGACTGTTTCTATAAGACGTGGTCTGCATTTATATATCTATTACAAGGATAAGGTGCAAGAATACCTCAAAAAGGTACGGTGTCGGGTCTTGGTAAAGGGGGAAGAAAAACTGTCGAGTTGGTAGATTGTTTTTGCGAGAAGTTTATAATAAAGTAACTGGCTTTTCTTTTTTCTTTCTCTATTTTTCCCTTTTTCTTTCCTTTTTTTTCCCCCTCTCCAGGGAATTCCCGTTTCTAACTCTTCAAGGGTTTCCTTTCCCTCTGTCACGCTTTTGCACTTTCACATCTCTTTTTCACTTTTCTACTTTCTATGCTGCTATTTTTCTCTCTATTTTCTCTTTTCTAAAGCCTTAAAATAAAAAAAAATTTAAGGGGTACAATGACTGTAATGCAGTACAAGGGATGTACACTGATGTAACTTACAGTATCGCTAATAAATAAAGATTTTTATTTATTTTTATTTTTTAAAACAAATCGGTGTGGTTGGTTCAAAGACTACCGTATTTTATATTTAAATCTTCCATAATGCTTGCTGTTTGCAAAGATAACAAGGTTTGGGTTGATTGTCATGTGAACTGAGGTATAGTGAAAAGCTTTGTTTTGCATGCTATCCAAGCAGATCAGCTAATACTATACAAAAAGCCAATCATAAGAATAATAGGTAGAGCAAAGGAGAAGATACAGAGTGAAGAATATAGTTCTCAGCATTGAAGTAAATCACTTCCATCTACAAAGTTCAATGTGCATAATGGGGTAGAGGTGAATTGGACAGAACACTAACTTATGGAAGGATCGTTCAGAAGCCTGATAATAGAGGGGAAGAAGCTGTTCCTGAAACTGGTGGTGCGCGCTTTCGAGCTTCTGTATCTTCTGCTAGATGGGAGCAGGAAAAGGAATGACTGGGGTGAGACAAGTCTCTGATTATGTTGGCTGTTTTTCCAAGGTAGTGTGAAGTCAGTAGTGGGGAGCCTGGTCTATGTGATGGACAGGGCTGCATCTATGATTCTCTGCAATTTTTTGCAGTTTGGGCAGAGCTGTTCCCAAACAAAGCTGTGGAGCAACCTGACAGCATGTTTTTTATGCAGACACAAGTGTATGCAGACGCTGGGCTCTTGAGCAAAACACAAAGTGCATGAGGAACTCAGTGGGTCAAGAAGCATTGGGGAAGGCCATGTTTTGAATGAATAGACCCATTTTCTTCCACAGATGCTGTCTGACCTGCTGATTTCTTCTTGCACTAAAGGACACACAGTGCTGGAATAACTCAGCAGGCTCCACAGTATCACTGGAGACCATGGATAGGTGATGTTTCAGGTCAAGACCCGTCTTCATACTGAGTTGCTGCCTTACAGCGAATGCAGCGCCGGAGACCCGGGTTTGATCCTGACTACGGGTTCTATCTGTATGGACTCTGTACTTTCTCCCCGTGACCTGCATGGGTTTTCTCCGAGATCTTTGGTTTCCTCCCACACTCCAAAGGCGTACAGGTGTTAAAGTTTGATTTGCTTCAAACAGATAACAACACAAAAGTTAGTAATACAGTAGCGTCTTTATTTTGCCAGCAGGTGTGGGAGGACAGCGTTCACAGTATGTAAATACAGACTACAGAGTTCCTCTTTCTCCACACAAAGAAGTAATGTTCAATCTGATATATTTATACCCTACTAATCAGCAATTCAGCAATTCTTTATCTTTCAGAGCCTCTTGTCCATATATGGTTAAAATCAGAGGATTGACAGGATCTTCCGATAGAGGAAAGGTTAGCCCATATATGGTTATGCTGAAACAGCTATTTTTTGGAGATTCAAGCACTCTTGTTTTTTTACTTTGTTGATTAATTGCCTGTATATTACAATCTGTAGAGGGTAAGAACAGAGTTGTCTGAACATCTCTCTGATTCTTTATATCATAGAGCAAAATATCAAGTGTAATTGTGCTGAAATCTCGCTAGTGTTATAGAAGAAAGGCAAAATATTCATGTTATTGTGCTGTGATCTCTCTAGTGTTTATATTCTTGGACAAGACATCTGGTGTTTTTGTGCAGAAATCGCGCTAGTGTAATAGAAGAAAGGTTAAGGGGCTGTTCCACTTGGGGACCTAATCCAGGAATTCTGGCGAGTTTGCCCTTGACTCATACTCGTAGCGTGGTCGCCACGAGGTCGTAGGAGGTCCTCGTAACTCTCCTTCATGCTCGAGAGTAGTCCCCGCATACTCGAGGCCTCAGCTAGGTCGCGGCGTTTTTTTCAATAAGTTCAAAAATGCCCGTGAGTAAAAAAGATCGCCATGGAAAAAATCAATACGTTTTTTACTCGTAGGTTTAGTCGTAGTAGGTCGCAGTAGGTCGGCATGTTAGTCGTAGGTAATCGAGGGTAGTCGAAGGTAGTCAAAGGTAGTCGTAGATAGTCTTCATCATAGTTGAAGGGAGGTCGAAGGAGATCGAAGGTGGTCGACTTCACTCTCCACTATTCGGTATCCAATTTTCCCGAAGCCAGTCGTAGCTGGCCTTCAACATAGTAGCTGGCTTAACAGCTGCGGCCCGCCTGCAGTCCGTCTATTATTTTCTTTTTTTGTGTTCCTTTGTCCTGTTTTTAGTTAATTTTGTTTTATTAGATTGTGTGTGTGTGTGTGTGGGTGGGGGGGGGGGGGGGGGGGGAACATGTCTTTGGTCTCATCCTTCGGCGGGTGCGACTTTTTTTCTGTCGTATTCCCCACCTTCGTCTCCGTCTGCGCCGAGGCCTAATGGCGGAGCTGGCCGCCTCGGGGCTGTGGCAGTGCTCCAGCGGCAGCGGCAGCGCGACCCCAACTTCGGCCCAGGAGACCCAACTGGATTTGTGGGCAGCGGCAGCGGCAATGGGGACCCGACTGGGCCCCGGAGCTGTGGCAGCGGCAGCGGCAACCCGACTCGGCCCAGGAGCTGCAGCGGCAGCGGCCCGACCGCAACCTCGGCCACGGAGTGGACGTCATCGTCGGGAGCTCGCAGGTCACAGGTTGGTGACCTGTTTTTCCGGAGCTCCCGCAACAACAGCTTTGTCCGCTGGTCTGGAGGGCGGCAGCTTTGGCAGCTTCGACCACCCCGGGCCGCGGAGTTTGAACCAGCCCGTTCACGGAGCACGGTTGAGCCGCGGGACTTACTTACCATCACCCGGTGGGGTCACAACATCTGAAACCTGGATCGCCTCGGCACAGAGGGAGAACAAAGAGGGAAGAGACAGAGACTTTAAGACTTTGCCTTTCATCACAGTGAGGAGGTGTTTGGTGAACTCACTGTGGTGGATGTTAAATTTGTGTTTATTGTGTGTTTCTGTCATTTTTTTTATTATCTGTGTGACTGCAGGGGAACAAAATTTAATTCAGACTGAAAGGTCTGAATGACAAATAAATTCAATTCAATTCAATTCAATTCAATTCAATTCAGGAGGTCGAAGGAGGTCTTCTGCATAGTCGAAGGAGATCTTCAACATGTCATTTTTTCAAACTCTTCTAAATTCGCCAATTAGGTCGCCCAAGTGGGACAGGCCCTTTAAGCATTCATTTTGTAACTTCTAAATTTACAGAAGATTCCATTTTGTAACTTCTAAATCATTAAACTCTGACACAGGTGTGTAGGTTAATTGGCTTTGTAAATGTAATAATCGTCCCTAGTGGGTGTAGGATAGTGTTAATGTGCGGGGATCGCTGGTCGGCGCGGACCCGGTGGGCTGAAGGGCAAATTTCTGCACCGTTTCTCCAAACTAAACTAAACTAAACTAAACTAATGGGCACACAAAAGGCTGGAGAAACTCAGCGGGTGCAGCAGCATCTAAGGAGCAAAGGAGATAGGCAACGTTTTGGGTCGAGACCCTTCTTCAGACTGAAGAAGGGTCTCGACCCGAAACGTCGTCTATCTCCTTCGCTCCTTAGATGCTGCTGCACCCGCTGAGTTTCTCCAGCCTTTTGTGCACCCTCGAATCTCCAGCATCTGCAGTTCCTTCTTTAAACTAATGGGCAATTCCTGCTCTCATGCGTTTGAACAAACAGGGCTATTCCCCTGCAGCAACAGTGATGTGGGTTCAATACCGATCTTTGGCAGTATCCAAGTAGAGTTTGCAGATGCGCAGGAATGAACTGCAGATGCTGGCTTATACCAAAGATAGACACAAAGTGCAGGAATAACTCAGCAGATCAGGCAGCAACCCTGAAGATAAAGGGTTCCGACCTGAAACGTCCCCAATTCTTGTTCTCCAGAGATGCTGTTTAATACGCTAAGTTACTCCAGCACTTTGTGTCTATCTAGAGTTTGCACGTTCTCACTGTGACCTTGTGGATTTCCTCTGGGTGTTTCAATCTCCTCCACCCCAAAGGTGAACTGTGTTGATAGATTACTGTAAAGTGAACTAGATTGGAGAAGAAGCTGATGACAGTTAATGGGTATATGGGTCGTATTACAGTGAAGTAAATGGGGGAATGGGAGTCATGGGATTGACGAGAGAACCGGCCTCAAAGGGCCAAATGGTGTTCCACGTAGATTTGTAGATAAACACAAATGAACACAATTCATACATAAACACAAATTGGAGGAACAGCATCTCATATTTTGCTTGGGCAGCTTACAACCTAGTAATATGAATATTATGTAATTCAAGTAACCCTTGCTTCCCCTCTTCCTCCATTCCCCCCCCCCCCCCCATCCAAGTCATACCAGCTTCAAAGTCATCCTGTTGAGTCTCATTGTCTGTACTGGTTTTCAAGTAGCCCACTGCTAACAATGGCTTGTTTCCTGTTTCATCGTTACTTTTTTGCACCTTTCATTTATTTGCTCCATATCTCTTTACATCATTCTTTACATCACATATCTCTCGTTTCCTCTTCCCCTGATACTCAGTCTGAAGAAGGGTCTTGATCTCACCTATTCCTTTTTCTCCAGAGATGCTGTCTGACCCGCTGAGTTACCCCAGCTTTTTGTGTCTAAAATCGTCTTATTCTATGCTGTTAGTAATCGTCAAGACTCATGTCAGTCAGTTTTACACTGTAATCCAATTTATACTTTACTATGGTCTATGGGGTCAAGTTAAAATATTTCAAGGAACAAGCTGAGGAAGCAGAACAATCTTTTCTCCAGCAACAAGCAATGAGCGAGAGGTAGTTAACGAACTCAAATGAGTTGACAGGTAAATTATCCCTGTTCTATTTAGTTTAGTTTAGTTTAGTTAATTTAGTTTTGTTTAGTTTAAATTAGAGATATAGCATGCAAAAAGGATCTTTGGGATCTGTATACACGTCTCAATAGATATTGTTATATGAAACTGTTCCATTCAATGTTAAGATGTATTCCTTTTTTTTGTTTTTTTAAATTAATTAATTAATTTATTTTTAAATTATATAATAATTGTTTTTATTTTTTTATTTTGTTTATCTTTATTCTTTTTTATTTTTTATTTTTTTCTTATATAATCATTATTATTTAATCACAACGTCTTGATTAGTGATTTATACTTTTACTTTTTTTACACTCCCTTACCTTCCCAAAAAAAAATTCAAAAACAGTAGCATATATAAATTATCCCGTAGCATCTGTACAACGTTTGTGATCAGTCTAATTTGTATTTGAAGTACTGTTGTACCTTAGATAATATGCAATGCTTCTAATAAAAATATTTAAAAGAAATAAATAAATAAAAATCAATTTTTTTAAAAAAGGATCTTTGGCCCACCGAGTTCACGCCATCCAGCAATCACCTGTACACTAGTTCTATCCTTCACACGAGAGAGAATGTACAGAAACACATTCACCGACAAACCTGTGCACATCTTTGGAATGTGGGATTAAACCAGAGAACACGGAGAAAACCCACGTGATCACAGGGAGGATGTGCAAACTCTCTACAGAAACACCTGTGGTCAGGATCGAACCTGTGTCTGGTGCTGTGAGGAAGGAAATTTACTTCCATGCCACCATATTCTGAATAGATCCTTTGGACAAAGGGATGGCACATGTTAAATGATTGAATGGATGAGGATGGTGCTCCCTGGAGTACAGGGGAATGCGATGTCACCTCAGTACATGTGACAATAAACTAAACTAAACTAAACAAAATTATCATATTAAAAGGGGTGGTACCCTTGAAGAAAGTGTTGAAAGGTTGATTTGAAAGAAATATTTAAAGTTAATGCAGGTGTTTAATGGGTAAATGTAGTGGTTATTTCCTTGAGCAGGAGGATCTCTAAACTGGAGGTAGTAATTTTTAAATTGATCTGTACCCAGAGAATGATGTGAGTGTGGAACTCTGTCAAATGTTATGAGAGGCACATTTTTAATTGAAGGGAAACTTGGTCAGCAAACAAGGAATAAATGAAAAGAAGATATGCTGCAAATTATCAAGTAAAGTTGGATGGGAGAATGTTCATGCATAACAGAGATGTTGGTGAGGCAGCGCTTTGAGTTTTGTGTAGTCTCTGTCACCCTGCGTTAGGAAGGATGTCATTAAGTTGGAAAGGGTGCAACGCCTCTATTCCGTGAGAAGATTGAGGAGATTTGGTCTGTCAACTAATACTCTCTTCAGTGTCTTCAGGAATTCAATAGAGTGCATATTCACTGATTGCATTACGGCCTGGTTTGGCAACTCCAATGCCCAGAAATTAAGAAGATTCCAAAATGTGGTGAACACTGCCCAGTCCATCACGGGTACTGACCTATCCACCATCGACGGGATCTACAGGAGTCGTTGCCTTAAAAGGTAGCCAGCATCATCAGTGACCCACACCACCCTGGCCAAGCTCTCATTTCACTTCGGCCATCAGGAAGTAGGTGTAGGAGCCCGTAAAACTGTAATGTCCAGGTTCAAGAGCAGCTTCCTCCCTACAGCTAGTAGCAGTACAAAGACAAAATCAAACGCAGGCAGGTGGGACTGGTGGGTGTAGATGGGACATGTTGGGCAGTGTGGGCAAGTTGTGCCCAAAGGCCTGTTTCCATGCAGTATGACTTGATGACTCTCTATAACTCAATGTGATAATAAAGTATCTTCATCATCATCATCATGAGTAGAATTGTTGTAGAATTGATATAAAACCTTTTACTGCGGAAAGCAGTCAGAGTTGTACAAATGGTTATGATCATAGGTTTCAGATTTAAGGTGGCTGTTTGATGTTTTCGTAAGTAGTTATCAGCTGTGAAATCAGCTTATCTCTATTCTCCACTGACATTCAACTGCCAGTATGTGTTCAATAGGCACGCAATGGACCAGTTAGCTGAGGATTGCTGCAGAGATACAGCTCAACAAGGCATTGATGTGTCAGCACCACTCCTATTAACCAGAAGCCATCCTCTCAGTTACAAACACCCCACTCATGAACTGCATACTCGCAAGCATGTACATATAGGGCAGAGACAAGGTAGATGGTCAGAATCTTTTCCACAGGATGGAAATATCAAAGAATAGAGGGCATAGCTTTAAGGTGAGAGGGGCAAAGTTTAAAGGAGATGGATTTAAGAGAGAGTTGGATAGAGCTCTAGGGGCTAGTGGAGTCAAGGGATATGGGGAGAAGGCAGGCATGGGTTATTGATAGCGGACGATCAGCCATGATCACAATGAATGGCGGTGCTGACTCGAAGGGCCAAATGGCCTCCTCCTGCACCTATTTTCTATGTTTCTATGTGCTGGGCAGGTTTTTTTTTTACATAGAGGACGGTGGGAATCTGGAACCTGTTGCCACTGGTTGTAGTGGAGGCAGATATGATTATTGGCATTTAAGAGATTTTTGGATAGACACATGGATAAATTAGGAATGGTATGGATTATGTTATTGACATCATGTTCAGCACAAGCATTGTGGTCTGAAGGGCCTGTTCCTCTGCTGCATTGCTCTATGTGTTGGAAGGAACTGCAGATGCTGTTTTAAACCAAAGATAGACAAAAAGCTGGAGTAACTCAGCGGGTCAGACAGACCCGAAACCTATTCCTTTTCTCCAGAGATGCTGTCTGACCCGCTGAGTTACTCCAGCTGTCTGTACTATTTTATGTTCTATATACTATATTCTATGTTCTACTCATGTAAGTAACAAACCACTTTCTCCATGACTGTTTTGTGTTTGGTGTGTTCTGATTTATATCCTTACTTCCCCGAACAGCATTAAAGCAAACTGCCGGCTACCCACAGTTTACAGCCATTCAGTGTTTTAGTTTTAGAGATACTGTGCGGAAACAGGGCCTTTGGCCCACCGAGTCCGTGCCGACCAGTGATCCCCGTACACAAGCACTATCCTACAGACAAGGGACAATTTACAATTTTTACCGGATCCAGATTAACCTATAAACCTGAATGTCTTTCGAGTGTGGGGGGAAACCGGAAAACCCGTGCGGTCACGGGGAGAACGTACAAACGCCGTACATACAGCACCCGTAGTTTGGATCGTAGCCGGGTCTCTGGCGCTGTGAGGCAGCAACTTTACTGCTCTGCCACCGTACAGCATTCAGGTAATGAAATTCACCCTTGCAGAATTCACAAAACACTAGTCAAAAATGATGCATGCAGGAAGAGGTTGGACAGACTTGGATTGTTGTCCCTGGTCCCAGGACCTGATAGCAGTACATAAAATTATGAGAGGCATGCTTAGGGTAGACAGTCAGAACTTATTTCCTCCAGGATGTAAACATCTAATACGTGAGGCCACAGCTTTAGGTTGAGAGGGGCAAAGTTTGAAGTTTAAGTATTCGGGGCATATTTTTTACATAGAATGTGATGGGTGCTTGAAATGTGCTCATGGGGGTGGAGGTAGATACGACAGTGGCGTGAAAGAGACTTTTCAATAGGCACATAGATATGCAGAGAATGGAATGATATGGATCACATGCAGTTCAGTTCACTTTATTGTCATGTGTATTGAGGTATTGTGAAAATCTTTTGTTATGTGCTTTCCAGTCAGGAGAAAGACAATACTTGATTACAATCGAGCCATTTGCAGTGTATGTTAAGGGAATAACTTTCAGTGCAAGGTAAAGCCAGCAAAGTCCGATCAAGGAAAGTCCGATGGTCACCAAAGAGGTAGATTGTAGTTCAGCACTGCTCTCTGGTTGTGGTAGGATTATTCAGTTGCATGATAACAGCTGATAACAGGAGTCCCTGAATCTAGAGATGTGCGTTTTCACGCTTCTATACCTTTTGACTGATGGGAGAGGGGTGAAGAGGGAGTGGCCAGGGTGCGACTAGTTCTTGATTATGCTGGTGGCCTTGCCGAGGCAGCGTGATGTATAAATGGAGTCAATGGAAGGGAGGTTGGTTTGTGTGAGGGTCTGGGCTGCGTCATCAGTGTTGGTCGAACTTGGGTCTGTTGCGCTGTGAGGCAGCAGCTCTACTGACCTGCCACTGGGCACCCTATATTCCCATTGAAAATAAAACGAGCATTTGTTCAGCCAGTGTGTTCCCTGTCGTCAAAGTAGGAGACAGAAAATAGGCCGTCCCAAAGTGATAAACTCTGCAATGTTGAAAGAGTCAATTTTTTTTTTTCCTTTATCATTAATGTATCTTTTGAGAGAATGAAACAAAGAAATGCAGAATATGAAAGTGAGACAATAATCTATTATTAACGAAATCCATTTTCCACGCCACTTTTATCTTCATGACATATATTGGAACTATGCCTGAAAGTTATGGATAAAATTAATTAGATCTGGTGTGGTGGTGGGCACTAAATTAAAAATGAAGAGAAGTAAGATTTGTCCTTTTATTAATTCACTGTTCTATTTCAAAAATTCTTTAAGTAAAATAAAAATCAAGCTCATGATGATTTTTACTTTAAAAAATAACATGGCAGCTTGGATAAGATTGGAAACTGGTTGCACAAAATGAGCACTGACACATCCATCTTAATCTGTGAGTCCCAGCTCTGAAAGTATCTAGGTCGCAGTCCTCATGCTTTGATAGCTACCCCAGGTGACGGAGGAAGGAAGGCAAATATTAGTATTTTTTTAGTCTGTGTCAAAGTCCCCACCCACTCGAAGAAACACAAGCTAATTATCCCAGGGCGTTTGAGCTGTTTCTG
Source organism: Okamejei kenojei (assembly GCA_035221665.1). Lineage (NCBI taxonomy): Eukaryota > Metazoa > Chordata > Chondrichthyes > Rajiformes > Rajidae > Okamejei > Okamejei kenojei. The sequence continues at coordinate 56,978,577 of CM069131.1, forward strand.
CCAAATGGTTGCACAGTTTGCAGCACAGAAGTGCAAGAAGCCTTGAGGAGGCACTCACTCACTCACTCCTGCAGTGTCTGTTCCACAGTACTAAGTAGTTGAGACTTGAAGGTGACTGTGCAAAGGGCAAACAACACAAAGTGTCACTTTTTGCAACCCAGTTCATTGCAGATGCAGCACAGCCTGGGAGTTCAGCAGAAGCGGTATCTGAACGCACTGCTGCGTCTTAATTGGACTGCCACTCTGTGTTCCCTCCGCTCCCGCATGGCATAAACATGAAGGAAGACAAACAATTGAAGACAAGTTTGGCAAAATGACCCCGCAAATGATAAGTTGTTTGCAAACTATGTTTTCACTCCAGCTTTTCTGCTTGAATTGTCATAAATCAAATGGCAAAGGCTAAAGCAGGTCATGGAGCGAAGCTGCTTTGCTGGTGATGCTAACTATCCCACAAGGCCAGCAGTTTTATTGTAAGCGGACAGGATGAGATTTTCCATACCAGGTCCTCCATCTACACCACATCTGCACCCAGGATGAGGTGTTCCATACCAGGTCATTGTCCTCATTCTTTAGGGAACGGGGGTTCCCCTCTTCTATTGCAGATGAGGCTCTCACTAGGGTCTCCTTGATATCCCACATCTCCACTCTTGCTCCTCCTCCCCCCATTCGTAACAAGGACAGAGTCCCTCTTGTCCTCACCTTCCACCCCATCAGCCTTCACATACAGCATATAATCCTCCAACATTTTTGCCACCTCCAATGGGATCCCACTACTGGCCACATCTTCCCATCTCCACCTCTTTCTGCTTTCCGCAGAGACTGCTCCCTCCACAACTCCCTGGTCAACTCGTCCCTTCCCACCCAAACCACCCCCTCCCCAGGTACTTTCCCCTACAACCGCAGGAGATGCAACCCCTGTCCATTTATCTCCCCCCTTGACTCCAGCCAAGAACCCCAACAGTCTTTTCAGGTGAGTCAGAGGTTCACTTACAACTCCTCTGCCTTAACCTACCTGATCTTCTGGTGGCTCAGCACTTTAACTCCCCCTCCCATTCCCAATCTGACTTTACTGTCCTGGGCCTCCTCCATTGTCAAAGTGAGGCCCAGCGCAAATTGGAGGAACAGCACTTCATATTTTGTTTGGGTAGCTTACGCTCCAGCGGTATGAACATCAACTTCTCTGACTTTAAATAGCCCTTGCTTTCACTCTCTCCCCATCCCTTCCCCCTTCCCAGTTCTCCCACCAGTCTTACTGTCTCCGACTACATTCTATCTCTGTCCCGTACACTCCCCTAATGTCAGTCTGAAGAAGGGTCTCGACCCGAAACATCACCCATCCCTTCTCTCCAGAGATGCTGCCTGTCCTGCTGAGTTACTCCGGCATTTTGTACCTACCTTAGTTTTATTTTAAGGCTTAGAACAAGCAAAGCCCTGCTCACTGGAAAATGTTACAGGTGACAGCCACATACTGACAATAAAAAAAGATAATTAATCCATACAGTAGGAGATGCAGTAGGGAAACAGACCCTTTGCCCACTGAGTCCTTGCCAACCAGCGGTCTCCCCATACACTACACAGAAGGGACAATTTACAATTTTACTGAGGCCAATTAACCTACAAACCTGTACATCTTTGGAGTGTGGGAGGAATCCAGATCACCCGGAGAAAACCTACACAGTTATAGGGAGAACGTATAAACTCCGTTCAAACAGTACCCGTAGTCAGGATTGAACCCGGGTCTCTGGCGTTGTAAGGCAGCAACTCTACCGCTGCACCACCGCTCTAGTTACAGTGCTCTTTATCCCCTCAAGTTATTTTCTTTATGCCATAGCGAGGCCAATGCCACTCTCGCTCTGTCAGTCCAGAATTGAGTGTTAGCAAGATGAGGGATTGCAGGGAGCAGGAAGAAAAAAACAGGAAGGTGATATGTTGCTATTGTCAAAAAATGTTTGACTGTCTACTGTATCTGTGCCACTGGTGGAAGAGTCTGGAACCAGCCACAGACAGCTGTGGAGGCCAAGTCAATGGGTATTTTGTAAGGCAGAGTTTGACAGATTCTTGATTAGTATGAGCGTCAAAGGTTATGGGGAGAAGGCAGGTGAATGGGGATGAGAGGGAAGGATAGATCAGCCATGATTGAATGGCGGAGGAGACTCGATGGGATAAATGGCTTACTTCTGATCCTATGACATGAACTTATTCCTCTCATAATTTTATAGAAGTATATTACCTTTTACCCAGGGTGGAAATGTTTAACACTAGAGGACATATATCTAAGGTGAGTAGGGGAAAGACAAATGAAGATGTGTAGGGCAATTAGTTTTACACAGAGTGTGTTGGGGCCTAGGACACATTACCAGAGGTGAAGGTGGAGGCAGATACGATTGTGGCAATGAAGAGGCATTTAAATAGGTGCGTGAAAGGGCAAGGAATAGAGGGAAGTAGATCAGGTGCAGGAATAATAGATAAGTTTAACGGCATCATGTTCGGCACAGACATCGTGGGTAGAAGGGCGGTTACTGCGCTGTATTGTTCTATGTTCTATGTTCTAATGTGCCATACTGCAAATAGATTAAACATCATTTTTATTAAAAAATGGAAATTGAACTAATCATTCATGGATAGTACAGGGCCAAGAGCAAAAGAGTAACAGGGTTAATCTCATGGCTCTTACCAGTGCATCATTGGTGGGCTAAGTAGCCTCTTTATGTCAATGTATGTATGATGCTTTGAACATTTTAACACATGGGGAAGATACTGCAGGTAGTAGTAGCGCAGGAAAAGAGCTTCCCTTTGGACTGCAGGAGTTAATATTGGAGTCTGATTTATATTTGGTTAATCTCGCATTTGATTTTGCCATTGCTTTGGGAAGGTTAGCATTTAATGTCCATTTCTGATTACCTGTGATGATTGGACTAAAATGCATACTTTAGACTTTAGAGTTACAGAGCAGGAACAGGCCCTTCGGCCCAACGAGTGCGCGCCAACCAGCGATTGCCCCGTACACCAGGCCCATTCTACTCACTGAGCTGCCAGAGGAGGTAGTTGAGGCAGGTGTGATAACAACATTTAAAAGACACTTGGGCAGGTACATGGACATGAAAGGTTTAGATTTGTTTAGTTTAATTTATTGACACATGTACCGAGGTTTCGTGAGAAGCTTTTTGTTGTGTGGTATCCAGTCAGTGGAAAAACTATATAGTACATGATTACAATCGAGCTGTCTAAGTACAAGTAAAAATACAGGATGAAGGGAACAATGTTTAGTGTAAGTTAAAGTCCAATAAAGTCTCAGATAGTCGCTGTGTCTCCAATGAGGTGGATGCTAGCTCAGGACGGCTCTCTAGTTGGTGACAGGAACAGTCCTGTGTGTTGTTTGCACGTTCTCCTTGTGACCGTGTGGGCTTCCTCTGGGATCTCTGATTTCCTCCCACATCCCAAAGACTAGTGGATTTGTGAGTTGATTGGCCTCTGTAAAATTGCCCAAGTGTCCAAGGAGCCGATGGGAAAGTGGGGTAACTTTGGGATAGTGTCAACAGATGATCAATGGTGAAACCTATTTCCATGCTGTATTCTCTGAACTAAGAAAGATAAGTTTAACTTATTGCTCGCCTAGACTACGGGATCTCCTAGTTATCAACCATTTAATTCCCATACTGACCTTTCTGTCCTGGGCTTCATTGTCAGAGTGAGGCCATAGGCAAATTGATGGGACAGCATGCTCATATTTTGCTTGGGTAGCTTATAACCAAATGATATGAACATTATATTATCTAATTTTAAGTAACTTCATATTACTCTCCCTTCCCCTCTCCCTTCTTGCCCCCTTCCTCCACCCTAGTTGTTTTACCAGTTCCAAGAATCTCCACGTTGTTACTCTTGAGATCACACCTTCCCTTACCAACAATGGACCTGCTCGGCACTGCCTTGCCTGAGGTCATTTGATGCTGACCCTTATTGCTCCTGGTCCTTTCTCACCTCCAGCTCTTCACCTCCCCCCAGCCCCAACGTTCAGTCTGAAGAAGGGTCCCGACCCGAAACTTCGCCCATCCTTTCTTTCCAGAGATGCTGCCTGACCCGCTAATGTACTCCAGAACTTAGCGTCTATCTTTGGTATAAGCCAGTATCTGTAGTTCTTTGTTTCAACATTTTGAGTTTAACTTATCATCTGTAGTTAATGATTGAATATTGATTATCATAGTGGGCTGATGTTTCTCTACGCAACCTCAGCTGAGAGATGCAAACTTAGTGCAGATCTTCTGTAGTCTTGCTGCTATGGATGGAGATAATGTATTGAATGTGTTTGCAGTTCACGCAAATTGATGGATCAATTTTTAGTGATGTTTGTAGCAAACAGATGAACATAGCCAATAGATTGCTTTGGTTTTGTCTGCAAAAAGTCAATTCAGCACAGCTGTTAAGAAAGCATTAATTTTCCAAAAATCGGCTTGATTGCTGTGCAAGTTATTAGGTTAATAATTGAAACGGTCAGGTTTCTGCTCTTTGCCAATAATGTAAAGTAAAATACTTTTATTCATATGCTGCCTTTCATGGCCTCAGTATGTCCCAGAGCTTTTTACAATGACTTAAGTCAGTTTTGAAATGTTATGTGTGAAGCCCAGATGCCAATTTGTTCACAGCCAACTTCCACAAGAAAAAAACAATGTGATAATGAGCAGTTAATTACATTGAAGCAGAGATAAATCATTGCCAGGAATTCTGTATGGAATTTGTACGTTCTCCCTCCGATCGCGTGGGTTTTCTTCGGGTGCTCCAGTTTCCTCCCTCCCACACCATATAACCATATAACCATATAACCATATAACAATTACAGCACGGAAACAGGCCCTCTCGGCCCTTCCAGTCCGTGCCGACCATTTGTTTTCCCCTAGTCCCATCTACCTGCACTCTGACCATACCCCTCCATTCCCTTCACGTCCATATACCTATCCACTTTACTCTTAAATGTTAAAATCGATCCTGCCTCCACCACTTCTGCTGGAAGCTCATTCCACACAACCACCACCCTCGGAGTAAAGAAGTTCACCCTCACGTTACCCCGAAACCTCTGTCCCTTAATTCTCATGTCATGCCCTCTTGTTTGAATCTTCCCTACCCTCAATGGGAAAAACGTATCCACGTCAACTCTGTCTATCCCTTTCATCATTTTAAAGACCTCAATCAAGTCCCCCTTAACCTTCTGCGCTCCAAAGAATAAAGACCTAACTTGTTCAACCTTTCTCTGTAACATAATTGCTGGAACCCTGGCAACATTCTAGTAAATCTCCTCTGTACTCTCTCTATTTTGTTGACATCCTTCCTATAACTAGGCGACCAAAATTGTACACCATACTCCAGAATTGGTCTTACCAATGCCTTGTACAATTTTAACATTACTTCCCTACTCCTATATTCAATGCTCTGATTTATAAAGGCCAGCACACCAAAGGCTTTCTTTACCACCCTATCTACATGCGATTCCACCTTCAGGGAACTATGCACAGTTATTCCTAGATCCCTCTGTTCCACAGCATTCCTCAATTCCCTACACGCCAAAGGTAAATAGATTTGTAGGTTAATTGGGTTCGGTAAAATTGTAAATTGTCCCTTGTGTGTAGTATTGTTAGTGGATGGAGTGATCGCTGGTTGGTGCGGACTCCGTGGGCTGAAGGGCATTGGATCTATAATGCCTAAAGATTGATTGTAATCATGTAAAGTCTTTCCTCTGACTGGATAGCATGGAACCATTAGCTTTACACTGACCTTGGTACACGTGACAAGAATAAACTAAATTAATATGTTCTCCAGAGATGCTGCCGGACCCATTGAGTTATTCCAGCACTGGTTTTTTTTGTATACCAGCAACTGCAGTTCCGTTCATCTGCATCTATCAATCCATGGGCTGGCTTGGTGTTCTGGGTGGTTGTAAAACATTTCATAACACAAGAGGAAGGGCAGAGGAACCCTCCCAGTGTCTGGGGTAACCTTAATCCTTCAGCGAACATCACACGCTACTGTTACACTGATCGTTTATCGCCTTGATGTTTGTAGGACATTGCAGTGAACAAATTGGCTGTCATGCTTGCCTACTTGATAACGGTGACTTAAATACAAATGTAATTCAATGGTTATGAACCGCCTTTGGCCAAAATCAAGACATGACAAATACGCCATTAATGCATGTTGTTGCTTTTGTATTCAGCCCGATGCCTGAGATAACTTTTACAGGGTCGGAGGAATTCTGCTTCCTTGTGTTCTAATTGTCAACAGTAAAGGCAGCAAGAGCTGTTAGTGTTCATCAGACGCAGCAGCAGCACGGCAGGGAGAAATGTGATCAATGTTTCACATCTGTGAGCTGCTTTTGTGAAAGTGGGATAACGTAGAACTAGTGTGAAAGGACGATTGATGGTCGGTGTGGACTCGCCGTGCCAAAAGGCCTGTTTCCGTGCTCTATATCTTTGTTTTTAGTTTCGAGATACAGCACGGAAACAGGCCCTTTCGGCCCACCGAGCCCAGACCGACCAGCGATCCCCGCACATTAACACTATCCTACACACACTAGGGACGATTTACACTTACACCATGCCAATTAACCTAGAAACCTGTACGTCTTTGGAGCGTAGGAAGAAAACAAAGATCTCGGAGAAAACCCACGCAGGTCACGGGGGAGAACGTCCGAACTCTGTACAGACAGCACCAGTAGTCAGGATCGAACCCGGGTCTCCTGGCGCTGCAAGCAATGTAAGGCAGCAACTCTACCGCTGCACCACCGTGCTGCCTCCCTAAACTAAAGTTTTGATCTTGACTTGAAATTTTCGCCATGTTAATGGTCATAGAGTCACGACGTCATACAGCCACACAGTGAGGCAACAGGCTCTTCGGCCCAACTCGTCCATGCCGACCAAGATGCCCCATCTCAGCTAGTTCCACTTGCCCGCATTTAGTCCATAGCCCTTTCAACCTTTCCTATCCATGTCCCTGTCCAAGTGTCTTTTAAATGCTGTTATAGGACCTGCCTCAACAACCTCCTCTGGCAGCTTTCCATGGACCCACTATCCCCAATGCGAAAAAGTTGCCTCAAAGGTTCAAATTAAATCTCTGTACCTTGGTACACGTGGAAACAAGGAATAGCAGATGCTTGCTTTCAAAAAGAGACACAAAGTGCTGGAGTAACTCAGTGACTCAGGCCAAACACGTGGAGAACTTGGATAGTTTACATTTTAGTTTGAAACTGAACTAATGTATTCAATTAATAGGCCACTGAAGCACTTGCTTCCATCTATTTCCACACTTCCTAGAGAAAAGAAGATATTTTGGCCCAATCAATGCTAAGATCACAGAGCAAATCCATTCCTCACTAATTTTCTCTCTATTATGTTCCTATTCCCTCAAGATTCTGCCACACATCGACACATTAGGTGGGTGATTTAGAGCGGCTAATTGAACTACCAACCCGCTTATAGCGGGGAAGTGGGAGGAAACCAAAGTGGCTGGAGGAAACCCACATGGTCGGGAGGGCATGCTGACTCCACACAGATAGTACCAGTCAAGGTTGAAGACGCATTATTGGAGCTGTGAGGCAGCAGCACTACTAATTGTTCTACTCCATTCCTAAATGTATCTTACTATCTCCCCTTCCTCCTTGATACTCCTCAAAACCTACTTGACCGAGTCTGTGGTGAGTCTGTGGAAGGCTGGCTTGTGCTACTCCCTGTTAGTGCTTCATGCTTACATTTTGAAGGCTGCCCACAGTGCACTGACATCACTTGGGACCCATATCCCCGTATCAAGGACTAGATTACATGGTTTATTTTAGTTCAGAGATACAGCCTGGAAACAGACCTTTCGGCGCCGACCGGCGATCCCCATACACTAATGTTTTCCTACACACGAGGGACAATTTACAATCATTACTGAAGCCAATTAACCTACAAACCTGTATGTCTTTGGAATATGTGAGGAAACTCGAGAACCCGGGGAAAATCAAAAGCAACACGTGGAGAACGTACAAACTGCGTACAGACAGCACCCATAGTCAGGATTGGACCCGGTCTCTGGCCCTGTGAGGCAGCAACTCTACTGCTGCAGCACCTTGCCACCCTTGAAGGTGAGAGGAGCAGATTTTAAAGGAGATTCTGCCACAGACAGCCATGGAGGCCAAGTGAGTCTTGATAGATTCTTGACTAGCAAGGGCATCACAGGTTACAGGGAGAAGGTAGGAGAATGGAGTTGAGAAAAACAGATCAGCCATGATTGAATGGAGAAGCAGAATTGATGGGCCGAATGGCCTAATTCTGTCCCTATGTCTGATAATATGATCTTGTGGGATGTACAAGGCAAGTTTTTGGCAGGGAGAGTGGTGAGTGACTGGAATGTGCTGCTGGGGGTAGTGTTGGAGGGAGATACGACATTTGCATTTAAGAGGCTTTTGGATAGGCGCTTGGTTATGAAGGGAATGGATGGATATGGCTCACGTGCAGGCAGTGATTAGTTTAATGTTTGGCACAGACATTGTGAGTCGAATGGCCTGTTCCTGTGCTGTGCTGTTCTACATAAGCTGCCAGAATGCTGCTGAGTTGATTTGTTGAGTTTGATGAAATTACAAAGAGGAGAAAACATTTGTACTGATTACCTTGCATCTGATTCATGTGGGAAATACACAACCTTGTCCACAGCAGTGAACTGGATATGTTCCAATGAGTCAGCATTAGCTTAACATCATGATGAATGTATGGTTTATGGACAAGGTCATCTAGTCCAGTTCCGTACCTCCATAGTTGGGAGTGAACGTGGAACACGGTGTAAAATAGCAGATACAGGTCGATCATCGACTTGCTGGATTATCCGTTTTGCTGGATCAACAGAGATCACGGCCTGGGGGGGAAGGAGGGGTAGCTGAGATACCGGCCCACAAAGTCGGTTGCGGAAGTCAGCAATGGGAACGGATCTGCCAGCTGTAGCCAGGCAGAAGTTCCAGAGCCCCGGCCGCAGGGGGCTAATTTGACCCACATATCGGCGTGGAAGTCCCAATGAGGTGAGATCGGCCATCTACCCTGCCTAGGCGCCACATTTTCAGAGCAACCTCCAGGGAAGATTTCAAGTGTGCTCTCGTTATTTTATCCGGATTAAAAGGAGATGCCGGATCACCAGTTTCTTGAACATCGGTGGTGGACCTGCATCCAATTGGCCACTAACCTGAATTTTCATCCATGTTTGCTTCCATGATGGATGGATACCTTAGTGGCCACTGTTGTTCACTGAGATACCTCCTAACCTTTACTGAGATGTTGTGGATCTGGGTCGTATCAAACCTCAGTTAAGCATGCCTTCTGATCATTAACACACTTTAACTGAAGCAGTTGATTGCAAAGATATCCCGTTTAAAACATAAGTTAAACTCCCATTAGCTTTTTGAAGCTTTGATCAAATTGTTTTGGAGACCGAGTGAGGAAAGTCTATTTATTTGATATATTTGTACCTAGTGGCCTTTCCATTGGAAAGCATCTGTTCGGATTAAAGCTATTTCTTCAGAGAATGGAATGAATGATTTTTAAAAAAAGTGTTCCCTGCATATTGGCTCAAGTGAAACCTCTTGACAGATCTGTGCCTCATAGTTCTGGTTGAAAAATGGAAAGACCCAGAAAAAAAGTTTCAATTGTGAAACTGTCCCATTTTATCCTCTGCCGCTGAGTTTCTGACTTTGGGGATTTTAATTCTTTGCAGGGGAACGTGGTGAAGTTTAGTTTAGTTTAGAGATACATCATGCAAACAGGCCCTTTGACTCACCGAGTCCTTGCCGACCAGCGATCACCCCGTACACTACAACTGTCCTGTCGGTGGGAAATGGCAGATGGGCGATGGGAGCCTCGGTGGCAACGTGAGCCTTGATGGACGAGGCGGTGGCTCCTTGGCAGCGGCGTGAGCTTCGGCGGTCGTGTGTGCTTCGGCAGTAGCAGGAGCCTCGGCGGCAACGGGAGACTCAGCGGCGGTGGGGCAACGCGATTGACCCGCCATCGGCGGTCGATGAGCGTGAGGGGGAAAGGGGAAGACAATGGGGGCCTGGCATGTGTGGACCGCCGTGAGGGACGGTGGTCGAACAAAGGGGGACCCGGTGTGGGGGAGGAGAGGGCACTCTAGTTTAGAATTGTCTGCCCAGGGGATGAGCCTCCTTTCGTTTGTTGATTTGTTCCGGTGAAGGCGCTGTGCACACGGCAGCCACCCAACAATCGCTTGTCATTTTCTTTTTGTTTTCACTTTTAATTTCAAGTTTTTGTGTAACTTGTGTGTTATGACTGTCAGCAGACCAGTTTCCCTCCAGGGATGAATAAAGTTTTATCGCAATGTATCATACACTAGGGACAATTTACAGAGGTCAATTAAGCTACAAACCTGTACATCTTTGCAGTGTGGGATGAAACCAGAGCACCCGAATAAAACCCATGCGGTCACAGGGTGACTGTCCAACCAGCACCCATTGTCAGGATCAAACCTGTTTCTCTGGCACTGTAAGGCAGAGCCTCTGATTAAAAATGAAACTGTCCCCTCAATTATTCAAGAGGCTCTTCACTTGCTTGGATAGTCATGTTTGTAGCCAAAGTCGACGAATAAGGGGTCAGTTATTTAGTAGGAGGTAAAGCTTCTTTCATTGGGAAGCTGTGTATCCTTGGAATTCTCTTTCAGAGGACTGCTCAGTTATAGAGTCATATTGCACATAAACAACCAACTTGTCCAAGCCAACCAAGATGTCCCATCTCATTTAGTTCCATCTGCCTGGGTTTGGCCCACATCCATTATCCTTTCCTATCCATGTGCGCTGTCAAAATGTATTTTAAACATTGCTATTGTAGTCACGTTTGCTCGTTGCTGGACCTGGGAAATTCAAGATATGCAGGGATTGGGTATATAGAGGTCGAAAAGATTATGAACAGTCGAATGATTTCATTGAAGCACTCCTGCTAAAATATTCTGGCACTGTCATTGTTTCCAATGGATGAAGATCTCAATCTTGATGTTTATGTTGAAATTGTTTGCTGGTACTACAATAAGTACCCAGTTCAACATGAAAGGCAGCAAGGATAGGAAAGATTGCCCGGATTTATCTCATAGACCTCTGAACTCTTCCCTTCCTTAATGCAAAGTGGCAGCTGCAGAAAACAGCTTGCATTGATAATAGCTTCTATCATAATTTCAGGATAGTCGCTGAGCATTAAGAATGACAGAGAAAACTATTTGCTCTCCAGAGAGCCACATTCTCCACAGATGTAGCCTGACTTGCTGAGTTATTCCAGTACTTTGTGTCTTTTTTTTGTAATCCAGCATCTGCAGTTTCTTGTGTCTAGTTTAGCTCAGTTTAGTTTATTGTCATGTGTATCAAGGCACAGTGAAAAGCTTTTTTTTGCGTGCTATTCAATCAGCGGAAAGACTATACACGATTACAATCGAGTCGTCCATAGTGTGTACAGACAATGATAAAGGGAATCATGTTTAGTGCTTGATAAAGGTTACAAGGTCTCAAGGTCAGTTTATTGTCATGTGTACCAATTAAGGTGCAGTGAAATTTGAGTTACCATACAGTCATACTAACTGAAAAGCAACAAGACACACAACCACATAAAGGTTAACATATACATCCACCACAGTGGATTCCACATTCCTCACTGTGATGGAAGGCAATAAAGTTCAATCTTCTGCCTCTTGTCGGGGCAGTCAAACCACCCACAGTTGGGGCAACCAAAGTCCCAGCAGCAAACGATCAAAGCCCCCATCAAAACTCCTGCGTCGGTTGAAACTCTCTCCGCGGCATGGAGCTCCTGAGCTGGCCTCTTCTTACCAGAGATGTTAATCCACAAGCCCCGCTGTTGGAGCTTCGATCCCCGGCAAAGGGATCGCAAGCTCCGCGATGTTTTAGTCTGCTTGGGGGTTAGCCCATATTGGGGACGGAGATACGATGTGGAAAAAAATTGCATCTCTGTCGAGGTAAGAGATTGAAAGAACATTTCCCCCAACCCCCACCCCCACCTCCCAACATAAAACAAACCAAGGAACACTAAAACATACCTTTTAACACAAACTCAAAATAACAAAAAGAAGAAAGCACAGAGAGACTTTTGCGAGGCAGCCACTACTGTGTCAAGTAAAGTTCAATTAAAGATATTCTGAAAAAAAGAGATATTAGTTCAGGGCCGATCTCCAGTTTTTGATAGCATAGTTCAGTCGCTTCAGAATAGTTCAGAATAGATAAGAGCTTGGAAGAAATTGTCCCTGAACCTGGAGCTGTGCGTTTTTACACCTCTGATCCTCTTGCCTATCGGTGGGGACAAATTACCAAATATTTTCAACTCTGGATGGAGGGAGCACTGACATGCTATATAATTATAATTTAATACATATTTTTGTGTATTTCTCTGTTCAGTTTGTTGCTGTATTTGCCACATTACAACAGTGAGAATACTATATAAAAAAAACTTGTTGGATTTGTAATGTTTGGGGGCTATCCTTAACTGATGAAAGATACCATTACAAATGTAGTCCCCTGCTATAGCTGCCATCTTGCATTAAGCAGGTAGTAACATTGTATGTTATTGACTTGCTAATGGCATCCGATACTTGTAGAGCTTTGAAATGATGCATTACCTTACTCAGGGTTTATATTTACATAGTTTGAACATTTTATTCAATACATAATCCTTTTATTACAGGTCGCTTTACCTTTTAAAGTAAGACAACAGAGTACCTTTGCTGACAGAAATTTAATTTTAAAAAAACAGGTCACAAAATGTAAACGGTTTGGAAGTGGTTTTAGACAAGGCAGATTGTTTAGTGGTTAGTTATGTAAATATAATCGCTCTTGTTTGTCATACAGAATCTCAAACAGGCTGTACTGTGAAAAGTCAAATATACCATCCATTTGAAACAAACTTTGAAGATAGATACAAAATGCTGGAATACATAAGTGGGTCATGCAGCATCTCTGGAGAAAAGGAACGGGTGACATTTCAGGTCGAGACCCTTCTTCAGACTGAGCGTCAGGGGAGAGGGAAACTAGAGGTATGCATTGGTTCAGAACAAATTAGAGCTGGCAGTAAAGGTGGAGCCCACAATGGTCCATTGTTGGTTGTGGAAGAGGTGATAATGAAGCGATATGAACTGTGAAACTAGCAGAACAACTAGGGTGGAGGAGGGATGGGGAGAGAGGGAATGTAAGGATTTCTTGAAATTACTTGAAATTAGAGAAATCAAATTTCATACCGCTGGGTTGTAAGCTGCCCAAGCGAAATATGAGGTGCTGTTCCTCCAATTTGCATTTGGCCTCACTCTGTTGATGGACGAGGCCCAGGAGAGAAAGGTCAGTATGGGAAGGAGAAGGGAAGTTAAAATGTTTAGCATCTGGGAGATCGATATGACAAAACAAACAGTGAGGAAATTGCTGGAGTGTGGTCACTGGTTATTGCAATGGTCGCATCGATGAGAATGCAATGAGATTAAATGCATCATTGCCTGTCTCGTTAAAGCATTACAGAATCTGCCAGATAGGAAGCAAAGGGTAGGAATTAACGGGTCCTTTTTAGAATGGCAGGCATTGACTAGTGGGGTGTCGCAAGGCTCGGTGCTGCGATCCCAGTTGTTTACAATATATATTAACGATTTGGACGAGGGAATTAAATGTAACATCTCTAAGTTTGCGGATGACGCAAAGCTGGGTGGCAGTGTGAGCTGCGAGGAGGAAGCTATGAGACTGCAGGGTGATTTGGAGAGGTTGGCAGATTAGGAAAAGGGGAGATGCAATGAAAACTGAGTGTGCTTGTACATCAGTCACTGAAAGTTAGCATGCAGGTACAGCAGGCAGTGGGGAAAGCAATTGGCCATAATTGTGAGAGGATTTGAGTTTAGGATCAAGAGAGTCCTACTTCCATTGTATAGGGCCCTGGTGAGACCGCACCTGGAGTATTGTGTGCAATTTTGGTCTCCTAATTTGAGGAAGAACATTATTGCAATTGAGGGAGTGCAGCGTAGGATCTCCAGGTTAATTCCCTGGATGGCAGGACTGACGTATGATGAAAGAATGGAATTTAGAAGGATAAGATTAAAGAAACATAAAATTCTTAGAGGATTGGACAGGGTAGATGCAGGGAAAATGTTCCCGATATTGGGGGAGCCCAGAAACAGGGGTCACATTTTAAGAATATGGGGTAGGCCATTTAGGACTGAGATGAGGAAAAACCTTTTCACCCAGTGAGTTGTGAATCTGTGGAATTCTCTGCCACATCAGGTAGTGGAAGCCAATTCACTGGATGTTTTCAAGAGAGAGTTAGATTTAGCTCTTTGGGCTAAGGGACTCAAGTGATATTGGGAAAAATCCGGAATGGGGTACTGATTTTGGATGATGAGCCATGATCATATTGAATGGCGGTGCTGGCTCGAAGGGCTGAATGGCCTACTACTTTCTATTTTCTACATTTATGTTAATGCTTTCCTAAGACTCATTCTTTGAGAAAATCCTGTGATGTTACTCTCTATCTTAGAATGCAAAAACATACAGGTCAAGAGGCAATGAGTACAAAGTGGGACAGAGGCAGCACAAAGGAAGAGAGTTTAGTATAGTTTGGAGATACAGCATAGGTACAGGCCCTTCAGCCTACCAGGTCCACGCCGACCAGTGATCCCTGTGCACCAGCACTATTCTACACACTAGGGACAATTTACAATTTTTATCGAAACCAATGAACCTACAAACCTGCATGTCTTTGGTGTGTGGGAGGAAACCGGAGCACCTGGAGAAAACCTACACGGTCTCTGGGAGAACATACAAACTCTGTACAGACAGCACATGTAGCTAGAATCTAACCCGGGTCTCTGGCACTGTAAGGTAGCAGCTCTAACACTGCAGGTAGACACAAAATGTTGGAATAACTCAACGGGTGAGGCAGCATCTATGGAGGGAAGGAATGGGCGACGTTTCGGGTCGAGACCCTTCTTCACCGTCTGAACCCATCTGAAGGAGGGTATCGACTTGCAACATTGCCTATTCCTTCTCTCCACAGATGCTGCCTCACTCGCTGAGTTACTCCAGCATTTTGTATCCACCCTCGATTTTACCAGCATCTGCAGTTCTTTCTTACACAGCTGTACCACTGCGCCACCTAGCCGCCCCGTTATTAGTACGACGTCTTTCCTAGGCTGACCTCAGCTGAACATTATACTTCAAGTGTAGCCTCACAAACGGCCTGTACATATGTAGCTTAACATTTCAGCTTCTGGACTGAGTGCTCTGATTGATTGATACCAATGTGCTAAAAGCCCTCTTCACGACCCTGTCCATCTGAGATGCCACTTTCAGGAAATTATTGCAATTGTATTTCCTATGTCCCTTTGTTCTACAACACCTCCCAGTCCCTTACCATTCACTGCAAAATGTCTTACCCTGTTCTTGGTTTTGATCACAGAATTATTTTTCAGAAAGGCATTGAAAATTGTATTTCTATGTAAAAAGTAGGTGATAGAAAAAACTAATTAAAGGACCTGTGCTTCATGGAGAAGAATATGGAAATATTATGCAAACAATTATTCTGACACTGCAGGATCTTTGATGGTACCGTAGTGCAAAGTAAAAACTATGTTGCCAAATTATTTGAAGAGCAAAGAAGCAGCTTTACAGGAGGAGAAAGATTTGTGCCTCAAAGCTGTCCAGTTGGTCTCAGTGATACCTTGCTTATAATGGGTGATGGAGATACTGTAGTGTTCTCATATGGCATCTGATGAAGGAGCCTTTAGGCAGGTAGAATGCAGCGGAGAGATGCGGCAAAAAAAAGTAGGACGTGGAAGGAGCAGCTTGCAAGCCTGAATTTGTGCTGCCTTCATACCTCAGAGTGAAGCTGACCTTATTTGTGCTCTTCAGGAAAAGAAACAAAAGACTAACTTTTACAAGAACAAGTAACTGCAGGTTCTGCTTAATGCACAAAAGGCCACAAAGTGCTGGTGTAACTCAGCAGGTCAGGCAGCATCTTTGGAGAACATGGATAGGCTACGTTTCATGTTGAGACACTTCTTCAGACCATGAGTCAGAAAATGTGTCTGAAGAAGGGTCTCGAAACATCATCTATAATCACCTAATCATATTCTCCAAGGTTGCTGCCTGACCCATAGAGTTATTCCAGCACTTTGTGGACTCACTTTTATATCTGTAGTCTCAAACTACAAACAATTAAACACATTTTGAAGTGTAGTGGTGCTGCAAATGCAGCCATTAATTGGTGCTCAAAAACCTCTGACAAATCCGAAGGTGATAATGACCAAAACATCTGTTTTAAATTGAATTAATGGATGCATAATAACATGGACACCTTCAGATTAGAGTCATTGAGTCATACAGCTTGGAAACAGGCCCTTCAGCCCAACTTGTCCACACCGACCAAAATGTCCCATCTACGTTAGTCCCACCTGCCTGTGTTTAACCCAAATCCCTCTAAACTTGTCATATCTATGTCCTGCCTAATTGTTTTTTAAAATGGTGATAGTCCCTGCCTCAATTACCTCCTCTGACAGCTCGTTCCACCCTTGGTGTGAGAAAGTTACCCTTCGGGTTCCAATTAAATCTTTCCCCACTCAGCTTAAACCTATTTCTAGTGGTTCTTGATTCCCCTACTCTGGGCACGAGACTCTGTGCGTCTACCTGATCTATTCTTCTCATGATTTTGTACATCTCTATATGATCATCTCTCATCTTCCTGCGCTCCAAGTAATCAAGTCTAAGCCTGCTCAAATTCTCCCACTGGCTCAGGGCCTCGAGTACTGGCAACTTCCTCGTAATCATCTCTGCACCCTTTTCAGCTTGAAAGAGGTGTACAAAATCATGAGAAAAATAGATAGGGTAGATGAACCGATTCTTGCCCATAGTAGGAGAATCAAGAACCAGAGGACATTGGTTTAAGCTGAGGGGGTAAGATTTAATCGAAACCCGAGGGGCAACTTTTGTACTCAAAGGGTGGTAGGTGTATGGAACGAGCTGCCGGCAGAGGTAGTTGAAGCAGGTACTATTTAAAACGTTTAAGAAGCATTTAGGCAGGTACATGGATTGGATAGGTTTAGAGGGACAAACAAAGTGCTGGAGTAACTCAGTGGGTCAAGCAGCTTCTCTGGCAAAAAAGGATGGATGACGTTTCAGCCTGAGACCCTTCTTCCGATTGCCAGTCTGAAGACCGATCCCAACCCAAACCTTTCCTTGCCTGATCCGTTGATTTACTCCAGCATTTTGTGTGTCTATCTTTGGTATAAACCAATATCTGCAGTTCCTTGTTTCTTGGTTATGAGGGATATGTTCCAAACACAGGCAGGTGCGACTAGTGTAGATGGGGCATGTTGGCCAGTGTGGGCAAGTTGGACCAAAGAGCCTGTTTTCATGCTGTATGACTCTCTGATTATATTATTGCCAATCCTTTATGATAGGGTGGAAGTAACGTGGAGCAGTTTAATTCAATAGTATAATTTACTGGATACAAAAAGGGTAGACACAATGCATGGTAGAATAATGGTTATGTTCTTGGATGATGGCCAAGGTGAAGAATTTATGGAGGGGTTTGTGAGTTATCGTTTCAGTCTTGCTAGTGTCAGTTCTACTGACACGCTTTGCAGCACCAATAAAGCTGTCAGTCATATGAATGCTCTTCCAGATTTAAATTTATTTTACTCGTAAAATCACAGAAATCACACAAAGAGGCCATTCTCCCCCCTTTGAAGAAGCTGATCAAACAATTCACACCTTCCAATTTGCCCTGATGGATTCATAGAGTCATACGGCACGGAAACAGGCCCTTCCTCCAAACTTGCCCATCCAACTAACATGCCCCATTTACACTAGTCCCACCCGCCTGCGTTTTGCGCATATCCCTCTAAACCTGTCCCATCTTTGTACCTGTCTAAATGTTTCTTAAATGTTGTGATAATACCTGCCACAATCACCCCCTCTGGCAACTTATTCCATATTCTGTATTCTATATTCCATGTTCATTATTCTATAAGTTCACCCCTCATCCTTGTGTGCTCTAAGGAATAAAGTCCTTCCCTGCTCAATTTCATCCTATAGCTTCGGCTCTTGTGGCCTGGCTACAACCTTGTAAATATTTTCTGCATGTTTTCCAGGTTAACAAACCTTCCGATAACAGGGCGCTCAAAACTGAAGACAATACTCTGAGTGTGGTCTCACCAATGTCTTGCGTAATCTGCATGATGTCAATTGTCTCCATCAATGGCATTCAGATATAATTATAAAAACGGATCCAAAATGACAAGGATTGATCCTTCGATGAGATCTGTAGGAGGTGCTGCCTCAAGAAGGCAGCCAGCATCATTAAGGTTTCACACCACCCTGGCCACGCTCTCATTTCATTCCTGCCATTGGGAAAAAAAGTCCATGAGTCTGAAAACTGTACGCAAGGAACTGCAGATGCTGTTTTTAGTTTAGTTTAGAAATACAGCGTGGAAACAGGCCCTTTGGCCCACCGAGTCTGCACCTACCCGCGATCCCCACACATTAACACCGTACGACACATACGAGGGACAATTTACACTTATTCCAAGCCAAGTAAGCTAAAAACCTGTACATCTTTGGAGTGTGGGAGAAAACCGAAGATCTCGGAGAAACCCCACACGGTCAAGGGGAGAACGTATAAATTCCGTACAGACAGCACCCGTAGTCGGGTTCGAACCCGTGTCTCCGGCATTGCATGCACTGTAAGGCAGCAATTCAACCACTGTGCCACCGTGCCTGCACAAAGTGCACAGATA
Source organism: Okamejei kenojei (assembly GCA_035221665.1). Lineage (NCBI taxonomy): Eukaryota > Metazoa > Chordata > Chondrichthyes > Rajiformes > Rajidae > Okamejei > Okamejei kenojei. The sequence goes on from CM069131.1 coordinate 56,997,357, forward strand.
ACTCAGCGGGTCGGGCAGCATTTCTGGAGAACATGGATAGGTGACGTTTCAAGTTCTGACCCGAAGTGTTGATGATCCATGTTCTCCGGACATACTGCCTTACCTGCTGAGTTACTCCAGCACTTTGTGAATTTGATAAAATCCTTTGGTTGCATTTTATTCTCTAGCAGGTGTTTGAATCACCCAAGTGCCAATTGTTTTTTGGCAACAAAATATGGTGATGGAGCCAAATCATGGTTTCCATAATCAGGACAAATCATTTTCTTGAAGCGTAATCTTTGCACACATCGCATGACTAATTGCAATTTAATAATGTTACAAATCATCTTCAGTGAATTGTTCTGAATTTACAGCATTGATTCTGGTAAGTGTGTCTTTGTTAATATTAGTTTAGTTTAGTTTATTGTCATATCTACCGACGCACAGTGAAAAGGTTTTGCTGCCTACTATCCAGTCAGCCGAAAGGCAATACATGACTACAATCTAATCATTTACATTGTATAGATCCATGATAAGGGAATAATGTTTAGTGCAAGGTAAACGTAGAAAATAGGTTCAGGAGTAGGCCATTCAGCCCTTCGAGCCAGCACCGCCATTCAATATGACAATGGTGGATCATCCAAAATCAGTACCACATTCCAGCTTATTCCCCATATTGCTTGGTTCCCTTAGCCCTAAGAGCTAAATCTAATTCTCTCTTGAAAACATCCAGTGAATTGGCCTGCATTGCCTTCTGTGGCAGAGAACTACTCAGATTCATAACTCTGGGTGAAAAAGGTTTTCCTCATCTCAGTCCTGAATGGCCTACCCCTTATTCTTAAACTGTGACCCCTGGTTCTGCACTCCCCCAACATCGGAAACATTTTTCCTGCATCTACCCTGTCCAATTCTCCAAGAATTTTATATTTTTCTTTGATCTCCTCTCATCCTAAATTCCAGCGAATACAAGCCCAGTTGACACATTCTTTCATCGTACATCAGTCCCACCACCCCGGGAATTAACCTGGTGAATTGCACTCCCTCAATACCAAGAATGTCCTTCCACAAATTAGGAGACCACAATTGCACGCAATAGTCCAGATACGTTCTCTTGAGGGCCCTGTACAACTGCAGTAGGACCTTCTTGCTCCTAGACTCGAATCCTCTCGCAATGAAGGACAACATGCCATTAGCTTCCTTCACTGCCACCTGTACCTGCATGCTTACTTTCAGTGACTGATCTACAAGCACACCCAGGTCTCGATGCACCTCCCCTTTTCCTAATCTGTGTCTCGTGCTTATATTTGAAATGGGATTACTTGACAATTATGCTGCTGTGGTTGCTATGGTGTGGTGATGATCTATGTTCTAAGCAAAGATCCTATAGCGGAGCAAGATAGGCCACTCCTGCGAAATGCAATGGGCTGACGTGTAGTACGCAACGGAGAGGAACATGGGCATTTTTTCCGTCCATTTCAGTAACCGGAACCTACCCGACCCGACCCGACTCGCAGTGTAATCAACGTTGCAGGGGGGACAGTTTGTGTGTGTGATATAGGGCTAGATTCATAATTCTGTTAGTTCATAATTCTGTCAATTCTTATTAAAGAATAAAATTTGACTCTGGTAATTTTCTTTTTTAAATAATTTATTTTTAATGGCTCATAAGCTGTGTTTGAGTTGATTTTATAGTAACCGGAACCTACCCAACCCGACCCGACTCGCAGTGTAATCAACGTTGCGAGGGAACAGTTTGTGTGTGTGTGATATAGGGTTAGATTCATCATTCTCTTCATTCTTGTTAAAGAATAAAATGTTTATAAATTTTGATTCTGGTAATTTTCTTATTTTAATGTTTTTTTAAATAATTTCTTTTTTTAATGGCTCATATGCTGTGTTTGAGTTGATTTTGTTGAGTTGACACGCACTCTGTAATTCATTCATCTAATCACACTGTTCACAACTGTAGTAATTGCAGGGGTTATCTAAATTAAGTATTTCACAAAATTAAATGTGTTTAAGCAAGATTTACAAATGATGTATAACTTAAGGATGGTTTTATTCAGCGAGCATACCTGATTAGATTGTGCTGGAAAGAACACACATACATGAATGTGATATAGATGTATATAATAATATCACACACATTTACATTTCTTCCGAGTCGGGCCGCTCCGCTGGGACTCAGCCCCGAGTCGGGCCGCTCCACCTCAACCCGGAAGATGGAGGCGGAAGTAAGATGGCGGAGGCTGGTTGCTGAAATGGGTCCTATAATTACCCATGAATCTGCCCATGACCGTACTACGCGTTTTTCATGGGAGTAGTCCATCTTGCTCCGCTATAGGATCTTTGGCTCTAAGTATGTTGTGAGAACATTTAACAAAAGAAAAATCATAGAAGAGAGAACAGAATGATGGAACAGTTCACTGTTAGTAGTTCCTGAGTCAACAAATTATCAGTGTTTGGGAATAAATAATGGGATGAAACCTCACAACATCAGAACCTCCGTCATAACTTTCTCTGCAAAATGTCTTATACAGTGCCCTCGATAATGTTTGGGACAAACACCCATCATTTATTTATTTGCCTCTGTACTCCACAATTTGAGATTTGTAATGGAAAAAATCAGATGTGGTTAAGGTGCACATTGTCATATTTTAATAAAGGCCATTTTTATACATTTTGGTTTCACCATGTAGAAATGACAGCAGTGTTTATACATAGTCCCCCCATTTCAGGGCTCCATAATGTTTGTGACTCAGCAATGTTATGTAAATGAAAGTAGTCATGTTTAGTATTTTGTTGCATATTCTTTGCATGCATTGACTGCTTGAAGTCTGCAATTCATGGACATCACCAGTTGCTGGGTGTCTTTTCTGGTGATGCTCTGCCAGGCTTGTATTGCAGCCATCTTTAGCTTATGCTTGTTTTGGGGTCTAGTCCCCTTCAGTTTTCTCTTCAGCATATCTAAGGCATGCTCAATTGGTTTCAGATCGGGTGATTGACTTTGCCACTCAAGAATTGACCATTTTTTAGCTTTGAAAAACTCCTTTGTTGCTTTAGCAGTATGTTTGGAATCATTGTCTTCCGCTAGAATGAACCGCCGGTCAATGAGTTTTGACGCATTTGTTTGAACTTGAGCAGATGGGATGTGTCTATACACATCAGAATTCATTATGCTAATACCATCAGCAGTTGTATCATCAATGAAGATAGGCGGACAGTTTCTTCTGCAGCCATACATGCCCAGGCCATAACACCCCCACCATCGTGTTTCACAGATGAGGAGGTATGCTTTGGATCTTGGGCAGTTCCTTCTCTTCTCCATACTTTGCTCTTGCCATCACTCTGATATTTTAATCTTTGTCTCATTTTTCCAAAAGACCTTTTTCCAGAACTGTGGTTGCACTTTTAAGTAACTGTAACCTGGCCATCCTATTTATGCGGTTAACCAATGGTTTGCATCTTGAAATGTAGCCTCTGTATTTCTGATCATGAAGTCTTCTGGGACAGTGGTCATTGACAAATTCGCACCTGACTCCAGATCAATGTTTCTGATCTGCCGGACAGGTGTTTGTGGATTTTGCTTTATTATAGAGAGAATTATTCTGTCATCAGCTGTGGAGGTCTTCCTTGGCCTGCCAGTCCCTTTGTGATTAGTAAGCTCACCTGTTGCTCTCTCTTTCTTTCTTATTAATGATGTTCCAAACAGTTGATTTTGGTAAGCCTAAATTCTGGCTGATATCTCTAAAACAGTTTTATTCTTGTTTCTCAGTCTCATAATGGCTTCTTTGACTTTCATTGACACAACTTTAGTCCTCATATTGATAAACAATAATAAAAGTTTCCAAAGGTGATGGAAAGACAGGAAGAAAGACTAGGTTCACTTATACCTGCATTAAGGAGCAATTACTGTGAAGCCATGTGTCTCAAACATTATGGTGCCCTGAAATGTGGGGACTATGTATAAACACTGCTGTAATTTCTACATAGTGAAACCCAAATATATAAAAATACCCATTGATAAAATCTGACAATGTTCACTTTAACCGCATGTGATTTTGTCTATTACAAATTTACAATTGTGTAGTACAGAGGCAAATAAATAAATGATGGTTCTTTGTCCCAAACATTATGGAGTGAGCGGTATGGTTTCCTCTTGTCGCTGTGAAATGATGATTATTTTTAAATTTCCGCTCTTTACCCAAGTGCTTGCTGTATTAAAGGCTGACCTAATCAATCCGATTCCCTTGCTCATTCCTCATATGTCCGGCAAATCTTTTATTTTCATTTTTCATTTGTGCTCAAAGGTTAATGTTGAATCTGCCTCCATCACCCTCACAGGCATCACATTCTGCGGGAATGTGAGAAGAAAAATAAAGTGATATCTCCCCTCTGGATCTTTTTGTCACTTACCTTAACTCTGCTTCCTGTGGCAATTGACTCTCCTACTTCTGGAAACAATTTATCCCTGTGAACTCTTATCTGAGCTTTGTCGAGTTGTTGGCAAAAGAATAATTGAGTGCCTCAGAGAATATAATACAATCCGTGATATTATCTCATGTTTCCTCATGCACGTTGGAGTGATACCCATTGAGAATGAGATCGAGTGGTGCAGGGATATGTCGACTTGATTCTCAAATAAGAACAAAAAGATTGACAAGTCCTCTGGACCTGATTGTCAAGGACAGAATAAGCTTGACTGCCGTGATAGTGGATTTATCACTAGTAAGTTGCCAAAAACACCCTGGATCCTGGAAAGACTCCACATGATTGGAAAAAGAATCCAACACAGTAAAGGTAACTGAAAGCTGATGTTAGAACAGACAATAGATTGAATAAAGAGGCACTTATGGGAAATAAACATAGATTGTTGTGACCCAAGCTAAGGGCAAAAAAAAAACTGACCAATGCAATAAGAAGGGTTCTTTATTACATCCTTTGTCAGACAAATGGGTTATAGTTTAATAATTGGTTAAAAAAAACTAATACTAAGATTTTGGAAAGGTCCTACATCCCCCACAATCAAAATGTAGATTACAGAAACGTCAGAGACACTTTGTCTGGAAAGACTAAGACTTGTCCTTTTGGACAAGCTAGATCAATTCAGAGGAATATGGTCTCCATTTATTGAATACTTAAAGGGTCAAGGAGGTCCGGTTCGAGGGCCTAACTGAAGCCTGAATGAAGGAATAGATGAAGAACTATATACAATAGACCACGCATATATCTCCAATGAAGAATATCTTGCTTAATACTCCACTCATTTTATCCATTTTCTACTTCTATTTTATTTCTTTTTATTATTTCTCTTTACTATTTTCTTTCTGTTATAAAATAATTATATAATATTGACTGGCTTCTTTCGGGAGACACCAGGAATATTGCCCAAACTGAAATCATATTGCCCGAGTCGAAGACGAGGGCAATATGATTTCAGTGCGGGCAATATTCCTGGTGTCTCCCGAAAGAAGCCAGTCAATATTATAATTATTACCTATCCCCACGTAAATTAAAATAATTCCGTCGTCGTCAAGAGACGCGAATCTCGCACTGCTGGAGGCTGCCATGTTTGTTTAGATGCCGTGACCTGATTCTTCGCGGTGAACTTTGGCCGGGTTCGTGTCCCGGATGTACGCCGGATGTAATATTTCATCTTTGTGATTGACCGCAGTTTTTCTACGTAAAGTCAATGGCGAAACCCGGAAGAAGAAAAATACCAAGTAATATTGCCCGCAGGAAACTGCGCGTTTTTGGACCAATCAAAATACCAACTAATATTGCCCAGTAAAACTCCCTTATATAGGTAATAATAATAGAATATTGACTGGCCTTGAGGGGGATACGACATATATTGCCTGAAGTAGATTCATATTGCCCGAGTCGAAGACGAGGGCAATATGGATCTAGTGAGGGCAATATATGTCGTATCCCCCGAAAGAGGACAGTCAATATTGTTATTATTACCCATATCAGACATCTAGAGGAAACTCTCAACATCTCAGCTCGGCGGACTTCCACGTAAAATTTAGCCAAAATGGACGCGGCAGTCTTCCTGTCTGCCGTTTGAATATCGACATCTAGACCCTTCTCCATCAAATATTCCTTGAATATTGTTACTGCTTGTTTCGTTGCCTTCTTCGTGTTCTGCGCGTCTTTGTTTTGTAAAATCTCGTCAAATTGCTGTTCGTCAAAAGTCGCGAACCTCTTCTCGCAGGAGGCTGCCATTTTGCTTGTTTTGTCGAAAGAAAAATTCTAAATTTCCCACGCAGCGCCCATTGCCAAGTTCCCGGATGTGAGACCAGGGGAATATAAGACTATATTTACCGGTGTTTTAACACGTAAAGTCCATAGGCGTTCGCAAGAAAGGGGAATACAAGAAAATATTCCCCTGTTAACCCTGCTGGCACTCAAAACGAAGGGAATACAATTTTGTAAAAGCATAGCTCAGATGTCTGATATGGGTAATAATAAAAAGTATAGAAGTATAAATAAGAACGACTGTAAACTTTAAAAATATTAAGAATGTATGTGACGAATAATATGTTTCTTCTTTTTGATTTTATGTTATTCCTTCTTAATATGTATTTACTTCTAATAAAAATATTTTACAAAAAAAAAGACAAATGGAAGGATGTTTTTTAAATTAATTACGAAGGAACGGAAAGTTGAAGTTATTCTAAGATTGAGAAAATGACCAAAAGTTGACAAAGAAACATGGATATACTGTCCAACCCAAAATGTTACCTGTTTCTTTTCTCCAGAGATGCTGCCTGACCCGCTGAGTTACTCCAGCACTTTGTGTCTACGGTGTAAACCAGCATCTGCAGTTCCTTCCTACAGGCCTCAATTTTCCATTCCCTCTTAAATAATTATAAAACCATCCTCCCATTTGTCTGATAAAGGGTGTAATAAAGAACCCTTCTTATTGCATTGTCTTTTTTTATGGCCCTTAGCCTGGTTGTCAACATTATGTTTATTTCTACTTGCTATACCTTGTATTCTAAATCTATCTATTGTCTTCTAACAAGAGCTTTAAGTTACCTTCACTATGTTGGCCTCTTTTCCCATCATGCATCCTCAGTATATATGCTCTTCATTATCACCTCCCCCAGCCAATAATGGGCCATTATGGGCTCCACCCTTCCTTGGTCATCTGTTGCCGACCCTGCTTTGTTCTGGCCGTTTTCTTATATTCAGTTCCCTCCCTTCTGCTTTCAGTTTGAAGAAAGGTCCCGACCCGAAACGTCATCCATCCTTTTTCTCCAGAGATGCTGCCTGACCCGCTGAGTAACTCCAGCATTTTGTGTCTTTCTTCAGTATAAACCAGCATCTACAGTTCCTTTTTACACTAGGAAGAAAAGGGATGAGTAGAAAACAGAAAAGTGATATTAAGACCATGATTAGATCAACTGTGATCTTATTAGTGTGGAGTTACTTGAAGGTCTAATTTATTGAATCTTTCTCCTGTTTTTTGTGTTCTTATATTTATTCTCCAGAGAGATAACATAGGCCTCATTCTAAAAACCAGAACTGTAAATCTAAGTTCACAATCCAGTGCAGAAACAATTGGACGTGAAAGATCCTATGGGAATTTTTTTAGGGAGTTCCCTGCCAGGCACTCAGCCCTGAAGCAGTAACACTGAAAGAAATTATCTTTAATTCACTACAGTTTGTTGGATCTTGACTCTAAAGCACATTGTTATCTTCCATATAACTTCCATAATTTCTGAGATTGTGATAGACATGATATACGCCATAGATACCACTTACACTTCACAAATTGTGGACGCAGCCCAGACCATCACAACAACCAACCTCCCCCCCCCATTGAGTCCATCTACACTTCACGCTGCCGCCAGAATAATTAAGGACGAGTCTCACTCGATCACTCCCTCTTCTCCATCTTCTATCAGGCAAGTGGTACAGAAGTGTGAAAATGTACACCTCCAGATTCAGGGACAGTTTCTTCCCAGCTGTTGTCAGGCAACTGTTACCGGGCAACTATCACCAACTAGAGAGTGATCTTGACCTACCATCTACTACATTGGAGACCCTCAGACTATCTTTAATTGGACTTTACTGGACTTTATTTTGCACAAAACGCTATTCCCTTTATCCTGTACCTGCACACTATGGACAGCTTGATTGTAATCATGAAAAGAAAGGAACTACAGATACTGATCTATACACAAGATAGACACAAAGTGGTGTAGTAACTCAGCGGGTCAGACAGCATAACGGATGAGGGACGTTTCGGATCTGGGCCCTTCTTCAGCCTCATGTAACCATGTATAGTCTTTTCACTGACTGGATAGCGCGCAGCACAAAAAGCTTTTCACTGTACCTCGGTACACGTGACCATAATAAACTAAGCTGAACTACACATTTGAATGTAAATACATTGTTTTAAACTGTTCCTATGTGTTGTAGGAGTTGGAAACAAACTTGCCCTCTGTCTAGAATAGTTCTTGGGTGTCCTTCTCACATATGGAAGGCTTTAACTATGAAATTTCAGCTTGGTTCATTCACAAACTTATTTAGTTTTTCACTGAAACCCAGTGATTGCAGAACCCTGTGGGATCAAACATATAGTTATTCTTCCCTCTCTGGTGTGCGGTATTGAATCTGTATAATCTAGGAAGCAGGATTATCAGCAGGGCCATCTATTAAACGATCCTTCAGGACTTTGCTCATGAATCCTGAGAGTAGATTTCACTTTTCTGCAACATCTCATAGACTTTTCTATAGATTTTGGAGATACAGCATGGAGACAGGCCCTTCGGCCAACCTAGTCCATGCCGACCAGCGATCACCCCGTACACTAGCACTATCCTACGCACAAGGAACAAATCACAATTTTACCAAATCCAATTAACCTACAAACCTGTAGATCTTTGGGACGCAGGAGGAAACCGGAGCACCTGGAGCAAACCCACGCGGGCACAGGGCGATCGTACAAACTGCATACTGACAGCGCCTGTAGTCAGGAACGACCCCGGGTCTCTGGCGCTACTCTACCGCTGTGCCACCGTGCAGCCCCTGTCAATAATGAGACATTGTAGAATGTCTCTTCTCAGAAGCTCATCACAAAATTGCTAACTGTGTCATCAAATATTCGTTGTTAGTCAGTCATTTGAGATAATGGCAGCAGCTGAACAATACAGTACATAAAACATCGGAGCAGACATTAATGCTCTGGCTAAATTGCTGATGAAGGTTATTAGCAAGCTAATTGCAATCAAGTCTGTCAAACTTTAAGTAGTGTCACACTGTCTGTGATCTTGTAAATTAACAAAAGTTACGCAGATCTTAATTACTCTAATTGAGTTTTGAAAGGAAGACCTAACTGATGGGACTGTGACATGATTAAAATTGGTTGACGTTTTAATCCGTTTATGTTATTCTCCAAATTGACACAACATTATACAACTCTTGAATGTGTGTTTAATAAGCAATAACAAGAGTGTCAAACAGTTATAATACCCACCTATTGGCTATAAGAGTATATTTGTCCCATTCCACCTATATTTCTTCCTTTAGCTTTACAAGTTGCATATCTTCTATCCTTATCTCACATTTTATGTCTTTTCATCTCAGGCCTTTGTATATATACATATATACATACATATATATATATATATATGTATGTATATATATATATATATATATATATATATATTTGTCCATATCTCTCATTTCCCTTTCCCCTGACTCTCAGTCTGAAGAAGATTTTTGACCCGAAATATCATCTATTCCTTTTCTCCAAAGATGCTGCCTGATGGCTGTAGGGAAGAAGCTGTTCCCGAACCTGGATGTTACAGTTTTCAGGCGCCTACATTTTCTTCCTAATGACAGGAGTGAAAGGAGTGTGTGGCCTTGAAGGCGCACACATAAATACACAAGTAAATGCACAGTGTCAATTTCTATACTCAATATACTGATTTGTGGAACATTCTGCATTGCCTGTGCATCAACTCACACTTAGAATGCTGAAGGAGCAGTGAATAGAGGAAGATGTAGTCAAAATATGACCAATTGATATTGAATACTTCCAGGATACAAGGATTCATAATGCCACATCATAACGTAAAAAGACACGAGTGCTGGAGTAACTCAGCAGGTCAGGCAGCACCTCTGGAGAACATGGATAGGTGACGTTTTTAAATGTTGGCACCTTTCTTCAGACAAATTGTAGGAGGTAGGTATGAGAAGAAAGCTGGATGACAAAGCCTGACAGGTAATAGGCTCATACAGGTGTGGGGTGGATTTGTTAGGCAGATGATAGAGAAAGGCCGGAGATGAATAAACAGAAGGTTGAGATTAAAATAATTGAAGTTACGAATTGTGAATGTAGGTGGAGTGGAGGGAGAGTTCTCCAAAGATGCTGCCTGACCAGCTGAGTAACTCCAACATTTTGTCTCTCCTTCTGTAAATGAATATCTGAACTTCATTGCATCTACATTGTAATTTTAAAAGCAGGTATAGAAAAGGTGTAATATAAAAGAACTGCAGATGCCTGTTTATTCCAAAGATAGACACAAAATGCTGGAGTAATTCAGCGTGCCAGGCAGCATCTTTGGAGAATATGGATACGTGACATTGCGGGTCAGGCCATTTGGTCAACATCTGGAGAATGGTCCAAACCAGAAACGTCACCTGCCCATTTTCTCCAGAGATGCAGCTTTGACCCGCTGAATTATTCCTACACCTTGTATCTATTTTACGTATAGAAAAGGATTTATTTTATAGAATTCTGATTGTAATCTGCATTGTGACAAAGCATTAACACTCCAGATTGGAATAATCTAGTTCAGTAATGTAGTTTCCTCATTTTATTTTTGGACCTGTTAATTTTGCTCATGAATTTTGTTTCTATTCTCCCTACATTCTCATCAACTCCCTGGAAGAGGCAATTTACAGTGAACCAACTAACCTACAATGATTATTGTTACCTCTCACTGTTGTCTGCACAAGTGTATGCACACACACTCTCTCGCTCTAAACATACTGTCATTCAACCATGCACACTAAAACTTGCAACGTCAAAGGCACACACACTATAAACTCATAACGTCATTGACACTCTGTCTCACCTCACATTCTCAATCACACACAGCCAAACTGGATTGTTTGCAACATGCTGAAGACAAAAAAAAGTACAGGGCAGTGACGCAGTAATAATGTTGCTGCCTTACAGCGTCAGAGACCTGGGTTTGATCCTCACTGCGGGTGCTATCTGTTTATGGAGTTTATATGTTCTCCCTGTGTCCATGTGGGTTTTCACCGGTGCTCCAGTTTCCTCCCACACTCCAAAGACATGCAGGTTTATAGGTTAAAGAAGGAACTGCAGATACTGGAAAATCAAAGGTAGACAAGTGCTGGAGAAACTCAGCGGGTGAGGCAGCATCTATGGAGCGAAGGAAATAGGCAACGTTTGGGGCCGAAACCCTTCTTCAGACCCTAGTTCAGTCTGAAGGAGAGTTTCAGCCCGAAACGTTGCCTATTTCCTTCGCTCCATAGATGCTGCCTCACCCGCTGAGTTTCTCCAGCACTTGTCTACCTCAGGTTTGTAGGTTAATTGGCTTCTGTAAATTGTCCCTAGTGTGTAGGATAGAATTAGAGTGAATGAGTGGTCAATGGTCGGTGTGGACTCAGTGGGCCGAAGGGCCTGTTTCTGTGCGGTACCTCTACACTAAAGTAAACTAAAACTAAACTAGACAGGCCCTTCAGCCCAAGATGTTTGTGCCAAACATGGTGCCAGGGTAAATTATCCTCCTCTGCCAGCATGTGATCCCAATCCCTTCCTTCCCTGTATATCCATGTGCCTAATGGAAAGCTTCTTAGCTGCCACTATTGTATTTGACTCCACCAACACACCTGGCAACGTATTCCAGGCACCCACCACACTCTGAGTACAAAACCTTCCTGGCATATCTCCTTTAAATGCGGCCCCTCTCACCTCAAAGCTTTTTCCTGTGATCTTTGATATTTCCACACTGGGGAAAATAGATCTCTCCAATCTATGCACCTTGTGATGTTATATATCTCCCCTCAGCATCTGACGCTCTAGAGAAAATAATTCATTGATTCAATGACACAAATACAAATTGTGCACACACATTTTATCATCACACTCCTATCAGTAACAGAACATAGTACAGTACAGGACAGGAACTGACACATCATAAATCCACAATGTCTGATTATGTCAAGATAAACTAATCTCGTCTGCCTGCGTGATCCATATCCTTCATTCCCTGCATATCCATGTGCCCATCTGAAAGCCTTTTAAATACCACCGTCGTATCTGCCTCCACAACTACCCCCAGCAACGCGTTCCAGGCACCCATCAACCTTTGTGTAACAAAACATGTCCCGCACATCTCCTTTAAACTTTGCCCTTCTCACCTCAATGTTACGCCCTCTATGTCCTTGACATTTCCATCCTTGAAAAATCTCTACCCTCTTTATACCTCCCATAACTTTACATACTTCTATTAGATCTCGCCTCTACCTCTGATGCTCCAGAGAGATCAATCCAAGTTTGATCACAGCTGCAAACAGTGCTGTGATCTCAAAATCCCAAATTCCTGCTATGTCAAAATGCCTGTGCGCAGAGTGCTTGAAGAATTAAAACCCAATGCCTGATTTAGATGATAAAAATTTAGATGGGTGAATTTTTTTTTAAGAACCCTATTTATCTAAAGAAGGGTTCTGACCCAAAAGGTCACCCAACCCTTTTCTCCAGAAAAGTTGTCTGATCTGCAGAGTTGTTCAGAATTTTGTGTCTTTTTTTGTAAACCAGCCTCTGCAGTTCCATGTATCTCTCTTATTCGTATGTCTTTTGATATACTTGAGTTTCCTGGCATCCTCTGACCAGGATATCTACTCCCTCCACCACTGGTGTTCAGTAGCTGCACTAAGGACAATTGATAGATGTGTAAATTTGCGAGGAATTATTTTAGCCTCATCCCCTAAACTTCTACCCTTTACCTCCTCGAAGCACAAGAGCAGCATCGCTATTTAAAAATTCCCTTCCACATGGTACACCATCATGACTTGGACAAATATCATCATTATTTCACAGTGCCGTACATCAAGGGCTCTTGAGCACTGGATAAACCATATTGTGAATATTGAGGTGCTGCCTGACCTGCTGAGTTACTCCAGCACTTTGTGTCTATCTTCATTGTAAACCAGAATCTGCAGTTCCTTCGTACACATACCTGTATATCTATTACTTATTTTTAATGTGGTTCAAGTGCTTGCAGTGCAAGAGGAATGGAGTATGCCCCGATAAATAGAAAGATTTGCCTTTAATTGGGAAGCTCCTGTTGCTCGCAGCTCGGGCACGGACTCACTGTGTGACATTCACTTTTCTGACTAAAATGTTCATGTGCAAGATCTCTGACTAAAACATCAGAGAGCAAATGATCCAGGATGTAGATAATGCCTGCTTCAGCTCACATTCAGGAGGGCTCGGAATAATGTATTGAGGTCACGTTAATTGGATGTGCCATTTCTGTATCATTATTAAGCAATGGAAAATTCTTTCCTCCCAGGAGGGGAATAATCCCAGTTTGTCCCAGTTTATGATGTTGGACAAAGTCCAGCTGAAATCTTCAAGCGTTCGGTGAGTGTGAACCAACATCTGAAAGAGGAATACACTGTCACCTTACAGCATAGATTGTACATCAGACAAGATGCAATTCCTGAGTGTCAGTGATAAATTGCAGTGAAATTGAATGCCAACTGGGATTCTAAATTGTCTTCCCACTTCCTCACTCTCACCCTAACTAATAGGTTCAGAATTCAATGACGGGGATAATTTTATTGCAAGAAACATATTGAGTCTGCGATATTTGAAATGCAGATCAACATTATGTTATATTTTTATACATTCAAGAAGTCTGACATAAAGTGCTGGAGTAACTCAACACATCTGGCAGCATCTCTGGAGGCCACGGTGGATCCAGGGGTCTGTGTCCATGCTGCATGACTCTATGACTCTAATTTTTCCACCATTTACTAACCTCTTTGCAAGTGGCTCCTTTCTACCTTTCTCCCTCTACCTCCACTACTCACAGATTTGTACAGCTTCCTACCAACCTGTGCTTAAAAATATTTTATACGTCAAGAGATAAGTCAAGAGCATATTATTGTCATAGGTCCTGAAACTGAACAATAACATTCTTATGTGTAGCAGCAGAACAGGTTTGTATATGCAGTACTCAATAGATAATAGATAATATAATAAAGGAACAAACAATTAAGTTCAATAAATAAAAATGCCCAATGTAGTGCAAAAAAAAGCTAAACCCAAAATCCCTAGTGCAACCCAGCAATTCATAGTTTGGAGATTAGTCAGAGTTCATAGTGTTCAATAGCCAGACGGTTGTTGGGATGAAGCTATTCATGGACTTGGACGTTTACAGTTTTCAGACTCTTATGCCATCTCCAGATGGCAGGGGTGAAATAAGAATGTGGCCAGGGTCAAGTATAGGGCTGCCTTTCTAAGACAGTGCCTCTTATAGATCCTTTCGATGGTGGGGTGGTCAGTACCCGTGATGGTCTGGACCATGTTCGCCACTTATTGTCGTCATCAAACGTGGTCTAGTTAATAGGATTCCAGATGGCGGCCACTGTACAGACTCCGTGGTCTTGGTGTCTATAATACGGCTCCTCCCATGCTGTATCTATTGCAGTATTTAAAGGGTATTTTCATGATTGCTAAATGTCAAGGCGAGGGTCAATATTGTGTAATTGCCAGATGTGCCAGCATAGGAGCAATGAAATTCTAACTTACTGCAGCTTGTCAGACCCATTAATGTAATATACAACTATAACGACAAGGGCTGGTGTCTTTCAAGTGTGAACATGCTTCAATGTTGCAATAGTGACTACATTTCCGAATTACTTAATCGATTGTAAAGTACTGAGGCCATGAAGCTGTTTCATACACGCACCTCCTTCATTTACATGGCATTATAGAGAACAATGTCAGCATTTACGTTCCACTTGGTTTAGTTCAATTTAGCATAGACATAAATCATGGAAACAGGCCCTTCGGCCCACCAAGTCTAGGCTGACCGTCGTTCACACTAATTCTATGTTATCCCACTTTCTCATCCACTCACTACACACAAGGGGCAATTTACAGAGACTAATTCACTTACAAACTGCTCCTCTTTGCGATGTGGGAGGAAACCAGAGCACCCGGAGGAAACCCGTGTGGTCACAGGGATAGCATGCAAACACCACACAGACCGGCAGAACAAGATCAGGATCGAACCGGTATCCCTGGCGCTGTGAGGCAGCAGCTCTACAAGCTGCACCACTGTGCCACCCACATGTCTACAAGAAAGCAAACAATTACACTCAATCAAGGATTTTCAACTGATGCTGGAATCAAAGTGCTGGAGGAACTCAGCGTGTCAGGCAGCGTCTGTGGAGGGAAGAGACAGGTGATGTTTGGGACATTGGACATTGGACATTGGGAGATGAGAAAATCATTTTTCACACAGAGAGTGGTGAATCTGTGGAATTCTCTGCCACAGAAGGTAGTTGAGGCCAGTTCGTTGGCCATATTTAAGAGGGAGTTAGATGTGGCCCTTGTGGCTGAAGGGATCAGGGGGTATGGAGAGAAGGCAGGTACGGGATACTGAGTTGGATGATCAGCCATGATCATATTGAATGGCGGTGCAGGCTCGAAGGGCCGAGTGGCCTGCTCCTGCACCTAATTTCTATGTTTCTATGGTAGCTGATGCTGTGAAATAGCAGCTTTATCGGCCAATGTGTCGCCAAATCGAATCTTCCTTTTCTAACTCTGTATTGCCTCTATATCATTCTCCCTCATACTCTTATACAATCCTCCCTGAAATGCATTAATTCTCATCTAAGATCTTTGCAGTGTTAAGCAATATGGTTGAAAGGCAAATCAACAATGGGGCAAGCCTTGCTTTCGAGGCTTAAGGGAATAAAATCAAGGGCCTGAGCTACCCGGAGAGGTTGCGCAGGCAGGGATTCTATTCCTTAGAGTGCAGGAGGATGAGGGGTGATCTTATAAAGGTGTATGAAATCATGGGAGGAATAGATTGGGTGGATGCATAGAGTTTCAAGCCCAGTATGGCAGATAGGTGTGCCATATTGTACACTAATTGTCAGTTGGTGAGGACATTACTTATAGGCTACCTAATCTACCATATTGCATTTTAATAACCTCTTCTCGCAAAGTAATTGTTAGCTTTGGCGGGTGGTAGAGGCTGTTGATGAGGATTTAATTTAGTTTAATTGTGCATGAAAGATTTGTGTTTCTATCTGTCTCTCGTTAAGGTATTCAACAGAAAGCCAGATAAAGATCCTCTTAACTTTGCTGGTCAAACTTAACTAGAAATGATTGAAACTCTCCTCTATATCTACCCTTCAACCATTTATCATCCTTCTATGACTAAAATTGGAGAAGCTCAGCAAGGATGTAATGCTGAGGCTTTGTCAGGTGCTGGTCAGGTCACATTTGGAAAATTGTGAGCAAGTTTTGGGCCCTATATCTGAGGAAGGATGTGCTGGTGTTGGAGAGAGTCCAGAGGAGGTTTACAAGAATGATCCCGAAGATGATTGGGTTAACATATGAGGAGTTTTTGATGGCGCGCTGGAGTTTAGAAGTATGAGGGGGGTTCTCATTGAAACATACTGAACAATGAAAGGCCTGGATAGAGTGGATGTGGGGAGGATGTTTACAATAGTGAGAGTGTCTAGGACCAGGGGGCACATCCTCAGAATAAAAGGACATACCTTTGGAACGAAGATGAAAAGGAATTTATTTAGCCAAAGGGTGGTAAATCTGCGGAATTCATTTCCATATGGTACTTCTCGGTATTTTAAAGTAGAAATTGGCAGGTTCTTGATTCAGGGTATTAACGATTATGGGGAGAAGGCAGGAAAATGGGGTTAAGATGGAAAAAATGGATCAGCCATGATCAAATAGTGGAGCAGACTCGATGGACTGAACAGCCTCCCTTTGCTCCTCTGTCTTATGAACTTATGAATCAGGCAGCATCTAGGGAAGAAATGGGCAGGCGATGTCTCGGGTTGGAAACCTTCTTCATACTGATAGAAGTATGCGGGAGAAAGCTGATAAAGAGAGATGGGGACGGGGAAAAGCCTAGCAAATGATAGGTGGATACAGGTGAGGGAGGGTTTGATTGTCAGAAGGGTGGAGGCAGTGTCAAATCCTCCTATGAGTTGCATTGTGCTGCAGTGGCAGTATATTTTGACTTTCCATTAATACGTTTATTTAACAAGATGGTTTCTGATGGCCTAATCTCAAAGAGATATTGTATTTGTGCCATTTTTCTTCATCAAAACTAGGACAGAGGGAGAAAAACATTGGAAGGGCAACACTTGTGCATTAATGCAGTGACAGATCTCATGGATCTCAATCAAATGCCAGTGAATAAAATAAGGAATATATACACAAAGTGCTGGAGTTACTCAGCAGGTCATACAGCATCCCTGGGGGGAAAAGGATGGATGACGTTTTGGGTTGGAACCTTTCTTCTTCACACTTGAAATGTCACCCATCCTTTTTCTCCAGAGATGTGTCTGACCAACTGAGTTACTCCAGCACTTTATGTCTGTTTTTGGTTAGTTAGTTAGTTTAATTTATTGTCATGTGTACCGAGGTACAGTGAAAAGCTTTGTTGCGTGCTAACCAGTTAACAGAAAGACAAAACATGATTACAATTGAGCCGTATAAATCTGCATCTGCAGTTCCTTTCTGCGCAAAAGATGTATACACTCTGGGTGAAATAAAATAAAACTTGGTAACTGAGAGTTGAAGATTTGATTCTTTTTAATGGAAGAAAAGAAAATAGACTCAACTTCACTGTATCTGGAGGTATGAGATGAAATCCACGCTAAATAAAAAAAATTAGGACATTTCTGCTGTGTTAGAAAATAAACTGCTGGTGGAACTCAGCAAGTCAAACATCATCTGTGAAACCAAAGGGACAGGCAATTGGAAAAAAGGTTGAAACCTAAAATGAAAGCAGAAAATGATGGAAACACCCAACAGGTCAGGCAGCATCTGTGAAAGGAGGAAAAGTCAACGTTTCAGAGTGCCCCAATCCTGGAAAGTGTTTATCACCTGACTCATTTGCATCCTTTTCCACAGATGCTGCCTAAGCAACACAATGTTTCTTGCATTTTCTGCTTTTATTACTGCCATTGGCTGCTGTGGTACATAATGAAGAATAATGGGCCTGTCCCAGTAAGGCGACTGCAGGAGACTGTGCAGTCGCCACGTGGTCGCCCCATGTTCACGGTTGGTTGCCGGGGAGTCGCCTTCATGGCCGTGAGGAGTTCCCGCATTCTGGGAACTAGTCGCGACCTCATTATGGTCGCCATGAATTTTTCAACATTTTGAAAAATTAGCGGGGACTAGAATGAGGCCGCTATGGAGAGCAGCGAGAATTCTTGTGCTGTAGGTGGGTCGCCAGGATGTCCTAGTGGGTTGCCAGGAGGTTGAAGGTTCTTGGAGGTTCTCATAGATTGTAGATGAATTTCATTGGTTCACTGGGAAAAAAAAGGTAAGTAGTAGTTTTCAGAACCAAGGATAACCGACTGATTAAATGTCCGCTGGGCTTCACAGCCGTATATCTCTGGCTTTTTTTAAGTTGTCTGCACTCCTTCTCACTCCTTCTCCTCCACCCTCTCCTCCCCTCTTTTAAAGGATTTACCGTACACTGTGCTTTAGCCGAATTTTTACAGTGCCAACCTTCCTGTTCATCGCGGTGTGTGTCTGTTTCACCTTGGCTTTTTTAGACAGCGCTTCCCCCGCTTGCCCTGTCCCCCGCCTGCATAACTGGCTGGTGAGGAAAGCAATGTGTTTTGTGTGTGTTCCACTCTGACAGTTGCCGGCAGTCCGCTGAAAAATCGCCTAAGTGAGACAGGCTAAGTAGGTTTTGAGGATTCTGATCTTTGAATGGAGAAAGTGCATTTTGTGTTACAAACAACTATCTTTATTATAGCAAAACACAGGAAAAACATTTTTAAAGCAACAAACCTTGATGTCCCTCTGCCTTTGGTAGATTCTTATTTGTGATGTCTAGTCTGGTGAACTTGAGAGTCCTGGCACCAGCATGCACGTCTCCCTCTTTCTTTCTCTCTCTCTTTCCCTCTTTCTCTTTCTCTCTTTCTTACTCTCTCCCTCGCCCTTGCTCTCCCTCTCCCTCTCCCTTCTTCTCCCCCCTCTCCCTCCCTCTCCCTCCCTCTCCCTCTCCCTCTCCCTCTCCCTCCCTCTCCCTCTCCCATCCCTTTCCCTTTCCCTCTCCCTCTCCCTCCTCCCCCCCTCTCTTTATCTTTCTTGCTCTCTATCTTTCCCTTTCTCTTTCTCTCTCTTTCCTCTCTCTTTCTCTCTCACTCTTACTCCCTCTCTCTCTCTCTCACTCCCTCTTCCTTACTCTTTTTTCCTTTCTTTCTCTCTCTCTCTCTCTTTTTCACTCTCTTTCTCTCACTCTCTCTTCCCCTCTCTTTCTGTTCAGGCAGCACCTGGAGTTAGGATCGAACCTAGATCTCTGGTGCCATAAGACAGCAACTCTACTGCTGCACAACCGTGCCTGCCTGTTGATAAAGGCAGTTTCAGGAATGTCCTATCCCTAAGAACTTTCTAGTTGGAAAAAGGTATTACACTATTCATGTGGAGCTGAATGTGATATCCTTGTATAACTGTCCTCAAACGCTGGACTGATTCTATCACTTTGAAGTAGGTCAGTTGCTTTTTGCAAAGCAAATTAGGAAATGTAGTTTAAATAGCTTCTATAAAAGGAAGAGTTGTTTTATCCGGAATAAACTAGTTAAATTGATTATCCTATTATTATTTCTCGTGCTGCCTCGCCCTCATTTAAAAGATTAAGTGATGCAGTGTATTTTCTTTATTGTGGAACACAGGGAAGGTCTGACCACAAGACATTGGAGCAGAATTAGGCCATTCGGCCCATCAAGTCCATTCCGCAATTCAATCGTGGATGACCGACTTTTCCCTCTCATCCCCATTCTCCAGCCTTCTCCATGCATAATGTTTTGACATGATTGGCATTCAGGAGGCTGAAGAAGGGTCTCAACCTGAAATGTCACCTACTCCTTTTCTCCAGAGGTGCTGTCAGACCCACTAATTCCAGCTTTTTGTGTCTATTTTCAGTTTGAGATATCAATCCAGATTGCGGTGCAGTTATGTTGGGGTAATAATCAATGGCAACCCAATGGACATGACTCAATTTAGGACAAAGACCCTGTTGACCCTGCGATACAGTGGTGCAGTTGGTCAAGGTGCTGCCTCACAGACCCAGAGACCAGGATTTGATCCAGGATTTGACCAGGATTTGATCCTGACCTCGGGTGTTGTCTGTGCAGTTTGTACGTTCTTCCCGTGACTGTGTAGGTCTCCTCCATGTGCTCCGGTTACCTCCCACATCCCAAAGGCGTGCGGGTTTGCAGATTAATTGGCCTTTGTAAAATTTACCCTAGTTTGCCAGGAGTGGATGAGAAAGTGCAGTAATATAGAACTAGCGTGAACTGGTGATCGATGGTCAGCCTGGACTTGGTGGGCCGAAAGACCTGTTTCCATGCTGTACCTCTAAAACTAAAACGAAAAAGCTAAAACTAGCATCTTTCCTTCACTTCTCCGTATGATATCTGAAATGCTTTGAAGGCTTTATTACTGCATCCACTTCCCCAAAACAGCTATGAGAGCTCAGAATGTAAAAAATGATCCCTGTTCTGACATTAAGAATTTTTCTCTTTCATGACATCCCTTTATCTATGTCCCTTCATGGGAAGATTTATCAAAGTATTTCTCTCTGCCCACACATTAAGTGACCAGACTTCAAAAGGATCTGAGGAGAGGTGTCAATAAAGCTTCCCGGAATATGAGAGTTTAGACTTTAGATTTTACTTTAGACGATAGAGACACAGCCGGCAAACAGGCCCTTTGGCCCAACGAGTCTGCTGCGGCCAGAAATCACCTGTACACACCAGCACTATCACATGTACTAGGGACAATTTACCATTTTTTACAGAAGCCAATTAATCTACAAACCTGTACGTTCTTCGAGTGAGGGAGGAAACCGCAGCACCTGGAGAAAACCCACACAGTCACAGGGAGAACGTACAGAATAAGTACAGACGGCACCCGTAGTCAAGATACATTAGAACTTATCCATTTTCAGAGACACACCACTTTGTTCAATGGTACTTTATTGTTAAATGTACCTAGGTACAGTGAAATCCATTTTTGCATACAGTTCAGTAAAAAACTTCACATAGCACAAACTAGTTTTTAGGAATTTGAACTGAACAAAATTACGGGACGTATAACTTCAATTCAGCATTCTTTAGATTAGATTAGATTATCCTTTATTGTCATTCAGACCTTTCGGTCTGAACAAAATTTCGTTACCTTGCAGTCATAACATATAATAAAAAAACAAAACACACAATAAACACATATTTAACATCCACCACAGTGAGTTCACCAGGCACCTCCCTCACTGTGGTGGAAGGCAAAAGTCTTAGAGTCTCTGTCTTCTTCCCTCCTTGTTCTCCCTCTGCGCTGAGGAGATCCAGGCCTCCGATGCTGCCGTCCACCAGGCCCCCGGCCGAGCCTCCGAAGCATTCTGCATTCTGCTTGAGTTTTATCAACTGCTCTGAACAAACAAAGGAATACATTTTGGATGTGTTCTCTGCACAACACTGCTCGAGAAATTAACAAGGAATTTACAACAAAGGCAGCACTTTAAAAGTGCTTTGGATGATCTCAAATTGTGAAATACGCCAAATAAATGTGTCTTTCATTACGTTCCAACAACGTGAACGTGTTTTCTGTGGGAAAGCTCCAAAGACGTGTAGGTTTGAAGGTTAATTGGCTTTTGCAGATTCCTCCTCCAGTAAATCGTCCTTGTGTGCAGGTGAGCGTTGGTCGGTGTGGACCCGGTGGACCGAGGGACTTGTTTCCACTGCGTATCTCTAAAGGATAAAAAAGACCGGTTGAGGCCAGCATAGGTCAGCAGAGATCACATTGAATGTCAGGGCAGGGTTGGGAGACTTAAGGGTTGAGAGGTGAGCTTTCTTACACGGAGGGTGATGAATTTTAGAAATGAGCTGCCAGAGAAGGTAGTGGAGGCTGACACAATTGCAATGTTTAAAATCCATTAGGACTGTTAAACCCCTGTCTCACTGTGCGAGTTGGCCCACGAGTGACCCCGAGTTTTCACTCGTGGTGATCACGTAGCGGGAACGTTGGAACTCGCGCGTTCAACTTGTCCACTCGTGGCGCTAACGGCAGGTACTCGGGAAACTTGTTAACTCGTGAAAAAAATCAAACATGTTTGATTTTTTCCACGAGTCAAATTAACTGTTCAAGTTAAAAATGGAAACATTTAAACTCGTTGCAGTAACGTAATGGCCCGTGCGTTTACCTTAGTGTCTCGTGAGTCTATCGTGGGAACTTTTTTATAATCTGAAAGGGACTGAACCAAAGTAGTATAATAGTATATACATATTATATATATTATATATATTTCAATTCCAACCCCGAAGCAATTGAGAGGCGATTTCTTGGGGCCATGTAATTTAACGTGTGTCTTTGCTTTTAAAAGTGAAGCTGTTTAATTGTTTACGCTGCGCTGTGTTTCGTGTTGGGGAGAGTGCTGCTGTACAATGCTTTCGATTTTATACTGCCCTCCCCTTCCACAGAAAAATGCCTAAATTGTCTTTGTGCCCGCTCTCCTGGAGCAATCCAAACCAGGGGAACAATGAACCCTCAGAGGCTTCGCGTTCCTTGCTCTATATATGGACCTTGCTCGCTCGCAACTGTATGAACGCTCGATCAACCAGACATCGGCCAACACGGAGGCCTGATTACTGAAAACAAAGTCAACTTGTACCAGACCTCATCATCTTCCTTCCGCCCACCCGTAACCACGGCACCACACTTTCAACAGAAAACTTAATATTTAAAGAATATATTATGGGACATTGGATTGTCTGAAGAAGGGTCCCGAGCAGAAACGCCACGTGTGTGTGTGTGTGTGTGTGTGTGTGTGTGTGTGTGTGTGTGTGTGTGTGTGTGTGTGTGTGTGTGTGTGTGTGTGTGTGTGTGTGTGTCTGTGTGTGTGTCTGTGTGTGTGTGTGTTTTGTGTGTGTGTATCTGTGTGTATCTGTGTGTGTGTCTGCTGTCGGGTCCCGGCGGCCGCTCAATGTCAGTCACCCGAGCTGCTTCCTTCCTCGGAAGTGGCGGCCAGTCCTGCTGTCTGTGTGTATCTCTGTGTGTGTCTGTGTGTGTGTGTGTGTGTGTGTGTGTGTGTGTCTCTCTCTCCCTCTCTGTCTATCTGTGTGTGTGTCTGCTGTCGGGTCCCGGCGGCTGCTCAAAGTCACCCGAGCTGCTTCCTTCCTCTGAAGTGGTGGCCAGCTGCTGTCTGTGTGTATCTCTCTCTCTATGTGTGTGTGTGTGTATGTGTGTGTGTGTGTGTGTGTGTGTCTCTCTCTCTCCCTCTCTGTCTATCTGTTTGTATCTGTGTGTGTGTCTGCTGTCGGGTCCCGGCGGCCGCTCAAAGTCACCCGAGCTGCTTCCTTCCTCTGAAGTGGCGGCCAGTCCTGCTGTCTGTGTGTATCTCTCTGTGTGTGTGTGTGTGTGTGTGTGTGTGTGTGTGTGTATGTGTGTGTGTCTGCTGTCGGGTCCCGGCGGCCGCTCAATGTCAGTCACCCGAGCTGCTTCCTTTTTTAAAATTATTAAAATAGAGATCAATTGCAGAAAAGTATTTAAAAACATAAAACAACAAGAAATGCACTTACCACGTTATTGGTTACTGGAGGATGCGCATTTTCCCATTGTAGGTCATATCAATAGATGCCGCCGCGCTGAAATAACTCAAAACCACAGGATGGAGATGTATTTTAACATTGTTGCTTTATTAAAACATACCTTCATTCACGGTTGGCTCAAGAGTAACGGGAGAGGAACTTGGTAACTCGGGAGAGGAACTTGGAACATCGCAGCAATGACATACCCGTGGGAACTCGGTTACACACTTGATCATAAACTTGAAGTCTCGTGCACAGCCACGAGTCTGTCACTCGGGGTACCTCGTGGGTCAACTCGCACAGTGAGACAGGGCCATTACTCAGAAAGGAAAGGATCAGAGTGACGCAGGCCAAATGCAAGGAAATTGGATCAACAGGGATACACATCATGGTCGGTGTGGACGAGGTGGCCGGAAAGGGCCTGTTTCTGTGCTATTCGTTTTGACGATTCAGTTATTCTCTGAGAATTCACATATTCATTGAATAAAACAAGAGAGCAGTGCAGACTGACTTGAAGCACAGCCTTTTGTGTGTCAATTTGCAGAGGGCCGGGAGGGGACTCTGCATTTCACACAGCTTGTTTTAAGCTGGTGTTCAGTGCACTCACACACAGACTCGTTCCACCCATCAGCATCTAACGTGGGTGGTGGAAGCAAATTCAGTGGGTACCTCAAAAGGGAATTGAATATATCTTTGAGACGGGAGACATTTGCTGTGCAGCGGGAAAGGAGCGGAGGAGAAAGGATTAATTGGGATTTTTTATCAAAAGGTGAGAAACATAAAAACATAGAAAAATTGGTGCTGGAGTAGGCCATTCAGCCCTTCAAGGCAGCACCGCCCATTCAATATGATCACGGCTGATCATCTAAAATCAGTATCTCGTTCCTACTTTTTCCCTTTAGCCCTAAGAACTAAATCTAACTCTCTCTTAAAAACATCCAGTGAATTGGCCTCCACTTCCTTCTGTGGCAGAGAATTCTGCAGATTCACAACTCTCTGGGTGAAGAAGTTTTTCCTCATATCAGTCCTAAATAGCCTACCCCTTATTCTTAAACTGTGCCCCATGGTTCTGGACTCCCCCAACATCGGGAACATTTTTCCTGCATCTAGCCTTTCCAATCCTCTAAGAATTTTATGTGTTTCTATAAGATATCCTCTCATCCTTCTGAATTCCAGTGAATACAAGCCCAGTCGACCCATTCTTTCATCATATGTCAGTCCTGCCATCCCGGGAATTAACCTGGTGAACCTACGCTACACACCCTCAATAGCAATAATGTCCTTATTCATATTAGGAGAACAAAATTGCACACAATAGTCCAGGTGCTGACTCACCAGGGCCCTGTCCAACTGCAGCAGGACCTCCTTGCTCCTAAACTTAAATCCTCTCACAATGAAGACCAATATGACATTAGCTTTCTTTACTGCCTGCAGTACCTGCATGCTTATTTTCAATGACTAATGTACAAGCACACCCAGGTCTTGGTGCACCTCCCCTTTTCCATTAGCCACGGTTGAGCCGCCTTCCCTGTTTTATTTTTTCGCCAGTCCGGTATGAACAATTTTTGGATTTCCATGCGGCGTTTAAATCTTTGCCATTGCATCTCCACCGTCAACCATTTAAGTATAATTTGCCAATCTATCCTAGCCAATTACCTTCAAAGTCTCCTTTATTCAAGTTCAGGACTCTAGTCTCTGAATTAACCTTCCATCTTAATGCAGAACTTCACCATGTTATGGTCACTGTTGCCCAGGGGCTTTGCACAACATGATCGCTAACTAATCTTTCCTCATTACACAATATGCAGTCTTGGATGGCCTGTCCTCTAGTCGGTTCTTCTACATATTGGTTAAAAAAGCCAACCCATATACATTCCAGGAAATCCTCCTCCTCAGCACTGCTACCAATTTAGTTGTCCCAATCCGTATGCAGATTAAAAAGTCACCATGATATAACTGCTGTAGATTAAAGTCACCCATGATAATTGCCATTCACCTATCAATATGATCTTTCATACTTTTTACTATGGGGGTTATTTGTCTTCCCTTTAAGTGCTTTGTATCTCAGCTGCTCGTTGAAGTTGCAAATTCCACACTCAAACCAACTGTTTTAGGTTTCCCAATTCCCACCTGAATCGATGTGCGACTTTTGTGTGTTTATTAGTCAGGCAGGTGAGAATCTGTTCATTGTGGTTTTGCCCTGTTTGCTGCTCAGATTGCTTTTGCTTTATATCTGGGGATGTTCTCTGAAAAGAAATGCAAATCAAAAATCACAATTGGAAGGCGTGCACTGCTAACTCAAACAAAGGCAGTGATGGGAATTATATTGGTGTTGTGTGTCTAAGTCACGAGGCAATGGATCATCTGCATTGTGCAATCCTGTCATTTTTAGCTGAAAGATAATAACGTTTGACGGCACTGGGCCTGTACTCGCTGTAGTTTAAAAGGATGGGGGGGGGGGGGGGGGGGGGACACCTCATTAAAACTTACCAAATAGTGAAAAAGCCTGGATAGAGTGGATGTGGAGAGAATGTTTCCCCCCGTGGGAGAGTCTAGGACCAGAGGCCATAGCCTCAGATTAAAATGACATACCTTTGAAAGGAGTGAGGAGGAGGAATTTCTTAAGTCAAATGGTGATGAATCTGTGGAGTTCATTGCCACAGAAGCCCATGGAAGCCAGCTCAATGGATATTTTTAAGTTGGAGATTGAGAGATTCTTGATTAGTACAGGCATCAGGGGTTATAGGGATAAGGCAGGAGAATGGGGTTGAATGGGAAAGATAGATCAGCCATGATTGAATGGCGGAGCAGGCTTGATGGGCCGAATGGCCAAATTCTGCTTCTATAACATGAACATGAAAGATGCTGAAGGTTCCTTGAAGAATGCGTCTCTGAATTTTAATTGTTCAATTATATATTTTTTAAATGGTGTCTTTTGCCATCTGATTGGAACTCTCTTTCATAATTCATCATCTAAAACACAACTTTAATGTGAGAGCATGATAGAGCAGAGTATATCCATGTCGACCAATAAACTCCTCCATTAAGGGCTATGGTCCAAATGCAGCCAAATGGGACTATCCTAGTATTCTCACTTGGTCGGCATGGATTA
The DNA here is from genome assembly GCA_035221665.1 of Okamejei kenojei. Lineage (NCBI taxonomy): Eukaryota > Metazoa > Chordata > Chondrichthyes > Rajiformes > Rajidae > Okamejei > Okamejei kenojei. Next base: position 57,024,307 of record CM069131.1, read on the forward strand.
GGTGAGCAAAAGGGCCCGTTTTTGTTCTGTATAGCTCTACGACTCAATGATCTTCTGATAACAGTTCTCCCAGTACTGTTGAGGATAAAGTTCCAGGATGCATTCTCAGCTATACATTTCCATATTTGTAGTTTAGTTTAGTTTTGAGAAAAAGGCCCTTTGGCCCACCGAGATCGTGCCAATCTGCGATCACCCCGTACGCTAACACTATCCTACACATGAGGGACAAGTTACAATTCTTACCAAAGCCAATTGACCTTCAAACCTGAACATCTTTGGAGTGTGGGAGGAAAGCGGAGCACTTGGAGAAATCTCTCATGATCACAGGGAGAACGTACAAATCCCAGACAGACAGAAGTCAGGATCGAATCTGGGTCTCTGGCGCTGTAAGGCAGCAACTCTATTGCTGTCCCTCAGTGCCATCCTTATTATATATATATAATATACTGCAAAGTCAAACAGGGATGGTGTGCAACTTTCCAGAGAGACCCAAATTCTGAAGAAGGGTCCCTTCCTGAAACATTCTCAGTCCAATCTTTCCACTGATGCTGCCTGACCTGCTGAGTTATTCCAGCACTTTGTGTTTTTCTCAAGATTCCAACCGGCTGTTAATTGTATCTTGTGAGACCTGCTTGGATTGGGAATCCGAGGACGCCTTGCAACTTTCTCCAATGCATTTGCCATGCACAGTCAATTATGTGAATATTGCTGAAGGAGGTTTGAATCTTTAGGTGTTAGATAGGGAGACAGTCAAATGGGGTGCGTAGTGCTGGGCCTTGTCACCTTTCAGTGGATGGTGTTTAGTTATAGTTTTGTTTAGTGATAGAGCACGGAAACAGGCCCTTCGGCTCACCGAGTTTGCGCTAACCAGCGATTCCCACACATTAACGCTATCCTACACACACTAGAGCCAATTAACCCGCAAACCTGTATGTCTTTGGAGTGTGGGAGGAGACCAAAGATCTCGGAGACAACCCATGCTGTCAAGGGAAGAACATACAAACTCCGTACAAACTCTGGCACTGTGAGCACTGTAAGGCAGCAACCTTACCGCTGCTCCACCGTGGCACCCTGTTAGAATATCCACTCACCCAAGGAAGGTGTCTCAGAGGTGCAGCGGTAAAGCTGCTGCCTTACTATGGGTCATGTCTGAATGGAGATTCTACATTCTCCCTGTGATGGCGTGGGTTTTCTCCGGTTTCCGGGTGCTCCAGTTTCCTCCCACATTCTAAAGACGTGCAGATTTGTCGGGTAATTGTCCCTAGTGTGTAGGAATAAACTAGTGTCTGGATGATCTCTGGTCGGCACAGACTCGGTGGGCTGAAGGGCCTTTTTCCACGCTGTATTTCTAGTGTCGAAATTCTTCTTGAAAACAACTACGAAAAAGGTAAGCTCACTGTATCTTTTTACGCCACACTCTTTGGTTTGTGGTCATTTAAAAAACTGTGGGAGTGAAGAGATGAGCCCCTAACTAGCGGATATCAAGAACACTGTTGTTAAGCCGCAGAATGTAAATTGAAGACTCCGATAAGTGAACCGTGTTTATATTTTGCGGAGGCTTTGGAATCTCCATGTTTTTTAATTCTATCTACACAAAATCTCTTGTGCCTGTATTACTGTTTGAATACATATATGCGATTTTTCACTGCACACTGACTGAAATTTATACCAGTTGAAATTAATCTCTTGCTGCTATCTTTTGCTCGTTGTGAATTCTATTGAATACCATTTTTTTCAATATAAATGCTCGGTGCATAAGCAATGGAGTTTTTTTCCCCAAATACCGATGGGTTTTTTTTTTCCAAACACGTCGAAAATCTATTTTGAATCCAAATGGAAACCCAGACAAAGGTTTGCATTGCAGGTTATCTGTGGCTTATCCTTTGAATGGAGAGGACAAGATAATAGGATGAAAACCAAGGTTACATACTTGATATGCCTGGATCATATGATGTAGGATACAAGAGGAATTAGAAGTCATTATTTGCAGCGGCTTCTTCACATGGAGAAACTCAATGGAAACCTTTCTCTAAGGCACACTGCTATAGTGCTTTGCTTTATTGCGAATAATGTGATAAAATGTTCCCGGTATACTCGAGCTTTAATGTAGAAGTTGTATAACATTGTGCACATCGTATAAAGCACATTGGGTTTTGCAAAAGGTTATTAAAATTGTATAAAGAGTGAGTAATCATCCATTGGTTTATTTTATATTGAGCAAAGCCAACCTTGAGATTAGGTATTCTGCAGCAAGGATTTAGTTTAGAGATGCCGCATGAAAACAGGCCCTTCTACCCTTCACACTAGTTCTATGTTATCCGACTTTCACATTCAATCCCTGCACATTAGAGGCAATTTACAAAGGTCAATTAATCTACAAACCAGCACGTCTCTCGGATGCGGGAGGAACACCCAGGGTCACGATTGAACCCAAGTCTCTGGCACTGTGAGGGAGCGGTTCTACCAGCTGCGCGACTGGGTCACCCTTTTATATGAGGAATGTATGGAGGAAATGTACTGTCCCATCAGAGGGGAAGTAGGAGGTTAGGGAAGGTAAACAGCTTGGCGCCATTTTCAACTCCCAGTTAGTAAGTGCAGGGTTCTTGACCTGACCATGAAGGCCCGTTGTCCTGGCGGCATTGCGGATTGGCCTGGCCAAGCATAGCAGTTGGTGTTTTCCACTGCTGTTAAACCAGGAACCCGCCTGTTGATAAAACAATACGTTGTGTATTCTCTGTTAATTTGAATATAACTCTCCATAAGCACTGAAGGTCCGGACTTCTCTGTGAGTTGCTGTCAGTAAGGTGTTTGACCAGACATACTCCACAGGTGCTTTGTTTGAGCAAAATGGAAAGGCCGCTCAGAGTTGGTGTTCGAAGTAACAGCACTACTCTCTGGTTGTGGTAGGATGATTCAGTTGCCTGATAACAGCTGGGAAGAAATTGTTCCTGAATCTGGATGTGTGCATTTTCACTTTTATACCTTTTGCCTGATGGGCGAAGAGGGAATGGGCAGGGTGCAACTTGTCCTTGATTATTCTGGTGGACTTGCCGAGGCAGCACGAGGTATAAATGGAGTCAATGGAAGGGAGGTTGGTTTGTGTGATGGTCTGGGCTGCGTCCATAATTTGCTGCAATTTCTTGCAGTCTTGGATGGAGCTGTTCCAAAACCATGCAGTGATGCATCCCAGTAAAATGCTTTCTATGAACAGGACCCAGAGGAAACCCACGAGGTCACAGAGAGATCATGCAAATTCCACATAGACAGCATCCGAGGACAGGATTGAAATCAAGTCTGGCGCAGTGAGGCATAGTGCTGAAATCAAAACTGCAGTTAATGAAGAGCAGCCTGGTGAATGAGTCCCTGTTATGCAGAGATCCAGAGCAGATGATCCAGAGCAGGGTGGAGCCAGTGAGATGGCATCTGCTCTTGATCTGTTGTGGCGATAGACAAATGAAATCATAGGAGGTCCTGAGCTATAGGGAGAGGTTGAGCAAGCTAGGCTAGACCAGCACAGGGGGATGAGGGGTGATCTTATAGAGGTGTATAAAATCATGAGAGGAATAGATTGCGTAAAGGCACAGAGTATCTTGCCCAGAGTAGTGGAATTGAGAAACAGAGGACGTAGGGTTAAGGTGAGGAGGGAAAGATGTAATCGGAACCGGAGGGATAATTTTTTTCACATAAAGGTTGGCGGATATATGGAATGAGCTGCCAGGGGAGGTAGTTGAGGCAGGTTCTATTGTAACGTTTAAGGAAAATTTAGACAGGTACAAGGATAGAATAGGTTTAGAGGGATATGGGCCAAATGCACGCAGGTGGGACTAGTGTAGATGGGACATGTTGGTCGGCGTAGGCAGGTTCGGCTGAAGAACCTGTTTCCACGCCATATGACTCTGACTCCACTCTATAACAGTTCTTATGAAGTTTGCTCTGAAAAAGTGTCTCGACCCGAAACATCACCTGTCACCGGTTCTCCAAGGAATGCGGCATGACCCGCTGATTTACTCCAGCACTTTGCATCCCTTTATGTATCAACCAGCATCTGCCGTTCTTTGTTTCTACAATTTGACTGCTCCACTGTGAAATCTCCTCAAGGTATATCTACTTTGAAGAAGTTCTCCTGCTCTATCCGATGGGAGCTTTTTGAGATCCTCTCTCACTGCTCCCCCTCCGTGATTCATGCAACTCTCTGGCTCTACAACTATGTTTTACAATATGATACGATGTGATAGAACTTTATTTATCCCAGGAGGGAAATTAATTTGCCAACAGACATAAAAAACGCAAAATACATGAAACTTGAAAATTAATTGAAGACTGGTAAGGCTTGACTGTATGAAGAATGGAAAATGGAACTTAATGTGGTGATGTCAGGCAAAATGTCAAAATGTAGAAACAAGGAACTGCAGGTGCTACTTTACAAAAAAAAAAGACAAAAATGCTGAAGGATCCCGGAGAACTGATCCCAGTCGGGAGAACATGGATAGGTGAAATTTTGTGTTGGGACCCTTCTTCAGACCGAAGTTTCACGAGATCTAAGAATTCTAGTGCTTGTCTCAAAGATTTAGCAGGTTGGTCCAAGAAGTAACTAAGAAAGCAAAAGGCACATTAGCATTTTTTTGCAAGGAGCTTTGACTTTAACCCTCTGATGAGGGCCACATCCAACTCGGCGGCCCTCAACTACCCTCTTTTGTCGAGTCAGTTGAAGGGTCCTGACACAAAAAGCCACCTTTCCACTTTTTCCAGAGATGCTGCATGATCTGCTGAGTTACTACAGTGCTTTTGTGTCCTTTTAAATTCAAATGGCTTTGAATGAAAAAGAAAATATGGGAGGAAATAAAACATAGGAATCAAGAGTTAAAGATTTGATTCTGGTGGGTTGAAGGAAGGAGAATAGACATTGAAACTGTGGATGTGATATGAAATTCAAATCTCTGCCCTGAAATAATAGTACAAAGTTTGTTCCATTCAGCATGTGGCCACAATGCTTCGAAAGGATTTATTGCAATATTTGAATGAAATATAAGTTTTCTCAAGCTGTCTTTGAGTACTCTTTCTCCTTGTTCCTTGATCGATTGATATTTGATTTAAACTCACTTTCGCAAGTGATACTGATTCACTTCAGGCAATTTAAAGGGAACAAAATTTAAAAGAGGGAAATGCCGTGCAGAGAGAAAGGGCTGCAATGTGTTTATTCATCAGCTATCTGGTGACTTCAATTCAACCACTGCTTGGTTGGATTATTTCCACTGGATGTCTATATATTAATGAGATCCTTGGGAACAGGACAGATACACAATTTCAGATACACAATAAAACACACAGTCCCTTTAAAATGTTTTCTTACTGGTGTATTTGGTAATTCTGACTTGAAATACGATTCGATTCAAGAGAACTTTATTCATCCCAGGAAGGAAATTGGTCTGCCAACAGTCATAAAACACCACAAGATACATGAAACTTGAAATTATAGTGAAGAGTGGTAACGCCAGGATTGGGGATGTGCAAAGATTGGGGGGGGGGGGGGGGGGGGGAAGGGGAAGGGAAGCCAGTCTACCCACATGACAGAAGGGGGATGAGTTGTACAGCTTGATAGTCTATTGCTGAAGGTGCTTATCAGGTTAACCAGTGTGTCATGGAGGGAGGGAGCTGTGTTGTCCTTCATGCTCCACATTTTAAGGAGCATCCTCCACTCCAAGACCACCTCCCGTGTATCCAACTCCACCTCCAGGATGAAGCCAGCCTTCCTGATGAGCTTGTTAATTCTGTTGGTGTCCGCGGCCAGCACAGGACAGCAAAGTACACGGCACTGGCCAAATAGTGTCTGATTATAAGAGCATCGTGCAAGCATGCTTGTGCATTTTATCTTCATCAGTGACAGTGCAGATACCATTAAAAATGACACGTTCTGTTTTGTCTCTGACACCATCTCAGTGGAGTGGTAAAAATACCATTTGCAAAGCGAGCAGTGACTGCAAGGAATGGAGACAAAATTGAGGAGACTGAGACAAGGACAGGTTTGGGTTTGAATGAGAATCTAGATTTGAATGAGATGAGAATGAGGATTAAATAAGAAATTGGATTTGAATGAGACATTGGATTTGAATTAAAATTTGGATTTGAATGAGATGAGAATGAGGAGTGAGGCCCAACGCAAATTGGAAGAACAGCACGCTTGCTTTCCCTCTCTCTCTGAGCCTTCCTCACTCTAGATCTCTGACTCATGCTTTGATCTGTCATTTTCACATCATACCCCTCCATTTCTCTAGTCTCCCACTCCCCTGACTCTCAGTCTGAAGAAGGGTCTCGACCCGAAACATCAGCCATTCATTTTCTCCCAAGATGCTGCGTTACTCCAGCATTTCGTGTTTATCTTCATTTGAATGAGAATTTGGATTTGAATGAGATGAGAACAAGAATTTGAATGCGATGAGAACGAGAATTTGAGTGAATTGAGAATGAGAATGACATTTTGAATAAGACAAGAGAGAGTTGGATTTAAATGAGAATTTTTGATTTGAATGAGGTGAATAAGAAAGAGAATGAGACTTTGAATGAGAAATTTGACGAATGAGACAATACAGATTTGAATTACCATTGGAACTCTTGTTACATCTTTAGGACATTCCAACAGATTTGCACATGATGACGTTTTTTTTTAATATTGTAATTTTTATAAAGTAGAAATCATTGCAATTGATGTATGCACACAGCAATTTCATAAACAGCAATGGGGGTCACTGCTGGAGAACAGGGCAGAGTGGAAAAGAGTGGGCGGAGGTCCTCTTCAAATAATCATCTGAAAAATATTGTTCATCTCATAAATAATGTCAGTCCCAAACATGAGCAAATGTTAATCATGTTGCATGCGATCACCAGCTGCTGTTTTGGTGGGCAAGGGTTGAATATTGCTCAGAGCAATGAAAACGTTTCTACTCTCATCTACATTTTTTGAACAAGAAGATAGTGCAGTCCAGCACATGCACAAGCCCTTCATCCCACAATGTCCATGCCAAAGATGATGCCAAATTACATTAATCTCCTCTGCCTGCACATGATTCATATCCCTCCATTCCTTCACTTCCATGTGCCTGTCCAAAAGACTCTTAAACGCCACTATCATAGCTGCCTCAATCACCACCCCTGGCAGCGCGTTCCAGGCACCCACCACTCTCAGTGTAAAAATACTTGCCCCACACATGTCCTCTAATATTCGCCCCTCTCTGCAGAAGGGTATCGACCCGAGACGTTACCCATACTTTCTCCAGAGAAGCTGCCTGACCCACTGTATTACTCCAGCTTTTTGTGTCTATCTTCGGTTTAAACCAGCATCTGCAGTTCTTTCCTGTACATTTAGTCTACTCTCCTTACTCAGTCTGGCCTACATTGGTTTTTAGTACCTTCAATGTGATTGATGCTAAACTGCTTCTTCTGGTCAGGGGCAACTGCCAAAAAAGCTCACAACCTGCAGATTAATGCACAAAGGAAAATGAATGCAGTCCAAGTGTTTCTATTTAAGTCGATGAAGGATAATTGCGTATGTTCCCTAAACAATCAACCTACTTTACTTTGCATTGACAATCTTTTGTAGTGTAGTTGGAGATAGTATAGAATCAAATTCCTCCACATATTTGGAGCTTCCATGCTGTCGCTCTATTTCCTTGTATCCTTGCTGTGAGTCAACTCGCATCAATGGGAAAAGAAGAAAAGAACAAAAAGTAAACAATTAAATGCTTTCTTGCACTATTACTACCTGAATGAAACTGAACGTGCCTCAACTACTTCCTCTGGCAGCCTAAAGAAGGGTTCTGACCCGAAATGTCACCTGTTCTGTATTTCCAGATATGCTGCTTGCCCCGCTGTGTTGCTCCCAGCACTTTATGTCTATCTTCCACCTATCTCTTACCTAGTTTTGTTTTGCCCCCAACCCTACTCCAGCTTTCTCCCCACTACTACAATCAGTGTGAAGAAAGGTCCTAACTCGAAATGTCGCCTCTGCATGTTCTTCAGAAATAGCTCTGAATAATTTATCTCATGCCATACAGTACATAACAATCTCGATGAGGCTCATGTACAACCATCTCCTTTGTACATTCTCAGCTTCACCTTTTCCTATCTGTGTATCTGCTCCAATTGCAAGACCCTTCATTCCCTCAACATTCTGCACATTCCAAGCTCTCAGATATCCCCAGTCTTTTTGATACCTGTAGACACAATGAACTGCAGATGCCATTTAATACAGAAAAGGACACAAAGTTCTGGAGTAACTCAGAGGGTCAGGTGGCATCTCTGGAGAACATGGACAGGTGACGTTCAGATTGAGACCCTTCGATCTGCTGTCACCAGGTCTTCAGCAACCTAGGCTGGAAGCTTTGGAATATCTTCCTGTAAGTTCTCTACATCTTGGCCTTGCTACCTACAATCTACTTCTCTACTCATTTGTCTTAATAGATAACATTATTAATTTGTTGAATTTTTGTTTATTATCTATGTGTATTGCGTTTACGGGCCTGTTATGTTGCCGCAAGTAAGAATTTCATTGTTTTGTTGTTGGTACATATGACAATTGAACCCACTTCACTGCTGAATGAGTGAATGGGAGCAGTTTAAGAGGAGATAAAAGAACATAGGAATGTGAAATGCAACATTGGAAGATCTGCCTGAAAGATCTCACTGGCCATGTCCTTCACTCCAAGAAGAAAAATTAAAAAAAGTTGAACTGATATTACCGATAAATGACTGGCATAGGGAATGAAGCTGCAAGGTGCATGGGTGGGAGATGTGACTTGTAAGATGTAAGTATATGCAGTATTCTTTGTATCAGTCTGAAGATGGGTTAAGTCATTGGGTACTTTTACAGTGGAGATTGATTGGTTCTTGATAGATAAGCGCATCAAAAGTTGCGGAGAGAAGACAGGAGAATTGGGTTGAGATAGAAAAACAGATCAGCTATGATTGATGGACCGAATGGTCTAATTCCACTCCTATTTGGTCTTATGGTCTAAGGGACCCGACCCGCAATGTTACGTATCCATATTCTCCAGAGATGCTGAGTTACTCCAGGACTTTGTGGGGTTTTTTTGTAAACCAGCATCTGCAGTTCCTTGTGCCTCCATTTCTCTGTTTTTATATTAGATTTCCAGCATCTGCAGCTATTTTTTAATTTTTAATTTATTTGATATGCACATGAGGAAGTGTTCCACTGTGTGGCAAAGCAGAGGGTGCAAAACATCTAGATCTTTGTGTTTGAGTTGTCACCACAGGCACAAACTCTACCCAAATGTCTACCTCGATAAGTTAGTTTAATGAATAAAGAATACATCAGAGCAGAAGATTAACAACACATGTGCAGATAATCAGCAACTTCCTAGCCCTCGTGTTGTGTGGCAATCAACCAGCAGAGCATGATTATTAACTGATGTTAAAAGTTAAGAATTAAGTCAAAAGAGTTTATTGTCATGTGTCCCTGATAGGACAATGAAATTCTTTCTTTGCATAGCACAACAGAACATAGTAGGCATTGACTACAGTTATATACTTAAATACACACATTAATTAATAAATTAATAAATTAATAAAGTGCACATAACAGATGGGGGGGTATTAATGTTCAGAGTTTTGTCCGAGCCAGGTTTAATAGCCTGATGGCTGTGGGGAAGTAGCTATTCCTGAACCGGGTTGTTGCAGTTCTCAGGCTCCTGTACCTTCTACCCGAAGGTAGCAGGGAGATGAGTGTGTGGCCAGGGTGGTGTGGGTCCTTGATGATGCTGCCAGCCTTTTTGAGGCAGCAACTGTGGTAGATCCCCTCGATGGAAGGAAGGTCAGAGCCGATGATGGACTGGGCAGTGTTTACTACTTTTTGTAGTCTTTTCCTCTTCAGGGCACTCAAGTTGCCGAACCAAGCCACGATGCAACCAGTCAGCAAGCTCTCTACTGTGCACCTGTAGAAGTTAGAGAGAGTCCTCCTTGACAGACCGACTCTCCGTAATCTTCTCAGGAAGTAGAGGCGCTGATGAGCTTTCTTAATAATTGCATCTGTGTTCTCGGACCAGGAAAGATCTTCACAGATGTGCACGCCCATTAACTATTCACAAGTTGTGAACTGTGGGACTAGTTAACTGACTTTTGGTGGAGGAAAGGGGGGAAAGAGAGGAAGAGAGGGAAGAGAGGGAGGAGGTAGGTGTTTGTGTAGGGAGTGGATGCAAAAGTGAGAAAATATAGAACCAGTGTGAATCAGAGAGCAGTTATCGGCGCGGACATGGTGGGTCCGTTTACATGCAGTGTCTTTCAAAACATTTTTGATCTTCTATGGGTTAAAAGAAATGGGTTCTGGATGAAGAGAGCCTTGAAAGTCAGAACATGACTGCGTTGTCATGGTTTCTGCAAGTGTCGTGGGTGAAATTATAAAATTCTGAAAAGAAAGGAGAATATGCCTGACAGGGGTGATGACGTTCCTTGTGAGCCCAGTGTCCCAATGGATTTTAAGACGTCTTTTAAGACACCCAACTGTAATTGTCCTTTAAGGAATACATTTCCATTGTGTCATTTATCCAATAATCCTGACAGTATCAGGACAATGTAACAAAAATAAAATCTGCCACCTGCCATTTGCTAAATATTCAATTTCTTCATCTGCTCAAAGTTTCGAAGCACAGAAAATGCAAATTGAAAGTTAATCTATCATCAAAATTGATCATTTGTTATGTGGAAATAAGGAACTGCAGATGCTTAGTTTTCTTTAAAGATGCAGCGTGGAAACAGGCCCTTCGGCCCACCGAGTCCACGTCGACCATTAGTTCACACTATTTCCAATCCCACTTTCATATCCACTTCCTACCCAAAAGGGGCAATTTACAGAGGGCCAATTAACCTACAAAGCCCCACGTCTTTGGAATGTGGAGGCAAACCTGAGCACCCAGAGGAAACCCATGCGATCACAGGGGGAACATGCAAACACCACACAGATAGCACCCGAGGTCAGGGTCGAACCCAGGTCTCTGGCGTTGTGAGGCAGCAACTCTAGAGCTACACACTGTGCCACCCTTTGGACATGAAAAGCCAAAGATTATTTTTATCATGAGCACTCTATCAGACACAAGTACATGCAGATTGTGGGATCTTGAGCAAAACGCAAAGTGTTTGAAGAAGGCTGTGGGTCTGGCATCTGTGGAGGCGATGTTTTAGGTTGGGACCCTTCCTCAGCATGGTTGGAGTTGGGGTGGGGAAGCTGGTAAAGAGAGGTGTGGACAGGACAAAGCCTGGCAAGTGACAGGTGGATGCAGTTGAGGAGGGGGGCTCGATTGGCAAATGTGGGAAGATAGTGACAAAGAATAGAGGTAAAAAAGAGACAAAAGGGTGTCAGATAAGGAGAGAACAGGAAGAATAAAAAGCAATGCAGGAGGGAGGGATATGTGTTGAAGAGGATGGGGGAGGAGAAGGAGGGGGAAGAAGATGGAAGAATGGGACAAGGCAGGAACGGGGTACTGATTGTGGATGATTAGTCATGATCATATTGAATGGCAGTGCTGGCTCGAAGGGCCGAATTGCCTACCCCTGCATCTATTGTCTATTGGCATCTGAAGAAGGATCTTGACCCAAAACACCGTCCATCAATTCCCTCCACAAATACTACCTGACCCGTTGAATTCCTACAACACTTTATGTTTTGTGTTCTCTCAGCAGCTATATTCATTTATTTTCAGTTTAGAGATATAGCATGTAAGTAGGCCCTTCAGCCCACTGAATCCATGCCGAATATTGATCACCTTTTCACACTAGTTCTATGTTTTCCCATTTTCTCATCCACTCCTTACGCACACGGGGCAATTTTACAGAGGCCAATTAACCTACAAACCCCGCACGTCTTGCTGATGTGGGAGGAAACTGGAGCACCCGAAGGAAACTCGAGCTGTCACAGGTAGAATGTGCAAACTCTGCACAGACAGCACCCAAGATCGAATCTGAGTCCCTGTCGCTGTGAAGCTGGGTCACTGTGCCGTGAATTAACATTAATTATTCTTCTACATTAGTGACACTAATGGTGACAATAGCGGTGTCCTTCCTTTGGATCATGATATTGTTTAGTTCAGAGATACAGCACGGAAACAGGCTCTTCAGCCCACCGAGTCTGCGCAGACCAGCGATCCTCGCACGCTGAAGGGCCTGTCCCACCAGCATGCGATTGCATGCGTCTAGCGCGACCAAACGTGGTCGCTTGAGGCGTATGGCCACGCGGGGCCGGTTCCAATTCGAACCGCGGAGGCGTATGGAGTTGTGCGGGGCAAAGATACTAGAGGAGCTCTGCTCTATAATCTTTGGTGCAGGGCTGGTCCCGACATCATACTCACCAATCAGCTGGGCAGGAGGTGGGCCGACTGAATTTGGACCGCACGGCGTTGGGTGGTGACGTCATCACGTAACGGCACGCCGGGCGGTGACGTCATCGCGTAATGCCACACGCTAGGCGTACGTCGTCAAGACACTGCATACGTCGTCAAGAAGCTGCGTACGCCCTCAATGTGCCCGCGGGCCGACAGGCCGTTGGCGCGCAGAATTTTCTAACAGAGCAGGATTTTCGGAGCCCCGCGCGATGTTGGGGCCAGCCCCGCACAACTCCATACGCCTCCGTGCTTCGAAGTGGGACCGGCCCCGCGCGGCCGTACGCCTCAAGCGACCACGTTTGGTCGCGCTAGATGCATGCAATCGCATGCTGGTGGGACAGGCTCGTAATGCTATTCTACACACACACCAGGGATAATTCACAAATTTTCCCAAGCTAATTAACCTCGAAACCTGTACGTCTTTGGAGAGTGCGAGGAAGCTGCAGATCCTGGAGAAAACCCACGCAGGTCACGGGATGAATGTACAAACTCTATACGGACAGCACCCTTAGTCAGAATCGAATCCGGGTCTCTGGTGGTCTAAGGCAGCAGCACTACCAGCTGTGTCACTGTGTGGCCTTTAAATGAACATTAATTACTCTTCTGCATTGTGACACTAATTGTACCAACAACGGTGTCTTCCTTTCGACCATGATATTGCTTTGAGCTCTGTGTACAATGGCTATTTGCTTTCTGTGCAAACTCGGGTCGATGCTCCTCACGGATGTAACTTTCTATTGATTAAACCGTGTAATTAAATCCTCCTTTAATTCCTCTGAAATGCCCTGAGGAAGCTCAGAGAGGCGTAACAAGCAATGCTTAATGGTATTCATAGCTGAAAGTGCAGCATCTGCTTCCTGAGTCACTGTGGTACCCTTTGCAGATTGAAACTTTTAATTGAAGACATTTATAAAGGCACCACAGCTGTAGGAATCCACTGCACTATGTATTGTCAGATTACTAAACACTCCACACCAGCAAACATTACGTTTATATCCACAGTTGTTTATGGTCGATTAGACAACTGGTTGCTGGTTTTCATGTACAGCATGCAAATTACATGGCATCTGCCTTTTTATCCACACCTTACTGCTATTCAGTCTCATGTCATTGTTGGGTTTTGCATTTTTGTTAGACTCTTAACGTAATGAGAAAGACAAAGCTCTTTGGGGCATTACTATTTTGTTGCTTTCCTTGGGCTGTGGAAAGCTGGTTCAGCGTTAATTGTTTAGTTTCATAAGTTCATACCTATCCCATAAGTTCATAAGTTATAGGAGTGTAGTTAGGCCATTTAGCTCATCAGGTGTACTCCGCCAGTAGACACAAAATGCTGGAGTAACTCATCGGGACAGGCAGCATTTCTGGAGAGAAGGAATGGTTGACGTTTTGGGTCGACACCCTTCTTCAGACTACTCCGCCATTCAGTCGTGGCTGATCTATCTTTCCCTCTTAATCTCATTCTTCTGCCTTCTCCCTATTGCCCTTGACACCTGTACTAATCAAGAATTTGTCAATCTCCACCTTAAAAAATATCCATTGACTTGGCCTCTACAGCCTTATCGTGGCAATGAATTCCAAAGATTCACCTCGCTCTGGCTTAGGAAATTCCTCCTCATCTGCATTCTAAAGATACATCCTTTCATTCTGAGGCTGTGGCTTCTGGTCCTAGACTCCCCTACTGGTGGATATGTTCTCTTTGCATCCACTCTATCTTGGCTGCATGCAGAACACCCCTTACTCTCCATGCACAATAATCAATCTGCTGATTTGCTCCAGTGTTCAGTGCTCCAGTTGCTGGAAGTTGAATCATTACATGCAATCTTCCAATGCAGATATAAGCCAACCTGCTGTTCAAACCAATGCTGGCTTCTGGCTGGAATGATACACACAATTTAATCCTGATTTCTCCTAAACGGGTTTTCTGCCAGGCAATAAAATTAGGATTGATATGTATACGTGTCAGAGGTTATGGGCAGATGGCAGGAAAAGAGGTTAGGAGGGAGAGATAGATCAGCCATGATTGAATGGCAGAGTAGACTCGATGGGCTGAATGGCCGAATTCTGCTCCTATCACTTCAGAATCTGATTTGTCCTGTACCTTAACTGTTGGTATGTTCAAGTCTAACAGCCCCCGATGTGAAGACTTTTTTTGCTCTTTTTTATTTATTTGATGCACTATTACATCAGTTCCAAGATGCCAGTCGATACAGATGTTCCAGCTCTCTCTGTCAAACCCCTTTTGTGCTGTCCAATATCTTAACTTCACGAATCTTCGCTGTACATTCTCAGAACATTCTCAGCTGCTCAAGGACAAAACAGATGGTAGAGCCGCTGCCTCACAGGGGCAGATACCCGGGTTCGATCCTGAGCTTGGGTGCTGTCATTGTGGAGTTTGCATGTTCACCCGCTACCCATGTCGGTTTCCTATGGTTGTTCTGGTTTCCTCCCACATCTGAAAGACATGTAGGCTTGTAGGTTAATTGTCCACTGTAAATCATCCCTAGGGTGTTGGGAGTGAATGTAAAAGTGTGATAACATAGAACTGGTGTGAATGGGAGATCAATGGTGGGCATTGATTTGGTGAACGGAAGGGTCTGTTTCCATGCTATATCTTTCAATGAATCATTCAATTTAATCTTCCAGGTTGCTCCACTCACTCGTTCCTAGCACCACGTGGTAATCCTCCTTGGTTCTCCCTAAAGTTTTGACACCCTTTCTTGGCTTTGTTGACTGTAGGCTAAAGAAAAACGACGCAAGACCTTTTGTTGGCATTTAGTGCTCTTATTTACAAAGATAAATATCTCACACAATGTTTAGCCACATTCCCAATTTGCCTTGCTGCTCAGATTAGTGACAACGCCACCCCAGTACTTTCTGGTTAAAGTAATTAATACTCACTCAACATCTTGTTTATCCCGTTGAAGCACATCTGCCAGATGCTTGCTCCTTTTACCAGCCAGTGACCCTGTAAGATTTCTGTTATCACTCTGACTAGTTATTGCTTTGTCAACATAATCAAGGACTTGTCCCACCCCTGTCATTCTTTTTTCTCCCCACTCCCATCAGGTAGAAGATACAGAGACTTATCACCAGATCCAGGAACAGCTTCTTCCCCTCTGTTATCAGGCTTCTGAATTGTCCATCCATAAACTAGGGCACTGTCCAATTCACCTCCATGCAAATGTGGACCTAGGACTTTGTCTCTACAACCGATGCACTACAATGCTGAGAACTATATTCTGCACTCTGTATCTTCTCTTTGCTCTGCTTATTGTACATGAGTTTGACTATTGTATTTAGGTATAGTGTTATCGGATCTGAATTTCAAGCATGCATAACAAAGCTTTTCACTGCAGCCGCAAGAAACTGCCGATGCTGGTTTACAAAAAAAGACACAAAGGGCTGCACTCAGCGGCTCAGGCAGCGGCTCTGGAGAACATAGATCGGTGACGTTTCATGTCAGGATCTTTATTCAGAATCAAAAATCCCCCTCACCTGTATCCACCCATCATTTGCCAGGCTCTGTCCTTCCCAACCTTTCTTCCAGCTTTCTTCCTCCTCACCACAATCAGTCCAAAGAAGGGTCCCTAAACAAAACATTGCCCATCCATGTTCTCCAAAGCTTTTCACTGTGCCTCAGTACACGAAACAATAATAAACCTGAATCTAAACCTGAACCTGAACCTAAATATAAACCTAAACCTAATCTTAAGGGACGCAGTGGTGCAGTTGTAGGGCTGCTGCCTTACAGCACCAGACACCAAGGTTCAATCCTGACTACGGGTACAGTCTGGACAGATTTTGTACGTTTTCCCCGTGACTGCGTGGGTTTTCTCCAGGATCTCCGGTTTCCTCCCACACTCCAAAGACGTACAGGTTTGTAGGTTAATATGCTTCGGAAAACATTTGTAAATTTCTCCCTAGTGTGTGTAGGATAGTGTTAGTGTATGAGGTGGTCACTGGGCGGCACGGATTTGTTGGGTCGTAGGACCTGTTTTTGCATGCTGCATCTCTAAAGTCTAAATTATCTAAGCATTTGCACTGTCAAGATTTGCATTGCACTCAAGGTTTTGAAATTGCACTCATTTGCACAGCCCATATCACCTGTGTTCACCATGAAAGCGATTGTCTGCTAAACAAATGAACAAAATTCACCTAATTCAAAGATGCTTGCTCGGCCTTGATTATTCCCATTAATCACTCACTTTTTGCATTTGTAACATTCTCTCAAGCGAGGAGCAAAACCCTGTGGGAACATCTGTGGCCTGACAGTGTGGAGCTCTCTCCCCGTGACCGGGATGCTTCCCGCAGTACCTGGGAAATGTCGATAGATTGATGGTCTGTCATCGTAAGAGGTCTTCTCACGCTGGGGTAGCTTTCATAAACTCTTGGCAGAATCTATCTTCCTATGAAGCAACTTAATAACAGTTGGAAAGGCAAGATGTCACCCAGGTGGACATTTGCCTGGACTCGAGGGACTGCACTATAGGGATAGGTTGAGCAGGCTAGGGCTTTATTCCTTTGCGCGCAGGAGGATGAGGGGTGATCTAAAAGAGACACAAAATTATGAGAGGAATAGATTGGCTAAGCACACAGAGTTTTTTTTCCCAGTGCAGGGAATCGAGAACCAGTGGACAATACTGTTGGTTTAAGGTGAGGGGGGAAAGATTTAGTGGGAACCTGAGCGGTAACCTTTTTACACAAAGGGTAGTGGGGGTATGAAACAAGCTGGCACAGCATTTAAGAAACATTTAGACGAATGCCTGACTCGCTGAGTTTTGCATTTTTTGTCTTTGTGTCTTTGTGTCTTTTTTTGTGAATTAGTATCTGCAGTTCTTTGTTTCTACATTTAGTTGGGATGCACTTCACTAAAAGTCCACTCGATTACCTTCATCACCTGCTTGAGACTTATCCCATTGTGTTAGTAACACACTATATGTTTTAACAAATCTGAGCTGGGTCACTTACTGAGCTACAAGAGTGGTTGCTGGCACAAATGCTCCAGATTTGCAGTTGTCACATGAACTCAGGGTGACAGTTTGTAGGTGTAACTGACTAATATACACAATCTTTGGTGTATTAATTTGGTTACCTCTTTGGACATATGTGGCATATACTTCTGAATATATGTGGCTGGAGGTACTTTGGAGGAGCCATAGTGATCCCATATAGTTATTTTTAATGTTCAGAGTGCTAATACATCAGATATTTTAGATGTAATTTCTTCAGTTCATCATTTGCTGCAATAATGAGCACAGCTGTTGTTGTTGCTTTAGTATCATGGTAATTATTGTTTGTAGCATTCTTAAGTGCATTACAAATGCCCTCTTTTAAATATAATCACACCTAAAAAGGGAATATTTCAGGCAGAAATGGCACAGTAGTGCAGAAGGTGTCACAGTGATGCCGAGGTGGAGATGCAACTTGTCCCTTAGTGAGTGTGGGATACGGGGATCGCTGGTCAGTGCGGACTCAGTGGGCCGAAGGGCCTGTTTCCACGCTGTATCTCTCCAAAGATGTGCAGTTTTGTAGGTTAATTGGTTTCAGTAATAGAACAAGTGGATAGAACTAGTGTACGGGTGATCGATGGTCAATGTGGACTGGAACAGCCGAAGGGCCTATTTTCACCATGTATCTCTAAGCAAACCTAAACTAAACTAAAGCTGACATGGCCCGTGGCTGCAATGCAGATTTAAGTCACAGCGTTCATTGTCAGGGTATTTCCTTAATAAAAGTGTCATGACCTACAATCTGTGCTACTTTTTAAATATATCCCAAACTCTTTCTGGCCTGGCACTATTGAAGAGATTTGTAATTGAAACTAACCTCAACAACTTGTTCAAACTTGATAATGTCCCAATTGCTTGAAGCCACAGCTCTTCCCAAAGGACTCTGTAGAAATTGATGAGAATGTTCTTCATTAATTTTTTATCAGTCCCTCAATTTAACAATTTTTTTAAACAAGGTGAGCATATTTTATTCCATTCAAACCAATCTAACAGAGTTCAACGTATTGGACGCAATATACATTAATACAGCAACCTATACATTATGGGACGTGTAATCAATTCACAGTTGTTTTGACAACTTAAAACTGCAATAACATTGGAAACACAAATGCTGGTTTAAACCAAAGATAGACACAAAAAGCTGGAGTAACTCAGCGTGACAGGCAGCATCTCTGGATAGAAGGAAAGGGTGACTGAGTCAGGGGAGAGGGAGATGTAGAGAAAAAGAAGTGTAAGGTGTGAAAACGAGACAAAGGGGATGAAGACCAAGTAACAAGTAAGATCATTGTTAGCTGGAAGAAGATAACAACAAAACAGAGATAAAATGTAGAGTCAGAATAACAAAGTGGGAGCAGTGAGAGAGGATGTTGCTGAACTCTCATCAGAGAATGGAGGAGATCTTCTTCTAAGTAGAAGGAAGGCAAAAATGCTGGAAAATCTCAGCGGGCGAGGCAGCATCTATGGAGTGAAGGAAAGAGGTGACGTTTCGGGTGGAGACCATTCTTCAGACTGATGTGCGGGTGGGGGGGGGGGGCGGGAAGAAGAAAGGAAGAGGCAGAGACAGTGGGATGTGGGAGAGCTGGGAAGGGAGGGGCAAGACGGGAGAAAGCAGGGACTACCTGAAATTGGAGAAATCAATGTTCATACCACTGGGGTGTAAACTACATTTCTTCTAAGTAGATACACCTTGAGGAGATTTTGCAGTGGAGCAGACAAAATGTTGTAGGAAGGAACTGCAGATGCTGGTTTAAACCGAAGATAGACACAAACAGCTGGAGTAACTCGGCAGGACAGGCAGCATCTCTGGATAGAAGGGATGTGTGACTTTTCAGGTCGAGACCCTTCTTCAGACTGGAACCGGTCTCAGCTTTGATTTTGGGAGATTGGTTTGGGAGTCTGTACCAGTCAATCTCATTCTGCCTCTGTGACTGATGACGTACTGCTGATTTTCTTGGTGAGGGGCAGACCTTTATTTACTTTCTGGTATTGGTAGTTCGTAGAATGGTACAGCACACGAACCGGCCATTTGACCCACAATATTAAAGAATCAAGAGTGTTTTATCATCATATGTTCTGAAATGGAACAATGAAATTCTTACTTGCAACAGCACAACAGATATGTATGTAAACAGTACGCCATTTATATTACAAAAAAAAGTTAAGCAGATAAAAAAATTAACATACAATAATAGTGCAAAAACAAAATCAAAGCCCCCAAGTGATCTCATCTGCCTTCACGTGATCCATATCCCTCTCTTCCCCACACCTCCGTGTGCCGATCTAAAAGCCTCTTAAATACCATTTTCATATCTGCCTCCACAGCCACTCCTGGCAATTCATTCCAGGCCCCCACCACTCTCTGTGTAAAATGCTGTGTAAAATACTTGGCCCGCACATCTCTGATAAACTTTCCCCCTCTAACCTTATAACCTTATTAGCTATGCTCTCTAGTGTTGGACATTTCCACCCTGGGAAAAGGTTCTGACTGTTTACCCTACCTATGCCTCTCATAATGTTATAAACTTCTAATCAATTCTCGCCTCAAACTCAGTTTCATTTTTGTGACGTTCTTTGAGATACAGTGATAAGCTTTGTTCACAAACTATCCAGTTCACGATCTCCCTGTGACTTTCTGGGTTTTCTCCAGGTGCTCTGGCTTCCTCCCACATCCAAAAGTTGTGTGGGTTTGTAGGTTAATTGGCCTCTGTAAAATGCCCCTAGTGTATTGGATGAGAATGTGGGTTAAAGGGCCTATTTCCCTGCTGCATTTTTCAATTTCAACAATTCAACTCCAGTTTGCTGTAATATATGACATGACTAAGATGTAAATAGAAAGCAGCGTTACCGGGATTGGAAGTGTAAATCTGTGTTTTCTGATTTTGATATAATTTGCAATCTGAATTACGACGATTTCCAGGTTGTTTGCCCATTGTATCTATGTGGCAATTGAATTCTGCTCTTATTGTAGATACCTTTCACAGTTACATCATTGTTATTGAGGTTAATCATATTGACATTGTTCTCAAAATGTAATTGTAAATGGAATTATGATGAACACCCTTGAAGAATGTGAAAGCTTTTATGCAAATGTTCCATTCACTTCATTTTTCTATTTGACTGGACAATCATTTTCTCAATTTACTTTTGACCTCCTCAAATTAACTACATCACCTGACTAAGTTCTGGTCAAGTTGATAATCAGATTATTTTCAAAGCCAAATTGAATATTGACATTGTTGAGGGTAGGAGAGGTAGTAAGCGTAAGGACTGGAGTGTGAATTTGGGCCCTGATATCTGGATAGATGGGTAACATCAGAAAAGATTCACCTGGGTGTTACCTGGACTTTCGAGCTTGAGTTACAGGGAGTAGAGTCATCGAGAGCCACTGAGTCATAAACTGTGGAAAGAGGTCCTTCGGCCCAACTTGGCCACATCGTCTCACCTGCCTGCATTTGGCCCATATCCCACTAAACCTGTCCTATCCATGTACCTGTCAAAATGTTTCTTAATATTAATAGTACCTGTCTCAACTATTTCCTCTGGCAGCTTGTTCCATACACCCTCCACCATTTGTGTGAAAACGTTACCCCTCAGGTACCTATTAAATCTATTTTCCCTCACCTTAAACCTATCTCCTCTGGTTCTACTCTGAGCAAGAGACTCTGTGCGTCTACCAAATCTATTTCTCTCATGATTTTGTACACCTCTATAAGATCACCCCCTCATCCTCCTGTGCCCCAATGAATAAAGTCGTAGCTTGCTCTCGAGCTCAGGCCCTCAAGTCCTGGCAACATCCTCGTAAATCGTGGCTGCAACCTTTCCAGTTTCACAAATAGCCGGCACTTTTGAGTGGCTGGGATGTAAATTGCTTGTTCTAAGCTTCCCCCCAGTCTAGTCTCAGTCAAAAATCACTGAGTCAAGCACTTGCGCATCTAAACTTTATTTTGACAAAACACAATTACAGTTCCAACTACTGTACCTAACCATGGCGGGTTCGATCCTCGTATCTGCCTGATCAAGCCCTCTTTAGCCTTGCTCAAGCAGAGACACTCCAGAAGGTCATGCAATCCTAAGCGTTCTCCCAGAAGATCGACACAGGACCTCGTGGTAGCGGACTTTTATAGGTCCCCAGACCTCGAGGGGCCGAACCACATAGGGGTGGTCTCTTTACAATCCAATATCAGAGAGCGATTAACCCCATACATGACAGACATTTCCCAAACCCAATAATACAGTGGCTAATACTTTGTATTCAAACAGTTTCTCAGAGGAAACGAATATTGCATCATGTGCCCTGATATGCAAGAAAACCAGACACTAGTGTCCTAGTTTCTCCAATTTGGCGAGGATTAACAGGGACATTTTTGCTTTGGAGCATGGGAGGCTGAGGGGTGTTCGTATTAAAATATACAGTTATAAGAGGCATGGGATAAAGTGAATAGAGGAAAAACTAGAGGACATTGGCTTAAGGTGAGAAAGGAAAGATTGAAGAAGAAACCCGGGGGCATCACAGATCAGCACAGACATTTATTGGTTGATATAATTTTACGACATTCAGAAGACATCTGGACAGATATGAGCGGCACAGTGACGCAGCGTTAGAGTTGCTGCCTTACAACACCAGAGACTCAGGTTCGATCCCGACTGCGCGTGCTGTCTGTACGGAGTTTGTATGTTCTCCCCGTGGGTTTTCACCGGGTGCTCCGGTTTCCTCCCACATTCCAAAGAAGTGCAAGCTTGTAGGCTAATGGCGTGTAAATTGTCACTAGTGTGCGGGATAGAGCTAGTGTACGGATGATCGCTGGTCGACACGGACTCGATGGGCTGAAGGTCCTGTTTCCACGCTGTATCACTAAACTAAACTAAGATATATAAGAACGTTTTAGAGGGCTATGGTGCAAATGTGACTAGCCCAAAATGCCAACTTGGTCAGCATGGACAATGTGGGGCAAATGGATTGTTTCCATGCTTTCAACTCTGTGACTCGGTCACTGTGATGTAATGATAGCGTTACCCCTTCTTGCTGTGCAAGTTGTAGTTGAGTTGCAGTTTGAAGGTGAATTGTTAATGTTCTGCTTCAAGCGTGCGCGGTGGCAACGGTGTGTAGACCAGAGTTTGGGCTGTTCGAGGAACTGCCTCTCCTGTCCTAATCGTGTTGCACACCTGCTTGTAATTGATTGATATGAAGGGGAGATGGCAGGCTCATGGAGGCAGGCGAGGAGCTCCAATTTGTGTTTTCACCATAAATCACCACCTGCCTCCAGTAACACTGCAATAAGTCATGTCAGTAGGCTTGCTTACCTGTATCATCAATCTTCAACACGGGTTCGATAGAACCACAACTGACAGAAATATTAACCTGCTGTGCGCTGAATCTGTTCTCCACTGCGGAATATGTGAAAGCTCAGTCTCACTCCACCCTGGGAACTCAGCGGGTCAGGCAGCATCTCTGGAGAAAAAGGATGGGTGACGTTTTGGGTCAGGACCTTTCTTCAGACTGAAAGTAGGGGATGAGGAGGCGGGTGTGGGTGGGTGTAGGTGAAGAGCTGGAGGCGAGAAAAGACCAGGATCTATCAAGTATGGCCACAAGTTACCTCAGGCAGGGCGCTGCCTGGTAAACCCATTGTTGGCGGGTTGGTGTGATCACAAGAGGGACACAATGTGGAGAACTGTAGAACCATTTTTTTCCAGAGATGCTACCTGATCTGCTGAGTTACGCCAGCACGTTGTGTCCACCTTCTGTATCTGCAGTTCCTTGTTTCTTCGTGAAACGAGTGTCGTCAGTAAGTGATAACAGTGAACATGCAGATGATTACAGACATAGAAACATAGAAACTAGGTGCAGGAGTAGGTCATTCGGCCCTTCGAGCCAGCACCGCTATTCAATAAGATCATGACTGATCATCCAAAATCAGTACCCCGTTCCTGCTTTTTCCCCCATAACCCATAAACAGAATCTCCACTATGAATTCGTACAGTGGTACAGCTGGAAAGCCTCGGTATCACAGCACCAGAGACTCGGTTTCAATCCTGATCTCGGGTACTGAACGTAGGGAGTTTGTACATTCTCCCTCTGACCGCATGGGTTTCCTTTGGGGTTTTGTCTGGATTCCTCTCACATCCTAAAGATATGTGGGTTTGAAGGCTGATTGGCCTCTATGTAAAATTCCCTCTAGTGTGTCGGGATGGTGGGATAATATAGAACTAGTGTGAATGGGTGATCGATGGTTGGTGTGGACTCGGTGGGCCGCAGGGCCTGTTTCCATGCTGCATCTCTAAACTAAACTAAACTAAACTAAACTAAACTAAACTAAACTAAACTGCCAAATATCTATCCATTTATTTCGTCCCCATGTAGTTTCCTTTAAAGGATCTCAGCTATTCATTTCACTGGTCTTTGTGGAGGCAGGTCCCATCTCTACATGTAGACCAGTAATTATTTTTTTCCTTGAACATAGAATGTAGAACAGTACAGCACAGAAACGGGCCCTTTGGACCACAATGTTTATGCTGAACATGATCCATATCCCTCTATGAACTCTGTGTTTGATTTGCTGATAACCCAACTTTCATTTAATCCTAAATTTAGAGCGCAGATTGCTTTTCAAAAGTAGTTCAATGGCTCAAAGGCAATTTGAGACATCGAGAAGACATGAAAAGCCGACTGTAATCGCAAATCATACTCTTTTTCATGATCCTTAAATGTCTAGTGTCTCCATACATGCAGTTTTTCCTCATTTTAAAGAGGTTAGTTCTGGCCAATCCTAATATATCAGCCATGGATTTATTG
The DNA here is from genome assembly GCA_035221665.1 of Okamejei kenojei. Taxonomy (NCBI): domain Eukaryota; kingdom Metazoa; phylum Chordata; class Chondrichthyes; order Rajiformes; family Rajidae; genus Okamejei; species Okamejei kenojei. The sequence goes on from CM069131.1 coordinate 57,048,489, forward strand.
CTTAGACTGCAGTCTATGGATCGGAACGGTGAGAGTTTGCTGACACTTGAATGAATTAATGAGGGAGAGCCGAACTGTCAGAGGTACGGTCTTTTGTCTGAGATGGTGTTGCCATGGAACAGCAGGAGGGTGCATCTTGGTCACCTACCAATGCTTATCGTTAAACAATCAGTGCACCAGGGTGGTACAACGACACAGCGGGTTCATAAGTTCATGTCATAGGAGCAGAATTAGGCCATTTGGCCCATCAAGTCTACTCCCTCATTCAATCATGACTGAAATGTCTTTCCCTCTCAACCCCATTCTCCTGCCTTCTCCCCAAAAAAGTTTTTCATCCTTACTAATCAAGAATCTATCTATCTCTGCCTTAAATATATCCACTGACCTGGTCACCACAGCCTTCTTGGCAATGACTTCCACAGATTCACCACCCTTTGACTCAAGAAATTCCTCCTTATCTCCTTTCTAAACGACATCCTTTTATTCTTAGGGTATGGCCTCTGGTCACAGACTCAACCATTTAGTGGAAACATCCTCTACACATCTACTCTATCCAGGCCTTTCACGATTCAGTACGTTTCAATGAGGTTCCCCCTCATTGCAGTATAGAGCTGCGACCTCACAGTGGGTTGTTTGATCCTGACCTCGGTTGCTGTCTGTGTGATGTTTGAACAGTCTCCCTGTGACCATGTGGGTTTCCTCCAGGTGCTCCAGTTTCCTAACACATCCTAAAGACATGTGAGTTTGTATGTTAAATGGCCTCCGTAAATTGTTCCTAGAGTGTAGGGAGTGGATGAGAAAAAAGAATAACATGGAAGCAGTGGGAACGGGTGATCGATGGTCTGCGTAGACTCTGTGGGGCAAAGAGCTGTATCTCTAAGCTAGACAACATTGCAAAAGCAGATGATCCAGTCGTTTTGCTGATTGCAGATCATTTTTGAAGGCTTCCTGTGTACAACTTGTTACTATGTTTGGAGACACAAGGAACTGCAAATGCTGCAATCATGAGCAAAACACAAAGTGATGGAGGAACTCTACGGGTCAGGCATCACCTGTGGAGGAAATGCACAGGCGACATTTCAGGTTGGGACCCTTTCTTCAGAGGTTTTGGGGTCCTGACTTTTAGATAGGCATGTGGATCTGCGGGGAAATGGGAGGATATGGATCACGTGCAGGCAGATGAGTAGTTTATTTTGGTATTATGTTCTGCACAGGCACTGCGGCTGTCAGGCCTGTTCAGGTGCTGCTCTGTTTGTGATTCTCTTCAGCATTTTAGCACGTGGCATCAGGGCATGGTGACTTCCTCACTTTAGTACAATGCTGATTAATTTTGGCAGCAAACCTCCCAAGTGGCAGCTTAATCAGAAGGCTTTTTTTAATATCGACGTATGCAGTGCACAGTGACTTTTCTTTGCAAAATCACAGAGCAATTTTTGCACTGGTAAAGTTATCAAGCAAGGCGTCTTTTGTAAATCTCTGCTGGCTTATTTTGGGCTCCATCAAGTTTTTGATGCCAAATGTTCTCTTTAAATTGCTCAGTCAGAAACCATTCTCGTTAGTGCACAGTTCTATAAACACCATAGAAAAGTAAATGGACCATAATTGTCAGTCCCTTTCATCTGTACCAGCTTGAGGTGTGGTTCCTCGTGGTCCATCACGGGTACTGACCATCCCACCATCAAAGGGATCTAGAGGAGACACTGCCTGAAAAAGCAGTCTGCATCATCAGAAGCCCACACCACTCTGGCCAAATAGCAAGCAGTGTAGAGCACTGAAGGTGAGAGGGAAAATGTTTAGTTTCGTTTAGTAGAGTTTAGAGATACAGCGCGTGCACAGACCCTTCGGCCCACCGAGCCCACACCGACCAGCGATCCCCGCACATTAACGCTATTCTACGCACACTAGGGACAATTTACAATTATACCAACCCACTAACCTACAAACCTGTATGTCTTTAGAGTATTGGAGGAAACCGGAGTGCCCAGAGAAAACCCACGTGGTCTGATGGAGAATGTACAAACTCTGTACAGACAGCAACCGAAGCCAGGATCAAACCCGGGTCTCTGGTGCTATGAGGCAGCAATGCTACCGCTGCACCACAGGGCCGCCCCTAGTCTGTGATGCGATGGCTGTGCTGATGTCAGTGACCAGTGACTATTTGTAGGCACTACACCTCAGAACAAAATGCTTTGGTTTTGGAGAGGAGGAATTTCAGATTTCTACCTGGACTGCACATGAGATCGCAGTATTTCCTGGAAATATAGGCCCACTAAAGGTGATTGACTGGACTCATGGTTTTAGAATCTTAGAACCAGAGGGACCTACATCACCGAAACATGCCCAATGGTCTCGCTGGGTTTGTTACAATCAAGCACACATTTCTTTTACACAAATCCTATTCTTACCCACTTCATTCTCCTCACATTCCATATAGCTCAGGCCCTGTCAATTGCCCCGAATGTGTCGGGAGTGGATTAACAAGTGGGATAACGTAGAAGTGCTGTGAATGGGTGATTGATGGTCGGTGCGGACTCAGTGGGCCGAACGCCCTGTTTCCATGCTGTTTTTCTAAAATAAACTGTTGTACAAGATAAATATAATATTTATTTAGGTGTGCTGTAAATAATTTATTTCATAATTTGAAAAGATTAAGTATATTTATGAATAATTTGAAATAATTTTGTGTGTTGAATATAATGGGTCTTTAAGTGGCAAGTTTTTTCAAATGGCCTGGAGCCATTACCTTCTATCCATGTTAAATTTGTTTGCTTAAGATTTATTACAGAGACCGATGTGTCTATAGATTAGGCTCCGTTGTACACAAGAGCTAAGATTTACCATCAGGTCTGTGCCAAAGTCCTTCCAATTAAGACCTAGTTATTTCCCTCCAAATATATTAATAGCCAACATTTTTGGCCTTGCATTGAATTACATTGCTCATGTCTTCCAATTAAAGCCAATTCCTTTGTGAGGCCTGAGCTAATTTTGGAGAAATCAGCACATAGAAGGTACATATGCTGAGTTGCTTAACGACTCTCTACTGTGTCATATGTTAACATCTAATGCTGCACAGAACAGCACTGCATAAAAGTATAAAGACATGGTAAATTGGAGACATTTAGTGCTTGACTGTTTCAATATTTTAATTTTTAGTTCAGATTTTATTCATGATGTGCAAAATATGTTGTATTTTTAGGTGCAAAACACAAATGTTCATTCAACTGATCCATCAATTCATAAAAATGGTCTCAAGAAGGGTTTCCGCCCAAAACGCCAACCATCCTTTTTTTCCTGAGATGCTGACTGACCCACCTTTCCTTGATCATCGTTGCTGGCTTTGATCTGTCTTTTTGCATATCTTTCATTCATTTGTTCTATGTACCTTTTTGTATCTCTCGGTTCCCTCTCCCCTGTCAAATAAAAACCCTCGCCTGTGTCCACCTATTAACAGCTATATCCTGTCTACCTCACCTCTCTCCCAGCTTTCTTCCACCCTCCACCATTAGTCTGAAGAAAGGTCCCGACCCAATACATCACCTATCCATGTTTTCCAGACATTCTGCTGCAGTTGCGGCCAAATTTATGGATATTTTTAAGGCGGAAGCGACACGGTCTTGTTTGTATGGGTGTCAGGGATAATGTGGAAAAGGCAGAGAATGGGGTTGAGAGGGAATGATAAAACAGCCATGATTGAATGGCAGAGTAGACTTGTTGGGTCGAATGGCCTAATTCTGCTCCAAGACCCACTAATGTTCTGCTCAACTCCAGAAACAACAAGGGCAAATGGAGAGAAAAAGAAAAAATATATATTTTTGTTAATGAATGAATGACAAATAGGTTAGAATCAAGTAAACTAAATGATGGTTCACAGGAAAGAAAATAACAGAGGAAAACGAGTAACAGAAAATTCATTCTTGATATTTACTTTCCTAATTTACATTTAAACATCACAGTAATAAACCTGCATTGCTTTTTATGCATATTTAATCGCAGCATAATTGCAGGTTTGTTCTCAGTAATAAATACTAAAATAACAAAGCTTCTCACCCCGAGAGCTAAAATCAATTCCCTAAGACTATTCGGAGGCTCAGGAAATACTCAAGTGCCTTGCAGTGAGTGGTACGTTTTTGTCATGTAATCATAGTGGGTTTTCAGAACAAGGACTCGAGGGACTGAGCAGGAGGGACTGGTTAAGCCGGCTGGGACTATTCCTTGGAGCACAGGAGAGTGAGGGGTGATCTTATAGAGGTGTATAAAGTCATGAGAGGAATAGATTGGGCAGGCGCATAAAGTCTCTTGCCCAGAGTAGGGGAATCGAGAACCAAAGGGCATAGGTTTAAGGTGAAGGGGCAAAGATTTAATAGGAATCTGAGGGGTAATGTTTTCACACAAACGGTGGTGGGTGTATGAAACAAGCTGCCAGAGGAGGAAGTTGAAGTAGGGATTAACACATTGTTTAAGAAACAATTAGACAAGTACATAGATAGGATAGGTTTAGTAGGATATGGGCCAAACGCAGACAGGTGGGACTAGTGTAGCTGGGCCATGATGGTTGGTGTAGGCAAGTTGGGCTGAAGGGCCTGTTTCCACGCTGTACTCTATGACACTAAGCGGAGGTCAATTTGATATCAAGTAGCAGTGATAATGACCAGATAGCTAAAAGACAAAACATGATTTTAATCAACCCATCCACAGCATACAAACACAGGATAAAGGGTATAACGTTTGTGCGAGAAAAAGCCCAATTAAGTCTGATTAAAGATAGTTTAAAGGTCTCCAATTAGATAGATAGTAGCTCGGGACCTCTCTCTTGGATGACATTTGGGAAGAGGCTGTCCCTGAATCTGGAGGTATGCGTTTTCTGAACCTCTTGCCTGATGGGAGAGGTCAGAGGAGGGAGTGACCGGGGTGAGACTCATCCTGGATTATGTTGGTGGCCTTGCTGAGGCAGCGTGAAGTGTAGATGGAGTCAGTGGAAGTGACGTTGGTTTGTGTGATGGTCTGGGCTTTGCCCCTAATTCTCTGCAGTTTTTTGCGGTCTTGGATGGAGCTGTTCCAAAACCATGTTGTGATGCATCCTGATAAAATGCTTTCCGTTGAGGGTACATGGGGTTGCAGTTTCTGCATTGGTTTTGCATATCGGCCTCATTTCAATCCCGTCAACATGGCACATGCCTACACCATGCAACTATGCAGATACTGGCTTGTGATGTTTGGGTGTCTTTGTTTATGAATGTCCGAGTGAGAAAGATCGATGGATCGTAAACATATCAGTCGTCAATGACAATGCAGGCACCATGCCTCAATAGAAAGATGATGCCTATATTAAATATAGTTTAGCATCGCATTTTACATCTGCAATATTTTTTGACAAAACCCTCTTGTAGTTTTCTCACCGTGACATTGAATGTTATGTAGCATGCAACTGGTCCAGGTGAGGTGTACATAGTTATAGTCAGTGCCTTCTGGTTTTAAGCCATAGAGTCATACAACATGGAAACAGGCCCAACTTCTCCATGTTGGCCAAGATGCCCCATTGATATGCATCTCACCTGCCCTCATCATTGTCAATAGAGCCATGGAGGCATACAAAATGGAAACTGGCCTTTGGTCCAACTCGTCCATGGTGACCAACATGCCACTTCTAAGCTAGTCCCATTTTCCCGAGTTTGGCGCACACCCCTCCAAAACCTTCCTGTCCATTTACCTGTGCATAGACACAAAGTGCTGGAGCATCTCAACGAGTCAGGCAGCATCTCTGGAGAAAAGGAACAGGTGACATTTTGGCTGGGAACGCTTCTTCAATTAGCTATCTATGTTCCCCAGAGATGCTGCCTGACCTGCTGAGTTGGGTCCAGTACTGATCCAGTATTGATCCCTCCCAGAACTGAATCCTGTACTGATCAGTACTGATCCCTCTGTACTGATCCACCCAGTACTGATCCCTCCACTACTGTTTCTGTTTATTTCCCAATCATCACTTCATTCCAGTATTGTAAATGCACTATTGAACACTGCAGTTTTGTTTGATCATCTCTGGTGTGACAACCTATCAAAGACTTTTGAAAGTCCAAGCACATGTTCAGTTGGATCATCGAGATAAGTTTAAAGGGCCTGTCCCACTAACGCGACTTTTCAGTGACGGTCTTCAACCTTCAAGCTCGAGCTGGATAGACCGTCAGCGATGAAACCGCGAGCCGGATCGACCGTCTGCATGCACGCGCACACACACATACGCGCGCACACACACACACACACACACACACACACACACACACACACACACACACACACACACACACACACAGGCTGGCACACTAATTGTAAGTCCTTTAGAGAGCACGAGGGGGGGGGGGGGGGGGGGGGGGGGAGAGAGAAGGCGGGAGAAGAAGTGGAGACACTTTTAAAAAGCCAGACAACTTTTAATAAAGTTTAGCGGGCATTTAACATTACCGGTCGGTTTACTTACCTTTTTTTTCTCAACGAGCTTTACCTTCGACAACCTTCGATTAGCTTTGATTGCCTTTGATTACCCACGACAGCATTACAATCTACTATGACCTACCTCGACTAAACCTACGAGTAAAAAAATATCAATTTTTTCCACGGCAATCTTTTTTTACTGGCGGGCATTTTTCAGCATGTAGAAAAAAATGTCGCAACCTAGCTGAGGCCTCGAGTACGTGTGGACTACTCGAGAATGAAGGAGAGTTACAAAGACCTCCTAGGACCTAGTGTCGACTGTGCTGCGAGTATGAGTCGAGGGCAAACTCTTTTAAACTCGCGAATTAGGTCACCGCAGTGGGACAGGCCCTAAAGGAGATGTGCAATACAAGTGTTCTTTTTGGTTCACCATTATCACTTCTGCTTGTCACAAATGCAGAATGATACCCTAAATAATTTGTCTAGAATTCCAGAAAAGTAAAGGTGGCAGAGGGCGGCAGGGTGGTGCACAGGTAGAGCTGCTGCCTTACAGTGACCGAGACCCAGGTTTGATACTGACATTGGGCCTGTCTGCACGCAGTTGGTATGTTCTCCCCTGTGACCTGCGTGTGGATTTTCTCCAGGTGCTCTAGATTCCTCCCACATTCCAAAGACATGCAGGTTTGTAGGTTAATTGTCCTCTGTAAATAATCCCTCTTGTGTAGGATGGAACTAGTGTATGGTTGATTGTGTGGGCTGAAGGGCCTGTTTTCATTTCTAAACAAAACTAAACAAAAAACTTATTCCAAAGGAGAATGATAATGTCCCCAAATCACTTAAAAAAAAATCAAGATATTACCATGAAGCCTGACCCAGTCTGTAATGGTCGATAACGCCAATTTTAATTTCGATGTGCTTTTATGAATTGTGTGGGAAGTAATTGTAGATGCTGGTTGATACCAAAGATACACACAAAGTGATATGCAGTAGGTGATGTTTCGGGTTGAGATCCTTCTTCAGATTGAGTCATGGGAGAGGGAAACGAGAGGTATAAAAAGATACCGAGAACAAATGAATGAAAGATATGCAAAAGGACAAATCAATGCCAGCAACGATGATCAAGGAGAGGTGGAGCCTACAATGGTCCATAGTTGACTGTGGGGAAGGTGAAACTCAGCAGAATGACAGTGAAAGTAGTTCGATGACTAGGGTGGGGGAGGGACGGAGAGAAAGGGGATACAAGGGTTACTTGAAGTTATAGAAATCACTTGTGTTCTGTTTCTGGAGCAAGATCAGAGTTGTGCAGGTGAGTGCAAGAAACTGATGGTTGTAGGAAATTAGTGTGAATTGGTGGTGTGGGACTTCAGGCTTCTGTTCCTCCTGCCCGACCATAGCAACGAGAAATGGGCATGGCCCAATGGTGGGGATCCTTGTTGATACATACTGTCTCCTTCAGGCAGCACCTCGTAGTAATGCTGTTGATAGTGGGGAGGCTGTTCCCGTTATTGTCTGGGATGAATTCCCATAGTCTTTGTAGCCTCCTGCATTCCTGAGCATTGGAATTGCCATATCCAAGTTTTGTTGCAACCAGTCATTTTACTTTGTACTGTACATCTGAAGAAGTCTGTTAGAATAATCAGTGACATCCCCAATCTCTTTAAATTGTGGGCTGCACATTGGCGCAACGGTAGAGTTGCTGTCTTTCTGCGCCAGAGACCCGGGTTCAATCCTGACTATGGGTCCTGTCCATACGGAATTTGTACGTTCTCCCTGTGACCGCGTGGGTTTTCTCCGGTTGCTCCGGTTTCCTCCCAAACTCCAAAGAAGTACAGTTTGTCGGTTAATTAGCTTCTGTAAAACTGTAAATTGTCCCTAGTATTTAGGATAGCGCTAGCGTCTGGGGCGATTGCTGGTGTGGGCTCGGTGGGCTGAAGGACTCTGTTTCCACACTGTGGTCTAAAGTGTAAAGTCTTACAAATAACTTGAGATTACATCTCTGTACCCAGGACAAGTCATCCAAGATCTTAATACCGAGTAATCTGAAGCTGCTAACTCTCTCCGCCGCGATCCCACAATGAAACCTCACCAATTATGCCTTCCCCTGACGCCCTGAATCCAGTCCATTTACCTGAGAAAGAATGAAGTTATGATTAAGCATCAGACAACTTTGAAAACATGACAGAACAATTCTACTGCAATAACCAGATGGAGATAGAAATTTCCCTTTAGGATTGGCCACATTTGCAGGCAATAAATGTTGAACCTGAGTTTCTGCTCAATTAATGGCAATCTCATCTCAGTCTGTTTGCATTGTGGTGAAAAGTAATTTTTATTATGATAAAGAATGTATGACTTGCTGTTATACTGCTATGGCATATGGTGACAACTGCCGAACTGGTGATGGGACTGTCCCAGTGAAGAAACAAAGGGGGACACGGAGTGGGGGAGCCGCCGAGAACTATGGGGCACCCAGCATGGGGACAGAAGGAAGGGATGAGTACATTGTGTAACTTGGTCGGCGCCTTTGTGGTTACTCTCTTGTGTTCTTTGTGTGCAAATACAAAGAATCTCACTGTACTTAGATACAAGTGACAATAATGTATAATCATCATCATCATGGTTAAATCTCCTTCAAATCAATGCAATAGCAAATACAGTGAGGCTCGTCAACTCATATCTTGACATGAATGAAAAAATACAGAAGGCAATGCTAAATCCTCTGAGGCTGTTACTTAAAGCGGCGACATCTGTTGCCTTTGCCACCAACCCATCCAACATAATGCTTTTCGAATGAGCTCTTAAAAGGCCTCGATTTGTTTCTTCAGGAGAGCAAAGAATAAACACAGGAGAATGGGGTTGAAAGGGAAAGATAGATCAGGCGTGATTGAATGAGGGAGTAGACTTGATGAGCCCAGTGGTCTAATTCTGTTCCTATGACATATGACCTTATAAACTCCGAACATGATCCTCACGTACTGCATTATTTTGTGGCTTCTAAGCGAGAATGTAATTCGATGAGTGACGACAGCAGCCTGAGGTAGTATCAATGGAATTTGATTTGGATTAATGTTCATCAAACATAGGAGCAGAATTAGGCCATTCGGCTCATCCAGTCTATTCCTCCATTCAGAGTCATGAGTTCGATATTGACAACAGGTGCTGTCTGTACGGAGTTTGCACGTTCTCCCTGTGACTGCATGGGTTTTCTCCAGGGGCTCCGGTTTCCTCCCATGCTCCAAAGACGTGCAGGTTTCCGGGTTAATTGGCTTTGGCAAAAATTATAAATTATCCCTCGTGTGTAAGATAATGCTAGTGTACGGGGTGATCACTGCTCGACGCGGAGCAGGGAGCCAAAGGACCTATTTCCACGCTGTATCTCTAAACTGAACTGCCCAGTCCATCCCTGTTTAATCCAGATCCCTGGTGCTGTCTCTGGAGTCAAAAGTCATGGATATTTTATTGTCATAATGAACCAGAAATGAGCAATAACCTGCTGTGCTTGCAGCAGCAGCACAGCAGGTTATAAACACAATACACAATAGATAATATAATAAACAAAAGTTCAGTAAATAAAAAGACAATACCGTGCAAAAACAAAACAAAGCCTAAAGTGCAACCCAAGCAGATGGTAGTTTGGAGTTTATATGTCATAGGAACAGGATTAGACCATTAGGCTCATCAAGACTACTCCCTCATTCAATCACGCCTGATCTATCTTTCCCTTTCAACCCCATTCGCCTGCCTTCTCCCCATAACCCATCATACCTGATCAAATGCCACAGATTGTGAATTACTTTGTGTAGGCATCTACCAATGCTTTAATAAAGTATTAATGTGTGCAAATGTTTAGCTCATCCAAAACTTAATTATGTAATAATTCATCTTTCTGCATTTACAATTGGGTGTTAATTAAAGTAATATTGGTGTTGTAGATTCTAACATTATTCGCATTTGCGCAACATAGATATTGCGATATCATTTTGATAAATACGCCTGTGCCTTGCTCTTTAGGCTGGCAAATATGACTGTGTAATTGATTCAGAGCAACTAACTGCAAATCACTTCGTCAGTTATGGTTGCAGTCAGATTTTTAATAATAACCAAACTTACAAACTGCTTAATAGATACAGCCTTTCTCATCTCTGTGTTTGTATCTTCAGGATAGCAGTTTGCATTGATGTTGGGAAAAACACGTATCACAAGCAGACAAAAATTGGCATTGACCTTTAGTTTAGTTTAGAAATACAGCATGGAAACAGGCCCTTCAGCCACCAAGTCTGGGCTGACCAGTGATCCCCGTACTCTAACACTATCATGCACATGAGGGACAATATCCAAATTTTACCGAAGCCAATTAACCTACAAACCTGCACATCTTTGGAAGATGGGAGGAAACCGGAGCACCTAGGGAAAACCTTTGTGGTCATGGGGAGGATATACAAAGTCCGTATAGACAGCACCCATAATCAGGGTCAAACCCGGTTCTCTGGTGCTGTAAGCAGCAACTCTACTGCTGCACCACCGTGCCACCTCCGCCCCTGTGACCTGTAAAGGAGCATTAGCATGTGACTGAAAAGCTCGGCCTCAGGGGTTAGTTTGTATCGCTTTATTATTATCACATGTACTGAGGAACAGTGAAAACATTTTCTTTGATTTCTATCCGATTAAATCAGATCATGCTTACATGGATACAAATCGTGCACATGGCCACAAATCGGGCCATACAGAAATACAATAGATAGTGCAAAGAGAAAAATACTAGAGAGTAGAATACAATTTTGCAGCATTGTAGCATTAAAGTTCTAGACAAAAAAATTAAAATGTCCACAATGAGGTAGATTGGAAGATCGGGACTACACGCTAGCTTATAGAAGTACTGTTCAGCACTCTGACAATACTGGGGAAGAAATTGTTCCTGGCTCTGGAGGTATGAGGTATGTGGTTTCCAGGTTTGACAAACAGTCCGAAAGGAAGAAGGGAAGGTGAACATATTTTGAGAAACAAAAACTTCCATTAAAATATTCTTTGTCATTTCAGAATGCCCAAAGTGGCTTTGCAACGTAAAATATATTTGAAATGCTTTCACTATCGTGACAGAAGAAATCTAAATTAATGCAAATAATACTCCTCCAAATAGCAATTATGTCCAAAATCTATTTACATTTAGTGGAAAATCTGGTGTGTGGTTTAAGCAGATGAGGGCTCAGATGCCAATATATTCTTGTCTCGTGTGCTTTATTCTCCTGGGAACTCTGCACTCTGTATCTCCCCCTTTGCTCTACCTATTATACTGGAGTTTGACATGATTGTATTTATGTTTAGAATTCTCGGACCTGACTGGATGTCATGAAAAGGAAAACTTTTCACCGTACCTAGGACCAGAGGCCATAGCCTCAGAATAAAAGGACATGCCTTTAAAAGGAAGATGAGGAGGAATTTCTATAATCCAAAGGTGGTGAATCTGTGGCATTCATTGCCATAGATGGCTGTGGAGGTAGAAGTTAACAAATTCTTGATTAATACAAGCAATGGGGAGAAGGCAGGAGAATGAGGGAAATATAAATCAGCAATGATTGAATGGCGGAGTAGACTCGATAGACTAAATGACCTAATTCTGCTCCTATAACCTATGAACATGAATTTTTGAAAATATAATGTACAGAGGGATCATGGGTTCCAGGTTCATACCTCCCTGATAGAAGGCCTACGGTATGCTCACTTTCATTGCTCGGGGCACTGAGTATAAGAGTCAGGAAGTCATGATGCAGCTCTATAAGACTTTGGCCAGGCTGCATTTGGAGTATTATGTGCAGTTCTGATCCCTCCATTACAGGAGGGAAGTGAAGGCTTTGAAGAGAGTGCACGAGGTTTAGAAACAAAGACAAAATAGGTGCAGGCGTAGGCCACTCGTCCCCTCGAGACAACCCCTCCTGGTTTACAAGAATGATGCCTGGATTAGGGGGCATCAGTTGTGTAAGGAGAGGTTTATTAGACTTGAATTGTTTTCTCTAGAGAATCGGAGGTTTAGGGGACACCTGAATGAAGTGTGCAAAGTTATGGCAGGCATATACAGGATAAACTGTCAGAGCATCTATCAGGGGGAAATGTCAAAGCTGGAAGAGCTACTGCCTGACAGCACCAGAGACCCGGGTTCCATCCTGACTATGGGTGGTGGCCTCACTTAGGCATGTAAAGTGTTGTACGGCCTGTTGTTCTCTGAGAATAAGGGATGTGAATCCCTTTGTTCTCACATGATATACGTAGCTTGTCGCTTTGAATCAAGTTACTGGACGTGACTTGTGGCTGAAATCTCCCATCAACGATTTTCTGATGCAGTCTGCTCTGGTATCTGGATGCAACCGCTTCACCTTCTTGTTAACTGTTTTGCTATGATGGTGCTTTTGGCTAATGTCCAAACCATCTGTATTCTGCCTGCTTTACTTCATTAGTGAAAGGTTAAGGCAGACACAAAATAGCATCCGGTTTCCTGAAAAGCAGGGCGCAAGGAAACATTTTTACACGCAGAGGGTTGTGAATCTTTGGAATTCTCTAACCCAGAGGGCTGTTCAGGCTCTGTCACTGAATATATTCAAAACCACACATTGATGGCTTTGGATAAAAAGAAAGTAAAGGGATATGATGAAATAAAGGGATATAAGGGCTGTGATCTTTCTGATTGGGATAGCAATCCTACTTTTTTTTTCTATTCTTGTGTCAGGGCAGCACAGTGGTGCAGTGGGTACAGCCAGTGCCTCATATCAATAGAGACACGGATTTAATCTGGACCTCGAGTGCTGTCTGTGTGGAGTTTGCACGTTCTACCTGTGACCGCATGAGTTTCCTCCGGGAGGTCCAGTTTCCTTCCACATCCCAAAAACGTGCAGGTTTGTAGGTTAATTGGCCTCTGTAAAATTGTCCCTAAGGAGTAGGGTGTGGATGACAAAGTGGGAGGGATAACATGGAACTAATGTGAACAGGTCTGTTTCCATGCTGGATCTTGCAATCAATTCAATCAATCTTATGTTCAGCACCATAACCTATCAATGCTTGTTCTTTTGGTGATGTTCATGTCATAGTAGCAAAAGTAGGTCATTTGGCCCTTCAAGTCCACTCTGCCACTCAGTCATGGCTGATCCCTATTCTCCTGCCATCTCCCCATAACCCCTGACACCCTTACCCAGGAGATGCCGAACGTTTTTGAAAGTGGAGGGGATGAGCGATCACTGATCACCGGCCTCGGGGGTACCCGGTGAGGGTGCGGAGCGACCGAGCGGGGGGAGGATGGCATAATTATTCATTTTTGTGTTGCTCGACCTCCAAAAACTGGGGGATAAACCAGGCCATCCCCTAACTCAAAAGGTGGGGTGACATATCCCCCATTCCCCCCCCTCTCTCTCTCCCTTCCTCTCGGGGCCAACTTTCTCTCTCCCTCCCTCCCCTACGGGCCCCATCCTCCCTCGGTGGCTAATCACAGTGCTTTGTTCACTGCCCCATATCTCGACTGTAAACCGCATTATGATTGGCCGTTGAGCGGAAGGGAGGGTGGGAGGGGGGCAGTCTTTGACGCTGGTCGTGGCTTTGCCCAAAGATCATAGTGCGGCGCTCGACTCTATGATCTTTAGTTTTGCCGCGCTCACTTTTCGCTTGTTCTGAGATTCTGGATGGCGGAGGTCCTCAGGAGAAGAGAAAAATACACCTGCGGGCCGGATAATTTAGGGTTAGGAAGCATGTCTTCATAACCCAAAAAAGTGGAGGGGCTGCAGCCCCCCCCCAGCCCCTCCGGGTCCGTGACCCATGTTACCAATCAAAAATCTATCAATCTGCGCTTTAAAAATACCCAATGACTTGGCTCCAGCAATGAATTCCACAGATTCACCACCCTCTAATGAAATTCCTCTTCATCTCCTTTCCAAAGGTACATACTTTTATCGTGAGGCTATGCCTGACTATCCCACTAGTGGAAATATCCTCTTCACATACACTCTATCCAGGCCTTTCACTATTCGATGTTTCTTTTTTTTTAAATCGTTTTTTTTAAAAATAATTTTTGTTTATTAGCAGTGTACAAAAATATAACCAGCGGCATATGACATAATACAGTTATTGTACAGCTTCAATTTTAATTTTTAGCTAAATTTAAGAGAAAAGAAGAGAAAAAAAGCAATAAAGAGAAAAAGCGTGTGCAAGGATAGAACCCCTAGACTACCAAATTGGTGTAGCCAAAGAGTGAGTAAGAAATAAGAAAGATGTAGAGAAATAAAAAGACAAAAACAGAAAGTAAAACAAAAGGTGATGATATACCAGCCTCGTATCCCTCCCCACCCATCACCCAACCCGTAATTAGATGTAACTCCAAAATTGTGTTGCACCATACTATCCTTGTAATAAATCAATGAATGATGTCCATGTCTTCAAAAAATGCTCTGGTTTTTCTGCTAAGACAAGTCTAATATTTTCAAGATGTAGTGTCTCAGACATGTTTGTAATCCACATTTTAAGGGTAGGGGCAGATGTATGTTTCCAAAATTTGAATATTAGTGTTTTAGCCATTATCAGACCATCATTGAGGAAACGTCTTTGAAATATTGATAGCTCAGAGCAGGCTTCTGACGTTCCTAGAATAATCAGTTCCATGTCGGGGTCCAATTTTGTTTTTAATGTTTTTGGGAGAATTTCAAACATTTCTCTCCAAAAGTTATGTAATTTTATGCAAGAGGCGAGGGAATGTGTTATAGTTGCTTCTTGAAGGAGACATTTGTCGCAAATCGGAGATACATTTGGAAAGATCTTATTCAGTTTAGACTTTGAATAGTAGAGTCTATGCAGTATTGTAGATTGAATTAACGTATGTCTAATGTTAATCGGACAATTGTGTATATATAAAAGGTTTTCTTCCCATCTGTCTTTTCAAATTTTTAGGCCTAGTTCCTCTTCCCAGTCTCTTGTAATTGCTTCTGACGATGGGATTTCTATATTTAGAAGGGTATTATACTAACATGATGTTAAGTTGTTTGACTGAATTTCTATTCATACATTCGTCTAGTATATCTGTATATCTGGCAGCAAAGTTTGGTAGTCTTGGGTATATGTTTTCAGATAGTCTCGAATTTGAAATATTGATTACCTTTCAGGTGATATTTTGACTAATTCCTGAAAAGAGAGAAGAGTTCCCATTCCGTAAAGATCTCCAAGTTTTTTGATTCCTAGTCTTTACCAATATGTAAATGTTTTATCTATAATAGATGGTTTGAACAAAGGGTTATTGGCTCTTGGTGAAAGAAGAGATACATTTCTTAGTTTATAAGTTGATTTTACTTGTCTCCAGATTCGTAGAGTGCTGTGAGTAATCGGATTTGTTTCATATAGTGTGTTCTTCAATCCTCTCTCTCCATTATTAACCAGTCTACCTGTTGGCATGAGTTGTCCAGCCAGTAAATTACATTTTTAATATTCGATCAGTTTCAATGAGGTGTCCCCTCATCCTTCTGAACTGCAGCGAGTGCAGGCCCAGTGCCGTCAAACGCTAATCATATGTTAATCCAATCATTCTCGTAAACATGATGGCACTATGGGTGTTCCGCAGCATCATCCTTGCGACTGCTTACATCTGGTGGACCAGAGGGAAGGGTGGAACACAAAAGGCCCAAGGACGTAGAAACAGTGGACTGCAGAAGCTGGTTTACGAAAGACACAAAGTACTGGTGTAATCTAGCAGGTCAGGCAGCATCCCTGGAGAAGATGGAACGGTGATGTTTTGGCTTGGGCCCCTTTTTCAGTGAGTGTTAGACCCAAAGCACTAATTTTTCCAAACCTTGCTCTGGCTAAAGTCTTGCCAGCTGTCTTATTGTTACTTCTGGGGTCTTCCAATGGTCCAAATAATGGTCAAAATAAATTCATCAGAATACGTGTAATTGGGCCCCTGGGTCCATGACGTGCCTGTGTTCAGATGTTGAACTGAGGGATAGGATGTTGGAGATATCAAAACTATTCCTATCCATTTGATTCAAGTTGCATTCAATATTTTTTAATGTTTAATTAGGCGCGACTTGGCAGCAACCTTGATCCCTTCTTATCATTTGAATATCTACCCCTGCCATCACAGTTGGAATTACATTAAATCGTGCCTAATTAAACATTTAAAAAATTGAAAGCAACTTGAATCAAATGGATAGGAATGATTTTGAGGGATATAAGCCAAAGGTGGTCAGCTGGAACATCTTGGTTGGCATGGGCAGGTTGGGCCGAAGGGCAAGTTTCCATGCTGTATGACTGTACGACATTATCTCTCTAAATAACAAGACAAGTGTTAGCATTGAAGACTGAAGTTGTCAGGAAGAGTAACCAAAATCAATTGTGTGAAATTAGGCAGAAAATTTGGTAGAGCGGCTGAATGCTGTGCGAAAGATTCTGGATGATTTTGGAGGAGTCAACAAGTCTTTCTTAATTGAATTGAGAGATGGTGGTTGGTGTGAAAAGTTTAGTTTAGTTTAAAGGTACAACGCGGAAATATGCCCGTCAGCTCACGGAGTCTGTACCCACCAGCCATCCCCGTACACTAGCACTATCCAACACACCAGGAACAATTTACAATCTTTACCAAAACCAATTAACCTACAAACCTGCACGTCTTTTGAGTGCGGAAACCGGAGCACCCAGAGAAAACCCACGCATTCACAGGGAGAACATACAAACTCCGTACATGCATCACTCGTAGTCAGGATTGAACCCGGGTCTCTGGCGCTGTAAGGCAGCAACTCCGCTGCTGCACCACCGTGCCACCCCAAAGGCATGAAAAGGTGAAGCTGGATGGGTGCAGGACCCAACTGAGGGAACATTGAAAAAGGGTTCAGTATTAAAGGGATGATGGAAGCAGACTGCTAGTGTGGTTATGGTTAAGGTGCCTATCTATAGGCAGATATTCCTTGGAGATTCACCTATGAACTCCAGGTTCTCCCACCCTAATCAGTAAATTATTGCAGACACAAGGAACTGCAGATGCTGGAAACATGAGCAAACAACAAAGTGCTGGAGTAACTCACTGGGACAGCCAGCATCTGGGAGGGACTGGACAGGTGACATCTCAGGTCAGACACTTCTTTGGACTGGTTACCATAGGGGAGAGAAAGGTGGAAATGAGAGGTGGGATCAGGGCACAGCCTGGTAAGTGATGGGTGGATACAGGTGAGAGGGATTTGATTGGCAGATGGGTGGAGTAAGTGATAAAGTCTAGAGGTGAAAAGGAGACAAACAGGTGTCAAATAAGGAGGGAAGAGAAGTGACATCCAATAAATAACATCAATGAACTGCAGATGCTGGTTTATTCCTCAGATAGACAGAAAATCCCAGAGACTCAGCATGTCAGGCAGCATCCCAGGAGAACATGGACCTGTGATGTTTCAGGTCAGAACCCTTCTTCAGACATCCAACACTTTTCATAGAGTCATACAGCATGTAAACAGGTCTTTCGGCTCAAATTACCCCAGCCGATCATCATACCATATTTACACTAGTCCCACCTGCCAGCATTTGGCCCATATCTGTCTAAACCTAATCTATCCATGCACCTGTCCAAATGTTTCTTAAAGGATGCTGTAGTACATGCCTCAACTACCTCCTCGGGCAGCTCATTCCATAAAATCCACCACTCTTTGGGTTTTAGTTTTGTGTTTGTGTTTTAATCTTGTGTTTTGTAGTAAAATATTGTGCTCCATTTGGACAGAGGCCACAAGGCTTGATCAACACCAGTGAAAAGATCTGTTTTATCCCCATATTTCCCATGTCAATTTTTACTAGAAGGAAGTTTGGAAAAAAAAAAGGCGAGTGACTGCCATGCTTATTAATGCCCTAAGTATGTTTCCCCAGACACTACTGATAGTACGCAGGAGGTAAATATTTAACTGGAATCTCCAGGTTAATTCTACAATGTTTGCAGCCCTAAGGATTGTATATTGTTTCCAGATCTCAACATCTTATTTATATTTTAAGGCTCGAAACTGCAGTTCACTGTAGACCTTGTGATAAAATGTATATTTTTCCACAAACAATATCACTTCACAAGAATCATACAACACAGAAACAAGCCTTTTAGCCCAACTACCCCATGCAGACCACGATGCTCAAGTTTGGTTTTAGTTTAGTTTAGTTTATTGTCACATGTACTGAGGTACAGTGAAAAGCTTCTCTTGCATGCTAACCAGTCAGAAGAAAGACAATACATGATTTCAATCGAGCTATCCACAGTGTACAGATACATGACAAAGGGGATAACATTTAGTGCAAGATAAACATAGAAAATAGGTGCAGGAGAGGGCCATTCGGCCCTTTGAGTCAGCATCGCCATTCAATATGATCACGGCTGATCATCTAAAATCAGTACACCGTTCCTGCTTTTTCCCCATTTCCTTGATTCTGTGTAAAGTCCGGCAAAGTCCGATTAACAATAGTCCGAGGGTCTCCAATGAGTAGCTGAGCACCGCTCTGTTGTTGTGGGTAGGATGGTTCAGTTACCTGCCAACAGCTGCGAAGAAACATGATCAGATTCTAGAATTGTTCGTTGTCCCATTGAGTCATGTCATACAGTGTGGAAACATATAGAAAATAGGTGCAAGAGTAGGCCATTCGACCCTTCGAGCCTACACCGCCATTCAATATGGTCATGGCTGATCATCTAACTCAGTATCCGGGCTTTCAGTCTAACTTGACCACACCGACCAACATGTCCTATCTACACTCATCCCACCTGCCTGTGTTTGGCCCATATCCCTCTAAACTTGTCCGATCCATGTACCTGTCTAAATGTTTCTTAAACATCACAATACTACCTTCCTCAACTACCCCCTCCGCAGCTCATTCTATACACCCATCTGTGTGAGAAAGTTGCCCCTCAGGTTCCTATTAACCCATTCCCCCATCACCTTAAACCCATGTCCTCTAGTTCTTGATTCCACTACTCTGGGCAAGAGACTGTGCATCTACACGATATATTTCTCTCATGATTCTGTACACTTCTATTGAAAAAAAGTTTAAAAAAAATTCAAAGTACCACCTGACTGAGTTTGGCCCACATTACTCTAAACCTTTCTTATCCATGTACTTATCTTGTGGCTCAATAAGATTATGGGGCTTCTCTTTTATCTCAGTGCTACTTTCCTGAACTGTTCATGTATTCTTTTAGTTTCTTGGTATCCATTGATCACTGTCTTGTTGTACTCAGTCTTATGGAAATATATTAAAATTATTAAGAGATTGGACATGCTAGATGCAGGAAGCATGTTCCCGATGGGGGGGTCCAGAACCAGGGGTAACAGTTTTAGAATAAATGGTAGGCCATTTAGAACTTAGATGAGGATAACCTTTTTCACCCAGAGAGTTGTGAATCTGTAGAATTCTCTGCCTCAGAAGGCCGATTCGCTGGATACATTCAAAAGAGAGTTAGATAGAGCTCTTAGGGCTAGTGGAATCAAGGGATATGGGGAGAAGGCAGGAACGGGATACTGATTGCGGATGATCACATTGAATGGCGGTGCTGGCTCGAAGGGTCAAATAGCCTACTACCGAACCTATTTTCTCTGTATCTATGTATCAATGTCAGTGAGCCATTCTCTCCGTAGTAGAAGATTTCAAAGATTCACAATGCACTAAGTCAAGTTGAGTTTATTGTCATTTGTAGTATGGTGAGGTACAGGAACAAAGAGAATCGAAGAAGAAAAAAACAAGGAACTGCAGATGCTGGTTAAATGGTTTCTTTATTGTCACATATACCAGGTATAATGAAATACAAGGAGTCGACACAAAACGTCACTCATTCGTTTTCACCAGAGATGCTGCCTGACATGCAGAGTTACTCCAGCACTCTATGTCTATCTTCAGTATATACTAGTATCTGCAGTTCCTTTCAACACAGTTAAATACTTTTTTTGCATACAGGTCAGCAGGCCTATCCCCGTACAGAAGCACGATCCCTCGGTTAGTACAGAATGCACAGAGCAGCCCATTGTGTCCATATGCAAGAGTCGCTATTTTAGTGCCATATTACAGTCCCAGCTGCAGCTGGCCACAAAGGCCTGTTGGAGCCGTAACCTCCACCCGGCAATCCTGTGTACCGGTATCCTTCTCCATGCCTGGCCCTCTTCAGCCCTTGCTCCCCGGGGGGCACCTCCTGCAGCCTACCTCAAGGGAGCGGAAGATAAGACCACCTGGTCCTTCTTACCGGGCCATTTTACACCAAAGATGCTGTAGTAACTCAGTGGGTCAAGCAGCATCTCCAGAGAAAAATATGGGTAACATTTCAGGTCAGGACCCTTCTTCAGAAGGGTCCAGTATCCAAACTGAAGAAGGGTCCCAACCCGAAACGTCACCCATTCGTTTTCTCCAGAGATGCTGCGTGACTCCAACACTTTGTGTCTATCTTTATAATGAGAATCGTGCTTGCAGCAGCATCACAGGAACATAGACTCAGGCAACACACAAAAACATAAATAATGCAAAACATTTCCAAACGGCAGTTACAAAATAGACTGTTAAAATAAAAATAAGACATTAGTGCAAAAGCACAGTTAGAAAACAAGTCCGCCGGTGGACAAAGTTTTGTTCCATTCTGTCCTGAATAACCAACTCCATGTCTGTGACCTTCCCTTCCCATCCACCATGTCAAACTCGATTAGCCCCGCTCCACTAGGCACCACACTGGCAGAGCGGTATTGCTACCCTACAGTGCCGGAGACACTGGATCAATCCTAACTATGGGTGCTGTCTGTGTGGAGTATGGGTGCTGTCTTTATGGATGCTGTCTGTATGAAAATAAGCATGCAGGTTCAGCAGGCAATGAAGAAAGCTAATGGCATGTTGGCCTTCATAACAAGAGGAGTTGAGTATAGAAGCAAAGAGGTCCTTCTGCAGTTGTACAGGGGCCCTAGTGAGACCACACCTGGAGTATTGTGTACAGTTTTGGTCTCCAAATTTGAGGAAAGCCATTCTTACTATGGAGTGCAGCGTAGGTTCACAAGGTTAATTCCCAGGATGGCGGGACTGTCAAATGATGAAAGAATGGAGCGACTGGGCGTGTATACACTGGAATTTAGGATGAGGGGATCTTATTGAAACATATAAGATTATTAAGGGATTGGACACGCTAGATGTTGGGGTAATCCAGAACCAGGGGCCACAGTTTAAGAATAAGGGATAGGCCACTTAGAACGGAGATGTAGAAAATCCTTTCCACCTAGAGAGTTGTGAATCAATGGAATTCTCTGCCTCAGAAGGCAGTCGAGACCTGTTCCCTGGATGCTTTCAAGAGAGAGTTAGATAGAGCTCTTAAATATAGTGGTCAAGGGATTATGGGGAGAAGGCAGGAACGGGGTACTGATTGTGGATGATCTGCCATGATCACAGTGAATGGCGGTGCTGGTTCGAAGGGCTGAATGGCCTACACCTGCACCTATTGTCTATTGGACATTTTCCCTGTGATCACGTGGGTTTTGTCCGGGTGCTCCTGTTTCATCAAAGATGTACGGGCTTGTAGGTTAATCGGCTTTGGTAAAATGGTCCCTAGTGTGGAATTCTACAATGGATTTTGGAATTGCTTGCCACAGAAAGTTGCGGAGCCTGTCAATGGATATTTTTAAGGTGGAGATTGATACGTTCTTGATTAGTACCAGTGTCTGGGGTTATGCGGAAAAGACAGGAGAATGGGGTTGAGAGGAAAAGACAGATCAGCCATGATTGAATGGTGTAGTAGACTTGATGGGCCAAATGGCCTAATTTTCTGCTCCTATAAATGATCTCATGATCTAGTTTAGTTTTGTTTAGTTTAGAAATACAGTGCAAAAACAGGCCCTTCGGCCCACCGAGTCCGCATTGACCAGCAATTCCCGCACATTAACACTATCCTACGCACATTAGCGACAGTTTACACTTGTACCAAGCCAATTAACCTGGAAACCTGTACAACTTTTGTGTGTGGGAGGAAACCGAAGATCTCAGCGAAAACCCAAGCAGTCGCTGGGAGAACGTACAAATTCCATACTTGCCATGATCACATTGAATGGTGGTGCTGGCTCGAAGTGCCGAATGGCCTACTTCTGCACCTATTGTCTATTGTCTATTGTCATACAGACAACACCTGTAGTTGGGATTGAACCTGGGTCTCCTGGCACTGCAAGCGCTGTATGGTAGCAACCCTACTGCTGCGCCAACGTTGTGTATAGTATTAGTGTATGGGGTGATTACTGGTCGGCACGGATGGTGGACCAAAGGGCCTGATTCTGTGCTTTACTGCACTTCGCTTCATCTCTAAAGTCTAAAATGTAAAGAAAATTGAAAATAGAACCTGAAATAGTACAGTACAGGAATAGGTCCTTCAGCCAACAATGTCCATGCCAAACATAATGCCAGGCTAAACTAATTTAATCTGCCCACACATGATCCTTCCCCTCTATTCCCTGCACATACATATTACATTTCAATGCATTTCAATGAGACCACATCTCATTTGTCTGAACTCTGAAAAGTAGGGACCCATTCTACTCAATCTATTCTTATATGGTGAATCTCCTGCCCCACAAATCAATCTGGTAAACATTTAATTTGTGCTTTCCTTTGCAATTACATCCTTCTTTAAATAAGGAGACCAGATCTGTGTGCAGTCTCACCAATCCCTTATAAAATTCACTCTTGTCCCTTTGTCCTCTTGCAACAAAGCTCAGTGGCAGTGGAAATAGAACAATTGAGAATCATTTGGGACCCAGATCCATTTAAAGTGTCAAAGTAGTGAAAAACTCACTGAAAACCTCAGGCGACCTCCACATAAAGCAAAGAGAAAGAATTATTATTTTATAGAAGTAGAAACAAGGAACTGCAGATGCTGTTTTACATAATAGGACACAGTGCTGAACAACTCAGTGGGCCAGGTATCATCTCTGGAGAACATGGAGGGGTAATGTTTAGGGTCGGGACCCTTCCTCAGACACAATCAGTCTGAAGAAAGTTCCTGACCCAAAACATCACCCATCCATTTTCTCCAGAGATGCTGCCTAACCCACCAAGATATTCCAGCACTTTGTGTCCTTTTATGTATGATTTATCTTTTTCCATCTCTTCTTATTTCATTACAAACCAATAAGGATGGCAATTGATTATACGTGCACCTCAAAGACTTATAGAGTCTTAGGGTCATACAGCATGGAAACAGGCCCTTCGACCCAACTTGCCCACACCGACCAACGTGTCCCATTTACACTAGTCCCACCTGCCTATTTCTGGTCCATATCCCTTTAAACCTACCTTATCCGTACCTAACCAGGTTTTCAATAAAAAATAAGGGGATGGACAGATTTACTACATCTTGGACAGCTGATAGACATCCCTTGGTTTTGTCTCTGGAGTTTATCAGGCACCCTGGTCATTTTCCCTCAGCTGGAACATCTGCATTTGATCAAGTTCTTCTTGACTATTTAAACATGTTTCTCCTTGATGAGCAGGGCAGGTTTTTTACACAGAGGGTGGTGAGTGTGTAGGAAGGAACTGCAGATGCTGGTTTAAACCAAAGATAGACACAAAAAGCTGGAGTAACTCAGCGGGACAGGCAGCATCTCTGGAGAGAGGGTCCCGAAACATCACCCATTCCTTCTCTCCAGAGATGCTGCCTGTCCTGCTGAGTTACCCCAGCTTTTTGTGTCTACCTTTGGAGGGTGGTGAGTGTCTGGTTTGTATTGCTGGGCTGGTGGATGAAGCAGACATGACAGTGGGATTTAAAAGACATTTGGATAGTCACATTGGTATGCAGAGAATAGAGTGATGAAGTTTAAGTGCAGGCAGAGAGGAATTGGTCTTGGCATCAAGATTGGCACAAACATTGAGGGCCAAAGGACCATTTTATTAGTTTAGTCTAGTTCAGTTTCTTTTTTTAAATTATTGTCAGATGAACCGAGGTCCAGTGAAAAGCATTTAATTGTGCGTCCATGCTGTATCTTTCAATCCTTCAATCAATTGATTGTCTCCCTCTCCACAGATGCTGCCTGACCTGCTGAGTCCTTTTCTATTTTGTTTAGGTTTAGGTTTATCATTATCACATAAACCGAGGAACTATCCGTAATCGGACTTTATCTTGCACTAAATGTTGTATCCTTTATTCTTTATCTGTACGCCGTGGACGGCTTAAATGTATGTCTTTTCTTTGACTGGTTAGCATGCAATAAAAGCTCTTCACCGTACCTCGATACGTGTGAAATTAAATAAACTAAACTCCAGTGAAAAATGTTACTTTGCATGCTATTCAATCAGATCAGTTATCATCAACTAATTCCACCGCAGACTTTGGGATCTGATTGTGAATCCAATGATACAAATTCTTCTTGAGGTGTCTGCTTTTAAAAGATTTTATCAGGCCTTTTGCTCTCTGTTTTGCTTTTTTCCTGTTGTTGAAAGGGTTCAATCCTTTCTCAATGGCCCTCAGAAGGATTCAGGTGACCTTCTCTTCATCACTACTGCCTGGGAGAAAGCTGTTGAATGTCAATCTGTATTTTTGTTTAATTTCTCAGAATGCCTCCACACTGTTGTCAGCCTCCAGGTTCATCGTAACCTGGGACTGCACCATCCCCGATATATGCAAACACCTCGAGGAAGCGTTGACATTTTGATTTTCTTCAGAGTCAAGTTCAACATTCACACCCTTGATGCGGTGTGGAAATTTACTCACTGGACCATATTTCTGCCTTTTTCCCAGAGGTCAGGTTTTTATTTCCATATTAAGGCTCAATTTGTGGTTCACAATGTGTTTATTTCAAAAGTTCATATATTCATAAGTCATTGGAGCAAAATGTGGCCATTTGGCCCATCAAGTTTACTCCGCCATTCAATCATGGCTAATTTATCTTTCCCTCTCAACCCCTTCTCCCCATAGCCCCATGTCACCCCTACTAATCAATAGTCTATCAATCTCCGCCTTAAAAATACCCATTGACGGCCTCCTCAGCCGTCTGTGGCAATGAATTCCACAGACTCACCACCCTCTGACTAAATAAATTTGTCCTCATCTCCTTTCTAAATGTATGTTCTTTTATTCTTTTGTTCTGCATCCTCATATCCTCGGCTCTCCTACTTGTGGGAAACATTCTCTCTACATCCAATCTATCCAGGTCTTTCACAATTCAGTAAGTTTCATCCTTCTAAATTCCCTTGAATACAGGCCCAGTGCCGTCAAATGCTCAAGATATGTTTACCCAATCATCCCCAGAGTATTTCTCGTAAACCTCCTCTGAAACCTCTATAATCCCAGCACATTTTCAGAGTCCAACCAGGTACCGCTGTAAAGTGCAATGCGTGATCTTTGCACAGAATATTATAGACAATAGGTGCAGGAGTAGGCCATTCGGCCCTTCGAGCCAGCACTGCCATTCAATGTGATCATGGCAAATCATCCAAAATCAGTACCCTGTTCCTGCCTTCTCCCCATATCCCCTGACTCTGTATCTTTAAGAGCTCTCTCTTGACTGCAACCAGAGAACCGGCCTGGTTCTATTGCGTCTAATGCAATGCAATGAGTGCAATGATTATACCAGTGCCTGTAATAATGTCGATTCCGATTCATTAGTTTAGAAACACAGCAGCAGGAAACAAGCCCTTCAGCTCCCTGAGTCTAAGCCTGCCATCGATTATCCATACACGAGTTCTATGTTTTCCCACCTTCTCATTCACTTCCTACACACTAAGGGGCAATTTACAGAGGCCAATTAACCTACATACCCGCACAACTTTGTGATGTGGGAAGAAACCGGAGAAAATCCCACGTGATCACAAGGAGATCAACAGCCGAAGTTGGAATTGAACGTTGGCCTCCGGCGCTATGAGGCAGCAGCTCTGTGCTGTGTGGCTGTGCCATTACTCTGGTCTGAACCTTGTCCAGGAACTGACCAGGCAGATGTTTTTCACCAAATACATGGCCCATGATGAAGTAACAGATTAACTCATCACAACGTTACATCCGCCTGCAACGCTGCTTCATCATATTACTATCAACAGCACAGTTTTATTTTCTGTGTCGAAGTTGTTTGAAGTCTTTGCTGGTCTTCTGGGTTAGGTTGCATGCAATATTAAGTTGGCTGGTGCACTTGCTTCAATGCCCTAGTTATCCCTGACCTACATACCGCGCTGTAACACAATCAACAATACCTACCACCTGTCCCATTATTCTTCTACAGATCTACCGTTGAATGCAAAGACGAGAACGATGGGTGACCTGGTGAGGGGGGGGGGGGGGGCGCCAAATATGAAGGGAATGAAGGGTGGCCCGGCAGCGGGTGGGGGGGGGGGGGGCCATCAACAGTGAAGGGGGAACCGGCAGGGAGGGGAAGGGGAAGGGGCGGGGGCAGTAGATGGGACTGTTCGCTACTTAGTAACTTTGTCCGCGCACGGCTACTTGTGTACTGCCTAGGTTGAATGCAAAACAAGGTATTTACTGTGTCCAGGTACATGCGACAATAAAGTATCGTTCATTTATTCTCTCATTCTTTCTTTCCTTCATTCATTCATTCATTCATTCATTCATTCATTCTTGCAAGACTAAGGATAGAGTCAATGCTTTTGCCAGCTTGACGGGAGATGATACTGTTTCCACGCCGTAAGACTCCATGACTCTATGATAGGAACTGGACCATGTCATTGTTGTTTGATGTTTACATGACAGGTGATTCTATCATTTGTGGTAGCTGTCCTCTATTCACTGCATATCTCTGGAGAAATTAACTTGCTGTCATCGGGAGAAGATGCTGTTGATTTACAATGTTCTTCACACAGATTCTGGTTTCTGAGTCATTTATTAGCTGCTCTGCAGTCCGCTGTGAGCTCCATTCTTCACCTCCTGCACTGTCAATAAGGACTCTGAAATGCATCATCTGTATCCACAGTCAGGTTTGAGTTTATATCATTGTCTCGTGTACCGAGGTACAGTGAAAAGCTTTTGCAGCGTGCTAGCCATTCAGAGGAAAAGAATTTATGATTTCAATCGAGCCATCCCAAGTGTCCAAATACATGATAAAGGGAATATTTTGTGCAAGTAAAGTCCGATCAAAGATAGTCAAAGACTCTCCAATGAAGAATGCACCATTCTTCACCTCCTGCAGCCAACTATGGGGGCATGGAAGTTAAGATCCCGGTTTTTCTTAGCAGCCATTTGTCCAGCATATAAAGAATTGCATTCTCCAATTTCAAGTAGTACTCGCCTACCACTTCTCTCTTCCCTGTTTTCCTGTTTCCCTGTACCCGCTCCCTCCTCTCTGGTGCTTACCTCTTTCTTCCACTATCTCCCATTCTTCCAGTCCCCCTGCTCCTCCGTATGCTCATCTTACCACCAAGATCCCTCAATCGTCTTTTATATCCCCCCCCCCTTCCCCCGGTCCCTCCTCCTAGCTTACATTTCACTCCTCTTCTCTCCGTATCTGACGCCATTTTGTCTCCTTTTCACCTCTGGCCTTTGTCACTTATTTCATTCATCTGCTGATCCAACTCCGCTCTCCTGAATCCACCTATCACTTGCCAGGCTTTGTTCCACCACTACCTCTTTGATCCAGCATTCTCTTCCCTACTACTATCAGTCTGAAGAAGGGCCCGACCCGTCTGCTCATTCCCACACAAGATGCTGCCTGACTGCATTGAGTTACTCCAACACTTTGTATTTTGCTCATGATTCCAACATCTGTAGTTCCTTTTGTCTCAACAAAATAAAGTTGTTACTACATTTTTTTCAAACCACCTCGAGTGGCCTGTGCACAGTGTTTTATGTAAGCAATTGTTTCATTTTAAAAATAAACATAATAAAAGAAGAATCAATCCATTTTCACATGCAGTGCAATTTGTCATAGCTTGTAGGCACAATAAAGAGTAGCGCTTGAATTAACAGATCTTGATGCAGTATCGTATTAGTGCCATCAGAATTTTCTTAAATAACATATTGCAAAACATCTTGCTTCCTGAAGAATAATAATTTTGCAGATCAGTTTGTATTGCGTCCTGCTCATCATATCAAGAAACAAAGGAGGTTGCTAATCACAAGAAAACTGAACTATATTGAGCAGTGCAGCAATTGAGCTGCTACCTCACAGCACCAGAGAGCCAAGATCAAACCTGACCTCAGACACTATTTGTGTGAGGTTGTACATTCTCCCTTTCACCGCTGGTGCTCTGGTTTCCTCCCACATCCCAAAGACGTGTGGAAAATACAAAGTGATAGATTAAGGCAGCTGGTCAGGCAGCATCACTGGGTTTCTGAAAAGGAGTCCGGACTGCAAACATCATCTAAACTTTTTCTCCAGAGATGTTGCCTGACCTGCTGAGTTATTCCAGCACTTTGTGTCTATCTTTGGAATAAACCAACATCTGTGGTTCTTTGTTTCTACAATAAGTAGAAATTAGGGCAGATTGCCAGTAAAGCAAGGCATAAGAGTGAAAAAGCACAGAGGATCAGAGACATTGAGGCTTTAGGTTACAGTTCCACACCTCATGATCTTGGCTGTTGAAGACACAGTCCAGGAGAAAGTAAATTTGATGATGCTCAGTGTTGAAGGGGAGATATCAGGAAGAGTGAGACCATGGTGGGATCTGAAACAGAGGATGATAATTTTACAGTGAAGCACTGAGCTATCTGTTAGGCTGATGATTTTTCTATTGAGCTTTTAGTGTTGTGTGGGATTTTGAGTGAACAATGGTTATTTGATTTTCCAATGCTATATTTAAAGCTTCCACATTCAGAAGAAAATGAATATGCAGCCCATTGAGAGAAACCATGACATGTTGAGGTTTAATGTTCATCGATTTTTATCGTGTTTTTATCGTGTATTTATCGTGTAGCCTCTTTTCATCTGAATTGTCAGCAACTGGAATAAAAGCTGTCCTTGTTCTATAAATTGAGTTCCAACCACAGAGTATTGAGTTAAACATGTTTTTATAATATTCCAAAACGCTGGGAATCTAATGCTCAATGCAAAACAATTCTCCGCTTATATCACAAATTCATGATTTTTATTCCATCAACTCATAGCAGAGATCAGTATATTGATATAAAATAAGCCCTTATGCAATAGACGGGGATGCAATGCTGAGGATTGATAAGGCACTGGTCAGACTGCATTTTGAGTATCATGCGCACTTTTGGGGCCCATATTTGAGGAGGGATGTGTTGCAATGGGTCTCGAGGAGATTTACGAGAATGATCCCAAGAATGATTGGGTGTTTGGCCTGTACTCGCTTGAGGGGATGAGGGGGGACCTCATTCAAACGCGAATGGTATGTTAGCTTTCATAGCAAAAGGATTTGAGTACAGGAGCAGGGAGGTTCTACTTCAGTTGTACAGGGTCTTGGTGAGACCACATCTGGAGTATTGCGTACAGTTTTGGTCTCCAAATCTGAGGAAGGACATTATTGCCATAGAGGGAGTGCAGAGAAGGTTCACCAGACTGATTCCTGGGATGTCAGGACTGTCTTATGAAGAAAGACTGGATAGACTCGGTTTATACTCTCTGGAATTTAGGAGATTGAGAGGGGATCTTATAGAAACTTACAAAATTCTTAAGGGGTTGGACAGGCTAGATGCAGGAAGATTGTTCCCGATGTTGGGGAAGTCCAGGACAAGGGGTCACAGCTTAAGGATAAGGGGGAAATCCTTTAAGACCGAGATGAGAAAGACTTTTTTCACACAGAGAGTGGTGAGTCTCTGGAACTCTCTGCCACAGAGGGTAGTTGAGGCCAGTTCATTGGCTATATTTAAGAGTGAGTTGGATGTGGCCCTTGTGGCTAAGGGGATCAGAGGGTATGGAGAGAAGGCAGGTACGGGATACTGAGTTGGATGATCAGCCATGATCATATTGAATGGCGGTGCAGGCTCGAAGGGCTGAATGGCCTACTCCTGCACCTAATTTCTATGTTTCTAAACTTGCCGAATAGTGCAAAGCTTTGATAGAGTGGATGTGGAGAGGATGTACCTACTATTGGAAGAGTCTAGGAGCAAAGGCCGCAGCCACAAAATAAAAGGACATATCTTCAGAAAGGAGGAGGAATTCCTTTAGTCAGAGGGTGGCGAATCTGTGAAACACAGTGCCCCAGGTGGCAGTGGAGGCCAAGTCTATGAATATTTTTAAAGTGGAAATTGACAGATTCCCGATTAGTACTGGTGTCAGGGGTTATGGGGAGAAGGCAGGAGAATGGGGTTGAGAGGTAAAGATAGATTAGTCATGATTGAATACCAAAGTAGACTTCATGGTCCAAATGGCCTGATTCTGCTCTAATGACATTAATTTATGACACTCCAGAGAAAACAATCCAAGTTTGTCCAAGTTCTCCTTTTTTTTTTAAAGTTTGTTAGCAATGAGCATGTTTAGAGCAGAGGGCATGATGGATGATTTCATTGAAGAGTCATGATATCATCTAGTTATACAACAAGGAAACACATTTAAGCCCACACAGACCCACTTACACACAAAACCCAAATCAATCGCATTTTTAAATTTCCTTATACTCAATTCAACTAACCATGATTAGTTGTAGTCTTATTGAAGAGCAGAGCAGGCGTAAGAGACAACATGGGGTACCCCATCTTTTAATTCATCTTTTACTACATTTTACTTCTTAAGTTCTTTCCTCTCCAACCCGGCGACCTCTGGTCATGGCAGTCAGCTGCATTCACATTATGCCATGGAGTCATTCATGATGGAAACAGGCCCATTATAACCAATATGCCCATTTTCGCAGGTTCCGCCTATCTGTGTTTGGGCCATATCCTTCTAAACCTTTACTCTTCATGTACCTTTACACTTTAGAGATACGGTATGGAAGCAAGGATCTTCGGCCCACTGAGTCCGCGCCAATAAATGATCACCCCGTACATAACACTATCCTACACACTAGGGACCATTCAAAATTTTACTGAAGCCAATTAACCTACAAACCTGTTCATCCTTGGAGTGTTGGAGGAAGTCGTAGGACCCAGAGAAAGACAATACAGTCACATCGAGAACGTACAAACTCCACACATACAGCACCCGCAATCAGGATCGAACCTGGATCTCTGGCGCTGTAAGGCAGCAACTCTACCGCTGCGCCACTGTGCCACCCTTTATGTATCCAGATGTCATTTAACATAACTAGAGTCACGTGAACCAGATAAGCCATTAAACTATTAATGTGTTAATCTTTTTTTGGTTTATTCGGTTCACAGCAGTTATGGGGATTTCAGGTTCTATTTTGTTTCAGGGAAATATGTAAAATTATTACGGAAATCTCCAACAAGGACTCCACGGCCTATACTTCAGAAATAATCGCATTAGTCTAATCTCCTGTTGTACAAAGGAAGTGCTGTTTTACAATAATTAACCCTACAATCCAATATTAGTTCTGATTAAACGGGTATATAACTTTGGAACTGAAAAAGAGTTGAAGGCATGCATGATAGAGCATCTTTTTACAACCTCAAAATATCTCAGTGGATTAGCGGTACAGCTGGTATAGCAGCTGTCTCACAAAGCCAAAGACCCAAGGCTCGATCCTGACCATGGGTGCTGTCTGTGTGGAGTTTGCACATTCCTCCTGTAGCCGCGTGGGTTTCCTCCAGTTGCTCAGGCTTCCACCCACATACCAGAGACAGGCGGATTTGCGGGTTAATTAGGCTCTGTAAAGTGCCCAGAGTTTTCTAGGGAGTGGATGGTAAAGTTGGATAACATAGAATTAGTGTGAACAGATTATCATGGACTTACTGGGTCGAAGGGCATGTTTCCCCGCTGTATCTTTAAGTCAATTCAATTCAATCTCGGAGGCACTGGGCATTGAAGCTGATAGCTTGCTTCCGAGTCGAGGTCAGATAGACAAGGGCAAGGCTCTGGGGGGTGCTGAACAACAGAGGGATCGATGAGTGCAGGTTCATAGTTCTTTGAAAGTAGCATCACAGTAGATAGGATGGTCAAGAAGGCTTTTGGCACATTGACCTTCATCAGGCAGTGTATTGAGTATACAAGATAGACACAACATTCTGGAGTAACTCAGCGGGTCAGGCAGCATCTCTGAAGAAAAGGAATATGTGACGTTTCGATTTGGATCCGTTCTTCAAACTGAAAGATAGAGGGGTGATGTGGTACCGAAAGTGAGAAAAGGCCAGAACAAATCAGGGTCGGAAACAGATGACCTCAGGAGGGTGGAGTCCTTAATGGCCTTTTGTTGACTGGGGTACAAGGGGGATACAAGGATGCGAACAGTGGAACTAGTGAGACAATTTGGGTTGGGGGGGGGGGGATGTGAGATAGGGGGAGGAAATGCAGGAGTTACTTGATGTATGTAGCGGAACTAGTAGGACAAGTAGGGTGGGTGAGAGAGGGCGGGAGGGGTTTGGATGTTATGCTGGAGTTGTACAAGACGTTGGTGAGACTGCATTTGGAGTACTGTTAAGCTGGAAAGAATGCAGAGAAGGTTTACGAGGATGTTGCCAGGACTTGAGGGCCTGAGCTTTAGGGCGAGGTAGGGCAGACTAGGACTTTAATCATTTAAGCACAGGAGGCTGAGGATAACCTTAGGGTAATATATAAATACATGAGTGGAATAGATAGGGTGAATGCCCAGCCTTTTACCCGAGTAAAGGAATCTAGAACCAGAGGGCATAGGTTTCAGGTGAGAAGGGAGAGATTTAATAGGAACCTGAGGAGCAACTATTTCACACAGAGGGTGGTGGGTATATGGAATAAGTTGCCATAGGAGGAAGTTGAGGCAGGTACTGTAACAGCACATTTGGTCTTTAAAATACATTAGGACAGGTACATGGACATAAAAAGGATAGAGGGATAACAGTCAAATGCGGGTAGTTGTGACTAGTGTAGATTAGCAAGTTGGGCAAGTGTCCATGCTGTATGGCTCTATAACTCTAAGGTAGGTGTTTCTTTCAAGCCGACTCATTATAAAAGTCAGCATTTCATTTGATTTTTTATCTTCAGCGAGCAGCAGCATATGTTTTGAATTCCTTGATCTGCTCTCACACTCCCTTCTATTGCACGGGTGGTTTTATCACACCTGTCCTGCACTCCACTTCAGAAATCTGGTTCAATTTTCTATACAATAAATTGATACCATCTGCCTATGCCTGCAGTGTTGCTGTGTGCAACACTGTCATTGTACCTGGACCTCCTTGTACATATGACAATAAACTCGACTTGAGTCATTGAGTTGGACAGGACACTGAAGAAATTCACCAGGATGTTACATAGGCTTGCGGGCTTGAGTTATAGATAGAGACTAGATAGAAACATTTAAAAAAAAACATAAAATAGGTGCAGGAGTAGGCCATTCAGCCCATCGAGCAAGCACCGCATTCATTATGATCATGGCTGATCATCCTAAATCAGTACCCCATTTCTGTTTTCTCCCCATATCCCTTGATTCCATTAGCCCAAAGAGCTATATTCAACTCTCTCTTGAAAACATCCAGTGAATTAGCCTCCACTGCCTTCTGTGGCAGAGAATTCCACAGATTCACAACTCTCTGGGTGAAAAAGTTTTTCCTTATCTCAGTCCTCAATGGGCTACCCCTTATTCTTAAACTGTGACCCCTGGTTCCGGACTCCCGCAACATCAGGAACAGTTTTCCTGCAACAAGCCTGTCCAATCCCTTAAAAAAATTATATGTTTCTATAAGATCCCCTCTCGCCCTTCTAAATTCCAGAGAATATAAGCCCAGTTGATCCATTCTCGCCATCCCTGGAATTAACCTGGTGAACCTACGCTGCACCCTCAATAGCAAGAATGTCCTTCCTCAAACTAGGATACCAAAACTGCACACAATACTCCGAGTGTAGTCTCACCAGGGTCCTGTACAACTACAGTAACATGTCATTTGCTTTTTTCCACTGCCTGCTGTACCTGCATGCTTACTTTCAGTGACTGATGTATGAGGACATCCAGGTCTCGTTGCACCTCCCCTTTTCCTAACCTGACACCATTCAGATAATAATCTGCCTTATTGTTCTTCCTACCAAAGTGGATAAGCTCACATTTATCCACATTCTATTGCATCTGCCATGCATCTGTCCACTCACCCAACCTATCCAAGTCACCCTGCAGCCTCAAAGCATCCTCCTCGCAGCTCACACTGCCACCCAGCTTTGTGTCATCCGCAAACTTGGAGATGTAACATTTAATTCCTTTGTTTAAATCGAAATGGAAGATGTACAATAAATGTATTTTGTCATATGCCACGGTTTATACTACTGTACACTGCTTCTAATAAAAATATTACTAAAAAAAAATAATAATAATTTTCTAATAAAATTAAAAAATAAATAAAAATCGTTAATATATATTGTAAATAACCAGCATCCCAGCATTGAGCCTTGCTGCACCCCACTAATCACTGCTATGCAGGGCTTTTCTTCTTTAGATTGTAGCTGTTTGGCAGTAACTTTACCACT
Source organism: Okamejei kenojei (assembly GCA_035221665.1). Classification (NCBI taxonomy): domain Eukaryota; kingdom Metazoa; phylum Chordata; class Chondrichthyes; order Rajiformes; family Rajidae; genus Okamejei; species Okamejei kenojei. Next base: position 57,083,342 of record CM069131.1, read on the forward strand.
GCGCCACTGTGCCGCCAATATACAGATATTGAAAACGTTAAAACCACTTGACTTGATTTTCTCTCTTTCCCCGGAAGCGCAAGAGAGCAATAGACACCCATGTGTGATTAAAGAGAAGTTATCCAATTAAGAGTTTCACTGTGTTTGGTGCAGAGAAAATAAATGCACTGAGGTAGTAACACGGCAGATATGCACAGGGGAGAATAATTTATGATCAGCAAATGAGATTACAGGTCCGAAATAATTCCTGTTGTGCGGATTGTACTTTATTATTAATCTTGGGCTTACAGAACATCAAACACAGCATGACACAGAAATTTCAGTCTCCGCCACAACTCATAATTAGTTTAAGAAGATAGATGCAAAACACTGTAGAAAGTCATCCAGTCAGCATCTCTGCGAAAAAGGAATAGGTGGGGTTTCGGGTTGAGACCCTTGTCATGAATAGTTTCGTTTATAATAATAGAGATACTGCGCGAAGCAGGCGCTTTGCTGCCCGTGTCTGCGTATCGATCGCTGTACGCTAGCACTATCCTACACACCAGGGACAAGCAATTAGAGATGTTTGAAATTGCATACCTCCAGATTCAGGGACAGTTTTGTCCCAGCTGTTTCCCAGGCAACTGAACCACCCGCTCATCAACTAGAGAGTGGTCCTGACCTCCCATCTACCTCATTGGAGACCTTCAAAATATGTATTAGTTTAGTTTATTGTCAGGTGTACCGAGGAACAGTGAAAAGCTTTCATTGTGTGCTAACCAGTCAGCGGAATGACAATACATGATAACAGTCGAGCCATCCACAATGTACAGATTCATGATCATGGGATAACATTTAAACGTTGTTGTAGGAGTAGAGATTTAAATGTGTGGAGCAATTGTCATGTGCGATTCACTTCTTTGACGAGCACGCAGTCATCAGGATTGGGAACCATCTTGCATCTCGATCTTGGATCTTCAATTGAACTTTGCTGGAGTTTATGTTGCACTAAACGTTATACCCTTTATCCTGTATCTGTACACCGTGTACAGCTTTAACTGTAATCATGTGTAGTATTTTCGTTGACTTGATAGCATGCAATCAATATAGCATGCACTATACCTCGGTACACGTGACAATAATAAATTGAACTGAACTATTCAGCAGATTATATGTTGATATTCTAACGCATTGATCCAGCATATCTTGGAGAGATATCATGGATAGTGATGAATATTTGTTGCAAATCTTTGTTATTTTCGAGTCATAGTCAGTCATATAGCGTGAAAACAGGCCCTTCGGCCAACTTGCCCACACCGACCAACATGTTCCATCTACACTAGTCCCACCTGCCTTGCATTTGGCCCATATCCATCTAAACCTGTCCTATCCATGCACCTTTCTTAAACGTTGCGATAGTCCCTGCCTGAACTACCTCCTCTGGCAGCTCATTCCATACACCCACCACCCTCTGTGTGAAAATGTTACCCCTCAGGTTTCTATTAAATCTTTCCCTACTCACCTTAAACCTATGTCCTCTGACTCTTGATTCTCCTACTCTTGGCAAGAGAGTCTTCGTTTTCAATGTTGTGGATAAAAAAGCAACGGCCTGAAAGAACATTAAATATGAAGGCTTAGTTTAGTATAGTTTAGAGATACAGCGCGGAAACAGGCCATTCGGCCCACTGAGTCCGCACCGACCAGCGATCCCCGCACACTAACTCTATCCTACACACACTAGGAACAATTTACATTTGTACCAAACCAATTAACCTACATACCTGCACGTCTTTGTAGTGGGGTAGGAAACCGAAGATCTCGGAGAAAACCCACGTGGTCACGGGGAGGGTGTATTCCGTACAAACAGCACCCCTAGTCGGGATCGAACCCGGTTCTCCGGCGGTGTAAGCGCTGTAAGGCAGCCACTCTACCTCTGCGCCACCGTGCCGCCCCCTAGAACTGCTGCCCCAACCGTGTCGCCCACTAGAACTAGTGCTATGAAGTTGCTGGAGTTCATGCCAATAAACAGTCAATGGGCCCTAAAATTACACCGCAAAACATGACAATTACTCTCTGGCTGTTTATTTGCAATGTGTGCTCAGTGGGAGTTTGACGAGTCTTGGTCAAAAGCTGTTGTTGACCAAAATCATCCCACTGAGACAGTGAGTGCTCCACAACCCTGACACTGCCTCTGAAGTGGAAGGTTAGTGTTTCGCTTACTGCAATATTCCACAGGCTAGTTCCCGGGTCGGCAGGTTAATTGGCCTCTATAAATTGCCCGGAGTGTGTAAGAAGTGGATGTGAAAGGGGGATAACATCAAACTAGTCTGCAACTAGTCCACAGCTAGTTCCTGCAAAATTCGATTGATGGAACTAATACCTAGAAATTCATCCTGTCTATAGGGGTAAACGCACCATATCACAGAGTCAGGGTGCTCTGCCTCTGAAACTGATTGATTGAATTGATTGAAAGACACACCATGGAGATAGGCCCCTTGACCCACTGAGCCCACGCTGACCATCATCCTTCAGACTCATTCACTTTAATCTTCGGCGAAACATCACTCCATGATGAGCTCAATGCATTTCACGCACATTTTGATAGGGAGAACACCGATGTGCCTTCCCGAGCCCCCATTCGCTGTGATGGTATTTCAGTCTCAGTCACAGTGGCCGACATCAGGAAATCCTTCAGAGGGGTGAACCTTCGAAAAGGGCCTGGACCTGATGGTATACCTGGTCGTGTTCTAAAAACCCGTGCGGACCAACTGGCTGGAGTTTTTACGGACATTTTCAACCTGAGGTCTGAGGTTCCCACCTGTTTCAAAAAGGCATCAATTATACCAGTGCCCAAGAAGAGCTAGGTGACATGCCTCAATGACTATCGACCTGTGGCACTAACGCCTGTGGTGATGAAGTGCTTTGAGAGGTTGATCATGGCGCAAATCAACTCCAACCTCGATAAAAACCTGGACCCACTGCAGTTCGCTTACCGCCACAACAGATCAACAGTGGATGCGATCTCGCTGGCCCTCCACTCCGCTCTGGACCACTTGGACAACAAAAACTCATATGTCAGGCTGTTACTCATCGATTAAAGCTCAGCATTTAATACTATCATCCCCTCCAAGCTGGTTACCAAACTTGCAGAACTGGGTCTCTGTGCATCCCTCTGCAATTGGATCCTCGACTTCCTCATTCACAGACCACAGTCTGTTTGTACTGGTGGAAATGTGTCAGACTCGATAACAGTCAGCACGGGAGCACCTCAAGGCTGTGTGCTGAGCCCCCTGCTGTACTCACTCTATACTCATGACCGCGTAGCCGATCACAGTGCGAACTCAATCATCAAGTTCTTGACGACACCACTGTTGTGGGACGTATCACTGATGGCGATGAGTCGGAGTACAGAAGAGAGATCGAGCAACTGTCCATATGGTGCCAGCACAATAACCTGGCCCTCAACACCAGCAAAACCAAGAAACTGATTGTGGACTTTGGAAGGAGTAGGATGGGGACCCACAGTCCCATTTATATCAACGGGTCGATGGTTGAAAGGGTCAAGAGCTTCAAATTCCTGGGCGTGCACATCGCTGAAGATCTTTCCTGGACCGAGAACACAGATGCAATTATTAAGAAAGCTCACCAGCGCCTCTACTTCCTGAGAAGATTACGGAGAGTCGGTCTGTCAAGGAGGACTCTCTCTAACGTCTACAGGTGCACAGTCGAGAGCTTGCTGACCAGTTGCATTGTGGCTTGGTTCGGCAACTTGAACGCCCTGGAGAGGAAAAGACTACAAAAAGTAGTAAACACTGCCCAGTCCATCATCTGCTCTGACCTTCCTACCATTGAGGGGATTTACCGCAGTCGTTGCCTCGAAAAAGCTGGCAGTATCATCAAGGACCCACACCATCCTGGCCACACACTCATCTCCCTGCTACCTTCAGGTAGAAGGTACAAGGGCCTGAAGACTGCAACGACCAGGTTCAGGAATAGCTACTTCCCCACCGCCATCAGGCTATTAAACCTGGCTCGGACAAAACTCTGATAACTAATAACCCATTATCTGTTATTTGCACTTCATTAGTTTATTTATTCATGTGTGCATATATTTATATATGGTATATGGACACACTGATCTGTTTTGTAGTAAATGCCTTCTATGTTCTGTGTGCTGAAGCAAAGCAAGAATTTCATTGCCCTATCAGGGACACATGACAATAAACTCTCTTGAATTTGAACTTGAACTTGATCTTACTTCCTTATCCACCCTCTGCACATGGGGCAATTTACAGGCAATTAACCCACAAGCCTGCACTTCTTTGGGATGCGAAAGCAAACCAGAGCACCCGGAAGAAACCCATTCGGGTCATAGGGATAACATGCAAACTCCACACAGGCAGCAGCTGAGGTCATGATCGAACCCGGGTCTTTGGCACTGTGAGGCAGCAGCACTACCAGCTGCGCCACTATGCCACCCTATTCATTCCAATTTGTTGTGCAGACTCCCAGAATTCTATTTCTAGATGTCTGGAGGCACATTGGAAATGATGGGTAGAAGTTGGTTTAGAGTAATGCATGAAAAGTCATTATCAATTGTATTATCTTAATCAGCCTGGGGTCTTGAAGAACTCATGGGTGTAATACTGAAAGAAAAGTACTTTAACGTGACAGGATTATGGTGACCAAGTACTAATTAAGTGGAGTGATTGATAAATCCCATCTAATATATTTCCCAACCCTACATTAATGATGAATTATAAGGTGAAAGTGGAAAAGTTAATGGAGCACACATGTTTCAATATGAACAGGACTCAGACAAAATGGTTATTTATTGTCCCTGAAGACTCATCCAGTCAGTGAATGCAGCGTGGAAACAGGCCCTTCTGTCTAACGTGCCCTCGCCGATTAACCTGCCCCATCTACACTAGTCTCACCTGCCTGCGTTTGGCCCATATCCCACTAAACCTATCCAATCCATGTACCTGTCTAAATGTTTATTGACTGATGTGGTAGTACTGCCTCAACTATCTCCTCCGACAGCAAGTTCCGTACACCCACCACACTTTGTGTATAAAAGTTGAAGCTGGGCAGATTATAGAGGTGGGGTTATGTGCAGGGACTTGTGAAGATGTGATGAACGTTTAGTCATTGCAGCACCTGAGGACTGACCATTTCAACACTGAAACATCAATATTTCCTGATCCTCTGAGAAGCAAACGACATAATAAAACATTAGGCTTCAGTCGACGTTTGAATCCTCCACAATCTTGTAGAAGTCCTAAGGATTGAGTGGGGGAATCTACACAAATGCAGATTGATTTTTCATGCAATTGTTATTTCAGAAATAAAAATAAATCTAAGACATCAGAGGAATTGATTGGGGAAACGCTCAGAGTCGTTCACCCCGAGTAGTGGAATCGAGAACTCGAGGATATACGTTTAAGGTGAGGGTGGAAAGATTTAATGGGAACCTGAGGAGTAAAGTTTTTACACAAAGGGTGGTGGGTGCATGGAACAAGCTGCCAGAGGAGGTAGTTGAGGCAGGTGGTACGCAAAGCTTAAGGAACATTTGGACGGATACATGGATAGAGTAGGTTTAGAGGGATATGGGCCAAAAGCAGGCAGGTTGGGCGTGTAGTTGTGGCATGTTGGTCAGTGTAGGCCATTTGGGCCGAAGGGCCTGTTTTAACTAGTTCACCACCTGATATAAAACAAAAATAAATGCTGTTGCTTCACTAGATACAGTATCTTTACATCAAAGATGGCACAGTTGTGCAGTGGTTGAGTTGCTGTCGGGTTCGATCCTGACCATGGGTGCTGACCGTTGGGAGTTTGTACATTCTCCCTGTGACCACTTGGTTTTTCTCTGGGCGTGCCGGTTTCCTTATAGGTTAATTGGTTAAAAAAAAAAAGTTGTAATTTATCCCTAGTACTAGTGTACGGGGTGGTCAGCGTCAGTACAGTATGATGAGTGTTTGACGGCACTGGGCCTGTACTCGCTGGAGTCTAGAAGGATGAGAGAGGACCTCATTGAAACTTACCGAATAATGAAAGGACTATATAGAATATTTGTCGAGAAGATGTCTCCAATAGTGGGAGAGTCTAAGGCCAGAGGCCATAGCCTCAAAATAAAAGGATGTACCCTATAGGAAGGAGATGATAAAGAATTTCTGCAGTCAGAGGGTGATGAATCTGTGGAATTTGCCACAGACGGCCAAGCCAATGGATATTTTGGAGAGATTGATAGATTCTTGATTAGTAAGGGTGACAGGGCTTATGGGGAGAAGGCAGGAGAATGGGGTGGAGAGGGAAAGATAGATCAGCCATGATTGAATGGTGGAATAGACCTGTTGGGCCGAATGGCCTGACTCTGCACCTATCACTTATGAACTTATGAACTTATCACTGGTCGGCGTGCTCGGTAGGCCAAAAATGGCCTGTTTCCGCGCTGCGTCTCTGAAACTAAAACTAAAAACTGATCTCTTTTATATCCAACAAACAAAATGCCTTTGCTTCTCTATCTATCCTTCTTTCCTTTTTACTTGAGGGCAATGCATGAAGGAATAATCCCCCTCTGTGAGATTTCCCTTACAACCTTTTAGGCAAAGGGAACAATGTTTTGCGGGAATAATTTATTGAACAATAGAACACTTCCTGACAGAAAGTGGATTGCAATTAAGACATTAGTTGTAATGGTCCTTCTGCCATCTGCCTGGGGCTGTAAAACTCCAAGCTGATCGATAGCAATTCCTCCTGGTGTTCTGTTACATTCTTCAGCTGACTTGCTGTTGAATGATTTAATCAACAAAACCAATAGGGATGCATCACAATTTTTGTCAAAATCTTATTTATTTTTACTTCCTTGAATACTTATGATCTATGGGTCCATATGTGAAATAAAGTACTACACAGAAAATGGAATTGACAAATACTGTTGCTGCACCGGGCTTAGTGAGAGCTTCGAGGAAAAAGGTTATGCTGTAATTCTTCCAGCATCATTTATACCAGGAGCTATCCAACCAACAAACCCTGACAAGGCGTTCGACAAGGTTCCACATGGTAGACTGCTCTGGAAGGTTAGATCGCATGGGATCCAAGGAGAGATAGCTGAATGGATAGCAAATTGGCTCCATGGAAGGAAGCAGTAGATAATGGTGGAAGGTTGCTTCTCAGACTGGATGCCTGTGACTAGTAGTGTGCCTCAGTTTGGTGCTGGGCCCGTTACTGCTTGTCAACTACATCAATGATCTGGATGGGAACATACAGGGCAAGATTAGCAAGTTTGCTGATGATACAAAAGTTAGTGGTTTTGCAGATAGTGAAGATGGTTGTGAACGATTGCAGCAGGATCTGGATCGATTGGCCAGGTGGGCGGAGGAATGGTTGATGGGGATTTAATACAGAGAAGTGTGAGATGTTGCATTTTGGGACGTCGAACAAGGGTAGGACCTACACAGTAAGTGGTAGGCCTCTGGGTAATGTTGTAGAGCAGATGGATCTAGGAGTGCAGGTGCATGGTTCCTTGAAGGTCGAGTCGCAGATAGATAAGGTGGTCAAAAAGGCTTTTGGCACTTTGGCCTTCATCAGTCAGAGTATTGAGTATAGAAGTTGGGAGGTCATGTTGCAGTTGTATAAGACGTTGCTGAGAACACATTTAGAATATTGTGTTCTATTCTGGGCACCATGTTAAAGGAAAGATATTGTCAAGCTTGAAAGGGTTCAGAAATGAGGATGTTGCCTGGACTAGAGGGTGTGAGCTATAGGGAGGGATTAAGTAGGCTGGGTCTCTGTTCCATGGTGCACAAGAGGATAAGGGGTGATCTTATAGAGGTATATAAGATCATGAGAGGAATAGTGTAGATCAGGTAGTTGCACAGAGTCTTTTGCCCAGAGCAGGGTAAGCGAGGACCAGAGGATATAGGTTTGAGGTTAAGGGGAAAAGATATAATAGGAATCTGAGGGGTAACTTTTTCACACAAAGGATGGTGGGTGCATGGAACAAGCTGCCAGAGGAGATAGTTGAATCTGGGACTATCCAATCCTATAAGAATCAGTTAGACCGATACATTGATAGGACAGGTTTGCAGGCAAGTGGGACTAGTGTAGCTGGGACATTGTTAGCCGGTGTGGGCGAATAGTGCCAGAGGCCAGAGATGCAAAGTGCAGAGATGGAAAGAGGACAAAATGCTGTGAGATAAGGAGGGAAGAGGAGTGAAATCTGTTCAGAGGAGAGGATATAGGTCGAAGGGGCTGGAGGAAAAGTGGGGCAGGATAGTGGGAGAACTGGGTGCACATCCAAGTAGGGCACAGGAAAGAGAGGAGATATCTTACCACCCAACGATATGAACGTTGAATTTTCCAGTTTTAGGAAACAACGCATCCTCTCCCCATCCATGCCTCTCCGGTTTTCATTTCCGTCGTCACTGTGCCCCCAACTCTCCCCCTCGCTCCCTCCCTCCCCCCCACTACAATCCGTCCGAATAAGAGTTCCCACCCAAAACATCACCCATCCATGTTCTCCATCGATACTGCCTAATCCTTTGAGTTACTCCAGCATTTCATGGTTTTTTTTTGTCTATCAGCATCTGCAATTCCTTGCGCCTGTAGTTTGTTCATTTCCATTCTTGAAGCTCAGACTTATGTTCTGATGTGTTTCACACCTTCTGACCTGACCACATTGACAGCTGAGGTGTGAGTGGCCTGGAGACAGACTGTTCCCTGCTTTTTTGCCCTCTTGCAGGGATAATACCCCGTATGCAAACCACTTATTCCTGTTTGTTTTATGACATTAGTCCTGTTTCATTTTGTTTTGTGAAACAGCGCGGAAACAAGCCCGTCGGCCCACCGTGTTCTGTGCCGACCAGTGATCCCCGTACACTAGCACTCTCCTGCACACTGGGAACATATTTACAATTCCTACCAAAGCCAATTAACCTACAAGCCTGTACGTCTTTGAAATGTGGGAAGACACCTGAGCTCCCGGAGAGAAAATCCACGCGGTCGCGAGGAGAACGTAAAGCTCCATACAGACAGCGCCCATAGTCAGAATCGAACACGGGTCTCTGGCTCTATGAGGCAGCAACTCTACCGTTGTGCCACCATGCCACCCCGAGTTATTGACACCAATGAGAACATTGATGCTATTTTTAACTCAGACCCGGACTCAGACTGAAGAAGGTCTGTTGAAGGTCTGCGACCCGAAACTCTCCAGAATTCGTTCTCTCCCGAGATGCTGCTCCAGTTGCTGAGTTAAGGGCCTGTCCCGCTGCGGCGACTGAATTTGCGAGTTTAGAAGAGTTTGCGCTCGACTCAAACTCGCAGCATGGTCGACACGTGGTCCTAGGAGGTCCTAGGAGGTCACTGGAACTCTCCTTAATGCTCAAGGGAAATTCCCGCATACTCGCGGCCATAGTTTGGTCTAGGAAAATTGGTCGGCATGGTTCTTTTGAACTCGTAGTGCAGTGGAGTGGAGTCACTAGGCAGTCGAGGAACCCACAGGCAATCTCCTTTGCTGACCGGGCATTTTAATTGGCTTTTCAGAATCAAGGAAAACCGAGGGGGGGGGGAGAGAGGGGGGGGGTGGGTGTGGTGGTGTGTGGGTGGGGGGGGTGTGTGTGTGTGTGGGGGTGTGTGTGTGTGTGTGTGTGTGTGTGTGTGTGTGTGTGTGTGTGTGTGTGTGTGTGTGTGTGTGTGTGTGTGTGTGGCATTTTGTGTCTACCTACTATTGATTCTATCTGCACTTCATGATATCTTGAAAAAGCAGCCAACATAATTATACACTCGTCCCACCCCAGCCAATTCTTCTCCCCTCAGAACTTTGAAAGCACACACACCCACACTTAGGAACAGCTTGCTCCCTCCCCTCTATTATCAGGTTTTTCAATGGTCCTTCCATAAGCTGGGGTACTGTCCAATTGACCACTACCTCATTGCTGACATTGGCCTTTGGTTATGGATCTGATCCACTACAAGGCTGAGAACTATATTCTTCCACTGTGCTCTACCTATTGTATCGAGTCTGAGGTAATTGTATTTATGTGCAGTGTTATCAGATCTTTTATCAGATGCAAAACAAAACTTTTCTCTGCCCGTCAGGTTACATAATAAACCTAACTCTTTCTTGCCCATGAGAGATGATGATACTGATTTCTGACTGAAGTCTATGACCCGATGAAGAGGATATTTTGAAGAGAAAATGCTGGCAGTATTTTATTTCAGCACTCAAGTCACGTATTGTCATGTGGTGTTGCACTGTAATTTTGCTGGCTGCTTTATCTTCCGGTGTGAAATGTTACTGTTGGTATTACTACAGAACCTAAAAGAGCCTCTGGCAATCCTGACTATGGAGAGGCAGCAGTTCAACCAAATGTGATATTGCACGACCTAACCTGTGAGCAAACATAAGATTTTCTCAGAGAAGCTTTACAAGGTGTCAATTTTAGCTCAGTCACCATCTGATCAGGGAGGCTACAGGGCTGATTTTACAAAGCATGCACACCACAGAAAGAAAGACACAAAGTGCTGGAGTAACTTCCATAAGTTCTGGAGTACACGGATAGGTGAGGTTTCTGGTCTGGACCCTTCTTTCCGAGCTGAACATCACCTATCGATATTCTCCAGAGATGTTGCCTGACCCGCTGAGTTACTCCAGCACCTTGTGTCTATTTTTCGTAACCCAGCATCCAAAATTCCTTGGGACACACAGAATAGACTGCATGGAAGAATCCGCCTGCTCCTAAAAACTATAAATATAATTAGTATAATTGAAAGAAAGCATGCAGCTACAACAGGTAGTGAAGAAAACAAATGGTATGTTGGCCTTCATAGCGAAGGGATTTGAGTTTAGGAGCAAGGAGGTCCTACTGCAGTTGGACAGGGCCCTGGTGAGACCACACCTGGAGTATTGTGTGCAGTTTTGGTCTCCTAATTGGAGGAAGGGTATTTTTGCTATTGAGGGAGTGCATGGTAGGTTCACCAGGTTAATTCCCGGGATGGTGGCACTGACAAATGATGAAAGAATGGATCGACTGTGCTTATATTCACTGCAATTTAGAAGGGTGAGAGGGGATCTTATAGACATATATAACATTCTTAAGGGATTGGACAGGCTAGATGCAGGAAAAATGTTTCCGATGTTGGGGGAGTCCAGAACCAATTTAAGAATAAGGGATAGGCCATTCAGGACTGAGATGCGGAAAAACTTTTTCACCCAGAGAGTTGTGAATCTGTGGAATTCTCTACCATAGAAGGCAGTGGAGGCCAATCCACTCATTGGGGACCTCATTGAAACTTTACCGAAAAGTGAAAGGCCTGGATAGAGTGGAAAAAGAGAAGATGTTTCGAATTGTGGGATAGTCTAGGGCCAGAGGCCATAGCCTCAGAATAGAAGGATGTACCTTTAGGAAGGAGATGAGGAGGAATTTCATTGGTCAGAGGGGGGTGAATCTGAGGAATTCATTGCCACAGACAGCTGTGGAGGCCATGTCAATGGATATTTTTAAGGCAGAGATTCATGGATTCATGGATTATGGGGTTATGGGGAGAAGGCAGTAGAATGGTGTTGAGAGGGAAAGATAGATCACCCATGATTGATCGACAGAATATACATGATGGGTTGAGTGGCCTAATTCTGCTTCTATCACTTATGAACATTAACCTTTCCTATCCATCTATTTGTCCAGAGGGCAGGGGCAGGGCCAGAGAGAAGGCAGGGGCGGGGGCAGGGGCAGGGGCAGAGAGGGGGCAGGGGCAGGGGAAGGGCAGGGGCAGAGGAAGGGCAGGGGCTGGGGGAGGGCAGGGGTAGGGCAGGGGGAGGGCAGGAGGGAGGGCAGGGAGGGGGCAGAGGGAGGGCAGGGACAGAGAGCGGGCAGAGGCAGAGGGGGTGGGGGGGGCCAGAGAGTGAGCGGGTATGGGGCGCTAATTCCCAGGATAGCGGGCCTGTCATATGCTGAGAGAATGGAGCGGCTGGGCTTGTATATTCTGGAATTTAGAAGGATGAGAGGGAGTCTTATTGAAATATAAGATTATTAAGGGTTTGGACACGCTGGGGGCAAGAAACATGATGATGGGGGAGTCCAGAACCAGGGGCCACAGTTTAAGAATAAGGGGTAAGCCATTTAGAACGGAGACGAGGAAATACTTTTGCACACAGAGAGTTGTGAGTGTGGAATTCTCTGCAGGCAGTGGAGGCTGGTTCTCTGGATGCTTTCAAGAGAGAGCTAGGCAGGCCTCTTAAAGATAGCGGAGTCAAGGGAAATGGGGAGAAGGCATAAACGGGGTACTGATTGGGGATGATCAGCCATGATCACATTGAATGGCAGTGCTGGCTCGAGGGGCCGAATGGCCTACTCCTGAACCTATGGTCTATTGTCTATTGTCTAAATACTGTTGTAGTACCCTAAATGCTGTTATAGTACCACTTGACATTCCAAAATGCATCCGCCTGTACTCTTTGTGTTACGTTCTGCATGCCGTGCTCTGTCCAACTTACCATCTGATCTATAACCTGCCATAAAATCCATCGCTATCCACTGCTCTTACTTAGTTTCATTTAGTTTAGTGATACAGCATGGAAGCAGGCCCTTCGGCCCACCAGGTCCGCATTGACCAATGATCCCCATACACTAACACAATCGTACACACTAGGAACAATTTACAACTTTTACCGAACCCAATTAACCAACAAACCTGTACGTCTTTGGTGTGGGGGAGGAAACCGGCACACCCGGTGAAAACCCACACGGTCAAAGGGAGCAGGTACAAACTCCATTAAATGTTAGAATGCAAAAAAATCTGTACAGTCAGTACCCATATTTAAGATTGAAACCAGGTCTCTGGGGCTCTAAGGCAGCAGCTCTACAACTGCGCCACATGCTGTCCATAAGATGGCCTTCTCTATCTTTGGCCACCCTAAGAAAGTTCAATATAAATCCATGGCACAACACCTCAGCTTGTTGCTGGGTAGTTGGCACGTGCTTTTCAAGCTTCTGTTTCTTCTGCCTGATGGGAATGGGCAGAAGAAGGAATGGGACAAGTCTTTGGTTTTGTTGGCTGTTTTTCTGAGACCTTGGCAGCAGCTGAGGTGTAGCTCAGAGACCATGGGAACAGCTGAAATCAAGTCAGAAACCTCAATTAATGAAATGGGTCAGATGCTCCAGCCCATTGAAGTAGAGATATAGTGCTGCATAATCATCAATTTGTGCATTGTGGTAAGTAGGGCATTACAGATGTCCTATTTGAATTAAGTAGGGCCTTGACACTTGCATTACATAGAGCCTTATAAATAACCTATTTTTATGTAGGAAGGAACTGCAGATGCTGAAGACAGATGCAAAATGCCGGAGTAATTCCAGGTCAGGCAGCATCTCTGGAGAAAAGGAATATATGAAGTTTTGGGTCAGAACCCTTTTTCAGACTGACATCAATAGATTTATATAGATGTATATATACACACACTCATATACACACACATACACACACATATATATATATATATATATATATATATATATATATATATATATATATATATATATATATGTAGATATATCAGTTTAATATCAGTTATGTACTGGACATTTATTTTATTGTTTACAGGATACGTATAGACTTACTTACAGAGTACTTTGTTTACATATTGTTGTGCTGCTGCAAGTTCCATTGTTCTCTTTGGACATATGACAATAAACATTCTTAACTTGACTAGGTGAAGATTGAAATGTCGCTGTGAGGCAGCTCCACTACCATGTCGCCACTGTAGTGGAACAGTAGTAGTTATAAAGAGTTCCAATGAAGGGTCTTTGATCTGAAACATTGGCTATTTTTCTTTCCACTGAGACTGCCTGACCTGCTGAGTTTCTTCCAGCATTTTATGTTTATATTTCTGTCTTATCTGACCCTCTTGCCTTTACTTAACGAGCCACAATGCACATATCTCAAACGCTATGCAATAATTTTTGTTTTCTCTTTCCTCCCTCTGACTTACGTGATTTATAACACAAAAGTCTTTTCCCTAACATGGTATGAAATTGGCAGTTGACAAACTGATCCTGACAGTGAGAGGGGATTATTACATAAAGGTGATGTCCAAGGAGTTGTATATCACACGCTGTCAGTTCAAATCAAATCTCCTCTGAACTCTGAGTTCCAGGTCTTTGTAAGACTGAGACAAGATAAATGCAAGCAGTAGTAGAAAGTGTAAAAAAAATGAAGACACTTTCAATTTTACAGCATCTCGGTTGACTTTCTCAGAGATGCTCGAAGTATCGACAGCTGGTGACGCATTGTTAAAAGAATGATCGCTGCTGTTACATTGGAAGCACAGTTTTTTTTTAGTGAAAGATAAATATCAGCTGAGAACCAATTATTATTCAACTGCCCTACCTCAAAATGGTGTCACTGGATCCTTTACATCTTGAGGGTTCCTTGTTTTCAAGTCTCATAGTTTAGTTTAGTTTAGTTTAGTTTAGAGATACAGCAGTGAAACAGGCCCTTCGGCCAGTCGAGTCCATGCCAACCAGCGATCAGCTGTTCATACTAGTTCAATCCTTCACATTGGTGGCGAATTTGCAGAAGTTAATTAACCTACAAACCCACATGTCTTTGGAATGTGGGAGGAAACCGCAGCACCCGGAAAAAACCCACACGCTCACAGGGAGAGCCTGCATACTCCACACAGACAGCGCATTTAGTCAGGATCAAACTTTGCTCTCTTGCATTGTAAGGCCGCAACTATACCACTGCAGCACTGTGCCACCAAAAATGTCATCTAAAATGTTGCAGCTTTCCATCAGTACCACACTGGAGTGCCACTGTAGATTCTGTGCCAACTTCTCTGGTGCAAGACTTGATCTTGGAGCCACTCAAGACTAAATTGTTGACCTACAGTTCACACTGAATAAAAATGGATGGGCAAGCTGAAGGTCGAAAGGTAGACAGATATTATTCCAGGTGCTCCAGTTTCCTCCCATATTCCAAAGTTCGTATAAGTTTGTAGGTTAATTGGCTTCTGTAAATTGACCCTGGTGTGTAGGACAGAACTAGTGTATGGGTGCGTATTGATCAGCGCAGACTTGGTGAGCCAAAAGGCCTTTTTCCACACTGTATTTCTAACTAAACTAAAGATTATTAGTTGCAAAAAATATCAATAGTGGGTCACAAGAAGAAAAACTACAGTAGGTGATGTACATTTAGTACAATATGTATTGATGATAGATTTATGGATCAAATAATCAAGGACGGATTATATTATGGAAACCCAGATGTATTTGTGAAGCTCTGAAATCTTTGCTATTGGACTGAGGTTGCTAATTCTGGTTGGACAAAGCCCTGGAGTGTCATCACGTCTCCCTGCCTTCAACTTGGAAAGATGCTTTTTAGCCATAAAAGAGTAGAGAGAAGATATATGAGGATGTTGCCAGTACTTGATGCCCTGAACTGCATGGCTTCATGTCAAGTTCAGTTGGAGGTTGGGCCAGCTAGGATTTTATTCCTTGGAGCATAGGAGATTGATGGGTGATTTTATAGAGGTGTATAAGAGGTTACAAAACTTCCCCGTGATCTCCTTGTTGAAGCCTTGTTGTTGCCGACTTACATTACACCCAACTTACCTAAGAGTCCACGGGATGCAACCCTTATGTACGTTGGGGGAACAACGCAGGGGCACAGCGGTAGAGTTGCTGCCTTACAGCGCCAGAGACCCAGTTTGATCCTGACTATGGGTGCGGTTTTCTCAGGCTACTCCAATTTCCTCCCACACTCCAAAGACGTACAAGTTGTAGGTTAATTGCCTTCAGTAAAATTGTAAATTACCTGAGTGTGTAGGATAGTGACAGTGTACGGGGTGATCGTTGGTTGGTGCGGACTCGGTGGCCTGTTTCCATGCTACATCTCCAAAGTCTAATGTTGAAAACAGAGATTAATTGATTTTTGGCTATGCATGGAATCAAGGGATGTGTGGTTAGGACAGGGAGGTATTGCAGAGGTAAATGATCAGCCATGATTTTACTGAATAGACACAAGGAACCAAATGGCATTCTACTGAGTCTTGGAGTCTTACTGCTTCCATTTATTATATCTTCATGTCAAGTTTCAAAAGCATTTTTCTGTCATTTTCTCCTCATTGAAACTTGCCGTTTCCAGGAGATTAATCTTAAGTCCGAGACTCCAAACAATCTCGGATTGCTGTCAACCGTTGGCTGGGGCTATGGATGAAGTGCCTGGAGTGCAACCAGTCAGAATAGTAAGTGTTGGTTGTGAGGTCAGATTGCTGCTTCTGAAGTTTGCTTGATTACTTCCATGGCTTGAGAGAAATTTCACAGTGGTTTATCTTATTTCAACTTTAAAAGCGGCTGATTGAATCCCTTGGGGAAATCGAATGGTTCAAATAGACGGTCAAACATGCTTGATACAGCAAATTTTCCTTTCTTATTTCTTTCCTTGGCTATTGTGCAAGTCTAATCAGAATCCACTATTTTTTTATTCAAACCCATTGCCAGTCCACTAAGCTATATTTTTGGCTTCAGTTTCTTCCAGCGGAAATTCACGTTTTTTTCTATTGCTCTTTGCAACAATTCGGCATGTCCAGAATTTCCTCTGGTGTCAAGAAAGTTGAGAGTGTTAAATTGTCATACGGAACGGAACCAAACAAAATCCCTCCCCTTTGCCCACCCATGATTACCTGCCATGCTTTGTCCTGCCTCTCCGCTCTCCCAGCTTTCTTCCCTCCTCCCTTCCCTCCATGATCATTCTGAAGAAGGTCCCGATGTGATGTTCTCCAGAGATGCTGACGGAACCTGTGAGTTACTCCAGCACTTTGTGTCCTTTTCAACCTGAAGCAGGGCCGACCCTTAGTGAAGGGAAGGGAACATTGAACTCCCTTCGCCCTGTGCTCATGGGATTGGGAACATGAAGTTTAGTTTAGTTTTGTTTCGGTTCATTTTGTTTATTGTCACGTGTACTGAGGTACAGTGAAATGCTTTTTGTTGCGTGTTATCTAGTCAGACTACACATAATTACAATCATGTCACCCACAGTGTACAGATGCAGGATAAAGGGAATGATGTTTAATGCAAAGTAAAGTCCAGAAAAGTCCGATTAAAGGAAGTCTGAGGGTCTCTAATGAGGTAGATGGTAGGTCAGAACTGCTCTCTGGTTGGTGGTGGGATGGTTCAGTTGCCTGATAACAGCTGGGAAGAAACTGTGTCTGAATCTGGAGGTTCAGATTTCTGTACCTCTTGCCTGATGGGAGTGGGAAGAAGAGGGAGTGACCGGAATGAGTCTTATCTTTGATTATGCTGGTGGTTTTGCCGAGGCAGCGTGAAGTGTAGATGGAGTCAATGGAAGGGAGGTTGGTTTGCGTGATGGTCTGGGCTGCGTCAACAATTCTCTGCAATTTCCTATGGTCTTGGATGGAGTTGTTCCCTAACGAATCTGTGATGCATCCTGGTAAAATGCTTTCTCCGGTCCTTCCTTAGAAGTTGGTGAGAGTTGTTGGGCACATGCTACACCTCCGAAGCCTTCTAAGGTAAAGTCGAGGTTTTGGTGAGCTTTCTTGGCCATTGCTTCGATATGGCTAGTCCAGGACACGTCTTTGTTGACATAGTTGCTGCAGAGTTCAACAGATTCAAATACTCCATTCAACCAATGTTTCCTATTCCAATAAAAGAGAGTGTTCCTCATTGATTGCTACTTTCCTGAGTGTACAACCAGAAAACAAAACCGGACAACAGTTGCACAAGATGCTGGTGAGACCGCATTTGCAGTATTGTGCAAAAACTGAAGGGTCCTCTTATCAGTGAGAGTGCGGTCCTAATCTCACATTTCCCTCATTGGAAACCTTTGAACTATATTTAATTGGGCGTTATAACATATAACAATTACAGCATGGAAACAGGCCATCTCGGCCCTTCTAGTCCGTGCCGAGTCCATGTCAGACTTTTATCTTGCACAAAATGTTATACGCTTTATCCTTTATCAGTGCACTGGGATTTGAACTTGATTGAAATCATGTATAGTCTTTTCTTTGGCTGGATAGCATACAAACAAAAGCGTTTCACTCTACCTCAATGCACATGACAGTAATAAACTAAACTAACCTAATTTTGGTTACCCTGCTATCGGAAAGATGTGCTTAAGCTGAAAAGAGTGCAGAGAAGATTTATGAGGACGTTGCTGGAACTTGAGGGCCTGAGCGATAGGGAAAGCATGGACAAGTTAGGACTTTATTCCTTGGTGTGCAGGAGGCTGAGGGGGTGTTTTAGTAAATGTGTATAAAATCACGAGGGGAATAGATAGGTGAACGCACAGAGTCTTTTACCCAGGATAGGGGAATCAAGAATCAAAGGAAATAGGTTTAAGGGGTGAGTGGAAAGATTTAATAGGAAACTAAGGGGCAACTGTTTCATTCAGAGGGTGGTGGGTATGTGGATCGAGCTACCAAAGGAGTTGCTACCAAAAAACTGCAGATGCTGGAACAATCAAAGGTAGCAAAAAATGCCGGCAAAACTCAGCGGGTGAGGCAACTGATGAAGGATCTCGTCCCGAAACGTCGCCCATTCCTTCTCTCCATAGATGCTGCCTCACCCGCTGAGTTTCTCCAGCAACTTTTTGTCGACCAAAGGAGGTTGTTGTAACAGGTACAACAACAACATTTAAAAGACAGTTCGACAGGTACATGGATAGGAAAGGTTTAGCGTGACAATGGGCCAGAACATGGGCAAATGGGACCAGCTTATTGGGGTATGTTAGTCCGCCATGTTGGACCAAAGGGCCTGTTTCCATGCTGTTTCACACAATTACTCTAATATAAGTATTTGAGAGGTCGATCTGTGATCTTTTCTAAAATAACACATTTTCATATTGATGGATTAGATGAGGGAGGGAGAAGCTATATCATAGCTTAGATGAGTTTTGCCTGTTGCGGCATCTCTGTTGTCTCTATGCTTCGATTGAATCAGATGAGGGGGGACCTCATTGAAACTTACCGAATAGTGAAAGGTCTGGATAGAGTGGATGCGGAGAGGATGTTTCCAGTAGTAGGAAAGTCTAGGACCAGAGGGCACAGCCTCATAATAAGAGGACATACCTTTAGAAAGGAGTCAGAGGGTGATGAATTATTGGAATTCGTTGCAACAGACAGCTGTGGAGGCCAAGTAATTGGGCATTTTTAAGGAGGACATTGACAGATTAGTAAGGGTATCACAGATTATGGGGGTGGGGGGTAGAGGCAGGAGAATGAGGTTGAGAGGGAAAGATAGATCAGCCATGATTCAATGGCAGAGTAAGTTTGATGGGCCAAATGGCCTAATTCTGAACTTATGAATTAATGACTTTTTTTGGTTTCCTTGTGTACGTCGCAGCTTATTTACGTTACATAACCGTAATATTGGTATGCCTTTTCACATATCTTCATGCCGAATATATTTGCGTTTTATTTGCCCTCTTCTCCTGTGTAAGTATTTGTTCGTGTGGTGTAGTGGTTCAATGTTTTCATCAAAACTGCTTGGCCTTCCAAACCCATTTGTCCATTTGCTTGCAAGGCACTGTGGTATATTTTCCATATCAAATCGACTTTTCCAATTTTCACAACCCAAGAAGATAGAGTCCTTCTTCTGAAAGTAAAAAGAAGAGAAGTAATGGGACATTTAGGGTTGATCTGCTGGGAGCCAACATTAATCCACTCGGCCAAATATAAAACTGGAATTTCCTCTCACCACTTTAGGGTCAAGACCCCCCCCCCCCCTCTCTCTCTCTCTCTCTCTCGTCACCACAGAATTTCTGGTGCTCCATTCAGTGGGTGAATAGAGTGCTGGAATGTGTTGAGCTCCATATTCCCTCTCTCATCAGCACAGGACAGGGAGTCCAGAACCAGGGGCCACAGTTTAAGAATCAGGGGTAAGCCATTTAGAATGGAGACGAGGAAACACTTTTTCACACAGAGTTGTGGGTCTGTGGAATTCTCTGCCTTAGAGGGCGGTGGAGGCTGGTTCTCTGGATGCTTTCAAGAGAGAGCTAGATAGAGCTCTTAAAGATAGCGGAGTCAAGGGATATGGGGAGAAGGCAGGAACAGGGTACTGATTGTGGATGATCAGCCGTGATCATATTGAATGGCAGTGCTGGCCCGCAGGGCCGAATGGCCTACTCCTGCACCTATTGTCTATTGTCTATTGTTTATTGACAAGGGGAGTGGTGGCACAGCGGTAGAGTTGCTGCCTACAGCGCCAGAGACCTGGGTTCGATCCTGACTACAGGTGCTGTCTATATGATGTTCGTACGTTCTCCCTGTGACCGCCTGCGTTTTCTGCAAGGGCTCCAGTTTCCTCCCATAATCCAAAGATGTGCAGGTTTTTCAGCTTCTGCAAATTGTCCCTAGTATGTAGAAATAAACTTGTGTATGGGTGATCGTTCGTCGGCACTGAATCAGTGGGCTGATGGCCCTGTCCCTACACTGTATCTCTAAAACTAAAACTAAATGGGCTACTCCAGTGTCATTATATTGAAATATCTGGTCGGAAATTAGCGTCCAATTTACTTTGGTGTTAGTCATCCATGGTTCTTCTGTAAGGCATCAAATGATCCAAAGAAAGACAAAAATGCTGGATTATGTCATTGGGTCAGACAGCATCTCTGGAGAAAAGGAATAGGTGACGTTTTGGGTCGAGACCCCTCATCAGTCCTGGATCAACTTTCATAGTGGTAGCCAGGGAATTTACCGTAGGAGTGTAGTGTTTATATGTTGCCTTTATTGGAAACCTGGAGTTACCCGTGAAAATGATAGAGGATAATACACATGGAGAATAATTATTTTCTCTAAGAGAAAATCTTTTTTTTGAGAAAGCACTCTAATTATAGGCTTCTGTTCTTCCCTTCAAATAAAGAGTGATGATTATATTTGGAGATAACTTTTTCATTAAACTCTGATTCTTGTAAATGAACGCGGTGCACATGGTTTATTAACTTTATTTATTTAGAGGATGTAAGCCTTGCTAGGAACGGCTAGCTTTTATTGCCTTTCCCTATCTTCCATTTAGTTTAGTTCAGAATACAGCGTGGAAACAGACCCATTGGCCCACCGATTCCATGCCGATTCCATGCCAACCAATAATCACCCCGTACACTGGTTCTAGGGTGTTTGTAGGGTGAAAATGGGAAGCTGGTGCGACTTGGGTGGGGGAGGAATAGAGAGAGAGGGAATGCCGGGGCTACCTGAAGTGAGAGAAATCAACAATCATACCATTGGGCTGTCGGCTGCCCAAGATAAATGTGAGATGCTGTTCCTCCAATTTGCGTTTAGCCTCACTCTGACAATGGAGGAAACCTCGGACAGAAAGGTCTGTGCAGGAATGGGAAGGAAAATGTAAGTGTCCACAGTACCTACAGCATTTTTATATTCTCACAACACAATGGTTACTTGTGGATTCTGCATTTTTTTAAATAAGTCATCATTGATCAATGTCTCTGAAACCTTTCATCCTTGTCTTTCCCCAGAGTTATAGAAATAGGCATCATAAATGTCAGTACCCCTGATCAGTTTTATTGCTTTCAGCTTGGTTTACAACTCGCATTGTTTATTTTAACTAAACCAGCTGTGCTGTGAAACCTAAACACCATGATAAATCTATTTATTGCCTCACTAACATCCCTTATGTTCCATATGTTGACCATTTTTCTCATCATGCTTCCCCAGTATGTTAGCTCTACGGTTAAACGCATTACAAACTACTCACCTTCCTTATAATTTCCAAAAATTTCTGTCGACACCCGGCAACATTGAAGATTGTAGGCCGGCCGACATAGCCAATGTTAGTCGTGAAGGAAAGCGTTAAAATGGCTGACGGAGAAAGCTCTGCTTGTTATGATTCCTTCTTTTCCTTGTGTTTTACTGCTTTCATTTCCTTGCTGCCTGTTGCAATTAATGCTTGCATCCCTTGCTGCCGATTTGTTTTATTCACAGGGCACAGTGCACAGAACTACTCCTGTATCTTCTCGCGGCCAAATATGTGAGTGCTGACCTCTGCTCTGTGTTGTACATATTGGCTGTGTGTAGCAAGCTCTGGCATGGCACGTCCATTAAGCTTTACATGCATCGCTCCCTATTTGCAGTGTTCTTTATATTGCTTTACTATTGAGTGCCTCCGCTTTCCTTGCTGCTTGCTGCTTTCCTGTTTGCCATGTACATCCCTTTAGGGAGTACAGTACCACTTGTTCGCCACCTGGTCAGGACTTGAATGCTCAATTTGTCTTTAGTTTACTTTTGGGACACAATGCGGAAACGGGCTTTTCGGCCCACCAAGTCGGCGCCGACCAGCGGTCACCCCGCACACTAGGGACAATTTACAATTTTACAGAAGCCAATTAACTTACAAGCCTGTGCATCTTTGGAGTATGGGAGGAAACCAGAGTACCCAAGAAAACTAATGAAGATTACAGGGAGAACGTACAAAATCCATATAAACAGTACCCATAGTCAGGATCGCACGCAGGTCTTTGGCGCTGTAAGGCAACAACTCTACCATTGCGCCACCATGGTTGTTTACAGTCTGCAGACTTACAATGATAGAAAGGGGCTTAGCTTTACTGGATTTATACATGCTTTGGTTACAGATGGATGTGGTGGTCAAGGAGACTTTCGGGACAATGGCCTTCATCAGTCAGGGTATTGATTATAGAAGTTGGAACATTATGATACAGTTGTACAACACATTGGAGAGGCCACATTTGAAGTATTGTTTAAGGTAGACAAAAATGCTGG
Organism: Okamejei kenojei; assembly: GCA_035221665.1. NCBI lineage: Eukaryota > Metazoa > Chordata > Chondrichthyes > Rajiformes > Rajidae > Okamejei > Okamejei kenojei. The sequence continues at coordinate 57,106,074 of CM069131.1, forward strand.
AGAAACTCAGCGGGTGAGGCAGCATCTATGGATCGAAGGAATGGGTGACGTTTCGGGTTGAGACCCTTCTTCAGACTGATGTGGGGGTGGGGGGGGTAGAAAAAAAGAGGAGGTGGAAACAGTGGGCTGTGGGTGAACTGGGAAGGGGAGGGGAAGGAGGGAGAGAGCAAGGATTACCTGAAATTGGAAAATTCAATGTTCATACCGCTGGAGTGTAAACTACCCAAGCAAAATATGAGGTGCTGCTGCTCCAGTTTGTGGTGGGACTCATTCTGGCCAAGGAGAAGGCCTAGGACAGAAAGGTCAGATTCGGAATGGGAGTGGGTGTTGAAGTGCTAAGCCATCGGGAGATCAGGTTGGTTATTGCGAACTGAGTGGAGATGTTGGGTGAAGCGATCGCCAAGCCTGTGCTTGGTCTCATCGATGTAGAGCAGCTGACACCTAGAGCAGCAGTTGCAATAGATGAGGTTGGAGGAGATGCAGATGAACCTCTGCCTCACCTGGAAAGACTGCTTGGATCCTTGGATGTAGTCGAGGGGGGAGGTAAAGCGACAAGTGTAGCATTTCCTGCGGCTGCAAGGGGAAGTACCAGGGGAGGGGGTCGTGTGGGTGGGAAGGGATTGTATTTGAAGTATAGTGTTCAGTTTTGGTCACCCTGCTATAGAAAGGATGTCATTAAGCTGGAAAGAGTGCAGAAATTATTTACAAGGGTGTTTTCAGGACTTGAAGGTCTGAGCTGTAGGGAGTGAGCTGTAGGGAGTGGTTGAGCAGGCAATGAATTTATCTCCTGGAGTATAGGAGGATGAGGGGGTAATCTTATAGAGATGTATAAGATCCTGAGGAGAATAGATTGGGTGAATGTACAGAGTCCTTTATCCAAAGTAGGGAAATCAAGAGCCAGTGGACCAGAGAGGTTTAATGTGAGATGAAAAAGATTTAATAGGAACCTGAGGGGCAACCTTTCCACAAAGAGGGTGATGGATATGGAATGAACAGCCAGAGGAGGTAGTCTTTTAACAACATCTAACAGACATTTGCTCAGGTACATGGATAGGAAAGCTTTTGAGGGATATGAGCTAAATGTGGGCAGGTATGCCAACCATAGATGAGGCGTCTCGGTCAGCTTGGACAAACAGAGAACATAGAACATGGAGCAGTTCGGCCCACAATGCTTGTGCCAAACATGATGCTAAGTTAAACTGATCTCATCTGCCTGCACATGGTCCACATCCCTCTATTCCCTGCACGTCCATGTGCCGATCTAAAAACCTCTTAAACGACATTGTCATTTCTGCCTAGACCACCACCCCTGGAACTGCGTTTCAGGCTCCCACCACTCTGTTTAAAAAAACCTTACCCCACTCATTATCATTAAACTTTCTCCCCCCTCAACCTATAGCTCTGCCCTGTAGTGTTGGATGTTTCCACCCTGGGAAAAAGGTTCTGACAATCTATTCTATCTATGCCTCCCATAATATTATATACTTCTATCAAAATGCCCCTCAACCTCCGCTGTTCCAGAAAAAACAATCCAAGTCTGTCCAACTTCTCCCTGCAGGTGAAACCCTCTCATCCCGGCAGTATTCTGTTAAAACTCCTCTGCACCCTCACCAAAGTGTTCACATCTTTCCTGTAAAGTGGTGACCAGAACTGCGCACAATATTCCAATATTGCAGCCTAACCAAAGTCCCATCGAGCTGCATCATGGCTTCCCAATACCTCTAAAAATGAAGGCAAGCATACCATATGCCCCTTTCCCACCCTTTCTACTTAGCTGCCACCTTGTGAGCTATGAACAGACTCCAAGACCCCTCCAAACAGCAATTTTGTTGAGGGTCTTGACATTAACTGCATACTCTCTTCCTTTCATTCAGGCTCCCATGTGCAACACCACACACTTGTTTGGGTTAAACTCCATCTGCCATTTTCCCGCCCAATTCTGCAGCTGATCTATATCCAGCAACTCCTCCAAATTGGGACGAAAGACCTGTTTCCCTGCTGTATGGTTGATGTCAATAGGTTCCTGTGTCTTAGCATCTCAAAACTGAATCACCCCTAGTGCCATTGGTTGCACTTTCAAATCAACATTGTCAGGTCAAAGTTCAAATCCCACTCCAGAGGCAGTGCATAGTCCAGGCTAACACTCTTAGTATGGCTCTGATGGAGATGCAATCACTTGGATGAGATGTTAAACAGAGGACTTGTCAGTCCTTTCAGTGGAAATAAAAGAACAATGATAATATTTTGATGAAAAATGGTGTGGATTCATCAGGATAATATTTATCCCTCAACACCAAAATTATATTATCTGGTTATTCATCTCTTTGCTGTATGTGGAGGCTTGCTGTGTACAAAATGTGAATCTTCTGCTTTCTGTGTCGCAGGTCAAGTGAAGTCAAGTTGTGTTTATTGTCATATGCACAAGTACAGAGTTTATTGTCAAATGCGCAGTGTTGCAGCGGTCGAGCACCAGAGACCCGGGTTTGATTCTCACTACCGGTGCTGACTGTACGGAGTTTGCACGTTCTCCCTGTGACCACATGGGTTTTTGTCCGGGTGCTCCAGCTTCCTCCTACACTCCAAAGACGTGCAGGTTTTTAGGTTAATTGGTTTTAGTAAATAAAAATTGTAAATTGTCCCTGGTGTGTAGGATAGTGCTCGTGATTACCAAGGAGAGATCAATATCGGTGGGTTGAAGGGCCTGTTTCTGTGCTGTATCGCTAAAGTCTAAAGTATGTTGAGGTAACAGGAACAATGAAAATCTTGCATGTCGCTGCATCACAGGCACACAAACTCAGACAAACACAGAAAAGCATAAACTATAAGTAAATCATAAAAGAGAGTGAAAAGAAAAAAGACGGGAAAAAGGAGACACCGGTGCAAAACACAAGTAGAAAAACTAGGAACTGCAGATGCTGGCTTACAAAAACAGGCACAATATGCTGGAGTAACTCAGAGAGTCAGGCAGCATCTCTGGAGAACATGGATAGGTGTCGTTTCTTCTGACCCGATCCAAAATGTTGCCTATGCATGTCCATCAGAGGTGTGGCCTAAGGCACTGAGTTACTCTGACATTTTGTGTTTATTCTTATAAAAACAAGTCAGTGGTAGGGCAAGAAGTTGTCTGCTGTAGGATTAGAGTTAAGCGATTCAGTTCATGAGCCTGATAGTTACTTGTGGATACAACAACTACATCTATAGTAGGTACAAACAAAGAACTGCAGATGCTGGTTTATACCAAAGATAGACACAAAGTGCTGGAGTAAAAGGTTGGTTAACGATTCTTGGGTCAGGACCCATCTTCGCACTCATGTATTTAGTCGGGAACCTTCTTCACACTGAAAAATAGTCCTGACTGGAAACGTCACCTATCCTTTTTCTTCAGCGATCTGCCTGACCCACTGAGTTACACCAGTGCTTTGTAACATCTAAGTACTTGTTCGGTTGTAAAGCACAATAGCCTGTGAAAGATAATATATACATTCACATTGTTCCTTTGATGTGTATTTTTGAATTGATTTCCTGTGAAATAAGCAGCAGCCTTGGACTAATTTCACTATAAAATGTATTATATTCTCCATGGTCGGGAATCTGAAACAAATTAAGGGCATGTATCCTTTTTATTGTGAGCTAATTTCCTGGTGGATTGTCACTTCCAGGTAGAAGTATTTTTAAAGTGGAGATTTCCTTACTGCAGAAGTTCCTTGCATGTAAACCATCCTCTCTTCTATTGACTACATCTACCCTTCACGCTGCCTCAGCAAGGCAACCAGTATTTCAACCCTCTTCTCCCCTCTCCCTTCAGGCAAGAAATACTGTAGCGTGAAAACGCACACCTCCAGATTCAGGGACAGTTTCTTCCCAGCTGTTATCAGGCAATTGAACCATCCAATTGCCAACTAGAGAGCAGTCTTCACCTCCCATCTCCCTCATTTGAGACCCTCAGACTATCTTTAAGCCCCTGTCCCACTTTCACAGCTTAATTGGCGACCTCTGCCGATTTTGCCCTTGACTCATACTCGCAGCATAGTCGCCACGAGGTCGTAGGATGTCTTCATAACTCTTCCTCATGCTCGTGAGTGATCTCCGCGTACTCGTGGCCTCAAGTAGGTCGCGCCGTTTTTCCAGCCTGATAAAAAAGATCCACGAGTAAAAAAAAGATCGGCATGGAAAAAATTGATACTTTTTACTCGTAGGTAGGTCGTAGTAGGCCGTGATGGTAGTCGTGGGTAGTCATGGGTAGTCGTAGGTAATCATAGGTCGGTAACTGGCCCGAGAAAAATAATGCAAACATGACATAATTTTATCATTTGATCATTTTCCACTCGTAGCTAGTCGTAGTTGGTCTTACCTGTGGAAGACTGAGGTCGAGGGGGGTGGTAAGAGGTCGTCGACATTTTCGTCGGAGGTCATAGACATAGTCGTAGGAGGTCTTTTACTTCAGGCGAGTCAGCACGACCTTGACATTTTTTTCAACTCATCTAGGGTCTTCTAAACTCGTGGATTAGGTCATCCACGTGGGACAGGCCCTTTAATTGGATTTTACTGGATCTAATCTTGCACTAAACATTAGGCTCTAGAATGCAACAAAATAACTTTGCACTGTACCTCGGTACATGTGACAATAATAAACTAAACTAAACTAATTGTGAGTCTGCAATCAGTTCATGCCACTGGAGTTTAATGGACTCTTAAGCGAGGCCTGGCTTAAGAGCACGGTAAGATGAAAGGATCTCTCAGCACTGCTTGTAAAGGTGCCAAGGGTTTCCCCAAGCATTCCTTCCCAACTCAGCAAGATCCAGCTATTTATTTGATCAATCATTCATAAGGCATTTGTAGAATCTCGCAATGTGCAAAGTGTTTGCCATATTTTCTAGATGACTGAAAACCACTCTTCAAATCTAACTTACCACGTGTTGAGTGCTGCAGAGCTGAGATAAGGTACTTCATAAATTGTTTTTTTTTTTTTTGCTTTTATCTTCTCTAATCCCAGACATAACGTTTTTTTTCTTTGCAGGCTCCTCAGTCATATTTGTTTAATTGAAGATTTCTCACTTTCTTGATTCTGTTCTCATAGAACATAGAACATCGAAAAGTACAGCACAGGAACTTTGGCCCACAATATCTGTGCTGAACATGATGACATGACCAACTGGTCTCCTTTTCCTGCATGTGATCTATGCCCCCCCCCCCCCCCATGATGCTGCATGATGCCACACAGCGCTTGAAGCGCCAGAGACTTGGGTTCGATCCCGACTACGGGTGCTGTCTGTCCGGAGTTTGTACGTTCTCCCCGTGACCGTGTGGGTTTTCTCCGAGATCTTCGGTTTCCTCCAACACTCCAAATATGTAGGTAAATTGGCCTGGTGTAAATGTGTAAATTGTCCATAGTGGGTGTAGGGTAGTGTTAGTGTGTGTGGACCGGTGGTCGGTGCGGACTCGGTGGGCCAAAGGGCCTGTTTCTGCACTGTATCTCTAAAAAACTAAAACTTAAACTTAAGGACCTGTCCCACTTGGGGATTTTTCGGCGACTGCCGGCGTCATATCAGTGTCGCCAAAAGATTTTGAACATTTCAAAATCCAGCGGCGACACAAAAATGTTGCGACCTTTGAAAAAACTCCTCACGTCATACGTTATCACGCCGCAAATGTTTCGGTGACCTGATACGTCAGTCAATGATGCCGGCAGTCGTAAAAAAAAATCACCCTTAAAACATGCCCTGCGTATCCATGACCCGATCTAATATAAACACAAAATGCCAGAGTAACTCAACGGGTCTGGCAGCTTCTCTGGAGAAAAAGAATAGGTGACGATTCGGGTCGGAACCTTTCTTCAGACTGCTTGCTTCTGCCCCACTGAAATAATTTCCTTGTAATTCGATTCCATCCTATCCCCACATCCAAAGTAAAGAGCAGTCTGAAGATGGGTTAAGATAGACAAAAAGTGCTAGAATAACTCAGCGAGAAAGCTTAAGAAGGGTCTCGACCTGAAATGCCACCCATCCTTATTCTCCAGAGACGCTGCCTGACCCGCTGAGTTACTCCAGCACTTTGTGTCGTTGTAAACCTGCATCGGCAGCTCCTTCCTACGCACATCGAGGTGCATTTGGAATTCTTGTAGTGGTCACATCAAGTAAGAAGAGAAGAATTATTTCTGTCCAATAGTAACGTGATGACAACTCGAGCCCTTTTTCTAGATTTATTTAATTAACTAAATTTAAATTCTCCAGCTGTTATAGTGGGAACTGAACTCATGACACGGATCAATAGTCCAGGCCTCTGGATACCAGTGCACTAACTTCATCATTATGCTCCTGCGCCCTATTTCGATTATTTAATATTCACAGGTGTTATTTTGAAGAGGTTCACAGAATCACCATGTACGAATTAGCAGCGAGCTTAAAGCAAGAATGTCTGCTGAATGCAAAAGGGGTTAGCTTTTCAAAGTGGTTTGGGTAGTCTGCATTTCCAAGTCTACCAGAAAGTTACCTGCAGAAGAACAGTATTTGACACTAGGCTGCATTATGTTCAGGCATCAATAATGCATCAAGTACACTCATTGCATTTAAAGCAGTCCTGACATTCTGACATTACATGGTGCCCTGGAGCCATTGAAATCTATTTAAAAAGGGTGACTTACTGAAATTTTGCTTTAAAGTGAAATCCTTTAAAAAAAAACGTTGAGTTTTTACTAATTGGAATGTTGAACACGCAAATATTCTATTGATTGATATAATCCTTTGGATGCTCCATTCAACTGACGGGTTAATTCAGTGAATGTGACGTTAGATTGATTAAAGGACTCTTGACCTCATGAAAGTAATGCGTGTTTCCGGTTTAAAACACAGACAGTTCGGGCAACATTTACACTTCGGTGCCATTGATGGGAAATGATGTGTCTCAAACAAGACAATAATGTTCTTTTTCATTGTCTCCTAAATTCCCACACCAGGACCATTTATAATTGGAATGGGAACTGTTGCTGTGCATGGCTCACGCAGGCATCTTCAATATATTTCTACTGACCATCATTGCCAAATATAATTCTTCCAAGTTTATTTCTGCTATTGAGAGACAGATCTCAAACCTTGATTTATCTCCATCTTCCTGAGCAAACTGCCCATCTTACTCATACAAAGGAACTGCAGATGCTGTTTTAGTTTAGTTTAGTTTATTGTCATGTTTATCGAGACACAGTGAAAAGCTTTATGTTGCGTGCTAAAGTTAGAGGAAAGACTATACATGATCACAATCAAACCTTGTCCAGATACATGATCAAGGGAATAATACTTAGTGCAAGATAAAGTCCAATAACGTCCGATCAAAGGTGGTCTTCGGGTCTTCAATGATGCGGATAGTAGCTCAGGACTGCTCTTTAGTTGTTTAGTACAGCTCAGTTGCCTGATAACAGCTGCGAAGAAACTATGCATTTTCACACTTCTGCACCTCTTGCCTGATGGGAGAGGGGAGAAGAGAGAGTGACTGGGGTGAGACTTGAGGCAGCATAAAGTGTAGATGGAGTCAATGGAGGGAGGTTGGTTTATGTGATGGTCCGGGCTACGTCCACAATTCTCTGCAATTTCTTGTAGGCTTTGATGGGGTTGTTCCCAAACCATGCTGTGATCCATCCCAATATACCAACATTAGACACAAATTGCTGGAGTAACTCAACAGGGTCAGGCAGCATCTCTGCAGAAAATGGATATGTGACGTTTTGGGTCAAGTCAAGTCAAGTCACTTTTATTTCTACAGCACATTTAAAAAACAACTCTCGTTGGCCAAAGTGCTTTACATTGGTGGAGGTACTAACGTTATACAACAGTGGTTCATAGATTAAGTACATACATAAATACATACATATAGCCCTCACTCAGAGGACGTCAAGAAAGGCTTGAGAGTAAAGATGAGTTTTAAGTCTTGACTTAAAGGAGTCGATGGAGGGGGCAGTTCTGATGGGAAGAGGGATGCTGTTCCACAGTCTAGGAGCTGCAACCGCAAAGGCGCCGTCGCTCCTGAGCTTATGCCTAGACCGCGGGATGTTCAATAACCCCAAGTCGGCCGATCTGAGGGACCTGGAGGTGGTGTGGTGGGTAAGCAGACTTTTGATGTCGGTGGGGGCAAGCCCGTTAAGGGATTTGTTAACATAAAGAAGGATCTTGAAATTTATTCGGAACCGCACAGGGAGCCAGTGGGGAGTGGCCAGGATCGGGGTGATGTGGTCCCTGTTTCGGGTGCCCGTCAGGAGTCTCACTGCGGCGTTTTGGACCAGTTGCAGGCGGGACAGGGAAGAATGGCTGATGCCAGTGTAGAGGGAGTTGCAGTAATCTAGGCGGGAGGAGATAAATATGTGGATGATCTTTTCGAGGTCATCAAACTGGAAGAATTGTTTTATTTTAGCTATTGTCCGAAGCTGGAAGAAGCTAGCTTTTACCACGGCATTGACTTGTTTGCCAAATTTCAATGCCGAGTCAAATATCACGCCAAGGTTTTTGACGTGAACTTTGAGTAGTGGGGTAAGGCTTCCAAGGCTGTCTGCTATCATTTTGATTGAGCAAGGAGGATGACCTCAGACTTACTCTCGTTTAGTTGGAGGAAGTTCGGGGCCATCCTACACTTTATATCCTTGAGGCAGCAGATAAGGTTAAGCAGATTTGATTGTTTTTTTGACCAGGGGGAGATAGAGTTGTGTATCGTCTGCGATACACAATGGAAGGAAATGCCGTGCCTTTGAATGACTTGGCCTAAGGGGAGCATATACAGGGAGAAGAGAATGGGGCCAAGGATGGAACCTTGTGGAAACCCACAGCAGAGGCTAGCTGGGGAGGAGAAAGAGTTGCCTATGTTAGTAGAGAAACTCCTACCTTTGAAGTAGGAGATGAACCAGCTCAGGGCAGTGCCATCAATACCAGCCCCGTACCGGAGACGGTCAATCAGGATGGTGCAGTCGACAGTATCAAATGCTGCGCTGAGGTCGAGAAGGAGCAGGATTGCACAGTCACTGGAGTCAACGGTGAGCAGTAGGTCATTATGTACCTTCAATAAGGCAGACTCTGTGCTGTGGTGGGCCCTGAAACCTGATTGGAAAGTTTTCCAAGATAGCATTTTGGTGAAGGTAAGGGTCAGGACCCTAATGACCCAAAACATTACCCATCCATGTTCTCCAGAGATGCTACCTGACCCGCTGAGTTACTCCAACATTTTGTGTTTATCACTTATCTTACTACTCAGATGAGCAAATAATGGGTAGAGTTCAGATTCCAGAGGGTTAATTCTTATCGACATTGGCACTCAGACACTGGTAGATCACGTTCACATGGCAGGTTGATTTGAAATTCACACACAACCAGTGTAGTTCAGAGATACGTCTTTAGACTCTAGAGATACAGTGTGGAAACAGGCCCTACAGCCACTGTCCATGCTGAGCAAGGATCACCTCGTACACTAGCACTATCCTCGTTTGCCACATTCGATCAAAGTGTGCGAGAATATTGGAGGTAATAACAAGACACTTAAATGACACCATGAATCTGTGCATGGCCGACAATTGTGAACTTTGCAAAATAACACCACGATCTCTTCGGACTTTTATGGGGATAAAAGTTTGCTCATCCTTTGATTTCTATTACTATTTCATGATCCTCTGTAGACTAGGGCACTGTTTCAGTATAATGCAGGTATTTTAATCAGCTCATATATTCAGAAATCTAGAATGGAACTTGAACCAGTAACCTTTTATTCCCAGGGCAGAGTTTGGAGACATCCTGGTGACATTTTCTAGAGCAAGTATAGAAGCTAGGATGTAAATTTGGCGTCAATCAAGGCATAGGTGAGGCCACAGTTGGAGTATTGTGTTCAGTTTTTGTCACCCTGCCAAAGAAAAGATGTTGTTAAGCTGAAAAGAGTGCAGCGAAGATTTACGAGGATGTTGCCAGGGCTTGAGGACCTGAGCTATAGGGACAGGTTGAGCAGGCTGGAACTTTATTCTTTGGAGTGCAAGAGACTGAGGAGTGATCTTATAGAGGTGTATAAAATCACAAAGGGAATAAATGAGGTAAATGCACGGAAATTCTTTCACAAAATAGGGGAATCAAGAACCAGAGGGCATAGTCATAGAGTCATACAGCATGGAAACAGGCTCATGGGCTCAACTTGCCTATGCCGACCAACATTCACCATCTCACTAGTCCCCACCTGTCTTGTATTTGGTTGATATCCCTCTAAACCTATTCTGTCCATAAACATAGGTTTAAATTGAGAAAGGAAAGATTGAATAGGAATCTGAGGTGCAACTTTTCCACAGAAAAAAGGTGAGTTTGTGGAATGAGCTGCCAGAGGGGGTAGTTGAGGCATGTACTATTAGAACATTTAAAAGACATTTGGACAGGGACATGGACAGGAAATGTTGAGTGGGATATTGGCCAAACATGGGCAGGTGGGACTAGTGTGGATGGGGATTCTTATTCGGCAAAGGAAAGTTGTGCCGAAGGGCCTGTTTCCAAGATGTATTAATATATGACTCAATGATACACAATTGTCAGCCATATATGGATTCATGGTTTAACTTCAACACAGTCTCTTGTCACTACTATCAAAACTAAAGATCAGATGGTGGCATTAAAGAAGAGCAGGGATTTATCTCTGATGTTGCAGTGAACATTTATTCTTCAGTTAAAAGAGATGAAGTAAATGTTGTCATGATGCTGTGTGTGACTGATATACACGGGCGTATACATGAGGGTGTACATGTTCTGTTCCATATTTACAAAGCAGCCTACACTTAAAAAAATGCTTGGTGGTTGCCCATGCCGACAGAGGAGGATAGGAGATTCTGCAGCAGCAGGTGAGACACAGGGATGGTGTGTTGCCTCCCTGGTGCCAGGGTCCAGGATATCTCTCATGCAGGACAGAGGCACGTGAGAGACTAGACGTTAGTATGGAGGGTGGTGTGGGAAAGGTTAGTGGACAGAATAGGCAGGTGAAAGGCGGTGAGCGAGGAAGGAGGGTTGGGTTAAACTGCACGTATTTTAGAGCAGGGGGCCTGACGGGTAAGACAGATGAGCTTAGGGCATGGATAGGTACGAGTGACTGGGACGTTGTAGCCATGAATGGGACCTGGGTAAGGGAGGAGCAGGACTGGCAGCTCAATGTTCCGGGGTACGGGAGCTTCATGAGAGACGGGGGTGAGGAGAAAAGAGGAGGAGGGGTTGCATTGTTGGTTAAGGAGGATGCCTCGTCTAATGAGGCTATATGGGTGGAGTGGGAAAACAAGAAAGGGATGGTCACCTTGTTGGGTGTTCTACAGGCCCCCGAATAGTCAATGGAAATTGGAAGAACAAATGTGCCGGGAGATTGCAGACAGCTGCAGGTCAAATAAGGTTGTGTAGTCGGGGATTTTAACTTTCCCAATATAGACTGGGAAAAAAAATCATAGCATGAAGGGTTCAGATGGGGTGCAATTCCTCAAAATTGTTCAGGAGAGTTTTCTTAAGCAGTATGTGGAGACCCCCACACGTGAGAGGAAAACACTGGATCTAGTATTGGGAAATTGGGAAGGGCAGGTTAATGAAGTGTGCGTGGAGGAGACTTTTGGGACCAGTGACCACAGTTCGATTAGGTTTAAGATAGTTATGGATAGGGATGGAGAGAGTCCACGTGTTAAAATGCTCAACTGGGGGTAAGGCCAACTTTGAGGGTTTGAGAGGTCTCGCTCAAGTTGACTGGGATGTTTTTAAAAGTGTACTGAAGAAAGCTCAGGATGTGTACTTCCCGTTAGAGCGAAGGGCAAAGCAGACAAACGTAAGGAAGCTTGGCTGGCGAGGGAAATGGAGACTTAGTCAAAAAAAGAATGCGTGGGACAGGTGTAGGCAGCTGAGATCAAGTGCATCCATAGAGGAGTTTTGGGAACTAAGGAGTAAACTAAAAAGGAAATCAGAAGAGCAAAAGGGGGCCAGGAGATAGCTCTGGCGGGCAGCATTAAGGACAATCCCAAAAGGTTTTATAAATACATAAGGGAGAAATGGGTAACAAGAGAGAGAGAGGAATCAAAGTGGTCACCTCTATGTGGAGCCACAGGCGATGGGCAAGGTTCTAAATTAGTATTTCTCCTCTGTATTTACCGAATTGGAGCGGTAAATGGAAGTGTCTTGAGAGCAGTCAGTGTTACATTTGAAGAAGTACTGAAGGTACTGTCGTACATGAAGGTAGTCAAATCTCCAAGGCCTGATCTGATATATCCAAGGACATCGTGGGAAATTAGAGAGGAAATTGCAGGAGCCCTGGTTGAAATTTATGTTGGCCTTTAAAACAAGAGGAGCAAAGAGGTCCTTCTACAGTTGTATAGGGCCCGAGTGAGACCACACCTGCAGTATTGTGTGCAATTTTGGTCTCCAAATTTGAGAAAGGATATTCTTGCTATTGAGAGAGTGCAGGGTAGGTTTACAAGGTTAATTCCCGGGATGGCGGGACTGTCATATGCTGAGAGAATGGAGCAGCTGGGCTTGTACACTCTGAAATTTAGAAGGATGTGAGGGGATCTTAATGAAACATATAAGATTATTACGGGTTTGGACACGTTAGAGGCAGGAAATATCTTCCCGATGTTGGGGGAGCCTAGAACCAGGGGCCACAGTTTAAGAATAAGGAGTAAGCCATTTAGAATGGAGAAGAGGAAATACTTTTCACACAGAGAGTTGTGAGTCTGTGGAATTCTCTGCCTCAGAGGGCAGTGGAGGCAGGTTCTCTGGATGCTTTCAAGAGAGAGCTAGATAGGGCTCTTGAAAATATCGGAGTCAGGGGATATGGGGAGAAGGCAGGAACGGGGTATTGATTGTGGATGATCAGCCATGATCACATTGAATGGTGGTGCTGGCTTGAAGGGCCGAATGGCCTACTCCTGCACCTATTGTCTATTGTCTATGGTCTATTGTCCTTAAATACAGGAGAGGTGCTGGAAGACTGGAGGTGGCAAATGTTGTACCTTTTTTCAAGAAGGGCTGCAGGGAAAATGCTGGGATCTATAGGCCGGTGAGCTTAATTTCTGGAGTTGTGAAATTACTGGAGAGTATTCTGAGGGATGGGATATGCAGGCATTTGGATGGGCCAGGACTGATTAAGGATAGTCAGCATGGTTTTGTATGAGGGAGGTCGTATCTCACAAACTTGATTGATTTTTTTGAAGATATGACCAAAAAGGTTGATGAAGTCAGAGCTGTAGATGTTGTGTACATGGACTTCAGTAAGGTGTTCAACAAGATTCTGCATAGTAGGCTGCTCTGGAAGGTTAAGGGCCTGTCCCACCAGTATGCGACTGCATGCGGCGAGCGTGACTACCGTGGTCGCTTGAGCTGTACGGCCGGTCCCACTTCGATCGCCGGAGCCGTGTGGAGTTGTGCGGAGCTGGTCCCGACATCGCGCGGGGCTCCAAAAAATTGACAGTGTTCAAAATCCTGCGCGGCAACGGCCGACAGGCCCGCAGTCGCATCGAGGCCGTACGCAACGTCTGGACGTTGTACGCAGCGTAATGACGCCGTACACAGTACGCGGCGTTGCGCGATGACGTCACCGCCCGGCGTGCCGTTGCGTGATGGCGTCACCGCCCGATGCCGTGCGCCGTCCAAATTCAGTCGGCCTGCCTCCTGCCCAGCTGATTGGTGAGTATGATGTCGGGACCAGCCCCCGCACAACTACATACGCCTCCGCGGTTCGAAGTGGAACCGGCCCCGCGAGGCCGTACGGCTCAAGCCACCACATTTGGTCATGCTCGCCGCATGCAGTCACATGCTGGTAGGACAGGCCCTTTAGATCGCTTGGGCTCCAAGTGGAGATCTTGTCTCCCGTTCGGGCCCTCCGCGTCGAGGCGTTCAACTCCAGCATCAGGGGGTTGTCAGCTCCCCAGCGCCAGGCGATCGAATCTCCCGAGCTCCCTTGGAGCTCCCGACTCGGCCTCTCCCGAGACTGCGAGCCCTTGATGGTAAGTCCGCAGTGGGAGTGATCCCAGGCAAGGGATCCGCTCCGATGTTAAGTCCGCGCCCGCGGTGGGGCTCGCGACAGTCCGAGGCGGCTCCCAGTTCCAGCGATGGTAGACCGCAGAGCCCGGAGAATGTGATCCGAAAATTGATCACATCTCTGGGAAGGTAAGAACTTGAAAAAAAGTTTCCCCCTCACCCCACATAAAACAAACCGAAGAACATTAAAACAAACTTTTGACAGACGCTAAAAATAACAAAAAGATGAAAAAAGGAATGGACTGCCGGCAGGGCAGGCCATCTCCCCGGCGCCCCTGGTGGAGTTTGGATAGCAAATTGGCTCCATGATGGTGGAAGGTTGCTTCTCGGACTGGAGGCCTGTGACTATTTGTTTGCCTCAGGGTTCGGTGCTGTTAATGTTTGTCATCTACATCAATGATTTGGATGAGAACATACAGGGCAAGATTAGCAAGTTTGCTGATGATACAAAAGTTAGTGGTTTTGCAGATATTGAAGATGGTTGCGAACGATTGCAGCAGGATCTGGATCTATTGGCCAGGTGGGCGGAGGAATGGTTGATGTAATTTAATACAGAGAAGTGGGTGAGGTGGTAGGCCTCTGGGTAGTGTTGTAGAGCAGAGGGATCTAGGAGTACAGGTGCATGGTTCCTTGAAGGTCGAGTCACAGGTAGATAAGGTGGTCAAAAAGGCTTTTGGCACTTTGGCCTTCATCTGTCAGAGTATTGAGTATAGAAGTTGGAAGGTCATGTTGCAGTTGCAAAAGTGAGACTGCATTCAGTATATTGCGTTCAGTTCTGGGCACCATGTTATAGGAAAGATATTGTCAAGATGAAAGGATTCAGAAAAAAATTACATTGCCCTCCATAATATTTGGGAGAAAGACCCATAATTTATTTATTGCAGCCACCTTGCTGTTTTGGGGGATAGTCCCCTTCAGTTTTCTGTTCAGCATATAAAAGGCATGCTCGGGTTCAGATCAGGTGACTGACTTGGCCACTCAATCATTTACCATTTTTTAGCTTGGAAAAACTCCTTTGTTTGGGATCAATGTCTTCTTGTAGAATGAACTGCCGGCCAATGAGTTTTGAGGCATTTGTTTGAACTTGAGCAAATAGGATGTGTCTATACACTTCAGAATTCATTATGCTACTACCATCAGCAGTTGTATCATCAATGAAGATAAGTGAGCCAGTACCTTCAGCAGCCATACATGCCCAGGCCATAACACCCCCACCACCGTGTTTCACAGATGAGGTAGTATGCTTTGGATCTTGGGCAGTTCTTTCTCTCCTCCCAACTTTGCTCTTGCCATCACTCTGATGTAACTTAATTTTCATCTCATCTGTCCACAAGAACTTTTTCCAGAACTGTAGTTGCTCTTAATTATTGCTGTAATTTCTACTTGGTGAAACCAAAATGTATATAAAATACCCTTTAATAAAATCTGACAATGTGCACTTTAACCACATTTGATTTTTTTTCTATTATAAATCTCAAATTGTGGAGTACAGAGGCAAATAATTAAATTATGGGTCTTTGTCCCAAACATTATGGAGGGCACTGCAGATAGTAGTTCAGCTCTGCTCTCTGGTGATTCAGTTGCTTGATAACAGCTGTCTGATCGCCTGATAGCATTGCGGTCATAAAGTCCATTGTGTGAGTTCACCTTGCGATGGAGTGGCAGTGCAGTTACTGCTGATCTGGTGTCATGACCAACGCCACACCTAGTACCTGTCCTGGGTTTTATTTCCACAGAAAAGCAAAATCACCAACTTTGCACCAAAATCACCAACACAAGAAGTAAACATCCCAAATCAATTTTGACTGTTTGCTGCATAAAAGAGACTTTTGTTTCTCGATGGCACTTTACACCTCCCTCTCAGGACATCTCAATGCAGTTCACAGTCGATGGAATTACTTCTGCCATGTAATTACTGCTCCAATGCTAGGATTGCGGCAATTAATGGCCCCACAGGAGCCCAATAACACAAAATAATCTGTTTTTACTAATGTTGATTAAGAGATACATACTGTATTAACAAAGACGCCAGGGATAACTACTCTGCTGTCGGAAGGAACTGTAGATGCTGGTTTATGCCGAAGATAGACACAAAGTGTTTTGAGTAACTCAGCAGGTCAGGCAGCATCTGTGGAGAGAAGGAATAGGAGATGTTTCCGCTTGGAACTTGGCTTCAGACTGCAAAAGCAATAGGTGATGCTATAAGGAATAAGCTGCTGAGAATAAGGAGGAAGAAGATTGGACTTTATTGCCTTCCATCACAGTGAAGAATGTGGGGAATCTGCTGTGGTGGATGTTTATGTTAACTTTTATGTAGTTGTGTGTCTTGTTGCTTTTTTTTAGTATGGCTGTATGGTAATTCGAGTTTCACTGTAACTTAATTGGTACATGTGACAATAAACTGACCTTTGAACCTTTGAATATGACACTGAGAGAGCATTCTTCTTCATGAAGAGGGCGGACAGAACTGTAGTCTAACATCACATTGACGAGGCATCACTTATAAGAGTTCAGCATTCCCTCCGTCCATGAGTGGGGGTCTCTAAAGAGCAAGTTGAGTACACAACATACTTACAGTGGCATAATGAATCACAGAATTACTATAACTCTGATTGAGGCCATCTGATCCATCAAGTGTGGAGAGGACACAAAGTGCTGGGGTAACTCAACAGGTCAGGCAGCATCTCAGGAGGACATGGATAGGCATGGCTGGAACGTCACCTATCCATGTTCTCCTGGTATTCTGCCTAATAAACGGAGCTACCGCAGCACTCTTAAGACACAAAGGGACACAGTGCTGCATTAACTCAGCAGGTCAGGTAGCATTTCTGGAGGGACATGGATTAGGCGACGTTTCAGGTCGGGACTCTTCACACTACGCTGGTCTATGCGAGCTCCTAATAGTGCATTTAATTTCGTTCAATTACCCTGAAAATTATTTTTGCAGCAGTGCTTTTTCCAATTTTTGAAATTCAGTTTTCAACAACTAACATGCAGAGAATTCTCTCAACTGTTCTCAAATAAATGTATTTCCTGGCAATTTCCTGTATTTGTGGAAGTGAGTGTTATATCTGTATCGAAAAACAAAGTGGAGGAGGAGCTCAGTGGGTCAGCAAGGATCTGTGGCCGGATGTGACCAGATGATGTTTTGGATTGGGAGCCTTCTGCAGACCAATTTCTCCATCCAAGACTTTAGTTTAGAGATAAAGCACAGAAACAGACCCTTCGTTCCATTGAGTCCATGCCGAACAGTGATTCCCCCACACTAACACTATCCTACGCACTAGGGACAATTTTATAATTTTTACAAAGTCAATTAACCTGCAAATCTGGAATGTGGGAGGACCCGGAGAAAACCCATGCAGTCACGGGGAGAACATACAAAGTCCGTATAGACAGCACCCGTAGTCAAGATCAAACCCAGGTCTCTGGCGCTGGAAAACAGCAACTCTACTGTTGCGCCACCATGCCACCATGTCCGTGGTTCTTTATTATCTCATGTACTATCAGTAAGATTATTGTCATGCATAAATACAATCCCAGGTTAAGTACAGAAAGCATAGAAAGAGCCCAATGAGTCCATATGTAAGCTTTGCCAGATTTGGCACCATTCCCAGCTGCAGCTGGCAATAAAGGCCAGTTGCACCCATCGCCTCCATTCAGATTGCCAGCGAACTGCCGTCCCTCTCCTAGTCCGGCCATATTGAGCCTTCATGCCCTGGGGGCACCTGTACGCAGCCGACCTCGAGGGCACGGAAGATAATACCTCCTCAGTTCTTATTGACCCTTTGTCCAACATCCACTGCCGTTGCGCTGCAGTTGGCAGACAGGAAGCAAAGAGTAGGAATTAACGGGTCCATTTCAGAATGGCAGGCAGCGACTAATGGAATGCCGCAAGGCTCGGTGCTGGGACCCCAGTTATTTACTATATATATTTACGATTTAGATGAGGCAAGTTTGCAGATGACACAAAGCTGGGTGGCAGTGTGAGCTGCGAGGAGGGCGCTATGAGGCTGCAGGGTGACTTGGATAGGTTGGGTGAGTGGGCAGATGCATATCTGATGCAGTATAATGTGGATAGATGTGACGTTATCCATTTTGTTGGCAAGAACAGGAAGGCAGATTATTATCTGAATGGTGTCACATTAGGGAAAAGGGGAGGTGCAACGAGACCTGGGTGTGCTTGTACATCAGTCACTGAAAGTAAACATGCTGGTAAAGCAGGCAGTGAAGAAAGCTGATGGCATGTGGGCCTTCATTGCGAGAGGATTTGAGTTTAGGAGCAAGGAGGTCCAGCTGCTGTTGTACAGGGCCCTGGTGAGACCGCACCTGGAGTATTGTGTGCAATTTTGGTCTCCTAATTTGAGGAAGGACATTTTTGCTATTGTGGGAATGCAGCATAGGTTCACCAGGTTAATCCCGGGATGGCGGGACTGATATATGATGAAAGAATGGGTCGACTGGGCTTGTAATTTAGAAGGATGAGAGGAGATCTCATAGAAACATATAACATTCTTAAAAGATTGGACAGGCTAGATACAGGAAAAATGTTCCTGATGTTGGGGGAGTCCAGGACCAGAGGTCACAGTTTAAGAATAAGGGGTGGGCAATTTAGGACTGAGATGAGGAAAAACATCTTTACCCAGAGAGTTGTGAATCTGTGGAATTCTCTGCCACAGAAAGCAGTGAAGGTCAATTCACTGGATGTTTTCAAGAGAGTGTTAGATTTAGTTCTTACGGCTAAAGGAATCAAGGGATATGGAGAAAAGGCAGGAACGGGGTACTGATTTTAGTTGAACAGCCATGATCATATTGAATGGTGGTGCTGGCTCGAAGGGCCGAATGGCCTACGCCTGCACCTATTTTTTGATGTTTCCATGTTGCTGTCTTCCTCGATCCTCCTCCAGGTTTCATGTCCTCGGGGGCGAGCAGGAGTCAAGCTTCGGACGAGGCCCCCCACTCCAGGCTGGTCCCCGGTTCTGAGAGGGCGATCCAGGCTTGCTGCTGGGGCATGGTGGCAACCCAGGCCTGTCTGGAACTGGAACCACATGCCGCCCTGTTTAAAATTTCAGGGTCGATGTGGAGAAGGTGTTCTATTCCCTTCAGCTCACTTCACATCAGAGCTCATTTTGTCTCTGATGAACTTGGCTTCAGCTGAGCAGTTCAGGAATTGCTTTGCTAAGATGGTAGCTTCCTGTGATGGGGATACTGCTTTGCTGCACACTGCCTTTGTTCAACTTGTGGAGATCCCACAGTGTTTAATACAAACTGCTGAAACATCAAATGGAATACTTGCCAAATCATCTCATACATCCACAGCTGCTCGGCTTGATCATTCAACTTTGACTGCCTGGACGTTTGTGCTGTTTAATTCATTTAATTCTTCACAGAAATGTTACACAGAGCAGGATTTTTGTTTCGGGGGGGAAAAATACATGATGTTGCACTTCTGTGGGAATGTGTAAGCTATTCAGCTCCTTAAATCTGTTCAAGCATTCATTTAGATCATTGCTGATCTGCATCAAACACCTGCCTTTCGATTACACCCTTAGCTAAAAGCAATTTGTTGATTTTATTCTTGCAAGTTTCAATTAACATCCAGTGATTTTGAGGCTGAATAGTCCAGATTTGATCCTATTCCATGTTCAGGAATCCTTTCATGTTTAACTCCTGAATAGCCTTATGTACAGGTGACAACTGGGTTCCATAAGCCAGAGTACTGGGTTCTACGGTACTGGGTACTAAGCTCCAAAAGCCAGGGTACTGGGTTCTAGAGTACTGGGTACAAGGCTCCATAAGCTAAGGGTCACCTCTAGCCCAGCACAGACATTGCACTTTGAATCTGGAACTGGTGCGCCACAATGCTGAGAACAATATTCTGCACTTTATATCTTTTTTCTTTGATCTACCTGTTGTAGTTTAATGTTGTAGATACACTCGCGGAAACAGGCCCTTCGGACCACCGAGTCTGCACCGACCGACAATCACCCCATGCACTAGTTCTATCCTGCACTCTAAGAACAATTTAGCAAACCTGCAAACTTGGAGTGTGGGTGGAAACCGGAGCACCCGGAAAAAACCCCACGCGGTAACCAAAAGAACGTGCAAACTCTGTACAGAGAGCTCCAATAGTCAGGATCAAATCCGGGTCTCTGGTCCTGTAAGGCAGCAACTCTTCTGCTGTGCCACAGTGCTGCTCTGGAGTACTTGAGTTTGGCCTGAATAGTATTATAGTATTTATATAGTAGTTATAGTATTTTCTGATTTGCTTGGAGCACGCTCCAAAGTTGTGCTGGTTTTTGTCCGTTAATTGGCTTTGGCAACATTGTAAGATTGTCCCTGGTACGTAGATAGCAGCAGTGTATAGGGATCACTGGTCGGCTTGGGCTCAATGGCTCTGCAGGGAATGGTGGGTTATGGATCATATGTAGGTAAATGAGATTTGTTAATCTTGGCACTGTGGGCAAAAAGAGTTTCGATTTTATAAAGAAACAGGCCACCGAAGGGCCTTTTTACAATGGGATAATTTTACAATGTTACCAAACCCAATTGACCTACAAAACCTGAACGTCTTTGGCGTGTCGGAGGAAACTGGAGCAAGCAGAGAAAACCCACGTGGTCACGGAGTGAAAGCACAAACTCCTATACAGATAGCACCCATAGTCAGGATCAAACCCGGGTCTCTTTGGCTGTAAGGCTACCTTTGCACTACCGTGCCGCCCAGTTCCTGAGCTGTATGTTCTGAGCTCTATGTTGACTTTTCACTGAGCAGTTTCTCAGGATAATAATCATTGCTGGTGCCATATCTGATAAATTGCAATTTTGCGGCCGTTTATCTATGATCCCAGGAACTATAACAAGTGGCTAGAACCAATTGATGTAAGGGTTACCAACCAATTCATATCTTCTGCTATGCTGCAATGTTATAATTGTGATTCCTTAGTCATTAATTAACACCAAAAGCAGCTTGATACTGATGTGAAGTCCAGAGGCAGGATATTAATTTTTCATCCTGTGCATCTCTCAGAGGTCATTATTTATTACCTATTTTATTGGTGTCCATAAACAAAGATGTTCTCACTTTAATGATTTTTAAAGATTTGATTTAAACATTAGAACTGACAGGATGGATGTTGGAAGGCTTTTATTTCTGCTGAAGTCTGTAGAATTAGATGTCATAGGAAGAGTTTGGCCCTTTAATACTGAGATGGGAAGAAATTTCCTCATGCGGGGACTAGGATAAATCTTTAGCAATTCTGAGGGCTCTGGATGCTTAGTGCTGGAGTAGATTCAATAATAAGTAATAGATTGTTAGTCATTGAGGTATCAGGAGGAAATCTGGGCAGGGAGAGTCTTTTCCCCAGGGTAGGGGAATCAAGAACCAGAGGACGAAGGGTTAAGGTGAGAGTGGCAAGATTTAATACAAAGCTGAAGGGCAACCTTTTCACTCAGAGGGGTTGTGGATATATGTTGTGAACTGCAAGAGTAGGTAGTTGAGGCAGATACTATAACATCGCTTAAAAGATACTGGGACTGGTGCATGGATCGGAAAGGTGTCGAGGAATATGGGCCAAATGTGGGCAAATGAGATTAGTTTAGTGTAAGAAGGAACTTGGTTGGTTTAAACCGAAGATAGACACAAAATGCTGGAGTAACTCAGCGGGACAACAGCATCTTTGGAGGGAAGGAATAGGTGATGTTTCTGGTCGAGACCCTTCAGACATTAGCAAAGTTGCAGATGACACCAAGCTGGGTGGCAGTGTGAGCTGTGAGGAGGATGCTATGAGAATGCACGGTGACTTGGACAGGTTGGTAGTGTGGGCAGATGCATGGCAGATGCATTTTAATGTAAATAAATGTGGGGTTATCCACTTTGGTAGCAAAAAGAGGTAGGCAGATTACTATCTAAATGGTATCAAGTTAGGAAAAGGGGAAGTAAAACGGGATCTAGAGGTCCTTGTTCATCAGTCAATGAAAGTAAGCATGCTGGTAGGTACAACAAGCAGTGAAGAAAGCAAATGGCATGTTGGTATTTATAACAGGGAGTTGAGTATAGGAGCAAAGAGGTCTTCTGCAGTTGTACAAGGCCCTAGTGAGACCACACCTGAAGTATTGTGTGTAGTTTTAGTCCTCTAATTTGAGGAAGGACAATCTTGCTATTGAGGGAGTGCAGCGTAGGTTTACAAGGTTAATTCCCGGGATGGCGGGACTGTCATATGCTGAGAGAATGGAACGGCTGGGCTTGTACACTCTGGAAGGTATACAAGCCCAGCTTGTATACCTTCCAGAGTAGGATGAGAGGGGATCTTATTGAAACAGGTAAGATTATTAAGGGCCTGGACATGCTAGAGGCAGGAAACATTTACCCGATGTTGGGGGAGTCCAGAACCAGGGGCCACAGTTTAAGAATAAGGGGTAAGCCATTTAGAACGGAGACGAGGAAACACTTTTTCTCACAGAGAGTTGTGAGTCTGTGGAATTCTCTGCCTCAGAGGGCGGTGGAGGTTGGTTCTCTGGATACTTTCAAGAGAGCTAGATGGGGCTCTTAAAGATAGCGGAGTCAGGGAATATTGGGAGAAGGCAGGGGCGGGGTACTGATTGGGGATGATCAGCCATGATCACATTAAATGGCAGTGCTGGCTCGAAAGGCCGAATGGCCTACTCCTGCACCTATTGTCTATTGCCTATTGACTAGTTAGGGATAAGGAAAACGTGAGATATATATGGTGATGTGGAGAGATAAAGAACAATGAATGAAAGATATGCAAAAAAAGTAACGATGATAAAGGAAACAGGCCATTGGTAGCTGTTGTGTAGGGTGATAATGAGAAGGTTGATGGGGGAGAGATAGAGAGGATGCATTTTCACCCTACAGCCAACAAAGGCCTGCTTCTTTTATCATTGTTACATTTTTACATATCTTTCATTCATTGTTTTTATCTCTCCACATCATCATCGATATTGTTCATTTCCCTTATCCCTAACCAGTCTGAAGAAGGGTCTCGACCCGAAACGTCACCCATTCCTTCTCACCAGAGATGCTGCCAGTCCCGCTGAGTTACTCCAGCTTTTTGTGTCTATCTGTGATAACCAGGAAGTGTTCACCATTTTTTTCTCTATATGTCCTACTCCTATTTTATATTTCGCAAAATGCAACAACTCATACCTGCCGAGATTTACTTCCGTCTGCAAAGCTTTGCCTGACTTTCAATTTCATCTAGATTCTAATGCAGCTTTAAATTGTAGACTTAATATCAAAACCAAGACAAGTTACATTGTATGAAAGGTCCTGATCTGAATTTGCTGGCTTTACCTTGCACTAAACGCTATTCCCTTATCAAGTATCTATACACTGTAAATAGATTGACTGTAATAATGTATTGTCTTTCTGCGGACTGGTTAGCACGCAACAAAAAGCTTTTCACTGTACCTCAGTACATGTGACAATAAACTAAACTGAAACTGAATTGTCATCTGTCTCTGTTCACCAGAGTAACTTTAACATCCTGACCAGCTAAGTTACTCCAGCACTTTGCACCTTTTTTTTACATCGTACAATTTGGTTGAAGCCCAGATTATGAATGAACCAAAAAAAAGGAGGAAAGTCATAGATTATATATGTCCTGAAAGCTCATTCCAGTCTCTGTTCATTTAACTAAAGACATCCAAAGCAAATGAGTGTTGCGATCGGGCCAATTCACTTCAGATGCTCCACTCTATACTGCTGTCGTTTTCATGGACTGGCAAGGATTGTACAAGTTAACTAATATAGACAGCATTCTTTTTTTTAAATGCATTTCAGTGAAATCCAAAAGGTAGAAAATAAAATGGGGTTAATTAAAATCTGGTCCCTTGAAGGATGGAATTCTTGTAAAAAATCTACCACATTCTCTTTACAATTTTCTTGAATGTGATTGCAGAAAACAATTTTTAAAATAACAAGGACCAAACATGCCAAATCCTCAGATGGCTGAATAGGTACAATGGCCCAAAGAGCATTGAGGATGGTGTGGTGGCTTTCTGGCCCTGGATTAGCAGGTCTGTGCTACAAGGAGAGTTTGGACAAACTTGGGTTGTTTTCTTTACAGCGTTGGAGGTTGAGGTGAGACGTGATAGAAGGATGTAAAGTTATAAAAGGCATAGATAGGGTAGACAGCCAGAACCTTTTTCCTAGGGTGTAAAACGTCATAGACTAGAGGGCATAGCATGGGAGGGGCAACATTTCAGGGAGCTGGGCGAGCAAGTTTTACACAGAGGGTGGTGGATGCCTGGAATGTGCGACCAGTAGTGGTGGTGTCTTTGTAAATGGCACCAACATATGGCGATTGTGTATTTGCAAGTTGTGCAAAATAATATCACAATTGCTGTGCATACAATTGATAATAAAGAAGTATTGAACAATTCGGGACAAGCAGTATCTCTGGAGAGAAGGAATGGGTGATGTTTCGGGTCGAGACTCTTCTTCAGACTTATTGGTCTAAAGGCTGTTTCCATGCTCTATGACTCATTAACTTCATGATTCAATGACCTTTAAACCAACTGAGCAAAATAAAAAGGTTCACCTAACCCATTCTCAAAATGTTCAATCGTCTAGTCAAGGAGCCATACAGCACGGAAACTGGTCCTCGGGTCCAACTTGCCCACACCGACCAAGAAGCCCCATCTACACTTGTCCCATCTGTCTGCATTTGGCCCATATCCCTCTAAACCTACCCTATCCATGTACCTGTCTAAATGTCTTTTAAATGTTGTAGTCACTGCTTCAACTACTTCTTCTGGAAGTTTATTCCACATAACCCCCACTCTCTGTGTAAAAAAGTTACCCCCCAGGTTCCTATTAAATCTTTCCCCTTACACCTTCAGTATTCTGCTGAATGTTCTTTATTGGTGGTAAAGCACTTCATTAAGTCCTCAGAAGAATGTAAATGACGGTAAAACATTGCATGGTTGATTTCCCTACTCTGGATAAAAGACATGCATTCACCATATGTATTCCCGGCATGATCTTATGCACCTCTATAAGATCACCCCTCATCCTCTCGTGCTCTAAGGTATAAAGTCCTAGCTGCTTAAACTTTTCCTATAGCCCAGCCCCTCAAGTCCTGGCAAAACATCCTCGTAAATCTTCTGTGTACCCTTTCCAACAACATCTTTCCTATAGTTGGTTGACCAAAACTAGACATAATACTCCAACTGTGGCCTCAGCAACATCATGAACAATTGTAACAGAACATCCCAACCTCCATACTCAAACATCTGCTGCCAAACTTCCCAGATCATATCCTCTCAAGGTGCCGCATCTAAGCCAGTCCCATTTGCCCATGTTTGTCCCATATCCCTCGGAGCGGAAAAGACTACAAAAAGTAGTAAACACTGCCCAGTCCATCATCGGCTCTGACCTCCCTACCATCGAGAGAATCTATCGCAGTCTCTGCCTCAAAAGGCTGGCAGCATCATCAAGGACCCACACCATCCTGGCCACACACTCATCTCCTCGCTGCCTTCAGGTAGAAGGTACAGGAGCCTGAAATCTGCAACATCCAGGTTCAGGAATAGCCACTTCCCAACAGCCATCAGGCTATTAAACTCAACTCAAACAAAACTCTGAACATTAATAACCCATTATCTGTTTATTTGCACTTTATCTGTTGATTTATCCATGTGTGTATATATTTACATAATGGCATATGGACACACTGATCTGTTCTGTGTTCATGCCTACTATATTCTGTTGTGCTGCAGCAAAGCAAGAATTTCATTGTCCTATCTGGGACACACGACGATAAACTCTTGAATCTTGAAACCTTTCCTATCCATGTCACCTGTCCAACTGTCTTTTACACGTTATTGAACCTGCTTCAACTACCTTTTCTGGCAGCTTGTTGCATTTACCCATCACCTTCTACTTGAAAAGGCTGCCTCTCAATTTCCTTTTAGACTTTAGACTTTTAAACTTTAGAGATACAGCATGGAAACAAGCCCTTCGGCCCACTGAGTCCGCACCGACCAGCGATTACCCCATACATTCGCACTATCCTACCCATTAGGTACAATTTACAATTTACAGAAGCTAACTTACCTACAAACCTGGACATTTGTGAACTATAGGAGTAAACCAGAGCACCTGGAGAAAACCCACACAGTCACAGGGAGGACATGCAAACACTGTACAGACAGGACCCATACTCAGGATCAAACCCGGATCTCCGGCGCTGTAAGGTAGTAAATCTACTGCTGCGCCACTGTGCCTATTAAATCTTTCCCTACTTTTAAGGGCCTTTTTTTCCACGCTGTATCTCTGTATCTCTAAACTTAATTATCCTTTTAAAATTATTGCGAAGAGGAGTGAAGGATGTTTATATAAACCAGACTGGGAAATTTTAGCAGGTTGGATACAGCTGAAGGGGGAGGTTTACTGACAGATAGGTGGAGTATGTAACAAAGGCCTGAGGTAAAAAGGAGACAAGGGATGTGGAAGGAAACTGGAGCACCTGGAGGAAACCCACGCGGGCACAGGACGAATGTGCAAAGTCCACAAAGACACCACCCGAGGTCAGGATCGAACCCGGGTCTCTGGTAATGTGTAGGAAAGAACAGCCAATGCTGGTTTAAATCGAAGGTTGACGCAAAATGCTTGAGCAACTCAGTGGGACAGGCAGCATCTCTGGAGAGAAGGAATGGGTGACGTTTCGGGTCTGAAGAAGGGTCTCGACCCGAAACGTCACCCATTTCCTCTCTCCAGAGAAGCTGCCTGTCCCGCTGAGTTACTGCAGCATTTAGTGTCTATCTCTGGTAATGTGAGCAGCAGCTCTACCAGCTGCACCACTGTGCCGCTAAGTTATTCCAGCACTGTGTTTTACGCCAGATTCTACCATCTTCAGTTCCTTGTATCTCCAAATTACCTTGCCACTGAAGTACTAATAGGAGTTGGAGTCTGCCATATGACACTTTGAGTTCATCCAAGCATGCACTCAGATGTTGGCTGAACATTGACATCTTATTACCATTCAGTCCTTGCATCCCTGCAAATCTCTCAGCTTTAGCCTGGAGGACGCAGAACAAATTAATATTCACAGGGCCCTGGAGAAATAAATTCCACTCACACAATGTTTTAAATTAAAAAAGATGTTTGCTCATATCAATTGCCAATGGATGGCCCTGGTTCTGGACAGTCAGAATTTTTTTTTTCCCAGGATGGAATTATCAAGTACTAGAGAGCATAACTTTAAAGGCAGAGGCTTTTAGAGGTTTTTCGATAAGCACATGGATATGGATTATGTGCTAGTAGAGAGGAGATTAGTTTAACTTGGTATCATTTTCAGCACATGCATTGTGGACTGAAGGGCCTGTTCCTGTGCTGTACAGCTCTGTTGTATGTTCTATGTAGACGCTACAGTCAGGGGAACAGGCCCTTTGGTCCAACTTGCCCATGCCGACCGACATGCCCTAGTTCATACACTAGTTCCACCTGCTTGCATTTGACCCATGTACCTCTAAACCGTTCCTATTCATTTTCCAGTCAAAATGTTTCTTAAACTAATTTACTCCTTAAAACCCTTTAAGAATATTCTACATTTTCAAAAGGTCTTCTCTCAGTCTTCAAAACACCAGAGAACTGGACAATTCCACCCATTCTTCCCTAAAAGGATGGTATGAATAGGATGGGTGATTTGGACAGGTTGGGTGAGTGGGCAGATGCATGGCAGGTGCAGTATAATGTGGATAAGTGTGAGGTTATCCACTTTGGTGGCAAGAGAAGGCAGGTTATTATCTGAATGGTGTCAGGTTAGGACTAGGGGAAGTACAACGGTAACGAGACCTGGGTGTCCTTGTACATCAGTCACTGAAAATAAGCATGTAGGCACAACAGGCAGTGAAGAAAGCTCTTAATGGTATGTTGACCTTCATAACGAGAGGAGTTGAGTATAGGAGCAAAGAGGTCCTTCTGCAGTTGTACAGGGCCCTGGTGAGACCACACTGGAGTTTTCTGTGCAGTTTGGGTCTCCTAATTTGAGGAACGATATTCTTGCTATTGAGGGCGTGCAGCGTAGGTTCACAAGGTTAATTCCCGGGATGGCGGGACTGTCATATGATGATAGAATGGAGCGACTGGGCTTGTATTTACTGGAATTTAAAAGGATGAGCGGGGATCTTATACAAACATATAAAATTATTAAGGGATTGGACATGCTAGATGCAGGAAACATGTTCCCAATGTTGGGGGAGTCGAGAACCAGGGGCTACAGTTTAAGAATAAGGGGTAGGCCATTAAGAACTGCAATGAGGAAAAGCTTTTTCACACAGAGTTGTGAATTTGTGGAATTGTCTGCCTCAGAAGGCAGTGGAGGCCAATTCACTGGATGCATTCAAGAGAGAGTTAGATAGAGCTCTTAGGACAAGCTGAGTCAAGTGGTATGGGGAGAAGGCAGGAACGGGGTACTGGTTGTGGATGATCAGCCATGATCACAGTGAATGGCGGTGGAAGACAAAAATGCTGGAGAAACTCAGCAGGTGAGGCAGCATCTATGGAGCAAAGGAATAGGTTGGCTCCATACATGCTGCCTCACCCGCTGAGTTTCTCCAGCATTTTCGTCTACCTTTGATTTTTCCAGCATCTGCAGTTATTTCTTAAACATGGCCGGTGACCAGTGGGGTGCCTCAGGGATCTGTGTTGGGTCCACTGTTGTTTGTCATGTACATCAATGATCTGGATGATGGGGTGGAAAATTGGATAAGTAAGTATGCAGATGATACTAAGATAGGTGGTGGTGTGGATAATGAAGTAGATTTTCAAAGTCTACAGAGAGATTTGGGCCATTTGGAAAAGTGGGCTGAAAGATGGCAGATGGAGTTTAATGCTGATAAGTGTGAAGTGCTACATCTTGGCAGGACAAATCAAAATAGGACGTACATGGTAAATGGTAGGGAATTGAGGAATGCTGTGGAACAGAGAGATCTAGGAATAACTGTGCATAGTTCCCTGAAGGTGGAATCGCATGTAGATGGAGTGGTAAAGAAAGCCTTTGGTGTGCTGGCCTTTATAAATCAGAGCATTGAATATAGGAGTAGGGAAGTAATGTTAATATTGTACAAGGCATTGGTAAGACCAATTCTGGAGTATGGTGTACAATTTTGGTCGCCTAATTATAGGAAGGATGTCAACAAAATAGAGAGAGTACAGAGGAGATTTACGAATGTTGCCTGGGTTCCAGCAACTATGTTGCAGAGAAAGGTTGAACAAGTTAGGTCTTTATTCTTTGGAGCGCAGAAGGTTAAGGGGGGGACTTGATTGAGGTCTTTAAAAATGATGAAAGGGATAGACAGAGTTGACGTGGATAAGCTTTTTCCCATTGAGGGTAGGGAAGATTCAAGCAAGAGGCATGACATGAGAATTAAGGGACAGAGGTTTCGGGGGTAACGTGAGGGGGGGGAACTTCTTTACTCAGAGGGTGGTGGCTGTGTGGAATGAGCTTCCAGCAGAAGTGGTGGAGGCAGGATCGATTTTAACATTTAAAAGTAAAGTGGATAGGTATATGGACGGGAAGGGAATGGAGGGGTATGGTCTGAGTGCAGGTAGATGGGACTAGGGGAAAACAAATGGTCGGCACGGACTGGAAGGGCCGAGAGGGCCTGTTTCCGTGCTGTAATTGTTATATGGTTATTATATGGCTATTGAATGGCGGTGCTGGCTCGAAGGATGAATGGCCTACTCCTGCACCTATTGTCTATTGTCTATATAATAATACAGTGGGTCTTTGTTTCATATTCTCCTGTACACCCTTCCATAGATAATGAGGCACAGTGGCATAGCAGTAAAGTTGCTGCTTTACAGTGCCAGAGGCTCGGGTTCGATCCTGACTACTATGGAGTTTGGTGGGGTTGGACAGGCAAGATGCAGGAAGATTGTTCCCGATGTTGGGGAGGTCCAGAACAAGGGGTCACAGTCTAAGGATAAGGGGGAATTCCTTTAGGACCGAGATGAGGAAAACATGTTTCACAGAGTGGTGAGTCTCTGGAATTCTCTGCCACAGAAGGTAGTTGAGGCCAGTTCATTGGCTATATTTAAGAGGGAGTTAGATGTGGCCCTTGTGGCTAAAGGGATCAGGGGTTATGGAGAGAAGGCAGGTACAGGATACAGTTGGATGATCAGCCATGATCATATTGAATGGCGGTGCATGCTCGAAGGGCAGAATGGCCTACTCCTGCACCAATTTTCTATGTTTCTATTTTCGCCATGACTGCGTGTGTTTTCTCCGGGTGCTCCGGTTTCCTCCCACATTCTAAAGACTTACTGGTGTGGGTTAATTGGCTTTGATAAAATTGTAAAGTGTCCCTAATGTTATGGATAGCGCGAGAGTATGGGTGATTGCTGGTCAGTGCGGACTCGGTGGGCCAAAGTGCTGTTTCTGCACTATATCTCTAAACTAAACTAAACTAATGAGAAACACTTCATCACTGGCATCAGTTTCATCTGTGAATCTAATTATTTCCTGTCATATTTCATACAAAGCTTTTAATAATTTGCCGTAATCCTTAAATCACACAAGAAATCTTTGCTATCATCGGGTATCCAAAACTTTCCATTAATTCGGAATTTGTTATCTTCAAGAAGCTTTTCATTAGCTTTTCCGGGTATTTGTTAGGTTCATTATTTCTTGACTACACCATTGCTCACATGTTATGACCATTTCTCTCTTTGTCACCGTGTATGTGTGTTTGTCTGTCTGTGCTTGTGTGTATCCGTATGTATGTTTGTGTGTGTATGTGTCTGTGTGTGTCTGTACGTATGTATTTGTGTGTGTATGTGCCTGTGTGTGTATGTGTATGTGTGTGTATCCGTTTAGAGTTTGAATATCTGTATCTCTAAAGTCCAAGGTCTAAAGAATATAATCAAGCCATCCACAGTGCACAGATAAAGATAAAGGGTACAACGTTCAATGCAAGGTATAACATTAAACTCAAAGTCCGATTAAATGTGGTTCAAATGTGTCCAAGTTACATTTGTGTCTTTTTTCATGGATGGACGGGTGTGAGAACTCTTCCTGTTCCTCTTTGCCAAGTCATATTTCCAGTTGTGAGGCTAGGTACTTCTGTGCCAAAAACGAGTTTTCACCATTGAAACTAATTGCAGTTTTAATTGAATGAGTGTTTCAATTGTGAAACCCTCAGTAGACACTTGTAACTAACCAATCAATAATAAAGTCTCATACAGATTTGAATGGTACTTGTGACACCTCACAAATGGCCCACTGGAGATATGACTTGGATTAATTTACTTCCCTCTTCTGCATTCCACTTTCTCATTAACTGGCCAGAGTTCAATAGAGTCTTGGAGATGGAGGATATTCAGGGATGTGGGAATAGTTCTGAAAAATAGTGTTAAGATTAACGATCACCCCGATTTATAATGATTGGCAGAGCAGACGCTAAGAGCCAGGTGGCCTATTCCTGCTGCCATTTCTTATGGTCTTGTGAATTGAGGGGGGTTTTGATTTAAAAAAAAATTCCATCAGTAGTTGATTATCCTGGCCACAAAACAATTGCACTCAATTTGAAAAGGAGTTTGTAGTTTCAGGGTTTAATTGTCCTTGGACAGTACAAGAACAAATATAAATTATGCACCATGTGGGAAATTTGGCAAGGATAATGGAAATCCTGGGCAGATAATGTGACATCAATAATTTGTTATTTGTTTTAATGGAATAATTCAAGTTGCATTTGTTATCATCAACTTTATCACATCTCAAAATGTTAACACTGCTCTCTAATGATGAGGCACTTTGTCATTTACTTTCTTTTTTTTTTGTCATGTTTACGTGTCAATTAGTATGCATTACTGTTTGCTTATCCCACCAAAGTGGCACTCTGAAATCCAGCCGTTGCAAACATGAACTAAATAGTCTTTGCAGTATTGAAGCATGATTTAGAAGTTACCCTCTCCCATCAGAAAGAAGTGAAAATGCATACCTTCAGTTGCATCCCAGCTGTTATCAGGCAACTGAACCATCCTATCACCAACTAGAGAGGGTCCTGACCTGCCATCTACCTCATTAGAGACCCTCGGACAATCTTTAATCAGATTATGGAGATTATATAATCAGATTATACTGCACTTTATCTTGCACCAGACGTTATTCCAGTTATCTTCCACCTGTACATTGTAGATGGTTATAATCATTTAGACTTTCAACTTTAGAGGTACAGTGGCCCTTCAGTCCACTGAGTCTGTTCCAACCAGCGATCATCCCGTAAAGTAACCTACACACACTAGGGCCAATTTTTACAACTTACCGACGCCAATTAACCTACAAACCTGTACGTCTTTGGAGTGTGGAAGGAAACTGGAGCATCGGGAGAAAAGCCACAGGGAGAATGTACAAACTCCATCCAGACAACACCCGTAGTGAGGATCGAACACAGGTCTCTAGCGATGTTAGGCAGCAACTCCAACATTGCACCGCTGTGCTGCCTCTATAATCATGCATTGTCTTTCCACTGACCAGATAGTGTGCAACGGAAAAAGCTTTTTACTGTTCCTCGGTACACATGACAATAATAAACTAAGCTGAACTATAATATTATATAAGTGCTTCAACCTCAAAACCTATAGAATATAACAGTAGAGGAACCCATTATGGATATGAAGAGATGTACAGTGGCGCAGCTGATAGAGCTGCTGCCTCACAGCGCCAGAGACCTTGGTTCGATCCTGACCTCGGGCACTGTGCGGTGTTTGCACGCTCTCCCTGTGACCACATGGGTTTCTTCTGGATGCTCCGGTTCCATCTCACATCCCAAAAATGTGAGGCTTTGCAGGTTACTCGGCCTCTGTAAATTGCCTCTCGTGTGTAGGTAGTGAATCAGAAAGGTATGCTAACATAGATTCTGTGTGAACGGGCGATCGATGGACAGCATGTACTCCGTGGACCGAAGGGCCTGTTGCCATTTTTGGATATCTAATGGATATTTTTTTAAGGCAGAGATAGATAGATTCTTGATTAGTATGCGTGTCTGGGGTTACGGGATAAAGCAGGAAAATGGGAGAGATAGATCAGCCATGATTGAATGGCAGAGTAGACTCGATGGGCTGAGTGGCCTAATTCTGCTCCTATTCCGAATGACCTTAGGACTTTAAGATGTGTATTCAGTGTTGAAACACATTACAGAAATGAATACAAAAATACTTCTGTGCCAAACGTCTTTGCAAGTATCAGTAGGAAAGATTTTGCCGTTGGAACATAATGCAGATTTAATTGGATGGGTGTTTCAGTATTGAAACCTGTTACAGACACAGGTGGATAGCAATCAATATCTATTACAGATATGACTCTATTGATGATCAATACTGGAAGTTCTCAGCAAATTAATATTTGCTGCAAAGCTTAAAGCTGCAGTAAGTGAGTTATTGCTGTGAGTGCTAAAGTGGACTTTGACACTGTTTTGTATCTCAAAATGAGGTAATAATGGATAGCGTGGTAATATCCGGAGTCAGTACAAGTTATTGGGAATTATTTTATTTGTTTAATACGTTTACTGATGTTATGAACATGTTTTGATATATGCAAGTGAACCCTTGCTATGACAAACCACAGGGAGAGAGATGGTGTTGTTATTTTATATACACAATAAACAATGAATGGCGCAAAATACACAATATCTTATACCTTAATACCTTTAAGAAACATTTTGACAGTTACATAGATAGGACAGGTTTAGAGGGAAATGGGCCAAACGTAGGCAGGTCGGACAAGTGTAGATGGGACATGTTGTCCGGTGTGGGCAAGTTTGACTGAAGGGCCAGTTTCCAAGTTGTATGATTTTATGACATTGGGACAGCACATTGTCGCCACGATACAATTGCTCCTTACAGCACCAGAGACCTGAGTTTGGTCTGACCTCAGGTGCTCCATGTGGCAGCATGGACTTCCTCCTGTGTCGTGGTTTTGTTGGCTTCTGTGGGTTGTACGGGCTCTGTGCCTCGCAGTGCCGGGGGTCCGGGTTCGCTCCTGGTTTTGGGTGCACTCTGTGGCCGGGTGGGTTTCCTCTGGGTGCTCCATTGCACTGGTCCATTCCTGCACAGTGTGGTGTGTGGGGTGGAGCTGGTGTACCGGGGTGCCTGCCTGTGGGGTGGGGGCCACGGGTCAGGCCCAGGTCTCCAGCGCCATTGGACGACAGCGGATCTGCCAGCGGTTCACGGAGGCCACCGGGGCTGCAGGCTTGTGGGGAGGGGTGTGTGTGGGGGAGGGGGTGTGTGTAGGGGAGGGGGTGTGTGTAGGGGAGGGGTGTGTGTGTGTGTGGGGGAGGGGGTGTTGTGGGGAAGGGCGGGCGTGTGGAGGAGGGGGGCGTGGGGGAGGGGGAGTGTGGGGGGATGGGGAATGTGGGGGAGGGGGGAATGTGTGGGGGAGCTGGGGATGTGTATGGGAGGGAGGTGTGTGGGCTCAGTGGCTCCGGCTCCGACTGCACTCACCGGCTGCAGGTACCGGCTCCAAGACCCGGCACCTATCGCACTCAGTGGCTCCCAGCCCCAGCTGCACTCATCGGCATCTGGCTCCTTGCGGTGGTCGCCGCCCCCGCCCGCGAACATAGCAGCCCGCGAACACAGCAGCCCCCGCCCACAAACACAGCAGCCCCCGCCTGCGAACACAGCAGCCCCCGCCCACAAACACAGCAGCCCCCGCCTGCGAACACAGCTGCCCGCGAACATAGCAGCCCCCTCCGGGGAAAACAGCAACCTGCGAACATAGGGAGGATGTGGGACGGGGGGGGGGGGGGGGGGGGTGATGGTCGCAGCAGACGCAGCTCGCACTCTGCTCACCCCGCACCTTCAGCTTTCAGACTCACGCATAGCTCCCGGTCCCACTCCGACTTCACTCAGAGGCTTCCAGCTCATGCCGCTCTATGCCCGCACGCAACCCACACTCAGCCCCACCTCCAGGACTTTATTCTCTGCAGGAAGGGTGACAGACAGGCGAGAAGACCAATCTGCTGATCTACAATTTTTTTAAACATTCATAACTTTTTTATTATTTCACCGATCGGAAAAAAAACATTGGGGCGATTGGAGGAGAGGAGAACGGTGAGTAAGATGGCGAAAAATTCATAGCGATATAGGGAAGCATTTTTTCTAAAATTTATTTACAACATAGACAGGAAGTGGTCAAGATGAGACTTTTAGTAATAGTATAAATGAGCCAAATGCAGGCAAGTGGGACTGGTGTAGATGGGACATGTTGGCCGGTGTGGGCAAATTGGGCTGAAGGGCCTGTAAGACTCAATGACTTTATGACTCCATGACTTTAACTGCAGTAGTTCTATTCAATGCACTGTGAATTGTCCCCAGTGTGTAGGATAGAACTGGTATATGGGTGATCGCTGGTCGGCATGAACATGGTGTTTCCTCTGGTTTTCTCCCACATCCCAAAGATAGAAACAGAGACAAAGAAAATAGGCGCAGGAGTCAGCATTCAGCCCTTTGAGCCAGCACCGCCATTCAATATGATCACGGCTGGTCATCTAAAATCAGTACCCTGTTCCTGGTTGTTCCCCATATCCCTTGATTCCTATGTGCGGGTTTGTAGATTAATTGGCCTTTCGAAATTGCCACTTGTGTGTAGGGAGTGGACAAGAAAGTGGATAACACATAATTAATGTGAATGGGTGATCAATGATCAGCATGGATGCGGTGGGCTGAAGGGCCTATTTCCATGCTGTATATCTAAATTTAACTT
This sequence comes from Okamejei kenojei, assembly GCA_035221665.1. Lineage (NCBI taxonomy): Eukaryota > Metazoa > Chordata > Chondrichthyes > Rajiformes > Rajidae > Okamejei > Okamejei kenojei. The sequence goes on from CM069131.1 coordinate 57,141,805, forward strand.
TTCCACTGGTTGTAAAACATACTGTGCATTGCTACAAGGATTGTACAAGGTGCTTAATAAATACGCCAACCTTTTATATTCTTGAGTAATTACGGGAAGACTACAATAATTGGCATGAAGCCAAGGCTGCAGAATATATATGAGGAGACTTTCAATTAATATTTGTTCTGTGCCTATTTGTACCACTTTGTCTACTTCAATGGGAGAAATGTTGTGGAATAAGAAATAGTGAACCTGATTAAATATTTAAAGATGTTGTCATGTCAAATCCTTTGTTGCCTGTGAGTTTAGACTTTAGACTTTAGAGATGCAGTGTGGGAACAGGCCCTTTGGCCCACCGAGTCCACGCCAACCAGCAATCCCCCGTACACTAGCACTATCCCACACACTGGGGGCAATTAACCAACAAACCTGTACAACATTGGAGTGTGGGAGGAAACCGGAGCACCCAGAGAAAACCCATGCGGTGATATGGAGAACGTACAAACCCCGTACAGACAGTACCTGTAATCAGCATCGAACCTGGGCATCTGGCGCTGTGAGGCAGCCGCTCAATTCTTCTTCTACAGTCAAATGAAATGGTTTACTCTGTTGTGGTAACCATTTGTGAATCCATTGCCAGAGTGAGGCCACGCACAAAATGGAGGAACAGCACCTCACATTCCGCTTGGGTAGCTTACAACCCAATGGTATGAACACTGAACGTCACCCATACCTTCCCTCCAGAGATGCTGCTTGACCCGCTGAGTTACTCCAGCATTTTGTGTCTATCTTTGGTATGAACATTGAATTCTCCAATTTTAAGTAACAACCTCCTCCCCTCCCCCTTGCTTTTCTTCTATCCCCTTATAGTGCTCATGCACTTTACCCATTATCCCAAGCCTCTTTCCCTCACATCCTCCCCTCCCCCTTCCCAGCCACCATCTCCTTCCCACCTAAACCTCTCTGGAGTTCAATTTAATTCCTCTTCTATCCATATCTGATAACCTTCAATCGTTTTTTTTCATTTCTAGCCTTTGCCACTTACTCCACACATCTGCCAATCAACCCCCCCCCCCCCCACATACACACACCTGAATCCACCTATCACTTGCTAGGCTTTGACCCGCCCCCTACTCTCTTTTCTAATTGACCTCCGGCACAGTCTGCATGGAGTTTGCATGTTTCCCTTGTGACCGCGTGAGTTTCCTCTTGGTGCTTCAGTTTCCTCCCACATTCCAAACGTTTGTAGTTTTGTAGGTTAATTGGCCGCTGCAAACATTGACGGTGATCGATGGCTGCGGAAGTGGGATAATGTGGAGCTAATGCGAATGTTCACTTCGATAACTGACATAGGCTCAGTGGGTCGAAGAGCCTGTTTCCATGCTGTATCTTTCAATTTAGTCATAATTATGCAATAGGTATAATTAGAGGGCAAAACAGGGTGGGAATTCTGTGGATTCTCTGAATGCTTTCAAGAGAGAGTTAGATAGAGCTCTTAAAGAGAGCGGAGTCAGGGGTTATGGCAGGAACGGAATACTGAATATGGATGATCAGCCATTATCACAGTGAATGGTGGTGCTGGCTCAAAGGGCAGAATGGCCATCTCCTACACCTATTGTCTATTGTCTATTGGAATGCGCTGCATCAGAAGTGAAGGAGATATGAGAAGGGCATGCTTTTGTGCCGTATTTTTCAATCAGATTATGGTGGGCAAGAAGGTTTCGACACATTGGCCTTTATCAGTCAGAGTATCGAGTATAAAAGTTGGGATGTTCTGTTACAGTTGCACAATAGATTGGTGGGACCACATTAGGAGTAGTGTGTTCAGTTTTGACCACCGAGTAATAGAAAATATGTTGTTAAGCTGGAAAGGATGCAGAAAAGCTTTACGAGGATGTTGCCAGGACTCGAGGGCCTGAGCTATAGGGAGAGGTTGAGTAGGCTACAACTTTATTCCCTGTAGCACAGGGGGATGAGGGGTGATCTTATTGATGTGTGGGAATAGATTTTGAATTGCACAAAGTCTTTTACCCAGAGTATGGGAATCAAGAACCAGAGGACATAGGTTTAAGGTGAGAGGAGAAAGATTTTAGTAGGAACCTGAGGGGGCAACTTTTCCACACAGAGGGTGGTGGTGTATGGAACAAGTTGCCAGATGAGGTAATTAAAGCAGGTACTATCACAATGTTTAAAATATATTTTGGGGTAGTATGTGAATAGAGTCAGAGAGTCAAATAGCGTGGAAACAGGCTCTTCAGCCTAACGTGCCCACGCCGACCAATATGTCCCATCTACACTTGTCCCACCTGCTTGCAATTGCCCCCATATCCCTCCAAATCAATCCTATCCATGTACCTGTCTACACTTTTTTTTTAATGTTGTGACAGTACCTGCCTCAACTTCCTCCTCTGCCAGCTCGTTCCGTATACCTATCATCCTTTGTGTAAAACAATTGTCCTTCAGGTTCTGATTAAATCTTTTCCCGCCCTCACCTTAAACCTCCGGTTCTTGATAGGAAAGGTTTACAAGAATATAGGCTAAATGGGGGCAGATGGGAATAGTGTACAGTAGATGGGACATCTTTGTCGGCATGGGAAAGTTGTGCCAAAGGGCCTGTTTGCATGTTGTATGATTCTATGACTCCATGACTTGTGAAGTGGATACTCTATTGGGTGGGAAGGAAAAGCCAAATACGTTTGAGGTCACCTGTTGGAACCATGATTTCTTGTCATCTGTGTGAAGGGATCCTAAGATGATGCCTTGATGCTCTGATAGATGAAAGATTCATTCACATTGTGAGAACAGTCCTTCACCACACAGAATTCATTACACTGATGGTACTGATTAAGATGCAAGAACTGGTTATTAAAATGCATGGTTAAAGAGCAATTTATCACTGACATTACTGAAGATTAGTTTAAAGGAAGCCCAATAGCAGTTATTTATTTACTCTGTGTGATTGTTTATTATTCCCAATTTCCCAATATTTTGCCTGAGTGAGTTGCGAATTTTGTTGGTGATTACTGATGCAAGCTGCAGAACACCAATATTCCAGGGAAATGAGCATTAATTATCTTATTATTTTTCTTGGCAGCACATTTAGATGTTTATTTTCTGCTCCAAATGTGCTCCTACAACAAAGAAAAATGGAAGGACTTGCATTTCATATAGCACGGCGTGCAAGGATGTTTGAAAGATAATTAGACTTTTGATATTGAGAGTGGAAACAGGCCCCCCCCCCCCCCCCCCCCCCCCCCCCCCCCCCCCCCCCCCCCCCCCCCCCCCCCCCCCCCCCGAGTCAGCATCAACCAGCGAGAGTGGGAAGAAACCTTTAAACCCTGGGAAAACCCACAGTCACGGGGAGAATTTACAAACTCCATACAGACAGGGTCGATCTTGGGTCTCTGGCGCTGTAAGGCAGGAACTCTACCACTGCGCCATGGTGCCGCCCATCAGTCTCACCCATAAGTCAGAATAAAATGACTGTAAACCTCTCACTAAGTTCTGGATATACTCTGTCCATCCTGTTTCTTCTGTAGAGAATTTAATGAACACCGTGTTATCAGAAATTCTATTGTGTTGATGAGACATTAAGTTAATTCCGCATTGGCCATTACAATTTGCAAATGATAATTATGGAATTACAATCCCCAATATTGTATTACCACAAGCTAATTTGAAATTCTCTCTGAAGTGATTAAAATTATTTTTTTCCCCCGTCTCTGGCTGCAGAAAGTGTTGTGTTCTCACATGACATTTGTTCATGTCTGACTAATGTTTATTTTTCAAGAAACTTTAAAACAGATTAAGTGGGCACATGTTGGATGCTGCTTTTGACACTTGAATAGGAACCATAAGCTGTGTTTTTCCTACAACACAATGGTCACATTTCATAACATGGGAAATCTATTTTTGAGAGCATTAGCCAGATGACTCTTTTCTATTTGCCTGACAAGGTGAATTATGAGCTGATTAAAATGGAAAAAAATAAGGGCAGTGGGAAGAAACAGTTGTTTCCCGCATTGCTGGCAGGGACAAAAGACACTGTATACAGTATTTACCCTATCTACCTGCTCATGACGTTATACACCTCTATAAGATCACCCTTCAGTCTTCTGAGCTTCAAAGAACAAAGTCCTAACCTGCTCAACCATTCCCTGAAACTCAGTCTCTTGAGCACTGGCAGCGTCCTTGTAAATCCTCTCTGCATTCTTTCCAGCTTAATGGCATCTTTACTATAATAGGGTGTCCAAAACGCCACACAATGCTCCAAGTGTAGCCTCATCAACGTCTTGCACACAGCAACGTAAAATCCCAATTTCCATACTCATGCACCAGTGAGTATTTGAAGCATATTTGTCTTTGTTTTAGATTTCTAGCATCTGCAGAGCTTGTGGTTGGTGCAGCGATAGAGCTGCTGCTTTGCAACGGGTTCGATCCTGACTACGAGTGCTGTCCGTATGGAGCTTGTACGTTCTCCCTGTGGCCATGTGGGTTTTCTCCGGGTGCTCCGGTTTCCTCCCACACTCCAACGACATGCAGGTTTGTAGGTTAATTGGCTTCGGTAAAATTGTGTATTGTCCCTCGTGTGTGTAGGATAGTGCTAGAGTGTGGGGTGATCACTGGTTGGTGTGGATTGGCTTCCATAAATTGCCCCTAGTGTGTGTGATACAAAAGTGGGAGAACATGGAACTGGTGTTTGCGTGATTGTTGGATGCCATAGACTCGGCTGGCCGAAGGGCCTGTTTCCATGCTGTCTTCTTGCGTATGGCGTGCACAGCCTAAAGTTGTAGGACAATTTGTTCTATTTGACCTTATTTGATTGTGCACGCTGGGTTGATTGCATTCGTCGAAACAGGGTGGACCACGTGAAGGTTGCAATCTTCCACCCCTTCCGTGCTGTGGCTCTCTGAAACTAAAATCAACAAACAGGCAGATGTTGGAAAACTGGCCTCTGTTAAAATTGCCCCATGTGTAGGATGCAAGGACTGGGATAATATCAAATTTTAGATTTTAGACTTTAGAGATACAGAGTGGAAACTGGCCCTTCGGCCCACTGAGTCCATGCCAAATAGCGTTCACCCCGTATACTAGAACAAACCTGTACACTTACAATTGAGAGAAGCCAATTAACCTACAAACTTGCACATCTTTGGAGTACCCAGGGAAAACCTATACGTTTATAGGGAGAATGTACAGAGAGCAGCCGTAGTCAGGATGGAACCCGAGTCTCTGGCGCTGTGCCTTTATGCTGCCATTTACCTTTAAAAACTAGTGTAGGGGTGATCGTTGGTCGGCGCAGACTCTGTGGGCTGAAGGGCCTGTTTCCACACTATATCTGTGGGCTGAAGGGCCTATTTCCACACTATAAACTAGACTAAACTTGAGAGAGTGATTGAGGTCTCTGAGTTGAAAATCACATTTAAAGATGGCATCGCTCGCCCTGCTGCACCCATGCAGAGCTGTGACAAGGTGACAGCTTCTTGACTCAGAAACAAGGAGGGATCTGCTGAGCCACAGCACATATGTTCATAAGTACATAAGTCATAAGAGCAGAATTAGGCCATTCGGTCCATCGAGTGTATTCCGCCATTCAATCATGGCTGATCTATCTTTCCCTCTCAACTCCATTCTGCTTTCTTATCCCCATAACCCTTTTCACCCTTACTAATCAAGAATCTATCAATTTTTGCCTTAAAACTGCCCAATGAGTTGGCCTCCACTGCCGTCTGTGGCAATGAATTCCACAGATTCACCACCGAGTGAAGAAATTCCTCCTCATCTCCTTTCAAAAGGTACTTCCTTTTATTATGAAACTGTGTCCTCTGGTTCTAGACTCTCCCACTGGTGGAAACATCCCCTCCACATCCCTTTATCCAAGCCTTTCACTATTTCGTAAGTTTGAATGAGGTTCCCCCCCCCCCCATCCTAATAAGCTCCAGCGAGTACCGGCCCAGTGTCCTTATATGTTAACCCAGTCATCACTTGGATCATTCATATAATGTGTTAATCACACTGTGTGATTAAAGAATCTTGTGATAGTTGGTGATATTTGGTGAGGTTTTACACATACAGCCTTCCTGGGAAGTGAGACAAGAAGAATGACTCCGAGTCCAAAATTAGCAGTGTATTCAGAATGACAATCACAGAGAAGCCAAAATAAAAATGAAGCTGTGTTGATTTTTTTGTTAACTTTGAGAGGATAAAAAAATGATAGATCACCATACACGACGCGTAATCAGAAGTTAGAGAAATTTGCAGCAAAAATGAATGTGTGGATCTAAAATTGAGATCAGATGTCATTGCCTTTCCCTCTGAACGTTAGATTATGTGGACGAGGTTTCTGTATGTCCTTTATTGATTAGCATCTTTAAAAAGAGCAGGCTGAATATCTGCTTAGAAATAGAGTTCATGGCTTTAAAGATAAGTGCATGCAGAAGTGATTGAATGTGAAGCCGCTGGAACTGCTGAAATGCCACATGAGAGAAAGCCACTGGTTGAATCTGTATAATGTGAGTTGTAAGATTAAATATTTTTTCTCTGGCATTTTATTTGACATACCTTCGGGGAGGCAGCAGAATTCCTTCAGACTTGCACTTTCCCATGAATTCACAGACAGACGCTCTTTTTTTGTCAAATGTGTGCTTCTTTTATTAAGTGTAGACACAAGGAACTTGGTCTGAAGAAAAGACACTAAAATCTGGAGTAACTCAGCGGGTGATACTGCATCTCTGGAGAAAAGGAATAGTTGGCGTTTCAGGTCAAGATGCTCCTTCAGACTGAGAGTCGGGGGAAAGGGAAACAAGAGATTTAAACAGTGATATGGGGAGATATAGAAGGAATGTATGAAAGAAGCAAAAAATAATGATGATCAAATAATGGTGGAGCCCACAATGGTCCATTGTTGGCTGTGGGCTAGGTGATAACGAGATAAACAGACAGTGAAACGCAACAAGACAACAGTGAAACTATTACGACAACTAGGGTGGGGGAGGGACAGAGAGGGGATGCAAGAATTTCTTGAGAAATCAATATTCATACAGCTGGGTTGATTACTATCTAAATGGCGTCAAGTTGGGAAAAGGGGAAGTATAATGGGATCTGGGGGTCCTTGTTCATCAGTCAATTAACCTACAAACTTGCACATCTTTGGAGTACCCAGGGAACACCTGGAGTAGTGTGTGCAGTTTTGGTCCCCTAATTTGAGGAAGGACATTCTTGCTATTGAGGGAGTGCAGTGTAGGTTTACAAGATTAATTCCTGGGATGGTGGGACTGTCATATGCTGAGAGAATGGAGCAGCTGGACTTGTACACTCTGGAGTTTTGAAGAATGAGAGGGTATCTAATTGAAATGTATTATTAAGGGTATGTACACACTAGAGGCAGGAAACATGTTCCCGATGTTGGGGGAGTCCAGAACCAGGGGCCACAGTTTAAGAATAAGGAGTAAGCCATTTAGAACGGAGACGAGGAAACACTTTTTCTCACAGAGAGTTGTGAGTCTGTGGAATTCTCTGTCTCAGAGGGCGTTGGAGGCAGGTTCTCTGGATACTTTCAAGAGAGAGATAGATAGGGCTCTTAAAAATAGTGAAGTCAGGGGATATGGGGAGAAGGCAGGAACGGGGTACTGATTGGGGATGATCAGCCATGATCACATTAAATGGCGGTGCTGGCTTGAAGGGCCGAATGGCCTACTCCTGCACCTATTCCCCATTGTATATTGTCTATTGAAAGTTTTGGTCTGAAGAAAAGTTGCCTGTCCACATCCTCCAGAGATGCTGCCTGACCCACTGATTTAGAAACATAGAAATTAGGTGCAGGAGTAGGCCATTCAGCCCTTCGAGCCTGCACCGCCATTCAATATGATCATGGCTGATCATCCAACTCAGTATCCCGTACCTGCCTTCTCTCCATACCCTCTGATCCCCTTAGCCACAAGGGCCACATCCAACTCACTCTTAAATATAGCCAATGAACTGGCCTCAACTACCCTCTGTGGCAGAGAGTTCCAGAGACTCACCACTCTCTGAGTGAAGAAAGTCTTTCTCATCTCGGTCTTAAAGGATTTCCCCCTTATCCTTAAGCTGTGACCCCTTGTCCTGGACTTCCCCAACATCGGGAACAATCTTCCTGCATCTAGCCTGTCCAACCCCTTAAGAATTTTGTAAGTTTCTATAAGATCCCCTCTTAATCTCCTAAATTCCAGAGAGTATAAACCGAGTCTATCCAGTCTTTCTTCATAAGACAGTCCTGACATCCCAGGAATCAGTCTGGTGAACCTTCCCTGCACTCCCTCTATGGCAATAATGTCCTTCCTCAGATTTGGAGACCAAAACTGCACGCAATACTCCAGGTGTGGTCTCACCAAGACCCTGTACAACTGAAGTAGAACCTCCCTGCTCCTGTACTCAAATCCTTTTGCTATGAAAGCTAACATACCATTCGCTTTTTTCACTGCCTGCTGCACCTGCATGCCTACTTTCAATGACTGGTGTACCATGACACCCATGTCTCGCTGCATCTCCCCTTTCCTAATCGGCCACCATTTAAATAATAGTCTGCTTTCCTGTTTTTGCCACCAAAGTGGATAACCTCACATTTATCCACATTATACTGCATCTGCCAAACTCCAGCACTTTGTTTAGTTTAGTTTAGTTTAGATATAGTGTAAAAACTGTTCTTTTGTCCCACCGAGTTCAGGCCAACTATCAATCACCCACTCTATCCTATACACCAGGGACAATTTACAGAAGCCAATTAACCTACAAACCTGCACGTCTTTGGAATGTGGTAAGAAACCGGAGCACCGTCACAGGGAGAACGTACAAACTCCAGGCAGACAGCACCCATAGTCATGATCGATCTCAGGTCTCTGGCACTCTAAGGCAGCAACTCTACCACTGCGCCCCTGTGCCAACCAAGGTGTTCATGGTATATGGTACATGGTATACCTCTGTTTTTATCTTCTTGTGTTTACCTTCCCGACAAGCTGACATGACAATGTGTACTCACGCAATAGCCAGCACTGACTGTCTCAGGTTATGGATGCCTATTGTTGTAGGGCAATGTCATCATTTTAATATGTTAGAAAGGAATCAAACTCTACCGAGGCTTTTTCAGTGGCTGAGCTGCGACAGAAGCATGACACAAGCAGAGAGTTTAAGGAGAATTAGAAAGGTGAAGAGCAAGAATGGAGAGCTGATGGGATTGAGGATGGGAATTACAGAACTTAATTGAGATGTTGGTTGTCAATGGGTAGTACAGTGGATAGAGTGGTGCAGCTGCTGCGTTACAGCACCAGAGACCCAGGTTCAATCCTGACGGGTGCTTTCTATAGGGTTTTTGTACGTTTACCATGTGACCGCGTGGTTTTCTCCGGGCACTCCGGTTTACTCCCACACTCCAATGACGTACAGGTTTGTAGGTTAATTGGCTTTGGTAAAATTGTAATATTGTCCCTAGTGTGTAGGATAGTGATAGTGTACAGTGTGATCGTTGATCAGTGTGGACTCAGTGGGCCGAACGGCCTGTTTCCACGCTGTATCTCTTACGTCTAAAGACTAAATGGAGACAAGTGGCGCATCATGAGCTGGGGCTGGAGGAAGGGAGGATTAGATGGGGGTGGTTAGAAGACTGATTTACCAATACCAATATCAAACAATAATTGGTTTGTTATTGCCACGTGTACTGAGAAACAGTGAAAAGTTATGCAATCTAATTTTGTGTCCTTCTCAGTTCTGCGGAAGAATCCTTAGCCTAAAACATTAACTCTCCTTCTGTACCCATGATGTGGCCTGACCCCCTGAGTGGTGCCAATACTTTATGTTTCCAGATTCAATTTCCATAATCTTCATCTTTGATTTGTTTTTGTTTTTGCAAATTCCATCATTCTTGGTCCTATCAAGATGTTGTTATTTATCGGATGTTGCATAAGATTAGAGATTTGTTTAAAGTGCATGGTGGATTAAGTAATCTTATCTCTCTCTTCCCTCTGTTATTTGTGGAGAGTGGTAGAGATATCCGTGAAGAACTGGTTGTCTTTGGACAAAGTGCATTTCATGGTGTGGAAACACAGAACTGCAGATGTTGGTTTATACCAATGACAGACACAACATGCTGGAGTAACCCAAAGGGTCAGGCAATATCTCTGGAGAAAAGGGATGGATGATGTTTCAGGTCAGGGCCCTTCTCCAGACTGAAAGTAGGGGGGTGGGGGGGAAGAGGTGGAGGTGGGAAAAGACCAGGACAAATCAGGGCCGACAACAAATGACCTTGGGTAAGGAGGTGCCCTGATCGGCCAATTGTTGGCTAGGAAAGGTGTGATCTCAAGAGGGATACAATGTGGTGAACTGTGGAACTGGTTAAACGCCTCGGGTGGAGGAAGGGGACGAGGGGGAGGGGGAGGGAAGTGTTAATAGAAGTAATATAAAATTAGAGGAATACAACAAGACTCATAGTGGAGAACTTGAACTGACTCCAAATACATTTTGCAAACACATCCAAAATCCAGATTCATGCTGGGAGCTATCCATGCTCAAACATCTGGAGTTGAGGAAAATTATTTGATCAGGTACCTGTCAAAGTTAATTCAGCAAAGAAGTTGATTTAGATCTCTGAGTCTTTCAACTATAGGCTAGTGAGCCATTCCCACACTGACCTCCCAGTGGAGGAATCAGGTGTTTTAGATATTCAATGCTTCATGTTAAAACTGTGCACTGCAAGCATTTTAGACATTAGTAACATGGACAGTGAATATAACATGAAAACATTGAATATCTAAAAGTACAGCACGGGAACAAGACCTCTCAGTCCACAATGTCTGTGCTGGACATGAGGCCAAGTTAAACTAATCTCCTCTGCGTGATCCATATCCCTCCATTTCCTGCATGTCCACATGCCTTTCTAAAAGTAGAAACAAGGAACTGCATATTCTGGTTTTCAAAAGACACAAAAGAGTGCTGGAGTAACTCAGCAGGTCAGCAGAGTATGAATAGGTCCTTCTTTAGACCAATTGACTGATTGTCTTTCTGAAAGCCTCTTAAACATCACTCACATCTGCCTGCAACCTGGTAGAGGTTTCGAGGCACTTGAATATCCAGAGAAAGCAATCCAACTTTTGGCAATGGAAAGCTCAATCTGGAGTTTGCTCCCCTGTCTTGTTGTCCATTTTTTTGGGAACACCTGTGCAAATGTCTAAAAAAAGATTTGATTCTTTATTTAGTTTAGTTTAGTTTAGTTTAGAGATTCAGCGTGAGAAGCAGGCCCTTCAGCCCACCGAATCTGCACCGACCGGCGATCCCTGCACACTAGCACTTTCCAACACACTAGCTACCATTTCTAATCTTCACCAAAGCCAATTAACCTACAAACCTGTGCGTCTTTTTTGGAGTTTGGTAGGAAACTAGAGCACCCGGAGAAAACCCACACGGTCACAGGGAGAACGTACGAACCCCATACAGACAGCACCCATAAGGTTCAGGATTGAACCCTAGTCTCTGGCGTTGTATGGCAGCAACTCTACGCCAAAGTGCCGCCCTTTAAAATATTTCAATTTGAGACTTAACCATTGATATTGGTTTATTATTGTCACATGTTCTGAGATACAGTGAAAAAAAATGTTTTTTGTGCTATCCAGCAGGTCATACAAAGCATATGTGCAATTATATCATACATGAGTATGTCATTTGGTGTGAAAAGAGGAAACGGAGGGCGGAATATAGGGTAATAGCCACAGAGAAAGTGTAGATTTTAAAAAAGGTGCAATATTGCAACAAGATAGATTGGGTGATCGGGGATACATCCTTAGCATATGGAGGTCTGTTCCAGAGTGTGATGACAGCGGAAAGAAAGTCTTCATGAACCCGGTGGGACGTGCTTTCAAGCTTTTGTATCTTCTGCCCAATGGGAGAAGGGAGAAGAAAGAATGAAGAAAGGGTCATTTGGCTTATTAAAAATAAAACCGTGAAGGTATCATTCGGGATAGCTTGTGCTGGAATAGATCTTGCCCAAAGGTTCTTGAGATGATAAAGCTCGGTCAACATAGCTTGAATTGCATTTTGTAATTGTGTGCATTTACTGTACAGAAGGATTGAAGGCAGATACATTGATATACTGTACGAGGTGAAAATCAGGGTGAAATTCTTTGTCTATCTGTTCCCTACAACTCCCAGGCCACATTGAATGAGTCCTTTGTTAAATTTGATTGCAGACACCTGCAGATGTTGTATAATGATTGCATTGCCTATGTCTTTCACTATTTCAAAAACTATTGTGCTGGTTCAGATAATAGCAAAGGTATTTCAAAAGCTGACTCTGGAAAATACAGTCAATCAAAAAGCTTTTTGTTGAAGATAGCATTTTGTATTTCACTCATAAATTTTCACAATACAAGATGGTGGCAATGTTAAAAATAGTAATTGGTTGCCTGATGCAACCAGACTTGACTTGTCACAATGGTGCTTTGTTCACCCAATAACATAGATAATTTGTTGAATATTGAACAGGAAAGATTAAGTAATTTTGTGTGCCACCGATGACTCATTATACAACAGTTGTTGGTTTAGATTCATGCACCCTGTGCATTATTAAAGGTAATTCATAGCTGGAAGATATTCCACATAGATAGATTGCATGCCCTTTGCAAGGGTACTCGGTATTCTCCAATTTTAGGTAATCTCAACACCCTCTCCCCTAAACACCCGTCCTCTCTCTTCCCCCCTCTTCCCTGCCACCCCCCACCTAAATTCTCACATATTTTTTCCCTCCACTCACCCATGCACTCCAGGCAGAATTAAGTCTTGGTCAATAAGTGGCAGGAAATATCCATAATATACAAGTGAACATGCAACTACCTCTGTTTCTCTTGACTTCATTCTATTGCTTCAGTCTATGACTTCATTCATCAACACCTTGGGATTATCATTGACCAGATTTTTGGACCAGTCGTATAAATATGGTGACTAAAAGACTAGGTCAAAGACTGGCATCCTATGACGATGGATTCATTTCCTGGTTACACAGGCATTCCAGAATCTACAAGTTTAGGATTGGGTTGCTGTGTTGGAATAGTTTGAGTTTGTCTAGTTGTGTGCTGGTCCAATAACAATAACAAGCTGTTCCTAAACAGCATTGTTTAGGAACAGCTCCATTCCAGACCACAAGAAATTGCAGAGAAATGTGGACATAACCCAGACAACTACACAAACCAACCTCTCTTCAATTGACTCCATGTACACCTCATGCTGCCTCTGCATGGCCACCAGCATAATCAAGGACTTGTCTCACCCCAGTCACTTCCTTTTCTCCTCTCTCCCATCAGGCAAAAGGTACAGTGTGAAAACACATATTTCCAGATTCAGGAACAGGTTCTTCTGAGCTGTTGTGTGAACCATCCTATCCACACGTAGAGAGTGGTCCTGAGCTATTATTTACCTCATTGGAGACCCTCAGTCTCTTTAATCGGATATTTTCTGGACTAAAATTATCTTGCACCAACATTTTCCCTTTATCATGTATCTGTACACTGTGGATGACTCGATTGTAATCATGTGTAGTCTTTCCACTGACTAGTTAGTATGCAACTAAAAGCTATTCACTGTACTTCAATGCACATGATAGTAAGCTAAACTAAACTAAACTGAATAATAGCAGCTCATCTCAAAATATTGCTTTGAGTAAACAAAGCAGTCAAAAGGCAAAACATCAGAGCAAATTCACCCCTAACCAATTCAGAGAAAACATAATTTAGAAAATTGGTTCTTAATTTCCTGGGTTCCTGAGCTCACAGTATCCATGTGTATAAACCCAGCAACATGCATAGACCAGAAGGTTCATCTTTGAAGTCATATGATTTTCCTACACTAAAGCATCTGAATTATGTAAGAAAACCAAAGCTCCAATCTGTGGCTGGGGTGACAGCTCTCTGATCTTAGCGAAGGAAAGTCAGAGGTTTAAGTCACACTTTGGAAAAAATGGTCTGATATACCAGTGCAAAGGGATCATGCTAAGGGATCGATGTTCTGATCGAGGCACCAGGTTCTGGATGGAGCATTGAATTGAGCTACTATCTCATTCCTTGTTTGTTGTTTTGAAATGGATAGCGTTATACAGTGTGGAAACAGACCCTTCGGCCCCAACTTGCCCATTACGACCACTATGCACCATCTACACCAGTCCTACCTGCTTGTGGTTGCCCCATACACCTCCAAACATTTCCTATCCAAGTACATATCCAAACGTCTTTTCAAAGTTGTGATAGTACCTGCCGTAACTACCTCCCCTGGCAGCTCGTTCCATGTACCCACCACCCTCTGTGTGACAAAGTTGCCCCTCAGGTTCCTATTAAATCTTTCTTCTCTCATCTTAAACCTATATCCTCTGGTTTTTGATTCCCCTACTCTGGGTAAAAGATTCTATTAATTCCCGACATGGTCTTATACACCTATGTTATTGTGGGGGTGATTATTGACAAGAATTGCCCAGTCAAATTTCTTGATTAATGGCATTTCAATAGGCAAAATGTGTTAATAATTTTTAAAACATGTTCAATTTTGTTTATTTATCCTCTATTTACATATTAAAAAGATTGAATTGTTCCTTTTTAAATCCAGTTTCCAGTGAAGGTTTAAGTAAAAGATGATGCACGTTTATTACGTATTAGTAAAACATTAACACACTGTTAGAACCAATAATGTAGAATTAATCGGAGCGCAGAGTTTCTTGCGAAAACCTTTACAGGAGATGAGCAATGCTAAATCAAATTGTTGTGGTGCCATCACTACTGAGAAAACATAATTACTAAATGCATGTTTAGGCAAGTATAAACATGGATATAAGAATTAATAGAATAAAATGCTGCAAATGGATTTTAAATGTATAATGGGCATTCTTCAACTAAAGTAACATGTATTTGCATGGTGATCGAGTCAAAGAGTAAAAAAGCGTGGAAACAGGCCCTTTGACCCAGCTTTCCATACCGACCTTTATATACCATTTACACTAGTCCCACTTGCATGCGTTTGGCCCAAATTCCTCAAACCTAAACCTAATCTAATTATTATCCATATACATGTCTAAATGTTTCTTAAATGTTGCGATAGTACCTGCCTCAACGACATCCTCCAGCAGCTTGTTCCATACACCCGTGTCTGTGTAAAAATGTTACCCCTCAGGTTCCTGTTAAATCTTTCCCCCATCACCTTAAATCTTTGTCCTCTGGTTCTCAATTCCTCTACTGTGGGCAAAGGTTTGTGTGTTTACCCGATCTATTGATCTCATAATTTTGTACACCTCTATAAAATCACCCCTCATCCTCCTGCGCTCTGAGGAATATAGTCCTAGCCTGCTCAACATATCCCTCAAGTCCTGGCAACATCGTAGTAAATCTTCTCTGCACCCTTTCCAGCTTGACAACATCTTTCCTATAACATCGTGACCAAAACTGGACACAATATCTAAATGAAGAAGTGTCCCAACCCAAAATGCCAGGCATCTTTTTTTCTCCAGATTTGCTGCCTGACCCGTTGAGATACTCCAGTGCTTTGTGTCTATCTTTACAATACTCTAAATGTGGCCACACCAAAGTCTTATGTATCTGCAACATGCCTTCCCACCAAGTATATTCTATAGAAACTGCAATGTGTAGGAAGGAACTTGCAGATACTGGTTCACACTGAAGATAGACACAAAATGCTTTAGTAACTCAGTGGCACAGGCAGCATCTCTGGAGAGAAGCAATGGGTGACGTTGTTGTGAAGTCTTTAAAGACTCTTCTTCTTGAGGTAAAATGTTGACACCAAACCGCATCGTAGGACAGGTAACCCAGATCTTGGTCAAATAAGTTGTGAGAGAGAAGAAAGAAAAAAGGTTTAAGGAAACAATTCTAGAGAGTGTGACCCAGTTACCACAGTGGAATGGAAGCCAAAGGTGCAACAAATATAATCACGTTTGCGTGAGAGGTCAAAATTAGACGCCTCAAGGGGGTTACGGTGACAGAGAAGGAAGATGCCAATATGACAATAAAACACTCTTGACTCTTGTCTGTATGGAGTTAGTACATTCTTCCTGTGACCGCGTGGGTTTTCTCCAGGTGCTCCAGTTTCCTCCTTCATTCCAAAGACGTACAGGTTTGTAAGTTAATTGGGCTTTGGAAAAATTGTAAAATGGCCCTAGTGTGTAGGATAGTGTTAGTGTACTGGGTGATCGCTGGTTGGCGCCCTCAGTGGGCCAAATGGCTTGTTTCCATGCTGTATCTCTAAAGTCTGAAGTACATTTAAAAGCCAACAAGCTGATGATACATCATACCCCTGGAACGTCAGAAGCTGAGGGAAGACATGATAGAAATGTACAAATAGAAGGATATATAGTCTCCAAGAAGTGTTCCATTTTATACCTGGGTAATATAACTACAGTGGTGCTGAAGGAAGATCATTACTTGGATAAAATCCTACTCACAGCTGGCAGAAAGGCCATTACAAGAAACTGGCTTGCAGCGGACACACCCAGACTTAGACAATGGTTAGACATAGTACAGGAAATATTTGTCATGGAGAAAATTACATTTTCTCTAAGAGTGAAAGAAGACAAGTTTAACAGAAAATGGGAAAAATGGATTAGGTATAGAAATAAAGTCATCAACACTGTATAATTGTATTGACAATAATGTAAGTTATTGGAAAATGTTTTAATAAGAAAATAGTTCTGTATACTGCATCATTAACTGTAAACTGAACCCCCCGCTACACTGTTGTACGTTTCACTGCATTATTGTATGTTTCATTGTTATATTGGTGTTTTATTTGTGTATACATAAAAGCAATAAAGACTAAAGTGAAAAAAAAGAAGTGTATAAAAGTATGAGAAGCATAGATTGGGTAGACAGTCAGACCATTTTTCCGGGGTGGAAATGTCCAATACTAGGGGGCATAGCTATAAGGTGAGAGGGGAAAGGTTTAGTGGAGATATTCGGTAAAAGTTTTTGACACAGAATGGTGAGTGCCTGAAACGATTGCCAGGGATGGTGGTGAAGGCAGATATGATAGTGGTGTTTAAGAGGCTTTCAGATAGGCACGTGAAAGTACAGGGAATAGAGGGATATGGATCATGTACAGGCAGATGAGATCAGTTTAACAACATCATGGTCAGCACAAATGTTGTGGGCTGAATGGCCTGTTCCTGTGTTGTACTGTTCTATGTTTTATGTTATATGATAGTTATCAGGTTCCTGTGATAAGGAATATGTTTTATACCAAAGATACATAATGCTGGAGTAATTCAGCGGGTCAGGCAGCAACTCTGGAGAAACCCTTACCTATTTATTTTCCCACTTCGTTTCTCCAACATTTTGTGTCTATCTTTGGCTCTCGTGATAAACTTGGCCCAACCAATCTGACCCCACCATCGTGATTAGAATCGTATGATCCTTGCTTTAATATGAGTGCCAAAAAATGTTCGTTCAATGAGTTTGTTGGATGAGTTGAGAGTATTTTATCGTCATATATCTTATTTGCTGCAGCACAACTGTTGTGTGAACGAAGTATTCAATGAAATGTCCAGTGGAATGGCATGAGGTGATATGGAGAGTAGAGATTTGTGTAAAGAGATCTGAAACAATCTGAAGGAGGGTCCCGACACAAAATATCACCTTTCCAATTTCTCTTGAGACGCTGTCTGACCAGCTGACTTATTCCAGCACGTGTTTTTTTTTTCGTTTTTTGTGCAAAGAAATATGGATAATACAAGTAAACAAAAGCACTCCATACTCCCAGGGCAGTATCTGGTTAAAGTTAAGGTGACCTCTCCAAGTGCACTGTTTTGGAAAAATTAATTCAGTTGATAAATCACCAACTCAGCGCAGGTGTGACATATTTCCTGAACCTGTGTCAACTAGTTCAGGGAACTTTCATGTGAATGATCTGCCTTCATAGTTTTGAATATTCTGAGTTGCTTTTGAATAGACTGATCATTGTCTGAGTTGTTCTTAATCTGTGTGAAATTGGAATGCATTGCTCACAGCTATCCAACTGAGAGCCCTCAAAAATATACACTGCAAGCTCAGGGCAATCACAAATCCTCAGCTGTTTGAAGGTGACTTGATTTTTTTTGTTGTCTCGGTACCTAGTCATGAATTCACACAGTGTGGAAACAGAACCTTCAGCCTAACTTGCCCACACCAGCCAACATGCCTCATCTACATTAGTCCCACGCCTGCATTTGCCCATGTCCCTCTGAACCTGTCCTATCCATGTACCTGTCAAGTGTTTCTTAAACATTGCGATAGTCCCTGCAATACATATACCCACCACCCTTGTGTGAAAAAGTTACCCCCTCAGATTCCTATTAAATCTTTTTCCCTTCACCTTAAACCAAGATCCTCTGGTTCTCGATTCCCCTGCTCTGGGCAAGAGACTCCGTTCATTACTATGTCATAGTGTTGCTATTTCATTATTGTTTAATTTTGTTAGAATTTTGCTATTTTTTGCCATCCTTCTGCTGAGCTCTGAATTCAATTCATTTCAACTGAACCATATTGTTTTACTAACAATTTAATTGTCATTTTTTCTGTTCATTTTTGTTTATTTTATCCACCTTATTAGTGTCTCATTTTGCTTTTCTTTTGTTCCTTTTGTTTTTTTTCCATCCATTCGATCTCATTTCGCATTCGTTGCTACAGCTAAGTTAATCTTAACATCATCCTGAGGGAAGTCCCAAGCATTCAGGTATGTTGCAAGTTAAAATACGATCGACTAACTTTTTAATAAGCATCCACTATGTTTATTGAATGCATTTTGCTCCAAATGTTTTGTTTTGTTCCAAGCTTATTTGGAATTTTTTGTTCATAATTACCTGCAAGTTCTTCCCAGGTCAAAAGCAGTAACCAGATTATTCAGCATCTGAGGTAGGTTTGATTTTGCTGCCAAATTGATGAAGTAAACTAACATTTCAGAATGCAAAACTAATATTGTATCTTAATAGGCACACCACTATATTTAACCAGGTAAAACATTAAGTTAATTGTATTCCAAAGTCAATATCAAAGTCAAATTTATTCGTCACATGCACCAACGAAGGTGCAGTGAAATGAATTTGCCAGCAGCGATACACTTAAAAATAACACACACACAATACACAATAAAATTTATCACAAACATCCAACTCAGCATTCTTCACTGTGGTGGAAGGCAACAAAGTTCAGTCAGTCCCCCTCCTTTGTTCATCCGTGGTCGGGGCCATAAACCCTCCGTAGTCGCAGCTACGGACGGCCGGATGTCCAGGCCCTCTCATCGGGATGATCTAAACTCCGACGTCGGGATGGTCAAACACATTCGGCTTGGAGCGCACTTTCCTACCAGAGACCGTGGCTTCACGATGTTATAGGCTGCAGGCCGGCTGTCAAAGCTCTTCTCTGGCAATCCCCGGCAAGGGATCCCAGACTCCGGACGGTAGGTCCATGCCATGCGCGGCTAGAAGCTCCGCAGGTCACAGCCCCATGATGTCAAAATCACCAGGCCAGTGATTGGAGCGCTCCTTTCTGATGAACCCCAGCAAGGGTTCGCCCGCTCCGCAATGGAAAAGTCCACGTTGCGCCCGCTGCTGAAGCTCCGGACCCGACTCAAGGAAAGGCCGCTCCAATCCAAGCTGTTAGGCCGCGAGGGAGGCGACATGGAAAAAGTCGCCTCTCTGTCAAGGAGGCGACCAAAAAGTGGGTTCCCCCTTCCCCCCACACTCCCCCCCCCCCCACCCCCCGCCACCCTGTACATAAGACATACCAAGACACCTAAACTATCATTTGGACACATGGAAAAAGAAAAAAAAGTCGAAATAACAAACACGCTGCTGGCAGGGCAGCTGACTCGCACCGCCCCCAACTATACCTGCCCCCAACTATACCCCCCCCCCCCCCCCCCCCCCCCCCAATACTCACGCGAGTATGGTTTTACTGCCTTCAATATAAACATATTTTGTGCATATTGTTTTTTACAAGTAGTTTACCTTTTAATAAATGAGAGCGGCAATGTTTAAAGGAGATGTGCAGGGCAGGTTTTTTACATAAAGTGTGGTAGGTCCCTGGAATGCGCTGCTGGGGGTGGTGGTATAAGAGACTTATGGATAGGCACATGTATATGGAGAGATATGGATTATGTGCAAGAAGATAAGAGTTGGTCTTGGCATCATGTTCGGCACAGACATAGTGGACTGAAGGGCAGGACACATTCCACGCAGACAGCACCTGAGGTCAGGATCGAACCCTGATCTCTGGTGCAGTGAGGCAGCGACTCTACCAGCTGTGCCACCTTGGAAACAAACTAAGGCATTTTTTCACTAATTTGAAGTTACGTTCAAGTTTCCTCCCAAAACTATGAAAACAGAACTGAAGTTATAACAACCATAAATCAGCATGTACAACCAGTGCCTGAAAAACAACCCACAGCAGTATATCTCTTTTTTAAACATGAAAAATCAATTTATTTTTACCATCATTCATGTGCATGGAACGGTTCGCTTTTAAGAACCTCGGATGGTTTTAATTTTTAATATAAATTATAAATAGAGCATTAAATTCATATAAAAACACAAAATTGTCAGCAGATCACTTCAAAGATATTTATTTTAAATGGTAAGGCAACATGAGAAGAATTAATTCCTTTATTATGAGCCAATTGTCAAGAGATCCTCCACTGGGGTTTTGATCGCATGGACACAGAGAAAATGATTCCACATCTATCAAGTCAAGTCACTTTTATTTATAAAGCACATTTAAAAAACAACTCTCGTTGGCCAAAGTGCTTTACATTGGTATACGAATAGTATAACAAACAACAGTGGTTCATAGATTAATTACAAACATCACTACATACATATAGCCCTCGCTTAGAGGACGTCAAGAAAGGCTTGGAAGTAGAGATGAGTTTTTAGTCCCGACTTAAAGGAGTCGATGGAGGGGGCAGTTCTGATGGGAAGAGGGATGCTATTCCACAGTCTAGGAACCGCAACCGCAAAGGCACGGTCGCCCCTGAGCTTATGCCTAGACCGCGGGATGTTCGGCAACCCCAAGTCGGCCGATCTGAGGGACCTGGAGGTGGTGTGGTGGGTGAGCAGACTTTTAATGTAGGTGGCGGCAAGCCCATTGAGGGCTTTGTAGACATAAAGGAGAACATAAAGGAGAACTAAAGCAGAACATAACTAGAAATCATTGATATAAGCACAAAGTCCTGGAAGAAATCATCAGGTCAGGCATCATCCACGGAGGGAATGGACAGGCCAGGTTTAAATCCTTCCACAGACTGTGGTAGGGTCCCAACCAGAAATGTCACCTGCCCATTCCCTCCATAGACTCAACCTGAGATGGCGCCAAAACACTCTTTTAAATCTTTATTTCAGCAGCAGTGTTTCTATCTTTAATCAGACTTTATTGGACTTTATCTTACACTAAATGTTATACCCTATATCCTGTGTAGGTATACTGTGATTGTACAAGGCCCTAGTGAGACCACACCTGGAGTATTAATACCCGGGATGGTAGGACTGTGCTATGCTGATAGAATAGAGCGGCTGGGCTTGTATACTCTGGAATTTAGGAGGATGAGAGGATCCTTTTGAAACATATAAGATTATTAAGGGTTTGGATACGCTAGAGGTTTGGAAACATGTTCTCGATGTTGGGGGAGTCCAGATCCAGGGGCCACAGTTTAAGAATAAGGGGTAAGCCATTTAGAACGGAGATGGGGAAAAATGTTTTCACCCAGAGGGTTGCGAATCTGTGGAATTCTCTGTCTCAAAAGGCAGTGGAGGCCAATTCTCTAGATGCTTTCAAGAGAGAGTTGGATAGAGCTCTTAAAGATAGCAGAGTCAATGGATGTGGGGAGAAGGCAAGAACAGGGTACTGATTGTCGATGATCAGCCATGATCACAGTGAATGGCGGTGCTGGCTCAAAGGGCCGAATGGCCTACTCCTGCACTTATTGTCTATTGTCTATTGATTGTAATCATGTATTGTCTTTCTGCTGACTGGATAGCACACGACAAAAAGCTTTTCACGTTACCTCGGTAAAAGTGTCAATGATAAACTAAGCTAATCTAAAGATGCTGCTTGACCTGCTTAGTTCGTCCAGCACTTAGTGTTTTGCTCAAGATTCCAGCATCTGTAGTTCCTTGTATCACCATTGATATCAGGTAATCACTGGGAAATTGAATAAAGAATTCAGAAGAAACTTATTTTTCCAAAGAACTGAGAGAATGTTGAACCATAGAGAATGATTCAGGCTAACAGCATTTGTAATTTAAAGGGGAGAATAGAGGCGAGGAAGGAAGGAACAGAGGGTTTCACTGATCGGTTTGGATGAGGAAACATAGGAGAAGCTGTTGGGCACGGTGCCATATTCGTGTACCATATCTCCATAGTAATCCTGTGTGCATCAAAGATAAATTACATCCGAATACTCAGGGTGGCATAGTGGTACAGCGATAGATTTGCTGCCTTACAATCCTGTCTATGGGTGCTGATGTACGCCATTTGTACATTCTCCCTGTGATTGCGTGGGTTTTCTCCAGGTGCTCCGGTTTCCTCCCACACTCCAAATAAGTGGTTTGTAGTTTAATTGGCTTCTGTCAATCGTAAATTGTCCCTAGTATGCAGGATAGTGCCAATGTATGGAGCGATCGCTGGTCAGCACAAACTCGGTGGGCCGAAGACCTGTTTCGACTCTATCTCTAAAGTCCAAACTAAAGATACTAGGCAAATGAATTTTCTCAAAAATATCTGAAATGTGCATGCTTCTTCTTCTTTCGTGTGGCGTGCACAGCCTAAAGGTGTAGGACACCATGTTCTGTTTGATCTTCCGTTTGTGCACGTCGAGTTGATTGCATTAGTCAAAACAGGGCGGACCACGTGAAGGTTGCAATCTTCCACCCCAAGTGTGCATGCTGACCACCAGCAGTATATTTCTCTTACCCAACCAGGATTAAAAAATATATGCAATGGAATGATCAGAACAATTTGCCCTTCCTATCAATCTATGTATTTCTAATGCTCAATAAAGAATATTATTACCATCACTATTATTGTCATAAATAATCAATAAAACTATGATCACCCATCTCAAATAGTATTTCACTTTTTATGCTTGGAGTTCTCATTCTTAATGACGTCTATAGATTTTATGCTCCTTCTCTCTCCCTATATATCCATCTTCAATCCAACAACTCCCGAGAGCAGGCTGAGCCGAGAGATGCACATCCCGCTCAACCCTTTCCTTAACTCATTCATTGGTAAAAATGCCCTCTTTGCTCTGCACACTGGAATTTTCCTTTTATGCCCTTCTGCCTCTCCATCTAAGTCTCTCATACTTTATAATCTTTTTTGAAATTCATTACCATTTTTTATTCATTTCTTGACCAGTTTAAGATTAAAGTGATTCAGGTTAAGATTAAGTAGGTGACTCAATAACTGGTGGAGTTGTGGATAGCAAAGAAGGTTGTCAAAGGCTACAATGAGACATGGATTAACGGGAACATTGGGCAGAGTAACAAAGGCTACAATGAGACATGGATTAACGGGAACATTGGGCAGAGCGGTGGCAGATAAAATTTATTTCAGACAAGTGTGAGATAATGCGCTTTGACATTTTGACAGGTTCTAGGAGAGGAAAGGCATAGATGGAAATTAGACCAATGCAGGCAAATAGGACTGGAGTAGACAGGTGACACATTTATCATGGACAAGAGGGCCCATTTATTTTGGTTCAGTTTAGTTTAGTTTATTGAAACATGTACCGAGGTACAATGAAAAGCTTTTTTGTTACCATATAACATATAACCATATAACAATTACAGCACGGAGACAGGCCCTCTCGGCCCTTCCAGTCCGTGCCGACCATTTGTTTTCCCCTAGTCCCATCTACCTGCACTCAGACCATACCCCTCCATTCCCTTCACGTCCATATACCTATCCACTTTACTTTTAAATGTTAAAATCGATCCTGCCTCCACCACCTCTGCTGGAAGCTCATTCCACACAGCCACCACCCTCTGAGTAAAGAAGTTCCCCCTCACGTTACCCCTAAACTTCTGTCCCTTAATTCTCATGTCATGCCCTCTTGTTTGAATCTTCCCTACCCTCAATGGGAAAAGCTTATCCACGTCAACTCTGTCTATCCCTTTCATCATTTTAAAGACCTCAATCAAGTCCCCCCTTAACCTTCTGCGCTCCAAAGAATAAAGACCTAACTTGTTCAACCTTTCTCTGCAACATAGTTGCTGGAACCCTGGCAACATTCTAGTAAATCTCCTCTGTACTCTCTCTATTTTGTTGACATCCTTCCTATAACTAGGCGACCAAAATTGTACACCATACTCCAGAATTGGTCTTACCAATGCCTTGTACAATTTTAACATTACTTCCCTACTCCTATATTCAATGCTCTGATTTATAAAGGCCAGCACACCAAAGGCTTTCTTACCACCCTATCTACATGCGATTCCACCTTCAGGGAACTATGCACAGTTATTCCTAGATCCCTCTGTTCCACAGCATTCCTCAATTCCCTACCATTTTATTACCTGCTATTCCCTACCATTTTTTTGTTACCTGCTATCCAGTCAGTAAAAAGACTTAATGATTACAGTCAAGCCGTTCACAGCATACAGATACAGGATAAAGGGAATAATGTTTAGTGCAAGCTAAAGGCCAGTAAAGTCTGATTAAAGATAGTCCTAGGGTCTCCAATGAGGTAGATGGTAATTCAGGTCCACACCCTAGTTGGTTCAGGTGTCTGTTAACAGCTGTGTGATTTTATGATTCTATAGTCATAGAGTTGTACAGAACGGGAAACATGTCCTTCGGCCCAACTCATCTATGCTGACCAAGCTGCCCCATCATTTTCTCGCATTTGGCCCATCCCTCAAACGTTTCCTATCCATGTACTTGCCCAACTCTCTTTTAAATGTTGTTATTATACCTGCCTCAATTACCTCCTCTGGCAGGTTATTCCTTCCACCCACCACCTATAATTTATGATCCTATAATTAAACGTTAAGATTTGAACCATGATTACTATTTAAAATTTAGGCTGCGATATTTCCCGTGTATAGTTTAGTTAAGTTTAGTTTAGTGTAGCGATATGGCACGGAAACAGGACCTTCGGCCCATCGAGTCCGCGTTGATCAGCGATCACCCCACACTAGCTCTATCCTACACACTAAGCATAATTTACAGAAGCCAAATAACATAGGAACCTGTACGTCTTTGGAATATGGGAGGAAACCGGAGCACCCTGGCAAAACCCACACAGTCGCAGGGGAACGTACAAACTCTATACAGATGGCACCCAAAGTCAGGATTGAACTCTGGCGCTGTAAGGCAACAACTCTGTTGCTGTGCCTCTGTGATATATTTGGCACTTAATATATTTGACAATAAAACAATATCCTTTATTTTGGAGCACTGGAACCAATGAAAAAAACAGTTGATTGGGAAATGTTGCTCACTATATCCTTCTGTGTTGTTGGCTCAGCATGAGTGTTAGAACCAATGTATTGTTAAATTATTTTGTTGAGTCATTGTCTTTCAACGGGGGCTTTACTTTGTCAACATGATAATTTTCTTATATTTGCCCAGACATTGAGGAATAGGAATAGAAATTTGTCTTGGGCAGTATTATATCAGAGACTCATCATAAAGCCTACCCAATATCCAGTGTGATGGAAGCCAGGCATTAGTATAGTCATGGAGTGCTACTTATGCAAACAGGCCCTTCGGACCACCTTGCCCACACCAGACAACATGTCCCAGCTACACTAGTCCCACCTGCCCGCATTTGGTCCATATCCCTCCAAACCTGTCCAATCCATGTACCTGTCTAACTGTTTCTTTAATGTTGGGATAGTCCCTGCCTCAACTACCTCATCTGGCAGCTTGTTCCATACACCCACCACCCTTTGTGTGAAAGTTTCCCCTCAGATTCCTATTAAATATTTTTCCCTTCACCTTAAACCTATGTCCTCTGGTCCTTGATTCACCTACTCTAGGCAAGAGACTCTGTGCATCTACCCGATCTATTCCTGTCATGATTTTATACACCTCTATAAGATCACCCATCGTCCTCCTGCGCTACAAGGAATAGAGTCCCAGTCTGCACAACCTCTCCCTATAGCTCAGACCCTCTAGCCCTGGCAACATCCTCGTAAATCTTCTCTGTACCCTTTCCAGTTTGACAATATCTTTTCTATAACATGGTGCCCAGAACTGAACTCAATACTCGAAATGTGGTCTCACCAATGTCTTATACAACTGCAACTTAACCTCCCGACTTCTATACTCAGTTCTCGGACTGATGACGGCCAATGTACCAAATGGCTTTTTGACTGTTTTGAGTTACCTGCGACTCCACCTTCAAGGAACCATGCACCTGCACTCCTAGACCCCTCTGCTCTACCATGAGGAGTGATGCTATAGAAGTGTACAAAATCATGAGAGAAATAGATTGGGTAAAGCATGGAGTCTCTTGCCCAGAGTAGGGGAATCGAGAATCAGAAGTTGAAGGTGAAGAGGGAGAGGTTAAATAAAAACCTGAGGTGTAACTTTTTTACACAAAGGGTGGTGGTGCATGGAATGATCTGCCACAGGAGCTAATTGAGGCAGGTATAATCGCAACGTTGAAGAATCAATTAGACAAGTATATGGATAGGGTAGGTTTAGAGGGATATGGGCCAAATGCAGGCAGGCGAGATTAGTGTAAATGGGACATGATGGTTGTTGTGGGCAACTTGGGCCAAACGGCCTATTTCCATGCTGTATAACTCTATGAAAAAACTTTGAGATGCAGCTCACATGCGAGTAACAGGGTGAAAGGGCAATACAACATGGAATCAGGCACTTTGGCCAAAACCCGTTTGTGCCAACTATGGTATCATCTTGAGCTAACAAATGCCAGATTTTGGCCGATATTCCTCTGAACCTTACTAATCCGTGAACCTGCACAAATGTCCTTAAAACATTGAATATTCAACTGACCTCCGCCACTTCCTTTGTCAGCTCGTTCCAGATATGCTTTTAGTTTTTTTTGTTATAGTTTAGTTCATTGTCACATGAAAGACTTTTGTTGCAGGTTAACCAGTGAACAGAAAAAAACTCTACATGATTACTATCAAGCCATCAGCAGTATATGGATACAGGATAACAGGAATAATGTTTCATGCTAGATAAAGTCCAGTAATGTCTGATTAAATATAGTCCGAGGGTCTCCGATGAGGTAGGTGGTAGCTCAGGACCGCTCTCTAGTTGGTGAAAGGATGGTTCAGTTGCCTTATAACAGCCGGGAAGAAATTATCTCTGAATCTCAAGGTATGCGTATTCCCACTTCTTTTTCTCTTGCCTGATGGGAGAGGGGAGAAGACGGAGTGACCGGCATTAGACTGGTCCTTGACTGTGCTGGTGGCCTTGTCGAGGCAGCATGAAGTGTACTACCTTCTCTGTGAAAATTCTGCCTCTGTTGCCTTTTAAATCTCTCATGACAATATGACTAACCTGGCTAGAAAATTAATTGCATAAAATATAAAAATGAATGTATTAATTTTTGAAAGCAACATTTATTCTTTGTGAAAACATGAATACCTTGAGCCAAAAACTGGGCAATGTTATTAATGAAAATCCATTCTTATAACAGTAATATCACATTATTAAATCCTATCTGTTATCTTGATGTAATGTCAAATTATGCATTATTAGGAAGTAATGATTGAACTTGCAAAATATTTCCCAAATAACCATATTGTTGGCACTATTTAATGTTAGCGAGACTGTCATAAGGATGCAATATTTTCAGGAGGATCAGTATTTCATTTGGAAAAATCGCTGCTTCAATGTTGTCTACCTTTGAAGATTTAAAAGATTTTTATCGACAATAAATATGAGCACTATTACTTCTGGCACAGCAAAGATTGTATATCTACAGTGCTTTGAACAACTTGACTGTGGACGGCAATGGGAATCTTGTGATTTTGTTGACAGACTAGTTCGGAATTAAATGCTTATTGAGGAATGATTCTCAAAAGGGCATGACATAAGGTAGTCTTTTTAAAAGCATGGTTTGCAATTAGTGATTTCTATCTCCATGCATCATCTAAGTGATATTGATTACCATTTGCTGTCTTTGTTATGGTCTTGAGTTTTTGGTACACATTTCAAAATGAGTTTATTTTGCAGTGGCACTTAAGATTCGTGTTTAACGAATTCTCCAGATTTTTTTTTGGAACAACCATTTACTCATCAGAAAATGGAATTGTTCTCTGCTCATAGGCTGCTTGGCATTCCTTGAAAGTAATTGAAGATGTCAGCAGTAAATCAGTTACAAACAGTGATTGAAAGGTTGGTAATTCTGGAGAAAAGGAATAGGTGGAACCCTTCTTCAGACTGAAAGATAGAGAAGGTCTATCTCTATCTCGATCTTTCTTCTAGAGAAGGCCCTTCTCTAGTTACTCCAGCATTTTGTGTCTATCTACACTAGGTCTACATTATCCCTCATTCACATCCACTCCCGACACGAGGGATAATTTACAGAGGCCAATTAATCTGCAAACCCGCACGTGTTTGTGATGTGGGAGGGAACTGGAGCACCAGAAGGAAGTCCATGCGGTGAAAGGGAGAATGTGCAAACTGTACGCAGACAGCACCCGAGGTCAGGATCGAACACAGTTCTCTGGTACTGTGAGGCAGCAGCTCTAACAGCTGTGTCATTGTTTTGCATGTCAGAGATGTTTCAGAAGGTGCTCTGATTTTTCCTGGATCCTACGGCTGAACGTGAGATGTTATTTAGAAAGTGTTGAAGATGATTGATACGGATAGGGGCATGGATATTGTCTACATGTACTTAAGTACCATTTAACAAGTTCCTTCGTGCTAAGGCAGCACAGATTGGTGATTAAATGACATGAAATCCACAGTGAAATGGTAAATCAGATGCAAAATGGGCTAGTCATGGAAGTCAGAGGGTAGTGTTATGGGCTATACTGTCCTATGTTTATGTTCTAATTGAATGAGAAGTAATCTCTTCATTCGTAAGGAGGTACATGTTCAGAATTGTCCTAAAGGTGTCCTATATTGTCAGATATGCCTCCATTCAGACAGAAGAATATCTTTAAACTTTAGATACAGTGAGGAAACAGAGCCTTCGGCCAACCAAGTCCATTCAGATCAGCAATCACCCACATTCACTTGCACTATTCCGCACACTAGGGACCATTTACAATTCTTTCCTAAGCCAATTAACCTGACAATGGACGTCTTTGGAATGTGGAGGAAATCGGAGCACCTGGAGAAAACCCACATGGTTACAGGGAGAACGTACAAACTACTGTTCCATAGTCAGGATCGAACCCGGGTCTCAGGCGATATAAGGCAGCCACTCTACCACTGTGCCACTTGCCACCCTTGATGGAATAACGTTAATCACTGTATTCAATCTCAGGTTGACAAAACCGTTATTGAAAAGTGCTCAGATATTTTTCTTTTAGAAACAAGGAACTGCAGATGCTGCTTGGTACAAAGTGCTGGAGTAACTCATTTGGTCAGATTGCATCTTTGGAGAGCATGGATAGATGACGTTTAGTGTCAGAACCCTCTTCAGATTCAACAAACCTCCTTTTTCTTGAAGTCCATGCACTTTGCTATATAGACCAATGTGCCTTTTGCCTTCTTAGCTCTTCAGAAGAATGGTCCCGATCGTTATAAATGTCACCAATCCACGTTCTCCAGAGATGCTACCTGACCCACTGAGTCACTCCGGCACTTTGTGTCTTTTTTCGCTATTATCCTTGATGTCCTATTGCACAGCTAGTTAAAGAATTGCGTAGGATTGAATTGGAGAAGCTGGTTTAAACTGAAGATTAACACAAAAAGTGGCAGTAACTCAGTAGGACAGGCAGCACCTCTGGAGAGTAGGAATGGGTGATATTTCGGGGCGAGACCCTTTAAGGGTCACGTCACCCATTCCTTCTCTCCAGAGATGCTGCCTGTCCTACTGAGTTACTCCAGCTTTTTGTGTCCAACTTTAGTTAAAGAATAGATTGCCTGACCATTGTTGTTTGTGGGATCTTGCAGTGCATTTTGCTACAGCACAACAGTAGTCCCAAAGACATTGGAGTGACTAACAAGCAGAAAGGAACTCTTGATGTGGTAAAATTATTAGATCAATGCAAATTTTCTTTTACAAAATTGCCTGCTTTCAATTATATCCTAATCTCCAATAACTTTGAAAAGCATTTAAAGAAAATAATTTTGTATGCAGGATAATTAAAATATTTATCATTCCATGGTCTAAATAACAAGTCTATTGCAATTGTTCTCTCATATGCTTCATTTTCTTCAGGAGAATGCTCAATTACTTTCATCAAAAAGTCTATTTCAATGTGGTTATTAAATTGTCTTAATTATCATTTCTCAAAATATAAAGCAATTGTCCCCGTTGTGGAACATGCTGAGATGTTAATGTAAGGACCCACTGCAGAAATCATTATCTAATAGATGGAGGAATGGAAAGTTTTCTTTTCAATTCCAGACATACCGCTTTAGTGTATATTCATCCACCCCACACTATTCCCCGGCATAATATCTAAAACAAAAGCAGTGCCAGGAATTAATTTTGGCCAAAGAAAGAATCCCAAGTACTTGTGGATTTGTAGGTTAATTGGCCTCTGTAAATTGCCCCTAATGTGTGGGGGTGGATACGAAGGTGGAATAACATAAAACTAGTGTATCTGGCTGATCAATGTTCGGCATGGACTCAGTGGGCTGGAGGACTTGTTTTTATCCTGTATCTTTCACTTGATAGAAGAAAATGATTGATTGAAGAATGATGATTGAAGAAGATAGACACAAAGTGCTGGAGTAACTCAGCTGGGTCATCTGCAGTTCTTTGTTTTCTTGAAGAAGGTTCAGGGTAGTTTAGAGCAGCACAAAGGTGTAGCTGATAGACCTGCTACCGCACAGCACCTGCTTCCCAGATTTGATCCTGACCTCTGGTGCTGATTGTGTAGAATTTGTACGTTCTCCCTGTGACCATGTGAGTTTCCTCTGGATGCTGCAGTTTCCAACCACATCCCAAAGACGTGCTGGTTTGTATGTTAGCTGACCTCTGTGGAATGCTCCTCGTCTGTAGGTAGCGGATGCAGAAGTGGGATAACTTAAAGTGAAACAGTGGGATAACTTAGAGTCAAACAGCCCATACCGTCCATCATGCTGCATACAACTGGTGTGAATGGGTGATCGCTGGTCAGCGTGGATTCAGTGGAGCAAAGGGCCTGTTTCCATGCCGTATCTTTCAATTCAATCAATCAACCATGTGGAGATTGAAGAAGGTTGTGAGATTAAAAAATGAGTGAAGTGTGGAATCAACAGAAATTGGTTTTGTTTTCTAAAGTCACCATAAAAAGACAATTGACAGGTGATAAGCAATGAGAAAGAAAGACACATTCATATAATGTCTTTCATTACCTCTGGATGAAAGTAGTTTTGAATTGCAGCTTCTATTATAAAAGTAAAATGTAATGTATAGGCCAGAGGGATCTAAATGGATGTTTCATCATTGCAGAAAGAATTTTAGTGGATAGACAATTCCTCAAAGTGTTGAACAGGAAAAAAGGATCATGGATTTGCGGATGTACAAAATAAACTATTCACATCAATCTTCATGAAGAGAGCATTGGGAATTACTTGATATATTAAATGGATTCTTCATAGATTGAAAGTCAATCAAGAGTAAAGTCAGAATCCAACTATTTTTGCTCAGGAAATCACAAGTCATGGAAATGTATATTTTTTAAAAGAGAACTTGAGGATCTCAACCAGAATCGTCACATATCTATGTTCTCCAGGGATGCTGCCTGACCCACTGAGTTACTCTAACAACATGTGTCTTCCCGTAGTATGAACCGAAAGCGGCGGCGCTGCGTGGCGGCTGCGGCTCACCTGCAGTCCGTCTGTTTTTTTGTCTTTTTTTTGTCTTTTTGTGTCTGTTTTAGTTAGAATTTTGGTTTATTAGGTTGTGTTTGTGTGTTGGGGGAGGGGGGGGAGGGGGAGGGGGGGAGAAACAAGTTTTAAGTCTCTCCCTTTGGGGGGATGCGACCTTTTCTTGTCATGTCCCCCATCTCCGTCTGTGCTGAGGCCTAATGGCGGAGGCCTAATGGCGGAGCTGGCGGCCTCGGAGCTGTGGCGAGCGTTCAGAGCTCCAGCGTTCCAGCGGCGGCAGCGGCCTGGCTTCAGAGCTCCGGTGCTCCAGCGGCGTTCCAGCGGTGCTCCAACGGCGGCCCAGCTTCAGAGCTCCGGTGCTCCAGCAGTTGCTCCAGCGGTGCTACAGCGGCGGCCCGGCTTCAGAGCTCCGGTGCTCCAGCAGTTGCTCCAACGGTGGCCCGGCTTCAGAGCTCCGGTGCTCCAGCGGTGTTCCAGCGGTGCTCCAGCGGCGGCCCGGCTTCAGAGCTCCAGTGCTCCAGCAGTTGATCCAGCGGTGCTCCAGCGGCGGCCCGGCTTCAGAGCTCCGGTGCTCCAGCGGCGTTCCAGCGGTGCTCCAGCGGCGGCCCGGCTTCAGAGCTCCAGTGCTCCAGCAGTTGATCCAGCGGTGCTCCAGCGGCGGCCCGGCTTCAGATCTCCGGTGCTCCAGCGGCGGCCCGGCTTCAGATCTCCAGCGCTCCAGGGTTCCAGCGGTGGACCCTGATTCAGAGCTGTGGCGGTGTTCCAGCGTTCCGGCGACGGCGGTGGTGGCAGCCCAGCTTCGGAGGCTCGGCCGCCGGCCTAGTGGACGATAACATCGGAGGCCTGGATCGCCTCAGCGCAGAGGGAGAACAAGTAGGGAAGAAGACAAAGACTTTAAGACTTTTGCCTTCCACCACAGTGAGGAGGTGCCTGGTGAACTCACTGTGGTGGATGTTAAATATGTGTTTATTGTGTGTTTTGTTTTAATTTATTATATGTTATGACTGCAAGGTAACAAAATGTTGTTCAGACCGAAAGGTCTGAATGACAATAAAGGAATCTAATCTAAAAAATAATGGTATCACAGTCACACAGCGGTAGAGATGCTGCCTTACAGTGCCAGACACCTGGGTTCAATTCTGAATATGATTGCTGTCTGTATGGAGTTTGTACGTTCTCCCTGTGACCACATGGGTTTTCTCCAGGTGCTCTGGTTTCCTCCAACACTCCAAAGATATGCAGGTTTGTAGGCTAATTGTTTTTGGTAAATTGTAAATTATCCTTAGTGTGTAGGATAGTGCTTCTACCAATGGTTGGCGTGGACTCTGGGAGCTGAAGTTTCTTCAGTGTTCTTCACTGTTTCTGCAGTGTATCACCAACGACTAATGACTAACAATCCTCAGTTCTTTGTTGTTACATTAAAAAGAGAGAACATTTGACAGCATACATGACTGTTTCATGCCCTGACAACCTCAATGGCTTCAAGCCATTTATTTATGTTGTAACGGTTATGTCGGCAACCTAAAATGCGGATTGAGGGGACTTTGTTCTCCTGAGGCTTCAATAAGACTGCCTCCACATCACGAGAATCCATCTTATTTTTGTTTAAGCTGCACAAAACTTTTTACACAGAATGTGGAAGATATATGGAACGAGTTGTCCGAGGAGGTAGTTGAGGCAGGTTCTATCACAGCATTTAAAAAACATTTAAACAGGTACATGGATAGGACAGGTTTTGGATGTGGGCCAAATGCAGGCAAGTGGGACTAGTGTAGATTGGACATGTTTAGTCGATGTGGGTAAATTGGGCTGAAGGACCTGTTTCCACGTTGTATGACTTTTATGAGTTTATCTGGTGCTGTTCTGGTCACCCAGTTATAGGAAGGATGTCATTTAGTTGGAAAGAGAGCAAAGGATACTCACCATGATGTTACATGATTTTCTAGGCTTGATTTATAGGGAGAGGTTAGATAGGCTGGGGCATTTGTTTCTTTGGAGCCTAGAAGGATGAGAGGTGACCTGATTTAGATGTACGTGAGGGGCTCGGATAAAGAGAATGGTCCCAGTCTTTTTTCCCAGGTAATGGAATCTAAAACTAGGGGGCATAGTCTTACGGTGAGAAGGGAGAGATTTAAGAGGGACCTAACGGGCAGCTTTTTCACTTGGAGGGTAGTCTATATCTGTAATGAGCTGCTTTTGGAAGTGATAAAAGTGGATACAATTACAACTTTCATAACACATTTGGACACATGGGTAAAACCGTAATACATAGGAACAGAATTAGGCCATTCAGTACATGGCGTCTAGTCTGCCATTCATCATGGCTGATCTATTTTCCCCCTCAACCCCATTTTTCTGCATTCTCCTCCTATCCTTTGATGCTGTTCCTAATTAAGAACCTATCAATCTCCACCTTAAAAATACCCATTGACTTGGCCTCCGCAATTGGCTGTGGCAATGAATTTCAGATTCACCACTCCCTGGCTGAAGAAATTCCTACCCTTCTCCATTCTGAATACGCGTCCTTGAAGGGCCTGTTTCGGTGTTGTATCCCAGTCATGTCATGTCATGCCCCATTGTATAGCACCGTCAGGGCTTTGCATTCCCATGCAATGTTCACTCCATGGAGTTAATGGAATATATTTCTGAGACAACATATAGATATATCGTAACTGTCACTGTATGTCATGTTGTTACTTATGGGCGGAGCACCAAGGCAAATTCCTTGTATGTGAATACTTGGCCAATAAACTTACTTACTTACTTACATACTTATATATACTAGACTGTGGGACCCTTTGGGTCCCATGTTCACACGAGACGGCTGGTCCCCCAACGCAATATTTCACCTCTCCACCAATTCCAATATTGCTGGCCAGTTGGGGGGGGGGGGGTGCTTTCTGGAGTGCTAGCATGGGTGTTGTGGGCCCAAGGGACTGGTTTCCAGAGGGCTAGTATGGACATTGTGGGCCAAATGGATTCTTGGGCTGGCAGCTCAGTCACTCAGGCCTGATGGGCTGGCAGCTCAGTCACTCAGGCCTGGTGGGCTGGCAGCTCAGTCACTCAGGCCTGGTGGGCTGGCAGCACAGTCACTCAGGCCTGGTGGGCTGGCAGCTCAGAAACTGCCAGAAATTCTGCCCAAAACAGGCGAGAGACTCTGTGAGAGAGAATGGGGAGAGGGTGGAGAATCAATTTTAGACATTTTTTATTTTTTTCTGCAGATCACAGCAATGAAGGAGGAATGTCTGTCCTGGCCTGGATCTCACAGGGAGCAAATGAAGGGAGGGAGCAAAATACTGGGATGAGGTTTAATACTTGCAGTGACTTTTCCTGGCCTGAAACAGGCCTTTTGGGCCAAAATGCTCCTCCCGGGCTAACACGGACATTTTGGGCAAAAGGGACTGGTTTCTCAACTAATAGGGGCCTTGTGGGCCGATATTTGTGGTTTCAGGCAGACCAAACAACTAATTTCATTTCATTTCAAATTGCATTGCAGTTTCAAGCACAGGGCTGGCCGAATGTCTCATTGCATTTTCATTTCACTTCCATTGCCATTGCAGTTTCAAGCACAGGACAGGCCAAGCCAAACAGCTGATTGCATTTTCACTTAATATCCATTGCCATTGCACTTTCAAGCACAGGGCAGGCGCATGCCAAACAGCTGAATGCATTTTCACTTCATTTTCATTGCCATTGCAGTTTCAAGCACAGGGCAGGCTCAAGCCAAACAGCTCATTGCATTTTCACTTCATTTCCATTGCCATTGCAGTTTCAAGCACAGGGCAGGCCCAAGCCAAACAGCTCATTGCATTTTCACTTCATTTCCATTGCCATTGCAGTTTTAAGCACAGGGCAGGCCCAAGCCAAACAGCTCATTGCATTTTCACTACATTTCCATTGCCATTGCAGTTTCAAGCACAGGGCAAGCCAAACAACACACACCCCCCCTCCCCCGCCCCCACGACCACCCCCCACCCCCACATCCTCCCCAAGCCCCCTCAAACCCCCCCACCACCACAACCACCCCCGCCCCCACACACCCCTCCTCACATTCACACACCCCTCCACCCCACAAGCCTTCTGTTCCCACACACATCCCCCTCCCACACATCCCATCCATGGTTCAGTTGGGAGGAACGGGTGAGTGGTGGAATATTATGAAGGAGGAGCAGACCCGATGGGTCTGCACTTAGTCTAGTACACATATGTACACACACACACACACACACACACACACACACACACACACACACACACACACACACACACACACACACACACACACACACACATATTTACTGATGCTACCACATGGTTTATTTAGCACTGCTAATGGGAAAGTTGTTTGTGTGTGCCTGTGCAATTCTGATCATTGGGATCTTGGAGCATTTCACAGTGGTAACTTGGAGAAGAACAAAATATATTATACGTGAACAGAAATAATTGACCAGATCTACATATTGCTGGCCCTTGGTCATGCTAAGAAGAGTAACGTACAGTACTGAAGCCCCTGGGGAGGAGTATTGATCGTGCTGTGATTGCATTAAGTACAGACCATTAACTTTTATGTTTGTCCCTGCACCACTGTTGTTAAATGTTTAACATGGAAATAGGGAACGTCACACTTCAACTTGTTATGCCCCTGTGTTTCACTGCAAGCAACTCAATTGTAAAAGTCCATTCAGCTGTGGATAGGCACATTGTTTAATCATTTTGTTTCACTTTTCCTAAATTGACACACACACCTATCTAAAAACCTTTTCAAAGCTACTATCGTATCTGCCTCCACCACCACCCTTGAGAGTGTGTTAAAAACACCAACACCCTCGCATCTCACATGTAAACTTTGTCACTCTCACCTGTGTGCACTAGAGTGTGAGTTTCATCATACCTCATTTTAATATCTCCGGTCACATTTTCAATGCAGACTTAAAGGGCAGGTCTACGGGTTCTGTCCGGAAATTCCTCCCGTGTCCTGTGTGGCTTTTCTCCGGGATCTCCGGTTTCCTCTCACACTCCAAAGATTAGTATATACTGTACGTATATGTGTGTTTGTGTGTGTGTACATATATATATATATATATGTACATATATATCTGTATCTACTGTACACACACACACGTATAGATATGAATGTTTTATTGTCGTGTGTCCCGAACAGAACAACAAAATTCTTACTTGTAAGCAATATATTAAACGAGAAAAAAAGTTAAGTGTATTTTTTTTACATTTTTTAATATAAACTTGTATCAATTTTTTTTCTGTTTACTTTTTTCTTTATTTATTATATTGTTTACAGAGTACTAGGTTTACATATTTTGTTGTGCTGTTGCAAGTAAGAATATTGTTGATTTGTTTGGGACATGTGGCGATAAAATACTCTTGACTCTTGAATCATAAAGAGGCAAAACTAATTTGCAGACCCTGCTCACGTTGCAACAAGGGGTTTACCAGTTCACATAAGTTGAATGAATCAGAACATAGCACAGCAACAGAACAATCCCTTCAGCCCACAATGTCTATGCCCAACATGATGCCAAGACCGATGTGTATCCACTTGCACGTAATCCAGATAAAAACAAATAACTGCAGATGCTGGTTGAGACCAAAGATAGACACAAAATGCTGGAGTAACTCAGGCGGTCAGGCAGTATCACTGTAGAAAAAGGATGGGTGATGATTTGGGTCAAAACATCACCCATCCTTTTTCTCCAGAGATGCTGCCTGACCCATTGAGTTACTCCAGCAAGCCAATCCACACAGACCACCAGGCTCGAGAATGCCAGTTTGTCTCTCTTTTTCTTTTTTGTTGTGTTTTGTGTGTTTTAAGAGTTGTGTTAATATTCTCCGGTTTGTTTTATGTGGTGGGTGGGGGAGGGGGGAGGGGAATATTTTTTTTTCAATCTCATAACTTGCCGGAGATCCGATTCTTTTCCGGATCGTATCTCCGGTCACTGTGCGCCCTAACATCATGGAGCTGGAGGCCTTGCTCTGGACTGACTTTGAGCCCCACCTTGGGGCCATGGACTTACCATCGGAGCCTGCAATCCCTTGCCTGTGATCGACGCTCCAACCGCGGCCTGCGGATTTCACCATCGAGGAACTCGCAGTCTCGGGAAGACTGGGAAGCTCCAAACAAAGGTCGGGAAGGCTCCAAGCCACGCAAAAGGTTTCGACCAGACCTGATTTGGGGTCAGATCGCCCGGTGCGGGGGAGCTGAGATTCCCCCCCGATGCAGGAGCTTGATCATCGTGACGCGGAGTGCCCGACTGCCGGCTACAGGAGCCAAGATCGCCCTGTCAACAAGAGGCTCGAGGCCCCCGACCGCAGGAGAACCAAGAAGGGAAGAGATTGAACGTATTTGTCGCCTTCCATCACAGTGAGGAATGTGGAGGAGTCACTGAGGTGGATGTTTATGTTAAAATGTATTTTGTATGTTCTGTTGCTTTTTATTGTGTGTTCTGTTGCTTTTTATTTTAAAGTATTTTAAGTGCCACTATCATATTTATCAACACCACCACCCCCAGCAGTGCATTCCAGGCACACCACCCTCTGTGTAAATTTCTTGCCCCGCCCACCTCCTTTAATCTTTGCCCTTCTCACCTTAAAACTGTTCCCATTTATTTAATACT
This sequence comes from Okamejei kenojei, assembly GCA_035221665.1. Classification (NCBI taxonomy): domain Eukaryota; kingdom Metazoa; phylum Chordata; class Chondrichthyes; order Rajiformes; family Rajidae; genus Okamejei; species Okamejei kenojei. Next base: position 57,180,377 of record CM069131.1, read on the forward strand.
AGACAAAGTGGGACCCATTGGGTCCCATCTTCGCACGGGAGGGCTGGTCCCCCAAGGCAATATTCCACCTTTCCGCCAATTCCAATATACACACATACACTCACACACACACTCACACACACACACACACACACACACATACACACATACACACTCACACACTTACATTCACACACCCTGACTTACACACCATATATATGACAGTAAACTTTCTTGAATCTACTCACACGGCTAAGCGCGGCCTCTCCACTGTGGGGCTCCCACTGTCAGTGGCCCTTCCATCATCAGCGTGACCTCTGCACTCACCAGAAATTACGTAATCAGCGCGACCTGTGCACTAAGTGGAAGTCAGGAAATGAGCAGAACTTTTGGACTAAACACTGTCGGACCTTAAAAAAAGCATTTATTCCTTCCAAACAGTCAGACCTAAGAAAGCATTTATTCCTTCCAAACACAGTCGGACCTAATAAAGCATTGCAGTTTCAAGCACAGGCAGGGCAGCAGGCCAAACAACTCATGGCATTGTCATTTCGTTTCATTTTATTTCCAATTAAGCATTGCACTTTCAAGCACAGGCAGGGCAGTAGGCCAAACAACACATGGCATTGTCATTAAGGGCAAACAAATCATTTATTGCAAGTACATTGCAGACTCACAATTCAGTGAATTCACAGCTTAGAATGACAGTCGTGGCCTCTCCCTCGTAATCTTGCAGAACGACTGACGTCCAGGCATCCGGGGTTTTATAGTCGTGCTGACCCCCCCCCCCCGGAAGGGGCGTTACCTTCTTAGCGGTGATTGACAGGCAAGAGGACCAATCAGCTGATCTCAAGGTTTTTTAAACACTCACAATTTTTTTTTATTTTTAATCGATGGGAAACATCCTCAGGACTGGCTCAGCGGAGGAGTACTGTGAGTAAGATGGCCAAAAATCACAGCGATACAAGGTAGCGTTTTTTCTAAAATCAATATAAAGTGCAGACAGGAAGTGGTCAAGATGAGACTTTCAATTATATAGATTTCCACCCTAGGAAATAAGTTCTGACTACCTTATCTATGCCGCTCATAATTTTATATACATCCATCAGTTCTTACCACAACCTCAGGCATTCCAGAAAAAAACAATCCAATTCTGTTCAACCTCTCCTTGTAGCTAATAATCTCGAAACCCTGTGACTGAGAGAAGAGCCTATTTGGTTACAGATCTGGGCCAGTGGCTTTAAGGAAAATAGAACAGAGAACAATGCAGTACAGAAACTGACCTTTCAGCCCACAATGCCTGTACTGAACATGATGCCGAGCCAGACTAAGCTCCTTTGTTTGTATATGATCCATATCCCTCTATTCCCTGCAACCATATCATATCTAAAAGCATGCATAAACATTTGTAAGATTGCTTTTTAAAAGACAATCTCTTAAGTAGTAATAGGACATCGATCAGTACAGCCCAGAAAAAGGCCCTTGGGCCCACAAGGTCTGTGCCAAACATGAGTTAAACCATTCTGTCTGCAATGATCCATATGCCTCCATTCGCTGAATATCCATGTGCCTATCTAAAATGTTTTAAATGCAACTATCATACCTGCCTCCACCACCTCCCCTGGCAGTGCGTTACAAGCACCCAATACCCTGACATCTCACATTTAAACTTTGTCACTCTCACCTTCTGTATGCATCAGTGACAATAAATGTAACTTGAACTTGAGAGTGAGAGTTTCACAATACCCCATTTTAATATCTGGCAGCATTTCCTTGCTGACTAAAAGGGCAGCATGGTGGTGCAGCCGTAGAGTTGCTGCCTTATAGTGCCATAGACCCGGGTTTGAGTCTGCCTACGGGTGCTGTCTGTACAGAGTTTGTACGTTCTCCCCGTGACCTGCGTAGGTTCTCTCCAGGATCTTCGGTTACCTTCCACAATCCAAAGACGTACAGGTTTGTAGGTTAATTAGATGATCTGATTGTAAATTGTCCCCAGTGTGTGTAGGATAGTGTTAGTGTGCGGGGATCAGCGAGGACATTTGGCCGAGGGACCTGTTTATGCTCTGTATCTCTAAACTAACCAGAACTAAACTTATTGGGTGCAAGGGCCCAGAATTTGCCGCAAACAGTGAGGCTGTTGTCACAGGCTACCTACTGCCCTTGGAGATAGCTGCTCACAAGAATGTGGCTAACCTTTCCTTCCTTTTTTTCCATACTTTCAGAGGTTTATAGGTTTATAAATCATCGGAGCAGAAGCAAGCTATTCAGCCCATCAAGTCTACTCCGCCATTCAATCACGACTGATCTATCTTTCCCTCTGAACCCGATTCTCCTGCTTTCGCCTCATAACCCCTGACACCCTTATTAATCAAAAATGTGCCAATTTCCGCCTTAGAAATATCCATTGACTTGCCCTCCACAGCCATCTGTGGCAATGAACTCCACAAATTCACCACCGTTTAACTAAAGAAATTCCTCATCTCCTTTCTCAAGGGACATCCTTTTATTCTGAAGCTGTGTCCTCTGTTCCTAGACTCTTCCAGTAGTCGAAACATCCTCTCCATATCCACCCTATCCAGGCTTTTCAGTATTCTGTGCTTTTAGGATCTGATAGAATTCAATAAAATCATATATATGCACATTTTACTCAAGATTGAAGTGGAGAAAACAGCGGACATCAACAGAGGTGTTTTCAGAGCAATGATGGGACATGTAAAATGTTCGCCATTGAACCAGTCGACAACAGCTTAATCATAATCATATTCATAATCATAATAGTAATAGTAATTTATTGGCCAAGTATGTTTTGCAACATACAAGGAATTTGATTTGCCATACCATCATACCAATAAGAGCAACACGACACCCAAATACATTTTTAACACGAACATCCACCACAGCGACTCGCCCACATTCAATCTCTTCCCTTCTTTGTTCTCCCTCGGTCGATGCCACTCGAACCTCCCATTGTCGAGGCGATCTTGGCTCCCACAGACGGCGGTTGAGCCCTCTGTGTCGGGGCGATCGAGCTCCCTCATGGGGGGGGTCTCAGCTCCCCGTGCCGGGCGATCAGACCCTGGGTTGGGACTAGTCAAAGCTCGAGTGGCTTGGAACTTCCCTGCAACAGTCTCTAACCGAGACGGCGAGCTCCTCGAAGTTGAAATCCGCAGGCCGTGGTTGGAGCATCGATCCCAGGCAAAGGATCACAGGCTCCAATGGTAAGTCCACCGCCCCGCAGTAGTGCTCAAAGTCATGTCTGCTCCATGATGTTAGGCCACAGAGCAACTGGAGATATGATCCGGAAAATAATCACATCTCTGACAAGGTAAGAGATTGAAAAATAGTTTCCTCCAACCCCCTCCCCCAGCTGCCACTTAAAACAAACCAGAGAACATTAACACATACTTTTAAAACACTAAAAATAACAAAAAGACAAAAAGACAGACAGACTGTTGGCGAGGCTTGATGAGATGAAAATATGTTCTCTTGGACACCATGCATTACTGACTGCAACATTTGGAATTCTTTGTGAGAATTAGAACATAGAAAACATAGAACATAGAAAAATAGGTGCAAGAATAGGCCAATCGGCCCTGTGAGTCAGCACTGCCATGCAATATGGTCATGGCTAATCATCTAAAATCAATACCCGTTCCTGCTTTTTTTCCCCATATCCCTTGATTCCTTTAGCCCTAAGAGCTAAATCGAACTCTCTCTTGAAAACATCCAGTGAATTGGCCTCCACTGCCTTCCATGTGACAGATTCACAACTCTCAGGGTGAAAAAGTTTTTCCTCATCTCAGTCCTAATTGGCCTACCCCTTATTCTTAAACTGTGACCCCTGGTTCTGGACTCCCCAAACATTGAGATCATTTTTCCTGCATCTAGCCTGTCCAATCCTTTAAAATTGTATGTTTCTATGAGATCTCCACTCATCCTAAATTCAGTCGATACAAGCCCAGTCGACCCATTCTTTCATCATATGCCAATTCCATCATCCCGGGAATTAACCTGGTGAACCTTTGCTGTACTCCCTCAATAGCAATAATGTCCTTCCTCAAATTATGTGACCAAAATTACACACAATACTCCAGGTGCGGTTTCACCAGGGCCCTGTACAACTGCGGTAGGGCCTCCTTGCTCCTAAACTCAAATCCTCACGCAATTAAGGTTAACATGCCATTAGCTTTCTTCACTGCCTAATTTACCTGCATGCTTACTTTCAGTGACTGATGTACAAGCACACCTATGTCTCATTGCACCTCCCCTTTTTCTAATCTGACACCATTCAGATAATAATCTGCCTTCCTGTTCTTGCCACAAAAATGGATAACCTCACAATTATCCACATTATACTGCATCTGCCATGCATCTGCCCACTCAGCCAACCTATCGAAGTCACCCTGTAGCCTCATGGCATTCTCCTCGCAGCTCACACTGCCGCCCAGCTTTGTATCATCCACAAACCTGGAGATGTCACATTTAATTCCTTGGTCTAAATCGTTAATATAGGTTGTAAATAACTGGAGTCCCAGCACCAAGCCTTGTGGCACTCCACTGGTCACTAGCCAAGGACCCGTTAATTCCTACTGTTTGCCATTTCCTTGTTTCCCATTATAAATTCACCTGTCTCTGACTGTAAGGGACCTACATTTGTCTTCACTATTCTTTTCCTTTTTACATATTTAAAGGAGCTTTTACAGTCATTTTTAAAATATTTCCCGCAAGCTTTCTTTCATGCTATTTTAACCCCCTCTTAATTACCCCCTTAGTCTTCTGTTGAGTTCTAAATTTCTCCCAATCCTTTGGTTTGCTGCTTCCTCTGATTAATTTATATGCCTCTTCCTTGGATTTAACATTGAACAAAGAACAGAACCGCACAGGAATGGGCCCTTCGGCTCACAATGTTCGTGCCGAATATGACGTCAAGTCATCTGCCCGTACATATCCCCTCTATCCCCTGTATTTCTATCTTCCTATGGTAGATCCTCCTCTAACCATTCTAGTTAAGTTTCTTGCTGAGAATACTTACGTTTACCTTTATTATTGTCATGTGTACCAAGGTACGGTGAAAACCTTTTTTTTTTTTTAAAGAAGGAACTGCAGATGCTGGAGAATCGAGGGTACACAAAAAGCTGGAGAAACTCAGCGGGTGCAGCAGCATCTAAGGAGTGAAGGAGATAGGCGACATTTCGGGTCGGAGTCTGAAGAAGGGTCCTTCGCTCCTTAGATGCTGCTGCACCCGCTGAGTTTCTCCAGCTTTTTGTCTATACAGTGAAAACCTTTGTTTTGCATGCTATCCAAACAGATCAGATAATGCCATATGTGTAGGAAGGAACTGCAGATGCTGGTTTAAACAGAAAATATACACAAAATGCTGGAGTAACTCAGCGGGACAACCAGCATCTCTGAGGAGAAGGAATGGGTGATGTTTTGGGTTGAGAACCTTCTTTAGTCTGAAATCATTGTGTTATTCCAGAATTTTGTGTCTATCTTCAGATTATATTAAATATGGATAATGAAATCAAACGCAAATATAATATAGAAAGTAAAGGGTGAAAATACAAAGTGCAGAATATAGTTCTGAGCACACCATAGCACACCAGATCCCATCTGCCTGTACATGATCCATATCCCTCTATAGCCTGCACTTCCGGATGCCAATCTAAAAGCCTTTTGAGCACCACAATTGTATCTATAATTCCGGAACTTATGGTGCAATGGTGGTGCATGCAAAATGTGGACCATTGTACCAGGCAACAATCAGCTTAATGAGATGAAAATCTATTCCCTCTGGCACCATGGGGTACCGTCTTTTTCACACTGATAACAAATTCAAACTGCTGCATTTGCATGTTTTCAAAGAGTAGGGTTAAGGCACTACAACAATTATCCTTTGCCTCTCTTCTCTGCAAACCAATCACGTGGTTATTGAATGCTTTGTGAAATCCAAATATATTGTCTCTTCACGATCTTCATTCACAGAATATCTGACACATCTCTCAAAAGTTCTAAGTAAACGTGTTGGATGAATCATTCCGAAATCCCTGCTGGCCCCCTCATTATAATACTCTCACCTTGATCTTTTTCAGGATATATTCTAATTCTCCATGCACATCAGATATTAAGTCATATTAGTACGAGGCATTATGCTTCGATTATCTCAATATCCCTTTTAAAAGATTATCTTTTCTGTTCATTTTCTTCCCGTCCCTCGGCACAGTTTGCATTCCTGTTTCTCTGCTTTAATAAATACAAAGTTCTTCTGTGAGAACTAATTGAACAATTCTGTGCTTTCTATTATAAGCTCTTTTGACTTACTACTTCAGCATCTTGAAAGTTGCCTTGTCCACCAAGTCCGTGCCGACACACGCGATCCCAATGCGCTAACACTATCCTACACACTAGGGACAATTTATAATTTTTAGCAAAGCAAATTAACCTAAACTGTAGGTCTTTGTTGTGTGGGAGGAAACTGGAGCACCCGGAGAAAACCCACGTGGTCATGGGAAGAACGTACAAACCGCGTACAGACAGCACACAGAGTCAGGATTGAAGTTGGGTCTCAACTCTACCGTTGCTCCACCATGCCATCCCTCAATAGTCCTGTTTTTTGACATGTCCCCTAATACCACTGCCATATTCATGGCAATGTCATATAAATTGGTGCATTCAATTGACTCTAACAGCTCTTTATATTGTGTAGTTCACTTGATAACAAACTGTATAACCAACCTGTCACAATAACAAAATGGTATTTACTCCATCGATGCAAGTGCTCTGATGTATTATTCACTCACTTTGCTACTCACTCTCCTGCTTACACTCTGAACGGACTGGATGAATTTCATATCAATAAATCCTAAATTGTACCAATTTCATGCTTGGCCTTTTGTGAACAACATGCAAGTGAAACAGTATTCCTTAGACAATCAAATCGGTTTTATTTTTCTATATTGACTCTCAGAAACAATGACAAATCTGCAATGTTTAATCTCAGGCCATTGAAAAGGAACAAATTACATCTTTGCGCATCATGTCCGTGTGTTATTGACCCTTTTACTGACGACAAGCCAGCTCTTTATTAAGCAAACCTGAGAATGGAACAAAAGATGAAACATTGGAGAATATACAAACTCCGTACAGACAGCACCCTGGGTCAAGATCGAACCTGAGATTCTGGCGCTGTGAGGCAGCAACTCTACCGCTGCACCACTGTTCTGCCCCTGTAAGCTAATTGGCCTCTATAAATTGTCCCTTGTGTGTAAGATAGAATGAGTGTATGGATGATTGTTGGTCAGCGTGGATTTTTTGGGCCATAAGGCCTGTTTCTACACTGTATCACTAAACTAAACTAAACTAAACGGGATCAGGTTTTGTACTTAAACCAGAACATGTTGTATGTTAATGAAAGTAAGCATGCAGGTACAGAAGGCAGTGGAGAAATCAAATGGCATGTTGACCTTAATAACAAAAGGAGCAAAGAGGTCCTTCTGCAGTTGTACAGGGCCCTAGTGAGACCACACCTGGAGTACTGTGTGCAGTTTTGGGCCCCTAATTTGAGGAAGGACATTCTTGCTATTGAGGGAGTGCAGCGTAGGTTTACAAGGTTAATTCCCAGAATGGCGGGACTGTCATATGTTGAGAGGATGGAGCGGCTGGGCTTGTATACTCTGGAATTTAAAAGGATGAGAGGGGATCTTATTGAAACATATAAGATTATTAAGGGTTTGGACATGCTAGAGGCAGGAAACATGTTCCCGAAGGGGAGAGTCTGGAACCAGGAGCCAATGTTTAAGAATAGGGGGTAAGCCATTTACAACAGAGATGAGGAAACACTTCTTCACACAGAGGATTGCGAGTCTGTGGAATTCTCTGCCTCAGAGGGCGATGGAGGCCGGTTCTCTGGATACTTTCAAGAGAGAGCTAGATAGGACTCTTAAAGATAGTGGAGTCAAGGAGATATGGGAAGAAGCAGGAATGGGGTACTGATTGGGGATGGTCAGCCATGATCACATTGAATGGTGGTGCTTTCTCAAAGGGCCGAATGGCCTACTCCTGCAGCTATTGTCTATTGTCTATTGTCTATAACATGCACCTTTTTTGATAACTACAAAATGAAAACAAGCCATTAATGCACACCACCAGCCTGTGCTGGTATGTCATCCCAATTGCGTATTCTTGTCTTCACCAGATTATTTTGGAGTCATACCACAATAATGCATAAAAACTTGTCCCCTTCCTCCCTTCCCCACCCGAGTCCACACCAGTCATCAAACCCCTATTCACACCAATCCTATTCTGGGTGCTCCAGTTTCTACCCACATCCTAACGACTTGCGCATTTGTAGGCTAATTGGCTTCCTAAATTGTCCCGTATTGTGTAGCGTCTGGTTAGGAAAGTGGGTCGAGAACTGATGTGAATGGGTGATCAATGGTTACTGAGGACTCAGTGGGCTGAAGGGCCTGTGTCCACGTTGTATCTCTAAACTAAACTAACCTAAATTGTACCTGTACGTAATAACAAGTAACTGCAGATACTGGTTTATACCAAAGATAGAGTAAATGCTGGAGTAACTCAGCGGGTCAGGCAGAGGAGATTAGTTTAGAATGTAGAAACAAGGAACTGCAAATGATGGTTTACAAAACAAGGAATCACTCATAGCTCAGGGATCCTTCTTCAGATTGGGCCTTGAGACATTCCTGGTGGGGATTGGAGGTTAGTTTATCCAGGCATCGTGTTTGGCGCATTATGGGCTAAAGCGACTGTTCCTGTCCTGTCCTATGTTCTATGTTCTACCTTTTGCCTTCAACGCTGGTGTGTAGTGAAATGACTAACAAAGAGAGTGCGACTTTTACCCGTTATTGAAGGAGTACCACACAACTCGAAGCGCCACTGCAACATCTCCATGTTTCCGAACCAATAGCTGAGAGCTTTACTTTAACTATCCAACCGCCTCAAAACATCCAATCCATCCACCTTTGAACTATCTTTAATCGGACTTTATCAATCCTCAGTTACATCTTGCAACAAATGTTGTACAGTTCTGTTTTATCTGTGCATTGTGGATGGCTTGATTGTAATCATGGACAGTCTTTTCTTTGACTCGATAACATACAAAAAAAAACTTTTCACTGTGCCTTGATACAAACTAAACTAAGTAACAATCTGATTTGATCGTGGAAGCTAAGCAGGCACTAGCCTGGTTACTACTTGGATGGGAGACCGCCGGGGAAAAAAAACAGGTGCCGTATGCTTTTCAAGCCATCTTCATCCACCATCTCTCATAAACACCCACTCTCATACACATCCTTCACAGATGCTGCCCGACCCATTGAGTCATGAAACATCTTTCCCTGAAACCAGTTAGCAATCAGCTTAGTTTTGTTTATGTCACATGTACCAAGATACAGTGAAAATCTTCTGTTACACCACTTACGCCACCGTACCAACCTGTGCTCTATCTTAGTTTGTATCACGTGTTACACTTACTTTGTACATGCAAAAGGACATTCAACATATGGTGCAGTAGTATTTCCATGCACCCGCTAGTCATGGAGTGATACAATGTGGAAATAAGCCCTTCAGCACAACTTGCCCACACCAGCCAACATGTCCCAGCTACACCTGCCTGCGTTTGGTCCATATCCCTCCATACTTGTCCTATCCATGTACCTGTCTAAATGTTTCGTAAACAATGGGATAATCCCAACCTCATCTTCCTCTTCTGGCAGCTTGGTCCATACACCCACCACCCTCTGTGTGAAAAGGTTACCCCTCAGATTCCTATTAAATCTTTTCCCCTTCACATTGAACCTATTTCCTCTGGTCCTCGATTCCCCCACTCTGGGCAAGAGACTCCGTGATGATAAAGATTTTAGTTTGAGAAATGTCATCAAGGAAGCCTCTTGATACAGCTTGTAGATTGTCGAAAGAGAAAATGGAAAAGATAACAGTAAATCAAGTCTCGTATCTGTGTTTCCTTATGTTTTTTTGACATGTTTTGCTCTAGGAACCTTTGATCATTAAGGTTGATTGCCTGAATAATGTATGGGTATTTGCATCGTTATTTACAAACAGACAAAAGCATTCAAGGTTCCTAATTGTCTTTGTCACATGGGTCAGATGCATGCAATCTGTTCAACAAATTTATGGTGAAGTAGCTTCCCTCCTTATGTTAGACATTTGTTTCACCATCTGGTGCTTTGCCCAATCTGACCAACCTCTCCATCTTTCTGCTTAGCAGTACAAAGCCGATCATTATTCAGTGAATCCACTCATCTGCTTAAAAGGGAATGGAGCTGATACTTCTGGGTGTTTCTGGATACGTTTGCATCTGCTCCATGTCTTGAAGCACCACTGATGTTGAAGCAGAAACATTTGGGGCCTTGAGCAACACTAAAGCGACATTTGTAATCTATAAACTGCATGGAGCTAATGGAGTTTAATGTACGAGGTGTTGCGCTTAGTGAAGTCAAACCAGGGCAGAACCTCCACAGTGAATGGTGGTTCCTTGGGGAGTGTTGTAGAGTAGAGGGATGGATCTAGGAGCTCAAGTTCTCTGAAAGTGGCATCACTGGCGGTAAAGAAGGGCTTTAATATATTTTTAAGGTGGAGATTGACAGATTCTTGATTAGTAAGGGTGTCAGGGGTTATGGGGCAAAGTCAGATGAATGGGAATGAGAGGGAAAGGTAGATCTGCCACGATTGGATGGCAGAGTAGACATGATGGGCCGAATGGCCTAATTCTGCACCTAGAACTTACGATCGAACTCCCATTGGCCTTATCAGTCGGGGATTGTGTATAGAAGTTGGGATGTTATGTTACAGTCGGACGCAACGTTACATTTGGAAGATAGAGGCAAAATGCTGCAGTAACTTAGCGAGTCAGGTAGCATTTCTGGAGAATATGGATGGCTAACATTTCGGGATGGGTGCCATCTTTGCTGCACTTGGAATATTGTGTTCAGTTTTGGTCAACCTGCTTTGGGAAGAATATCATGAAGCTCAAGAGAGTGCAAAGAAAATTTACAAGGATGCTACCAAGACCAGCAGTCCTGAGATATAAGGATTGCTGGTCAGTGCATAGAGTCAAACAGCGTGGAAACAAGCCCTGCAGCCGAAATTGCCCACAGCGAATAACATGTCCCATCTACACTAGTCCCACCTGCCTATATTTGGCTCGTATCCTTCTAAACCGATCCTATCCATGTACCTGTCTAAATGTTCCTTAAACAAGGCAATAGTACCTGCCTCAAATTTGTGAAAACAGTTATCCCTCAGGTTCCTATTCAATCTTTCCCCTCTAACCTTAAAGCTATGTCCTCTGGATCACAATTCCCTTACTCTGGACAAGAGACTCTGTCTGTTTACCCGGTCTTACTCTTATGATTTTCTACACTTCTATAAGATCATTCCTCATCCTCCTCAGCTCCAAGGAATGGAGTCCTGGCCTGTTTAACCTCTCCCTACAGCTCCAACTCAATACCCTGAAGGATGAAGGGCAATAGGCCAAAAGCCTTTTTGACCACCCTATGTAACTGCACTTCTCGATCTCTCTGCTCAACAACACTCCCTAGAGTCCTACCATTCATTGTGTTGGTCCTACCCATTGTTAGATTAACCAAAATGGAACCATGCCTTCATTTCCACAGGAAGCTGACAATAACTTTATATGAACACTTTACACATCCTTCTGTCTGAACACATGCTATTAATTTATCCTGCTGTGCAGGCAGCAATTTACCTGTTTCCCAGGTGATGTCCGTCCTCTGTCTTTGTTTTAATCCATCTTACATGCCATTTTACTTCACTGTTTTGAAAGAAGAATAAGAAGCAAGTGACATTTGTAGAAATATTCTGTCAACAAGTTCACATTGACTTCGATTTTATCCCAAAATTCTACCACTGTGCCGCCCCAATTGATCTCCCTCACGATCTGATATATTTGCATAGCACGCAATCAGAAGCTTTTCATTGTACTTTGGTGCATTAGACAATAATAAACCAATCTCAATATCAAGGGGAAACCCTCTCTAAATACTTTAGTTTAATTAAGTTTAGCGATAAAGCATGGAAACAGACCCTTTGGTCCATAGCGCAAATTTACAGAGTCCAAATAACTGAAAAGCCCGCACCTCCTTGGGACGCGGGAAGAAACCGTGGCACCCGGATGAAGCCCACACGGTCACAGGAAGAACATGCAAACTCCACATGAACAGCACCCATAGTCAAGATCTAATACAGGTCACTGGCACTCTATCAGTTGGAAATAATCATTGTTGAACCTTAAGTTAGATTAAAATTATTTACCAATTATCTGCTCAAGCCAAAATGTTCTGCGAGTTTTGTTACGTTTGGACCTTAGTTACTTCATTATTTAAGGGGATTTCCAATTATCAATGGAAGATTTTGACATGATCGAAGACAAATCAGCTAAGCAGTGGAATATGGTTCAATTTTGGACATTCCACTTGAACTCACGTTGTGGGGACCTGCGGCTGAGATGATAAGTTTACAGCAGTTCCAACCATTTTCGAATTGTTCCTCTTCCCAGACTTTGAGCAGGCTAGGACTCTATTCCTTGTAGTGCAGGAGGATTAGGGGTGATCTTATAGAGGTGTACAAAATCGTGCGAGTAATATCTATACATAACTAAAACTCTGATCTTGTTATCTTCCGGTTTGGCGGTCTTTCTGTTTACCCAAAAACGGTTCGCGATAGCAGTACGATGGTTCGCCAGTTCACTCATCGTTCTCCTGTGCTGCGAATGCGCCAAGTTTCGTTCCGATCGGATGAATGCCGTATAGCGAGGTCTAAAAATCGTAAAAAACGCGCGTATGCAGATCGATCTCTTCTCCTGCCAGTCGGCGCCGCGCGGATTAGTCTCTTCCCCTGTCACTCCCCGGGACGGTCCGCCCCTTCCGGCGCCATCGCGTCTTTACTGGAGCTGAGGGTGGCCGGCGGAGGTTTTCAATTGGACTTTCGGAGGGATCCGAAGCAGCCCAGCCCAGCCCCAAGCAGCAGCCCCGCCCCATCAGCAGCCCCGCCCCAAGCGGCAGCCCAGTGTCGGAGTCCCGACCCAGCCCAGAGTCGGAGACCCAACACAGCGTTGGAGATGTCGCTGAACGGAAAGTGGAGACTCTGATCCCGGTGCAGGAGAATGACCAGCGACCAGCGACTAGTGCCCGCCGTGAGTCCCCATCGCACCGTCAATTCCCACCACTACCCCTCTGGTCCCCCTCGCTGACTCCTTCCCCCCTCCCCCGTGATGCCCGCCTCTCCCCCACGGCCCCTTCTTTTCTTCGAACTCACTCCCGCCCCACCCACACACCCCTCTCCCCCCACAACTCCCCCTGCCCACACACCCCTCCCCCAACAAGCTCCCGTGACCACAACCCCCCGTCCACAAACACTCCACCACCCCCTTCCCACAACCCCCCCTCTCCCCCCACACCCACGCCCCCACACACCCCCTTCCCCCATCACATACCCCTCCCCACACACCCCGCCGCCCACACACTTCGGTGCAGGTAGTTAAGGCAACGTTTAAGAAGCATTTAGACATGTACATGGGTGGAAATTGCTTTTAAAACATGGGGGGGATACAATGACGCCTGCCATCCAGGACAGGGGTCGGCAACCTACGGCCCATGGGCCGGATCCAGCCCGTAACCCAAAATCATCCAGCCCGCAGGTGTATTTTTTTCAATTAGTTCTCGCAGCCTGGGAACTGCAGCCAGACCTGGGGCAAGCGAGCCGACCTGGAATTCAGCTCATAGAATCACGTTGATTCAGATTGCAATGGTTCTGATGGAGCCAGATAGAGCTTCAGTAAGCATTGCAACCTTCACGTGGTCCGCCCTGTTTCAACGAATGCAATCAACCTGGCGTGCACAATCAAATAAGATAAAATAGAACAAGTTGTCCTGCAACGTTAGGCTGTGCATGCCATACGCAAGAAGAAGAAGTAAACACAGAGAAATAATTGCTGCTTGTTAGCGTAGCCACATCAGCTTGCACTGGACGAGCCTAAACTAATGGTACCATAATTAGCCATTTTAGATTTGCCGTCCAGTTTACTGTATGGGCAAACCATTTTGAGGCAGCATCTCCTATAGCATTGCACTCGGAAATATAATGCACCACACATTGCAGTAACTAACTGTTGAAAAGTAAGATACAAAGTTATTTATTACTGTTCATAGCACAGCTTAACTTCATATTTACTCTTTATCAGTGTGTATTGTTCATTGTAATCCAATGTAATCCAATGTTCATATGAACCTCATCTGATCTGCAAGATGTGATTTTAGTTTTGTTTAGTTTAGAGACACAAAATGGAAACAGGCTATTTGACCCATCGAGCTCACGTCGACCACTGATTACCCGCACACTAATTCCGTATTATTTCGCTTACGCATCCTATGAGACCCGCTGAGTTACCCAAGAATGATGAGTTGCCAGCCTAGTGAAGTTGTAACATGACATACTGGACAGCAAAAGGAGAATGCAACAGAGTCATAGTCACACTGCAGGGAAACGTCCTTCAGGCCAACTTGTCCATTCTGACCAGGTTTTATAGATAAGCTTGGCCCATTTGCCTCTATTGACCCAGAGCCTTCTCAAACTTTCCTATCCATGTACTTGCCTTTTAAACATTACCATTATACCCAGCTATACAGCCTCCTTAGGCACCTTGTTTCATATGTGGACCACACTCTGCATGAAGAAATAGCCGCTCAAATCTTGGGAGACAGTTTACAATTTACAGCCAAATAATCTACAAACCTGCACGACCTTGGAATGTGGGAGGAAACCGGAGCATCTGGACAAACCAACGTTGGCACAGGGAGAACGAGCAGACTCCGCACACACCGCACCTGTAGTCAGGATCAAACCCGTGTTGCTGGTGCTGTAAAGGCAGCAACTCTACTGCTGTGCCACTGTGCCACCCTAAATTGCATTGGATACCAACCAAGGCAACACAGTGGTTTGTACATTCTCCCTGTGAACGTGTGGGTTTTGTAAATTGTCCCCAGTGTGTAGGATAGTGCGAGTGTATGGTTGATCACTGCTCGGCACGGACTCGGTGGGCCGAAGGGCAAGTTACCATGTTGTCTCTCTAATATCAACTAAACTAAAACTTGAACCCAGGTCACTGGAGTTGTGAGGCGGTCTGTCTACTCAGTGTGGCACTATGCTAATATGTACAAGAGAAGTCAAGAGTGTTTCATACATATACACAATGGAACAATGAAATTCTCATTTGCAGCAACATTACATGCCTGTACATAATTACACATTGATGATAGACAATGAACACAAATTCAACTAATCCCAATGTGTGCAAAAAAACCCCCAAAGTCCTCAGTACATCCGAAAACAGTCTATTGTTGATAGTTAATGGTAGTGTTGTGCATCATTCAATTGCCTGCAGGTTTCGTTTTTTAGTTCAGAGATGCAGTGCGGAAACAGGCCCTTCGGCCCACCAGGTCAGAGGCCAATACAATTTCCTGATGGTAGGAGTGAAATTAGAGCTTGGCTGGGATGGTGTGTGTCTTTGATGATAGGGGCTGCCATTTTGAGGCATCATCTCCTATAGATTCCTTCGTCAAGGCTGAGGGATGATCTCAAAGAGTCGTATAAAGTCATGAGGGAAATAGGTATGGTAAAAGCATAGTCTTTTACCCTGGGTACGACAATCAAAAACAAAAGTGAGAAGGGCAAGATTTACTATGAATCTGTGGGGCAACCTTTTTCTCTCAGAGGGTGATGAGTATATGGAACAAGGTGCCAGATGATGTAATTGAGGCAGTTACTTTTACAGCAACTAAAAGGCACTTGGACAGGTACATAGATTGTAAAGATTTCAAGGGATATGGGCCAAATGTGGGCAAATGGCGTTGAGGAGCCATCTTGGCATGGACCAAAGGGCCTGTTTCCATGCCGTCTGGCTCAAAGTGAGTCAACACAATAGCTATTATTTAACGTAAGCGACTGATGATTGATTTTTCATCGTAAACTTCAAAACATCTAATAATCCATCCCTTGAATTGGTTAGTTGACTAAGCTTCCCTCTGCACCCTGCCTCTGAAGCACCGCGATAAACGTAAGCTCGAATTGGCATTCTGTTTGTGTCTGATCTAAATCTCACTTCTCAGCATCCTAAAGTGAGGTTATTTATTCACCGCATGCCTCCTTGTATATTTCAGCTCACGTTTAGGATATATGATCTTCCCAAAGGAAGAAACATTTCAAACAGTCTATTAGTAATTTGATTATATTTCATGATTATTTAATTTTTTAATCATACAAAAGCAGTTCTGTAAAGAAATGGGCAGGCACACGTAGAATTGCCTGCAGAGGTTTCAATCTTAAAAAAGACAGTCAGTGAGGGTCCCTTCTTCCCTGGAGTCATAGATGCATCACGAATATTTAGTGCTCAAAGAAACCAGGACACAGAACTGGTTAGTCTGGAATAATACAGTAAAGCTTCCAACTTTAAGTGCAACTAATGCTTCAGAGCTGAAAAATGCAAAGTTGTGTCACTGAAATCATTTAAAGATCAATAAGGTCAAATTCCAGGAGCAATGAAGCTCATAGTGGCCTCAGCTCCTCAATTTATTCCATCCATGGTCACTTTAAAAAATATAGTTTTTTTGATATTTCCTGTGAGCAGAATTAGGCCATTTGGCCCATCAAGTCTACTCCACCATTCAATCGTGGCTGAACTAAATCTCCCTACTAACCCTCTCAACCCCATTCTCCTGTCTTCCCCCTGCAACTCTTGAAACCCTACTTCCATCTCCCTTGCACATTTGTTTTCTTCTTTCACAAATTAGTTGCACCTCAGGTGAGGTCCAATAAAGCTCCCTCTGCCTTGACTCTGATGAAGGGTTCAACAGAAAATGTTGATCCATATATACTGTTCCTTCCATTCACTTCTTCCAACAAAATGTTTATTGCTCTAGATTCCAGCATTTACGTTCTGTTGTCTCCATTTTACTGCCCCACTGCTGCGGGATATCGAGACCATAGTGAGAGCCTCATCTATAATGGAAGACTATAATGGAAATAATCTTCCATTATAGATGAGGCTCTCACTAGGGTCTCCTCGATATCCCACAGCTCCGCTCTTACTCCCCCATCCCCCCATTCGTAACAAGGACAGAGTCCCCTTATCCTCACCTTCCACCCCATCAGCCATGGCATACAGCATATAATCCTCCAACATTTTCGCCACATCCAACGGGATCCCACTACTGGCCACATCTTCCCATCTCCACCCCTTTCTGCTTTCCGCAGAGACCGCTCCCTCCAGAACTCCCTGGTCAACTCGTCCATTCCCACCCAAACCACCCCCTCCCCAGGTACTTTCCTCTGCAACCGCAGGAAATGCAACACCTGTCCCTTTACCTCCCCCCTCGACTCCATCCAAGGACCCAAACAGTCTTTCCAGGTGAGGCAGAGGTTCACTTGCACCTACTCCAACCTCATCTACTGTATCCGCTGTTCCAGGTGTCAACGTTTCTACGTCGGCGAGACCAGGCGCAGGCTTGGCGATCGTTTCACTGAACACCTCCACTCAGTCTATCTTAACGTACCTGATCTCCCAGTGGCTCAGCACTTCAACTACCCCTCCCATTCCCAATATGACCTTTCTG
This sequence comes from Okamejei kenojei, assembly GCA_035221665.1. NCBI lineage: Eukaryota > Metazoa > Chordata > Chondrichthyes > Rajiformes > Rajidae > Okamejei > Okamejei kenojei. The sequence goes on from CM069131.1 coordinate 57,198,022, forward strand.
TCCTGGGCCTCCTCCATTATCAGAGTAAAGGGCCTGTCCCACTTATGTGTCCTTGGCATGCAAATTACACGACCTCGTGGTCGGTTGAGCCGCGACGGTCCCGCGTAGGTCGCGCGCGATTTCATTTGACCGCACAGCCTTCTGGAGCGCGTGGCATCATTTGAAGATGGACACAAAATGCCGGAGTAACTCAGCGGGACCGGCAGCATCTCTGGAGAGAAGCAATGGGTGATGTTCTTGTCGAGACTCTTCTTCAGTCTGAAAGAAGGGTCTCAACCCGAAAACGTCACCCATTGCTTCTCTCCAGAGATGCTGCTGGTCTCACTGAGTTACTCCAGCATAGTGTCCATCTTCATTTTTCTTGGCCCCGCTCTGGGAGTAGAAGTGGTGGCGGATCTGGACCGCAACAGCCGTGAGCCACAGGCCGAGCTCGGCGATTGTTTGCCTGCTACTGCTGCAGTTGCAGGTGAGACGTTGCGTCGTGCCATCGTCCTGGGCCTGCCCCACTTTGGCCGTCAGTTCCGCGACAGGCTGTTGGCGCGCGAAGATTTTGTTCCCTACAAAAATTTCGGAGCCCCATGCGATGTCGCACACAACTACATACCCCTCCGCACTTCTCAGTGGGTCCGGCCCCGCGCGGCCATACGAGGCCGCATAATCTGCGTGCCAAGGACACATAAGTGGGACAGGCCCTTAAGGCCCAGCACAGCTTGGAGGAACACCACCTCAGAATTTGCTTGGGTAGCTACACCGCAGCGGTATGAACATTGACTTCTCTAACTTCAGATAGCCCTTGCTTTCTCTCTCCATCCCCTTCCCAGTTCTCCCACTAGTCTTACTGTCTCCGACTACATTCTATCTTTATCCCGCCCCCTCCCCTGACATTAATCTGAATTAAGGGACTCTACCCAAAACGTTGCCCATTTCTTTCTCTCCAGAGATGCTACCTCACCCGCTGAGTTACTCCTGCATTTTGTATCAACCTTAGTTTTTTCTTTAGTTTTGTTTAGTGATGCAATGGCGGAAACAGCCTTTGCGGCCCATCAAGAACGCACTGAATAGTGATGCCCGCACATTAACACTCTCCTACACAAGGGATAATTTTGCATTTGAAAGCCAATTAACCTACAAACCTGTACGTCTTTGGAGCGTGGGAAGAAACCAAAGTTCTCGGAGAAAACCGCGCAGGTCACGGGAGAATGTACAAACTCTGTGCAGACAAGCACCCGTAGCCAGGATCAAATCCGTGTATCTGGTAATGTAAGCGCTGTAAGGCATGAACTCTACTGCTGCCACAACTGAGGTGCTCTCAGATTCTATTGCTCTTTGACTATGTTCTTACCATGACTCACTACAACAGCCGTGTATCCTTGAGACCTGATGCAGGGTTGCATCTCATGATGTTGACCAATCGCTTCAACCCACAGATGCAGCTTGACTCGCTGGGTTCTTCCAGCAGATTGTTGCTGCAGATTCCAGCAACTGTCGCCGCTTATGTCCCCTTCTGTTGCCTTCGATGAATGCTGCCTTAACTTAAGTCTCAGGGCCGGCCTTAAGCCAATTGGACCAATTGCTCCCACTCGCCCCTAAGGGAGCTCGCTCTAGGATCTTTGGAGTATCTACTCTCGGCTCGGGTAGATCTACCCCGGGTGGAGGGGGGAGAGAGGGGTGGAGAGTGAGAGCAGAGGGGTGGAGGGGGAAGAAATGGGTAGATGGGGAGGGGGGTGTGAGGGGGAATGGAGAAGGGGGAGAGGGGAAGTGGATCATTCACTCACGGTCCAGGGCAGCGCTCCCGCCCCTCTAGGCGCCGTGCTTCACGCACACAGCCCCAGCTCCACCCATCTCTCTCCCCGGGACAATACAAGGAGGGCCGGGGGTTGGAGCGACGTTTACGAACCTCGGCCTCAGCTCACACCTGTCCGCCCGGACCCTGGCATCCGCTCCTGCCGCCGGCCCTCTCCTCCTTTCTCTCCTTCCCTTCCTTCCTCCCTTCCCTCTTCCCTCCCTCCCTCCCTTCTCTCCTTTCCCTCTCTCCTTCCTCTCTCTATTTTCCTTCTCTCCTTTCCCTCCCTCCCTTCTTTCTCTACTTCCCTCCCTCTGTTCTCTCCTTCCCACACACATACACATAACACAGACAACTAACACACACACATCACGCACAGACAAGTAACATACACACAACTAAGACGCACATACACACAACTAAGTTAGGATGGGGCTGAAGCCAAAAATATTATTGCCTGGATTGGTTTTTCACCAATAGTTATTGGTTTTCCAGGATCTAATTATTTATTTATTTATTTTTCATTTCACAGTCACTAAAACAAGTGGTATTGTAACTATGTACTTTTCGGAGGTGATCTGTCATTTTGTTTGATACTTGTAGGCTTACATGTATGCCAAATTTTATATAAAATGTAGTTTAGAATCTGTTTGGTCCATCAACTCGCAGGCACCTTTTAAGCGCACATTTTGATTACTTTCCATTCTACCATAGAGATATAAAGTCTATAATAGACATTATTTGTGTTTCTATGATTCCACAGACCTTGGCTGGGAACCTGGGGCTCACCAAAATTGTTTCCCAATTGGGCTCCACACCTCCTAAGGGCCGGCCCTGTTAAGCCTTGTAGGTCTATTCTACATTGCTGAACAAAAGCTTCCTGTTGAACTCATATTTCTTCTCTTTTGCAAATCCCAGCTGAGAAACAGAATTGTGGAAAGGGTGCACAGTTTGGAAGTACTTGTCACAGTCATAGAGTTAAACAGCGTGGAAACAGGCCCTACAGCTCAAATTGCCAACAGCAAACAACATGTCCCGTCTACACTAGTCCCATCTGTCTATGTTTGGCTCATGTCCTTCTAAAACAAACCTATCCATGTACCTGTCTAAATGTTTCTTAAAACGATGCAATAGTACCTGCCTCATATTTGTGAAAAAATATCATCCCTCGGGTTCCTATTCAATCTTTCCCCTGTAACCTTAAAGCTATGTCCTCTGATTCACGATTTTCCCTACTCTGGACAAGATACTCTGTGCGTTTACCCGCTCTATTCCTCTTATGATTTTCTACACTTCTATAAGATCCACTTCCTCATCCTCCTGAGCTCCAAGGAATAGTCCTGGCCTGTTTAACCTCGCCCTATAGCTCAGACTCTCGAGTCCTGGCAACACCCTCGTAAATCTTCTCCAAGCCCTTTCCATCTTGACAACATCTTTCCTATACACATGGTGCCAAAAACTGAACACTGAACTCTAAATATTGCCTTACCACAATCTTTTAAAATTGCAACATGACCCCCCAACTTCTGCACTCAACACTCTGAAAGGATGAAGGCCAATGTGCCAAAAGCCCTTTTTGACTACCCTATGTAACTGCACCTCCTTGATCTCTCTGCTCAACAAACACTCCCCAGAGCCCAACCATTCACTGTGTTGGTCCTGCCCATGTTAGATTACCCAAAATGGAAACAAGCCTTAATTTCCACTGGAAGCTGACCTCATTAACTTTATATGTACACTTTACATATCCTTCTGACAAACAGAACACCTTATTAATTTAACCTGCTATACAGGCATTAATTTACCTTTTTTCCCAGGTGATGTACGTCCTCTGTCTTTGTGTTAATCCATCTTACGCCATTTTACTTCATTGTTTTGAAAGAAGAATTAAGAAGCAAATGATATTTTTAGAAATATTCTGTCAACGAGTTTACATTGACTTAAATTTTACCCCAAAAACAAATATTTGCAAAAATTGAAGTTAAGGCAAATGGCAAGATATTTTTTATCAATGGCAGAATGAAATTGTTCTGACTGGAAGATACGGTGTGGGCTAAAAAGCTTATCCTGTGGTGTACTGTTCCATCTTCTATGTAGCATATTAGGCACAGTGGCACAGCGGTAGAGTTGCTGCCTTACTGTTCCCGAGACCCGGGTTCAATCCTGACGATGGGGGTACTATCTGTACGGAATTTGCACGTTCTCCCTGTGACTGCATGGGTTTTTCCCGGGTGCTCCGGTTTTCCTCCCACATTCCACAGACATGTCGGTAGGTGAATTCGCTTCTGTCAATTGTCTCTTGGATAGAATTAGCGAATGGGTGATCGTTGGTCAGCATGGACTCGGTGGGCCTGTTTCCACACTGTATCTCTAAACTAATATCTATCTATAACTAAAACTCAAATATGATCATCTTTGCAAGTGCATCATTCTGCCTTGTATGTTAGAATTCGTGATACCTAGAGTTAATCAGGTGGAATTGATATTCACTGGATAACAAAAAGCTGAAATCATCAAGTGAGACTTGAGATTAAAATAAATTAGTCTCAATGTCTCGTCAAGATGTTGAAATGTCACAGTGGGAGCAGCTGAGACGGTAGCACTTAAATCCGTTCAAATCAAATTGGATAAATATCTGTTTGGGAATAGAATTAGTGCAGATTGAGATGAACATCAGGGGATGGGGTGGCATTTCACTGAGTGAACGCAGTGGTTATTTTCAGATTGCAGAACTAAATGGAGATTCTGCTGTTTGCCTTGATTCCATTTGGAGTTGAATGTATGATATTTTTCATTGTCACATATAAGGCAGAATGAGAAATCCATTCACAGGGGACTGGGGAAAATAAAATACAGGTTGACACCAGTCTCTTGGAGGAATGGTTTCATGCACTGAATAAGTGCCCCTCATTCTAAAATTTCTTGGCATAGTTTCAGGGAAACATACAAGTTCTGCCCCTTACCCATGCCGACCAAGTTTGACATAGTGGGGTTTGTTGCATTTGCCTGCATTTGGGCCTATAGCTTTAGACCTCAGACAGACATATTGGAAAACAGGCCCTCTAGCCCACCGAGTCCACACCGACCACTGATCGCCCGTTCGTACTAGTTCTATATTATCCCACTTTCTCATCCATTCCTACATACTCGGGCCAATTTACAGAGGCAAATTAACCCACAAACCTGCACGTCTTTGAGGTATGGGAAAGAAACCGGAGCATCCTGAGGAGACCCACGCGGTCACAGGGAGAACGTACAAACTGCACAGTCAACACCCGAGGTCAGGATCCAACCCAGGTCTCGGGCGCTGTGATGCAGCAGCTCTACCTACTGCGCCACTGTGCCCTCCGCCCTAAGCACGGGGATGTATTTTAAAGCATTAGATCAAACAATTATATCATTTTGAATGACGGTTTAGGCTTGAGGGGCTGAATGGCCTACTCCTGCTCCTCGTGTTCTTGTGTTTTTATCTTTTACTTGGTCCAGTCTCATCTAGTTTAGAGGAAATCTCCGATTTGGTCAAACAATTTTACAATTCATTATGTAAAATACATGCACTGCTTTCATTAAAGGATTAATTGAGGGGGTACCTTTCACCTTTCACCTTTCATGTAACCGGCAGTGTGTACCTGAAGCATTTGTGTTTGGAACGCAGATGTAGAACATTTTAGCACTGGAACAGGACCTTTGGCCCACAATGTCAATGCTGTATATGATGACAAGATAAACTAATCTCATCTGCCTGCAAGTGGTCCATGCCACTCTATTTTCTGCATATCTGTGTGCCTATCTGAAGGTTTCAACTTCATTATCATATCTGCCTCTACCACCATCCCTGATGGCGTGTTCCAGGCACCCACCACCCTCTGAGTAAAAGAAACTCATGGTGGCGCAACAGTAGAGTTGCTGACTTACAGTGAATGCAGCCCCAGAGACCCAGATTCGATCCCGACCACGGGTGCTGTCTGTACGGAGTTTGTGCGTTCTCCACGTGACCTGCGTGGGTTTTCTCTGAGATCTTCGGTTTAATCCCACATTTCAAAGACGTACAGGTATGTAGGTTAATTGGCTTGGAAAATGGAAAATTTGTCCTTAGTGGGTGTAGGATAGTGTTAATGTGTGGGGATCGCTGGTCGGCGCGGACCCGGTGGGCCGAAGGGCCTGTTTCCGCGCTATATCTCTAAACTAAAAAAAAGACTTACACCACATATTGGTAATTCAAATTTCACTGTACCATAATTGGTACATGTGACAATAAACTGACCTCGAAACCTTGATATCTCCTATAGGCTTTACCCCTCTCCCCTAGAGCTATGATCTATGTTTGAATGAGAAGGAGAGAGTTCTTCAGTCTTCCAGCCTCGTTTTACACTTCCACGATGTGTGTGGCTAACCATTCTGTGAAGGCAATGTAACAAAGAAATACATTCATTTCCGTTTAAAAAGCATTTTCCTTCGTAAATCACTGAAAGACTTCCTTTGGAAAAGTAAGTACCTGTCAGAGGTTTTTATTCATCACAAAATGATCATCACATTCAGTTGACAACTCTTGCAACCGCACAGCATTAAATGCAAGGATTTAATAATTTATCGCCTAATAGAATTCTTCGGGAATTAGAGACTTCAGCAGTTGTCCTTGTTGAGTTTAAGTTGTAGAATGAAGTAAGTGTAAATCGCTTGGTATCTTTTTTTTGCTCGCAGGAACTGGATTTATTCGGCATTTATTTCTTGCCCTTAATTGCCTCCAGAACTGTGATTTGCCAAAGCGAAGTTAAGAATCACCCATGTACACAAATGGACATACATGCACACACATGTACATATACATGTACATACTTGCATATGTACATGCAAGCATACATATGCACACACATGGTACACGTATGCATACGCATGCACTCGCAAAATGTGCACATGTACCATTCTTGATATTGGCATATATACTAAATACTGGAGTATAAATCCCCTCCTTAGAGTGACGCAGTTCAACATCCAGACTCAACATCAATCAGAACATTGAACCACACAAAAACTGAACAGGCCCTTCAGCCCACAATCTCTGTGCTGAACATGAATGCCAAGATAAAGCAATCTCATCTGCCTGCATATGATCCATATCCTATCATTCCCTTCATATGCATGCGCCTATCTAAAAGCCTGCCACAGAGGGTAGTTGAGGCCAGTTCATTGGCTATATTTAAGAGGGAGTTGGATGTGGCCCTTGTGGCTAAGGGGGATCGGAGGGTATGGAGAGAAGGCAGGTACGGGATACTGAGTTGGATGATCAGCCATGATCATATTGAATGGCGGTGCAGGCTCGAAGGGCCAAATGGCCTACTCCTGCACCTAATTTCTATGTTTCTATGTTTCTATGTCTCTCATAATTTTACATACAGTACTTCTATCTAGTGTCCCCTTAACCTCTGGCAAGTCAGCCAAACTTCTATCTAATCCAGGATGTTTATCCAGTAACTTAAACATGTTCCCAGTACAGCAAAAGAGGAGTTCAAAATCTTGTAGAATCACTGTCTCACAGCACCAGAGACCTGGGTTCGATCCTGACATTTGGGCCGCTGTCTTTGTGGAGTTTGTATGTTCTTCCTGTGTCGGTGTGAGTTTCCTCCAGGTGCTCTGGTTTCCTCCCACATCCCAAAGACGTGCGGGTTTGCAAGTTCATTGATTTCTGCAAATTGCTCCGGAAGTTTAAGGAAAGGTGGGATAACGAAGAACTAGTGTGAACGGGCGATCAATGGTCAGCGTGGACTCGGTGAGCCAAAGGGCCCGTTTCCCTGCTGTATCTCTCAACTGAATTTTAAAAATTGCACGTTTGTTTCTGGCAATCCTTTCCTGACTTGCACATTAATGAACCTCTGAACCTTCTGAATTTTTGTAGTCGGCAGGGCAGTACTCTGCATATCGCCAACTTTGGACAATTTAACATTTTTACCAAGCCAATTAAACAAGCCAATTAACCTACAAACCGGTACGTCTGGAGTGTGGGAGGAAACCGAAGTTCTCGGAGAAAACCCACGCAGATCACGGGGAGAACGCACAAACTCCATACTGCTGTGCCACCGTGACTGCCATTTATGATATTTATTTTCCAATGCCTTCAATTTAAGCAGTAGCTTAGATATTAAATAGGCTACAATTTATTCTCATTAAATTGTGAATACATTAACAAAACTGTGTACAAAAAAAAATGTCATTGTACCTTGGTACATGTGGCAATAAAGTACCATTGGATGATTGACCATTGTTTTGAGATGCTGCAAATCAAGTGACACTAACTCAGATCAGTTACACTAAACTCTGAAGCATAAAATATGCTGTATCTCTACTTTAGTAAGAGTTACTTCATAACAAGAGGAGTTGAGCATAGGAGCAAGTAAGTCCTTCTGCAGTAGTACAGGACCCTTGTGAAACCACACCTGGAGTATTGTGTGCTGTTTTGGTCTCCTAATTTGAGGAAGGGCATTCTTGCTATTGAGGGAGTGCAGCATCGGTTCATGGGGTTAATTTCCGAGATGGCGGGACTGGCATATGATGAATGAATGGAGCGACTGGCTTGTTTTCACTGGAATTTAGGATGAGAGGGGATTTTATTGAAACATATAAGATTATTAAGGGTTTGGACACGCTAGAGGCAGGAACATGTTCCCGATGCTGGGCGAGTCCAGAACCAGGGGCCACAGTTTAAGAATAAGGGGTAAGCCATTTAGAACAGAGATGAGGAAAACCTTTTTCACACAGAGGGTTGTGAATCTGTGGAATTCTCTGCTTCAGAAAGCAGTGGAGGCCAATTCTCTTGATGTTTTCAAGAGAGAGTTAGATAGAGCACTTAAAGATAGTGGTCAGGGGATATGGGGAAGAAGCAAGAATGAGGTACTGATTGTGGATGATCAGCCATGATCACTGTGAATGGTGGTGTTAGCTCGAAGGGCCAAGGCCTACTCCTGCAGCTAATGTCTATTGTCTATTGTAACAGGCGCTTCGGCCCACTAAGTCCACCCCAGCCATCGATCAACCAGCCATTCACTAGTTCTATGTTATTCTAGTTTTGCAGCTTACACATCAATGATAATTCATGGCTCTTCTATGTTCTCCAAAGGCACTCCCCCAAACTTTCTACTCTCCTGAAGATCCTCCTTTGTTTTCAGTATTCCATACCCTCCATCTGCTTCCTTTTTTTTAGTTTTTAGTTTTGTATAGTTATAGAGATATAGAGCGAAACAGGCCCTTCAGTTCCACTGAGTCCGCACCTTCCAGCGACCCCCCGTACACTAACACTATCCTACACACAAGGGACAATTTACCATCTTTACCAAAGCCAATCAACCTACAAACCTGTGCGTCTTTGGATTGTGGGAGGAAACTGGAGCATCCGGAAAAAACCCACACGGTCTCAGGGAGAATGTAGAAACACTCTGCAGACAGCACCCATAGTCAGGATCGTACCCTGGTCTCTGGCTCAGTAAGACAGCAGCTCTACCGCTGTACCACCATGCTGCCCATTCTTCTCCTAATCAAACTCTTGATGTCCTTACTTTGCTGGCACAACTAGCCCAAACCAACCAAGATGCCCGCATCCACACTAATTCCACCTGTTTGCATTTAGAAACATAGAAACGTAGAAATTAGGTGCAGGAGTAGGCCATTCAGCCCTTCGAGTTGCACCGCCATTCAATATGATCATGGCTGATCATCCAACTCAGCATCCCGTACCTGCCTTCTCTCCATACTCTCTGATCCCCTTAGCCACAAGGGCCACATCTAGTCCTGGATTCCCCAACATCGGGAACAATCTTCCTGCATCTAGCCTGTTCAACCCCTTAAGAATTTTGTAAGTTTCTATAAGATTCCCTCTCAATCTCCTAAATTCTAGAGAGTATAAACCAAGTCTATCCAGTCTTTCTTCATAAGACAGTCCTGACATACCAGGAATCAGTCTGGTGAACCTTCTCTGCACTCCCTCTATGGCAATAATGTCCTTCCTCAGATTTGGCTCATATCCCTCCAAACCTTTTCTATCCATGCACATATCCAAATGTATTTTAAATGTTGCCTCAACTACCTCCTCTGGCAACTCTTACCATCTGCCCACCACCCTCTGTGTTGTAAACATTGCTCCTCGGTTCCTGATAAATCTTTCTGTTCTCAACTTAATCTTATGTCTTCTGGTTATTGATCCCCCTGCTTGACGTTAAATGTTATGAGCACCTATAAACCTCGACGTAAGGAATGCTGTCCACTCTCTTCAGCACAAGACAGGTTTCTAAGTCCTGGAATTTTTTACCATTTGCATTAGGAGGCAAAGCCACGCGCCATCCAGATTGATACTTCATCATTGAAATCAGCAGATGTGTAATAAACATAGAAACATAGAAACATAGAAACATAGAAATTAGGTGCAGGAGTAGGCCATTCAGCCCTTCGAGCCTGCACCGCCATTCAATATGATCATGGCTGATCATCCAACTCAGTATCCCGTACCTGCCTTCTCTCCATACCCTCTGATCCCCTTAGCCACAAGGGCCACATCCAACTCACTCTTAAATATAGCCAATGAACTGGCCTCAACTACCCTCTGTGGCAGAGAGTTCCAGAGACTCACCACTCTCTGTGTGAAAAAAGTCTTTCTCATCTCGGCTTAAAGGATTTCCCCCTTATCCTTAAGCTGTGACCCTTGTCCTGGACTTCCCCAACATCGGGAACAATCTTCCTGCATCTAGCCTGTCCAACCCCTTAAGAATTTTGTAAGTTTCTATAAGATCCCCTCTTAATCTCCTAAATTCCAGAGAGTATAAACCGAGTCTATCCAGTCTTTCTTCATAAGACAGTCCCGACATCCCAGGAATCAGTCTGGTGAACCTTCTCTGCACTCCCTCTATGGCAATAATGTCCTTCCTCAGATTTGGAGACCAAAACTGCACGCAATACTCCAGGTGTGGTCTCACCAAGACCCTGTACAACTGAAGTAGAACCTCCCTGCTCCTGTACTCAGATCCTTTTGCTATGAAAGCTAACATACCATTCGCTTTTTTTTCACTGCCTGCTGCACCTGCATGCCTACTTTCAATGACTGGTGTACCATGACACCCAGTCTCGCTGCATCTCCCCTTTTCCTAATCGGCCACCATTTAAATAATAGTCTGCTTTCCTGTTTTTGCCACCAAAGTGGAATAACCTCACATTTATCCACATTATACTGCACCTGCCAAACATTTTTCCCACTCACCCAGCCTATCCAAGTCACCTTGCAGTCTCCTAGCATCCTCCTCACAGCGAACACTGCGCCCCAGCTTAGTGTCATCCCGCAAACTTGGAGATATTGCCTTCAATTCCCTCATCCAGATCATTAATATATATTGTAAATAGCTGGGGTCCCAGCACTGAGCCCTGCGGTACCCCACTAGTTACTGCCTGCCATATGTGAAAAGGACCCGTTTACCCCTACTCTTTGCTTCCTGTTTGCCAGCCAGTTCTCTATCCACATCAATACTGAACCCCTAATACCGTATGCTTTAAGTTTGTATACTAATCTCTTATGTGGGACCTTGTCGAAAGCCTTCTGGAAGTCCAGATATACCACATCCACTGGTTCTCCCTTATCCACGCTACTAGTTACATCCTCGAAAAATTCCACAAGATTCGTCAGACATGATTTACCTTTTGTAAATCCATGCTGACTTTGTCCAATGATTTCACCACTTTCCAAATGTGCTGCTATCCCATCTTTAATAACTGACTCTAGCAGTTTCCCCACTACCGATGTTAGACTAACTGGTCTGTAATTCCCCGTTTTTCTCTCTCCCTCCCTTCTTAAAAAGAGGGGTTACATTTGCTACCCGCCAATCCTCAGGAACTACTCCAGAATCTAAAGAGTTTTGAAAGATTATCACTAATGCATCCACTATTTCCTGAGCTACTTCCTTAAGTACTCTGGGATGCAGCCTATCTGGCCCTGGGGGATTTATCGGCCTTTAATCTATTCAATTTACCCAACACCACTTGCCCCGACTGACCTGGATTTCACTCAATTCCTCCTTTGACCCACAGTCCCCTGCTATTTCAGGCAGATTATTTATGTCTTCCTTAGTGAAGACGGAACCAAAGTAGTTATTCAATTGGGTCCGCCATATCCTTGTTCCCCATGATCAACTCACCTGTTTCTGACTGCAAGGGACCTACATTTGTTTTAACTAACCTCTTTCTCTTCACATATCTATAAAAACTTTTGCAGTCAGTTTTTATGTTCCCTGCCAGTTTTCTTTCATAATCTATTTTTCCTTTCCTAATTAAGCCCTTTTGTCCTCCTCTGCTGGTCTCTGAATTTCTCCCAGTCCTCTGGTATGCTGCTTTTTCTGGCTACTTTGTACGCATCATCCTTTGCTTTGATACTATCCCTGATTTCCCTTGTTATCCACGGATGCACTACCTTCCCCGATTTATTCTTTTGCCAAACTGGGATGAACAATTTTTGTAGTTCATCCATGCAGTCTTTAAATGTCTTCCATTGTAATATCCACCGTCAACCCTTTTAGAATTAATTGCCAGTCAATCTTGGCCAATTCACGTCTCATACCCTCAAAGTTACCTTTCTTTAAGTTCAGAACCATTGTTTCTGAATTAACAATGTCACTCTCCATCCTAAAGAAGAACTCAACCATATTATGGTCACTCTTGCCCAAGGGGCACGTACAACAAGACGGCTAATTAACCCCTTCCTCATTACTCAAAAACCCAGTCTAAAATAGCCTGCTCTCTCGTTGGTTCCTCTACATGTTGATTTAGATAACTATCCCACATACATTCCAAAAAATCCTCTTCCTCAGCACCCCTGCCAATTTGATTAACCCAATCTATATGTAGATTGAAGTCACCCATTATAACTGTTTTGCCTTTGTCGCACGCATTTCTAATTTCCTGTTTGAACCATCCCCAACTTCTCTGCTACTGTTAGGTGGCCTGTACACAACACCCACCAGCGTTTTCTGCCCCTTAGTGTTTTGTAGCTCTACCCATACCGATTCCACATCCTCCAAGCTAATGTCCTTCCTTTCCATTGCTTTAATCTCCTCTCTAACCAGCAACGCTACCCCACCTCCTTTTCCTTTCTCTCTATCCCTCCTGAATATTGAATATCCCTGGATGTTCAGCTCCCAGCCTACGTCACCCTGGAGCCATGTCTCCGTGATCCCAACTATATCATAATCATTAATATCTATCTGCACGTTCAACTCGTCCACCTTATTACGAATACTCCTTGCATTGAGACACAAAGCCTTCAGGCTTGTCTTTACAACGCATTTACCCCTTATACAATTTTGCTGAAAAGTGGCCCTTTTTGATTTTAGCCCTGGTTTTGTCTGCCTGCCACTTTTACCTTTCACCTTGCTACCTAATGCTTCTACCCTCATTTTACACCCTCCTGCCTCTCTGCTCTTGTACCCATCCCCCTGCCACATTAGTTTAAATCCTCCCCGACAGCACTAGCAAACACTCCCCCAAGAACATTGGTTCCATTCCATTCCAGGTGCAAACCGTCCTCTTTTTGTACCGGTCCCACCTCCCCCAGAACTGGTCCCAGTGCCCTAAAAATTTGAATCCCTCCCCCTTGCACCACTTTTCAAGCCACGTATTCATTTGCATTATCCTCCTATTTCTACTCTGACTGGCCCGTGGTACTGGTAGTAATCCGGAGATTACTACCTTTGAGGTCCTACTTTTAAGTTTATCTCCTAGCTCCCTAAATTCACCTTGTAGGACCTCATCCCTTTTTTACCTATATCGTTGGTGCCAACATGTACCACGACAACGTTCACCCTCCCCCTCCAGAATGTTCTGCAGCCGTTCAGTGACATCCCTGACCTTTGCACCAGGGAGGCAACATACCATCCTGGAGTCTCGTTTGCGGCCTGCAGAAACGCCTATCTATTCCCCTGACAATTGAATCCCCTATCCCCTTCCCCCCCCCCCCCTTACTATTGCCCTTCCCCTCTTTTTTCCCCCCTCATACCCCCCCAGCCCACCCGTGCTGCAGAGCCACCCATGGTGCCATGAACCTGGCTGCTGCTGCATTCCCCTGATGAGCCATCTCCCTCAACAGTATCCAAAATGGTATACCTGTTTAGGAGGGAGATGACCCGCAGGGACTCCTGCACTACCTGCCTACTGCTTTGCTGGCTATTGGCCCACCCGTTCCCTTCTTGTCCTCCTACCTTTTGCCTGCGGTGTGACCAACTCACTGTACGTGCTATCCACGACTTTCTCCGCATCGTGGATGCTCCAGTATGAATCCAGCCGCAGTTTCCAATCGTTCAATGCGGTCTGCCAGGAGCTGCAGCTGGACACACTTCCTGCAAACGTAGTCACCAGGGACACCGACCATCTCCCTGATCTCCCACATGTTGCAGGCTGAACAAACCACGGGGCCAATCTCTACTGCCATACCTTACTCCCAAATTACTCTGTATTAAATATTTTTTTTAAAAAACACAAAAACTTATCCTTTAAACTTTACTACTAAATACTGAATCCCTAACTCCCAGAATCCCTAACTCCCAGAAGGCAGAAATGTAAAATTGTAAACCCGGGGTTGCACCCAATCAGCTGCTTCCTCGGGTCCTCTTCCACCAATCAGCGGCTTCCTCAAAAAAAAACCCACTTCTCCAAATGGAATGTTATGGATTTCGGTAACGGCTCCTGTGGGCCTCTGGAAAAACAAGCCCCGCGCTAGATTTTTATCCTTACCGGTCGGGTGTCGCTCCTCCCCCTCCTTCACTTCCAACGGCTCCTGTGAGGCCTCTGGAAAAACAAGCCCCGCGCTAGATTTTTATCCTTACCGGTCGGGTGTCGCTCCTCCCCCTCCTTCACTTCCAACGGCTCCTGTGGGCCTCTCCTAGTGAAACCAGGAGGTTACTGCAACTTTACACATATAATGGGACCATATTCTTCCAGTTTCACTAACCATATTAATGTGAAATTAAGGCCTATGCCTCATCTAACAAACATCACCCTTGGCAATGCAGCCACCCTCCTGCTGTTATCACTCTCGTGAACGGGCATCTCGTAAGGGCAGTGATGAAGGTCCCAATCTTGCAATCTAATGTCATTCATTTACAATTTCACTAACGCTTTAATCCACACTGTGTTTATTTTATCTTTTGCACCACAATGTAACTTCATAGAAACATAGAAAATAGGTGCAGGAGGAGGCCATTTGGCCCTTTGAGCATGCACCGCCCTTCATTGTGATCATGACTGATCATCCACAATCAATAACGCGTGTCTGCCTTCTCCTCCCCATAGCCCTTGATTCCGCTAGCCCCTAGACTCCACCTAACTCTCTTTTAAATTCATCCAGTGAATTGGCCTCTACTGCCTTCTGTGGCAGAGAATTTTGCAAATTCGCATCTCTCTGTGTGTAAAAAGTTTTTTCTCGTCTCAGTTTTAAATAGCCTCCCCTTTATTCGTAGACTGTGGCCCCGGTTCTGGGCTCCCCCAACATGGGGAAGATTTTTCCTGCATCGAGCTTGTCCAGCCCTTTTAGAATTTTATAGGATTCTATAAGATCCCGTCTCATCCTTCTAAATTCCAGTGAATACAAGCCTAGTCTTTTCAATCTTTCCTCAATTGACAGTCCCGCCATCCCGGGGATTAATCTTGTGAACCTTTTGCTGCACTGCCTCAATAGCAAGGATGTCCTTGTTCAAATTAGGAGACCAAAACTGCACACAATACTCCAGATATGGTCTCACCAGGGTCCTGTACAACTGCAGAAGGACCTCTTTACTCCTATTTTCTCGTTATGAAGGCCAACATGCCATTAGCTTTCTTCACTGCCTGCTTTACCTGCATGTTTACTTTCAGTGACTGGTGTACAAGGACACCCAGGTCTCGTTGCACTTCCCTTTTTCCTAATCTGACACTATTAAGATAATAATCTGCCTCCTTGTTCTTGCCGCCAAAGTGGATAACCTCACATTTATCTACATTATACTGCATCTGCCCACTCACTCCTGTCCCTGCAACCTCCTAGCATCCTCTTTGCAGTTCACACTGCCACTTAGCTTTGTGTCATCTGCAAATTTGTTACTTTTAATCCCATCATCTAAATCATTAATATATATTGTAAAATAGTTGCGGCCCCACCACCAGCCTTGCGGCACTCCACTCGCCACTGCATGCCATTCTGAAAGGGACCCGTTTATTCCTACTCTTTGTTTCCTGCCTGCCAACCAATTCTCTGTCCAAGTCAATTCCCTACTCTCAATACCATGTGCTCCAATTTTGCCCACTAATCTCCTGTGTGGGACCTTATCAAAGGCTTTCTGAAGTCCAGATACACTACATCCACTGGCTCGCCTTCATCCATTTTACTTGTCACATCCTCAAAAAATTCCAGAAGATTAGGCAAGCTGGATTTCCCATTCATGAATCCATGCAGACTTGGACCAATCATTTACTGCTATACAAATGCTCCATTATTACTTATTTTAATCATTGACTCCAGCATCTTCCCCACCATCGATGTCAGGCTAACTGGCCTATAATTCCCAGGTTCTCTCTCGCTTTTCTCTTGAAAAGTGGGATAACATTAGCTACCCTTCAATCCATAGGTACTGATTCTGAATCTATAGAACATTGGAAATTGATCACCAATACGTCCACGATTTCTAGAGCCACCTCCTTCATACCCTGCGATGCAGACCATCAGGCCCTGGGGATTTATCAGCCCTTCAGTCCCATCAGTCTACCCAATATTATTTCTCGCCAAATGCAAATTTCTTTCAGTTCCTCTGTCTCCCTCGATCCGCTGTCCCTCTGGTACATCTGGGAGATTGTGTCTTACTTAATGAAGACAGAACCAAAGTACCTGTTCAACTTCTTCTGCCATTTTCTTGTTACCCATAATTATTTTCACCTGTTTCTGCTTCAAGGGACCCACATTTGTCTTTACTATTCTTTTTCTCTTAACATAACCCAAAGAAGCTTTTACTATCCTTCTTTATATTCTTGGCCAGCTTACCCTCGCACTTTCATCTTTTTAATAGACATTCTTGCCATAGAGGGAGTACAGAGAAGGTTCACCAGACTGATTCCTGGGATGGCAGGACTTCCATATGAAGAAAGACTGGATAGACTCGGCTTGTTCTCGCTGGAATTTAGAAGATTAGAGGGGGATCTCATAGAGACTTACAACATTCTTAAGGGGTTGGACAGGCTAGATGTAGGAAGATTGTTTCCCGATGTTGGGGAAGTCCGGGACAAGGGGACACAGTTTAAGAATAGGGGGGAAGTCTTTTAGGACCTAGATCATTTTTCACACAGAAAAATCATTTTTCACACAGAGAGTGGTGAATTTGTGGAATTCTCTGCCACAGAAGGTAGGTTGAGGGCCAGTTCGTTGGCTATATTTAAGAGGAGTTAGATGTGGCCCTTGTGGCTAAAGGTATCAGGGGTATGGAGAGAAGGCAGGTACAGGATACTGAGTTGGATGATCAGCCATGATCATATTGAATGGGAGTGTAGGCTCGACGGGCCGATAGATGGCCTACTCCTGCACCTATTTTCTATGTTTTTCTATGTTTCTATGTTAACCCATATTGCCCTTTTGGTTACCTTCTGTTGTCCTTTGAAAGTTTCCCAATCCTCTAGCTTCCTATTACTCTTTTACTCTGTCCATACACCTTTTCTTTTAGTTGTTATTCCATCCCTAACTTCCTTGTCAGCCACGGTTAACCGCACGGTTGCATGCCGTAAAGGTAATGCTACGGTTGTTATGGGAGATTTCAACATGCAGGTAGACTAGGAAAATCAGGTTGGTACTGGACCCCAAGAAAGGAGTTTGTGGAATGCCTCCGTGATGGATTCTTAGAGCAGCTTGTATTGGAGCCTATCAGGGAGAAGGCAATTCTGGATTTAGTGTTGTGTAACAAACCAGATTTGATAAGGGAACTTAAGGTTAAGGAGCCATTAGGAGGTAGTCCACCATAATTCTGATAGGTTTTGATCTATAATTTGAGAGGGAGAAGGGTAAATCAGAGGTGTCAGTGTTACAGTTGAACAAAGGGGACCATGGAGCCATGAGGGCCAAAGTTGACTGGAAAGATACCCTAGCAGGGATGACAGTGGAACAACAATGGCAGGTATTTCTGGGAATAATACAGAAACTGCAGGATCAGTTCATTTCCAATGAAAGATTCCAAGGGAAGGATGACCGTGGATGACAAGGGAAAATCAGGGACAGTATAAAAAATAAAAGAGAAGTACAAAGTAGCAAAGATGAGGAGAAAAGCAAGAGGATTGGGTAATGTTTAAAGAGCAACAGAAGATAACTAAAAAGGCAATGCGGGGTGAAAAGATGAGGTATGAAGGTAAGCTAGCCAAGAATATAAAGGAGGATAGTAAAAGCTTCTTTGGTGAAGAGGAAAAAAATAGTTAAGACCAAAGTTGGATTCTTGAAGACTGAAAAAGGTGAAATTATTATGGGGAACAAGGAAATGGCAGATGAGTTGAACAGGTACTTTGGATCCGTCTTCACTAAGGAGAACACAAACAATCTTCCTGATGTATTCGTGGCCAGAAGATCTGCGGTGATGGAGGAACTGAAGGAAATCCACATTAAGCAGGAAATGGTGCTGGGTAGACTGATGGGACTGAAGGCTGATAAATCCCCATGGTCTGCATCCTAGGGTACTTAATAAAGTGGCTCGAGAAATTATGGACGCATTGTGAAAAATTTCCACCCAAGTTCTATAGATTCAGGAACAGTTCCTGTGGATTGGATAGTAGCTAATGTTATGCCACATTTTAAGAAAGGCGGGAGAGAGAAAACAGGGAATTATAGACCAGTTAGCCTGACATCGGTAGTGAGGAAGATGCTGGAGTCAATCATAAAAGATGAAAACGACACATTTGGATAGCAGTAACAGATCGGTTCGAGTCAGCATGGATTTACGAAAGGGAAATCATGCTTGACTACTCAAACTGGAATTTTTTGAGGAGGTAACTGGACAAGGAAGAGTTAGTGGATGTAGTGTACCTTGACTTTCAGAAAGCATTCTGATAAGGTCCCAAATAGGAGATTAGTGAGCAAAATTAGGGAACATGGTATTGGGGAAGAATAGCTGACCATGGATAGAAAATTGGTTTGCTCACAGGAAACAATGAGTAGGGATTAATGGGTCCCTTTCATAATGGCAGGCAGTGACTAGTGGAATACCGCAAGGCTCGGTTCTAGGACTGCAGCTATTTACAATATAAATAAATTATTTAGATGAAGGAATTCAAAGTAACATTAGCAAATTTGGGTGGCAGTATGGAACTGTGAGAGGATGCTATGAAAATGCAGGTGACTTAGACAGGTTGGGTGAGTGGGCAGATTATTATCTAAATGCGTCAAGTTGGGAAAAGGGGATGTACAACGGGATCTCGGAGGGTCCTTGTTCATCAATCAATGAAAGTAAGCATGCAGGTGCAGCAAGCAATGAAGAAAGCAAATGGCACTTGGCCTTCATAACAAGAGGGGTTTAAGTATAAGGAGCAAAGAGGTCCTTCTGCAGTTGTAATAGGGCCCTAGAGACCACACCTGGAGTATCAAGGTTCAAGGTTAGTTTATTGGTCACACATACACCAATTGGTGTAGTGAAATGTTTCTTGCCAATGCAGCACATAGGAAAAGAATAGACATAACACTAATAAAGAGATTTACATTAAAAAAAAATCCCCCCCACAATGATTCCCATTATGAGGGAAGGCTCAATCCCCAACCTATGTCCACCCATAGTCCCCAAACCCATGTCCACCCACAGTCAGGCCTATTAAGGCCTCTGCAGTCGCCTGCACGGAGTAATTGTGGTGCAGTTTTGGTCCCCTAATTTGAGGAAGGTTAATTCCCAGGATGGCGGGACTGTCATATGCTGAGAGAATGGAGCAGCTGGGCTTGTACACTCTGGAATTTAGAAGGATGAGAGGGAAGCTTATTGAAACATATAAGATTATTAAGGTTTGGACACGCTAGAGACAGGAAACATGTTTTCCCGATGTTGGGGGAGTCCAGAACATTGTCAGAATAAGGGGTAAGGCATTTAGAACGGAGAGAGGAAACACCTTTTTCACACAGAGTCTGTGGAATGATCTTGGCCTGCTCCTCGCTCATGACTTCATAGCCCCCTTTGTTTCAACTGCAAAAACGACACTTTGATTTAACCTTCTGATTAAAAATTCATCATATTATGGTCACTACTGCCATGCGGTTTCCTTTACCTTGAGTTCCCTTATAAAATCTGTTCATTAGACAATACTAAATCCAGAATTCCCTTCGCTCTGTTAGGCTCTTGTACCAAGCTGCTCTAACATAGAAAACATAGAAAACATAGAAAATAGGTGCAGGAGGAGGAGGCCATAGTCGGCCCTTTGAGCCAGCACCCGCCCATTCAGTGTGATCATGGCTCAGATCGTCCGCTATCAATAAACCGTGCCTGCCTTCTCCCCATATCCCTTGACTCCACTAGACCCTAGAGCTCTATCCAACTCTCTCTTAAATCCACCATGATTTGGCCTCCACTGCCCTCTGTGGCAGGGAATTCCATAAATTCACTACTCTCTGGGTAAAAAGGTATTTTCTCACCTCAGTCTTAATGACCTCCCTTTTATTCTAAGACGGTGGCCCCTGGTTCTGGACTCAACCCAACATTGGGAACATTTTTCCTGCATCTAGCTTGTCCAGTCCTTTTATAATTTTATATGTTTCTATAAGTAACCCCTCATCTTTCTAAACTCCAGTGAATACATAGAAACATAGAAACATAGAAATTAGGTGCAGGAGTAGGCCATTCAGCCCTTCGAGCCTGCACCGCCATTCAATATGATCATGGCTGATCATCCAACTCAGTATCCCGTACCTGCCTCTCTCCATACCCTCTGATCCCCTTAGCCACAAAGGCCACATCCAACTCACTCTTAAATAATAGCCAACGAACTGGCCTCAACTACCCTCTGTGGCAGAGAGTTCCAGAGACTCACCACTCTCTGTGTGAAGAAAAGTCTTTCTCATCTCATCTTAAAGGATTTCCCCCTTATCCTTAAGCTGTGACCCCTTGTCCTGGACTTCCCCAACATCGGAACAATCTTCCTGCATCTAGCCTGTCCAACCCCTATAAGAATTTTGTAAGTTTCTATAAGATCCCCTCTTTAATCTCCTAAATTCCAGAGAGTATAAACCGAGTCTATCCAGTCTTTCTTCATAAGACATCCTGACATCCCAGGAATCAGTCTGGTGAACCTTCTCTGCACTCCCTCTATGGCAATAATGTCCTTCCCACAGATTTGGAGACCAAAACTGCACGCAATAACCTCCATGTGTGGTCTCACAAGACCCTGTACAACTGAAGTATAACCTCCCTGCTCCTGTACTCAAATCCTTTTGCTATGAAAGCTAACAACCATTCGCTTTTTAGCCTAGTCTTTTCAATGTTTCCTCATATGACAGTCCCACCATCCCAGGATCAATCAATCTCGTGAACCTACGCTGCACTGCCCTCAATCACAAGGATGTCCTTAGCCTCAAATTAAGAGACCAAAACTGTACATAGTACTACCAGATGTGTCTCACCAGAGCCCTATACAACTGCAGAAGAAGCCATCTTTACTCCTGTACTGAAATCCCTTGTTATGAAGGCCAACATTCCATTAGCTTTCTTCACTGCCTGCTGTAACCTGCACACCAACTTTCAGTGACTGGTGTACAAGGACACCCAGGTCTCGCTGTACCTCTCCCTTACCTAAACCTAATCCCCATTGAGATAATAATCTGCCCCCTTGTTTTTTTGCCGCCGAAACCTCACATTTATCTATATTATAAACTGCATCTGCCACACATCTGCCCACTCACTCAACCTGTCCAGGTCCCCCTGCAACCCTCCTAACATCCTCTAAGCTGCTCTAATATTCTACAACAAACTCCCTATCTTGGGGTCCAGAACCAACCTGATTTTCCCAGTCCTCCCTGCAGATTGAAATCTCCCATAACCACAGCAGCATT
Source organism: Okamejei kenojei (assembly GCA_035221665.1). NCBI lineage: Eukaryota > Metazoa > Chordata > Chondrichthyes > Rajiformes > Rajidae > Okamejei > Okamejei kenojei. Next base: position 57,219,852 of record CM069131.1, read on the forward strand.
ACCTTTGTTAACATGCCAATTTTAACTCCTGCTGCAACTTGCAATCCTATATCCAGGCTACTGTTTGAGAGCCTGTAGATAACTCCCATTAGTGTCTTCTTACCTTTACAATTCCTCAATTCTATCCACAGTGACTCTGCATCGTCAGTCCCTATGTCCACCCCTCACAAGGGACTGAATTTCACCCTCACACCAACAGAGCTACCCCACCTCCTCTGCCCACCTGCCTGTCCTTTCTATAGGATGTATAACCCTGAATATTCAGTTCCCAGTCCTAATCCTCCTGCACACCTATATCTCTGTAATCCCCCACAATGTCATCTCTACCAATCTCTAACTGAGCCTCAAGCTCATCCACTTTACTTCTTATACTTCACGCATTCATAATACATACTTTTAATCATTGACCTCACCTTTCACATCGATTCGTATTTCACTTTGGCCAATACTCTCCAATCCCATCTGGTGAGCTATTCTGTCCTGTTAATTCCTGGTGTCGGCTTTCTTAGCTTTTTCTACAACCTTTTCCTCTTTCCCCTCCATCCTTAGTTCCAAGTTTAGTCTTCCCCCCGCCCCCCCCCCGCCCCCCGCTATAAATCTTCAGCGATCACAGCTAATACTCATACATTGGTAGCGTTGGGTGGTGCTTTGTCTGATGTGGTATTTATATGGATAGCAGGCAAACTATACTCACTTGCACTGTAAAATCGTTGTAACAGCGGGCGGCAATGGTGCAGCGCTGTAAGCTGCCTCGCGAGATTGAGTTCGTAATCCCTGACCTTGGATCTGGGCGTACTGTTGTGGAGTTTATTTTTCTATGTGACCATGTGGATTTTTTCTCTGGGTGCTCCCAGTTTCCTCCATATCCAAAGACACGTGCAGGTTTGTAGGTTAATTGACTCCTGTAACATCGTCCCCTAAGTGACCTGGGATAGAACTAGTGTACAGGTGATCGTGTGCGCGTCAGTGTGGACTCTCAGTGTGCTCAAATGACCTGTTTCCAACTGTATCTCTAAACAACTAAACTAACTAAAACTAAAACTAAATCCATTACCTTTACGCGCCCTAAATACCCTCGCTTTTTTCTTCACCTCTGACAAGGGGAAACAATTAGTTGATTCCCGAAAAGATTCAGTGGTTGAAACTTAAAACATTTTTCACTCAAGTACGTATTGCTAGCTGAGCTAAATTATTTGTAAGTAGTTACTGTGGCACTCCATTAGTCCTGGAGCCACTTACGTCAGTCAAACATCTCCACCATAATAAGAATTTAATAACTGCATTTATAATCTAAATAAAAAGAAAATCTCATCACAGCAAAGCACCATTATGTATAATAGATTCCTTTTTTACAAGACTTAAAAGCCCTTCAATACAAATTCACCTTTCAATGAAAACAGTCATTTCACATAATGCATAAATACATTTCAATTACATTTTAGCTCAAATTATTATTTGTTGGTAATGAATTCTTGTGCAATGCAAGTTCTGTAAATTAGTGTTTTATCTGAGGATGTTGCTTCTTTTTAATATGGGGGTTTAACATACTTAGGATATATTCCATTGTATGTAACTCACTATGGCAGAGTGTATTGTCAAATTAAATACGACGCATTAGTGTTGTCACGGATCATCTGTGTCCCTGTGTGCACCAACCTGGTTCTTTCTGAGAGAGACCCACCAGAGAGCTAATGACACACCGTAGGCTCCTTTCTAGAGGTATTCCAGCCTGAGTAAGGGGCAAGAGAGCAGATCTGGTCCAAGACCACCTGCTGCCCCTTGACCTATGAATGTCCACCATGGCCAATGCCTCGGTGTGAAGATCAACAAGGAATGCAAGCCTGGTGAGGTCAGCAATTGTGGTATTCAGTTCACTTTTGGTTACCCCCACCTAATGGGACGATGTTCAAAGATTGAAACAAAAGTGCTGGATAACTCAATGGGGTCAGACAGCATCTCTGGAAAATATTATATTTGTGTCTTCTCTTGTAACTCCAGCATCTTGCATCTATCTTTGGTAACGCTGGTTTTTGATTTTCTCCAGAGGGAATTACAGAGATGCTGGCTGACCCAACCGAGTGAATCAAGTAATTCTGTGTCTATCTTTAGTATAAACCAGCATCTGGCAGTTCCTGGTTATAATGTAAGATGTTGTTAAGCTGGAAAAAGTGAAGTCAATTAGAAATCAATCACCACTGGTCTTGTTGAATTCTCTTTAAGTTTTCGACATCACTGTTGAACGGAGTCTCTTGCCATTCATTGCATTTCTTACCTGCAAATGGTTAACAGAGAAGTGTGTCCAGTTGCCTTTGACATCATCTGCTGCCCCTACTCGGGCTGTTCTATAGTTATAGTGCGTGTGCTAATTTTTTTCAATCAATGGGAGATCCAGTGTGACAAGCCCCCTAAAAAAATACACAAGCTGCAACAGATCAAATTGCCATCTGGAATCCAAAAATAATATCCACACAAACAGATGGCCAAAGAGTCATTTTGAACTGTTATTGATAGATGGGAATATCCTTTGAATATCATCCCTGCACATCACCTTCTTGAATCATCAAACTACTTAAACGTGCTCCACAGATCTCTCTGGAATGTGTAGTCCCGCCAGGAAAACTTAGACCCTACAACATAAATAACTATCACATCGTTTAAAAGCATTTGGACAGATACACATCTTTCTGCTGACTGGTCAGCACGCAACAAAAGCTTTATGACTGTCCAACGTGACTATACGCTTAAACTAAACTAAACTAGGAACGAAACTAAGCATGCGTTGCAAAGCTCAAGCTAAACTAAATTAAACAATGGATAAGGATAGATTTAGAAGGTCCAGGGCCAAAAGGCAGGCCAGGTGGAACTATGGAATATGGGGCGGTGACGTCGGCGTGGGCAGGTTTGGCTGAAGACTGTTTCCACACACGCTGTAATGACTCTATGACTCGGTTAATTCCCGGATGGCGGATCTGTCACATTGTTGGTCGAATGGAGGGGCTGGCTTGTATACTCTGGAATTTTTAAGAAGGATGAGAAGGGATCTTAGTGAACATATAAGATTATTTAGGGATTTAGGACACGCTAGAGGCAGGAAACACTTTTCCAGATAATTGGGGGAGTCTAAGAAGCAGGGCCAATTATAAGAATATTAGGTAAGCCTTTTAGATCGGGGTTTAGGAAAAACCTTATCACACAGAGTTGTGAGTGTGTGGAATTCTCTGCCTCAGGGGCAAGGAGGCTGGTTCTCTGGATGCTTTCAAGAGAGAGTTATTAGAGCTCTTAGGGATAGGCGGGTTAGGGGATATGATGAGAAGGCAGGACAAGTTACTGAATTGAGTGGATGATCAAGCCATGAATTCACATTGAATGGTAGTGCTGGCTTGAAGGGCCGAATGGCATACTAACTGCCACCTCTTGTCTATTGTCTTATTGACTCTATGAATAAAAAGTGAAACCATCCACAACAGGTGGATTGCGTGTTATTTGAGGAACGCTGTGGAGTATAGCATGGAGACCTGTCCATTTGCTCTCTCTGTTCTTTGATGGGTGGGCTATAGCCAGGAAACCAGAAGATGTCACGCTCTCTCAGGCTATAGCTCTTACACAGAAAAGCTTTGTTCAGTAACGTTTAAATATGTTACATGAACTGAGGTACAGTGAAAAGCTTTTTTAATTCATTCTAAAAAAAACCCCTTGCGTTCACTTGAACGGGTCAAGTTTTACAATCGAGCCGTCCAAACTGTATCAGATAACGTGACAATGGGAATAACGTTTAGACAATATAAAGTCCCGATTAAAGATAGCTGAGCATCTTCAAGGAAGTAGCTGGTACTCAGACCGCACTCTCTGTGGTTTGATGGGGTGGGTTCAGTTGCCTGCTAACAGCTGGACAAAAACTGTCACTGAATTTTGGAGGCATGCATTTTTTAACACTTCTTACCTCTTGCCTGATGGGAGAGGGGAGAAGAAGGAGATCCTGGGTGAGACTATCCTTGACTATGCTTGGTGGGCCTTTGCCAGGGATCAGTGTGAAGTGTAGATTGGTCAATGGAAGGGTTTATATGATGAAGGTCCTTTGGCTGCTTCCTAATTCTCTGCAATTTCTCCGTTCTTGATGTTGCTAAGAGCAAAATATGGTGAAAGATCTTAGTTTGATCTTCATCATACATATGATACAATATATTCCAACACACCTCAAGTCTCTACCAGGTCATTATTGAGGTTGTGGTTTTGTTAACCAGAAATTATTTATTAAGCTGCTGGAGTTCAGGTACAACCCACCCATTATATAATTGAATGTTGGAACAAAGCCAAGGGGCATATGGCGGTCTTCAGTACTCTATGTGACCTTAGTTGTAGACTTGCAATCAAAGAGCACAACTACAATGCAGCTTTCCCCTTCATTCCAGTCTGAAAAGGGTTCCGAAACAATGTAATGTCACCCGACCTCCTTTCTCCAGTGATTAGCTGCCTGAGCCGTTGAGTTACTCCAAGCATTATGTGTACTAACTTCAGTGTATAACCAGCATCTGCAGTTCCTTCCTACAGAATACCAAATGAACAAAGAACAAAGGAACCTAGGACATTTTTAGTTTGTCACATACACCTATATGGTTAGTGAAATTTGCTGGCTTGCTGCAGTGGCACTTGCTGCTCTCTGTTAATGGCAAATCTATGAAAAACTAAGAAAATCTATCGAAAAGGAATTTAACATAGAACATACAACAGTAACAGAGTGCGAGGAACAGCCTCTTTGACCCACAATGTCTGTGACAACAAAGATGTCAGGATTAATTCATCTAATTCCTCCATTCGCCTGCATATCCATGTGTCTATCCAAAAAGGCAAGCCCCTTAAATGGCACTATCCTGTCTGCCTCCACCATCCCTGCAGCGCATTCCAGCCATAACTTACCACAACAGTGTAAAAAAAAAAAACTTGCCACCGCACAAATCTCCTTTATCAACTTTCCTCCTCACACCTTTAAGCAATGCTTCTAGTCAATTGACTTTACCCTGAGAGGAATAGTACTGACCATATCTACGCCTCCATAACTTTAAATCTACTCCAGGCCGCCCCTCAACCCTCTCCAATCTCACCAAGAAAATAAATCCCAACTTCTCTAATCTTTCCTGATACCATCTTAATGTGGCGACATGAGGTAAACCTCATCTGCGCCCCTCTCTAAAATCCCTCAACATTCACCCTGTACTGGGGCGGCCAAAGTTTGTGCAAATCTACACACTTGACTTCCTGACTCTTTTACTCAGAGGCCTGACCAATGAAGGCAAGTATAAAATCCACTGCCTTCTTTGCCATACAATCTACTTGTCATGCCACTTTTCACTCAGTTGTTCAGCATGCAAATGGTTCTTCCAACATTCAAATAGATAATAGTTCCTGATTTAAGTTGCAAAAAATGTCATGTAGCCTGAGGAGATGAAGTGTTTCACTACTTGTTTCGTATATAGACGATTCCCCTTTCTGCTGGTGGCAAATAAATTGTGAAAATAATTTAGAAGTGTAGCCGTTTTTTGACGTACACTGATCCCATCTGCCTGCACTAGGTATCCGCGTGGGAATGCCTTGCTATATTGAAGTGCCTCTGGCTGTTTGACTCTTTGAGATGATTTGGATAATACCATCATAGTCGTACAGCATGAAATAGGCTATTCGGCCTAACTGATCCACGCCACCAAGATGCATCAATCAAGCTTGTCCTGTTGCCCCTGTGACCATTATTCTGTTTTCCTCTGGGTTCCTAGTTTCCACATCCCCCCCACATCCTAATGACTTGGTGGGATTTGTAGGTTAATATGGCCTCTGTAAAATGGCCCAGTTGTGCAGAGTGATGAGAAATGGGAGAACATAGACCTAGAGTGATCATAGATGGCATGGACACAGTGGCAGAGGACCCCAGTTTTTCCATATTGTAATCTTTCAATAAAAAAATTTTCTTCCCATAACTGAATCCTTCCAGCACAGGGCAATATCTTGGTGGATCCGTATTTGCACTCTCTCTTCTGCGCAAACAGAATACATGGCATACATATTTATCTTCCCATGTGCATCTGTGACACATGTTATATTGCAATCAGTCATTTCATTGATTGTTGACATTGTACTACTGTACATGGATTTACAATTCAAATAACTCAACATCCAATTAATGGCATATATGTAGCAGAGGCAGAGATTACGTGCAGCACTTATTTATGGCGTAATGGTAATCGTGGCACGGCGATGCGTGCCGCCTTACAACACCGAGACCCGGGGTTCGATCCGTGAACTGCGGTAGCTTTCCGTACGAGTTTGTACTTCTCGTTCTCCCCCCAAACACTTCGAGGTTTTCTCTGGGATCTCTGGTTTCCTTCCTCCGCACAATCCAAAGACATACATTTTTGCAGAGGTTAATCTGGCTTGATATATTTTGAAATTAACCCTTGTGTGCAGGATACTGGTCTGCACAGACCTCAGGGGGGGCCAAAAGGGATTATTTCTAGCTGTATCCAAACTAAAAAAAATGTACTCAGGATTCTGATGAATGGATTGTTAGCCAGTTGCGAGATTTGTTCACCTTTCCATCGAAATTTAATTACACCATGGTAAATCGTCCCAGTATCAATTATCCTTATTTATTTATATGCAATCGATGTTACCTTATTTTTGAACGTGTGACCAATACTATCTCTCTATG